>OY998258.1:34413333-35639166 GCA_963922045.1 Persicaria maculosa | reverse complement strand
TGTGAGACCCCTTGTATGGTGTCACTCTTTTGTAACTTGGTTTTTATAACCACATCTATATATTTACCTATTCAGAACTAACAAATGTTCAATAAAACCTTATATTAACTACTAAATTCTTATTAGAATACTATAAGAGTGTGTTTTGAGGAAAAATCATATAAGTAACTAACAAATGTTTAATAAAACCTTATATTAACTGATAAATTATTGTTAGAATACAATAAGAGTATGTTTTGAGGAAAACTGATGTAAGTAACTGACATATTTTCAATTAAACTTAATTTTATCTACTAAATTCATATTAGAATACTATAAGAGTATGTTTTGAGAAAAAAATCATATAAGTAACTAACAAATGTTTAATAAAACCTTATATTAACAAAGAAATTGTTGTTAGAATACAATAAGAGTATGTTTTGAGGAAAACTCATGTGAGTAACTAACAAATGTTCAATAAACCCTTATTTTAACTACTAAATTCTTTTTAGAATACTATAAGAGTATGTTTTGAGGATGAATCATATAAGTAACTAACAAATGTTTAATAAAACCTTATATTAACAAAGAAATTGTTGTTAGAATACAATAAGAGTATGTTTTGAGGAAAACTGATGTAAGTAACTAACAAATTTTCAATAAAACCTTGTATTAACAACTAAATTCATAATAGAATACTATAAGAGTATGTTTTGAGGAAAAATCATATAAGTGACTAACAAATGTTTCATAAAACCTTATATTTACAAAGAAATTGTTCTTAAAATACAATAAGAGTATGTTTTGATGAAAACTCATGTAAGTAACTAACAAATGTTCAATAAAACCTTATATTAACTACTAAATTCTTATTAGAATACTATAAGAGTGTGTTTTAAGGAAAAATCATATAAGTAACTAACAAATGTTTAATAAAACCTTATATTAACTGATAAATTATTGTTAGAATACAATAAGAGTATGTTTTGAGGAAAACTGATGTAAGTAACTAACATATTTTCAATAAAACTTTATTTTAACTACTAAATTCATATTAGAATACTATAAGAGTATGTTTTGAGAAAAAAGTCATATAAGCAACTAACAAATGTTTAATAAAACCTTATATTAACAAAGAAATTGTTGTTAGAATACAATAAGAGAATGTTTTGAGGAAAACTGATGTAAGTAACTAACAAATTTTCAATAAAACCTTATATTAACTACTAAATTCATATTAGAATACTATAAAAGTATGTTATGAGGAACAATCATATAAGTAACTAACAAATGTTTAATAAAACCTTATATTAACTGATAAATTATTGTTAGAATACAATAAGAGTATGTTTTGAGAAAAACTGATGTAAGTAACTAACATATTTTCAATAAAACTTTATATTAACTACTAAATTCATATTAGAATACTATAAGAGTATGTTTTGAGAAAAAATCATATAAGTAACTAACAAATGTTTAATAAAACCTTATATTAACAAAGAAATTGTTTTTAGAATACTATAAGAGTATGTTTTGAGGAAGAATCACATAATTAACTAACAAATGTTTAATAAAACCTTATATTAACAAAGAAATTGTTGTTAGAATACAATAAGAGTATGTTTTGAGGAAAACTGATGTAAGTAACTAACAAATTTTCAATAAAACCTTGTATTAACAACTAAATTCATAATAGAATACTATAAGAGTATGTTTTGAGGAAAAATCATATAAGTGACTAACAAATGTTTAATAAAACCTTATATTTACAAAGAAATTGTTCTTAGAATACAATAAGAGTATGTTTTGATGAAAACTCATGTAAGTAACTAACAAATGTTCAATAAAACCTTATATTAACTACTAAATTCTTATTAGAATACTATAAGAGTGTGTTTTGAGGAAAAATCATATAAGTAACTAACAAATGTTTAATAAAACCTTATATTAACTGATAAATTATTGTTAGAATACAATAAGAGTATGTTTTGAGGAAAACTGATGTAAGTAACTAACATATTTTCAATAAAACTTTATTTTAACTACTAAATTCATATTAGAATACTATAAGAGTATGTTTTGAGAAAAAAATCAGATAAGTAACTAACAAATGTTTAATAAAACCTTATATTAACAAAGAAATTGTTTATAGAATACAATAAGAGAATGTTTTGAGGAAAACTGATGTAAGTAACTAACAAATTTTCAATAAAACCTTGTATTAACAACTAAATTCATAATAGAATACTATAAGAGTATTTTTTGATGAAAAATCATATAAGTGACTAACAAATGTTTCATAAAACCTTATATTTACAAAGAAATTGTTCTTAAAATACAATAAGAGTATGTTTTGATGAAAACTCATGTAAGTAACTAACAAATGTTCAATAAAACCTTATATTAACTACTAAATTCTTATTAGAATACTATAAGAGTGTGTTTTAAGGAAAAATCATATAAGTAACTAACAAATGTTTAATAAAACCTTATATTAACTGATAAATTATTGTTAGAATACAATAAGAGTATGTTTTGAGGAAAACTGATGTAAGTAACTGACATATTTTCAATAAAACTTTATTTTAACTACTAAATTCATATTAGAATACTATAAGAGTATGTTTTGAGAAAAAAATCATATAAGCAACTAACAAATGTTTAATAAAACCTTATATTAACAAAGAAATTGTTGTTAGAATACAATAAGAGAATGTTTTGAGGAAAACTGATGTAAGTAACTAACAAATTTTCAATAAAACCTTATATTAACTACTAAATTCATATTAGAATACTATAAAAGTATGTTATGAGGAACAATCATATAAGTAACTAACAAATGTTTAATAAAACCTTATATTAACTGATAAATTATTGTTAGAATACAATAAGAGTATGTTTTGAGGAAAACTGATGTAAGTAACTAACATATTTTCAAAAAAACTTTATATTAACTACTAAATTCATATTAGAATACTATAAGAGTATGTTTTGAGAAAAAATCATATAAGAAACTAACAAATGTTTAATAAAACCTTATATTAACAAAGAAATTGTTTTTAGAATAAAATAAGAGTGTTTTGAGGAAAACTCATGTGAGTAACTAACAAATGTTCAATAAAACCTTATATTAACTACTAAATTGTTATTAGAATACTATATAAGTATGTTTTGAGGAAAAATCATATAAGTTACTAACAAATGTTTAATAAAACCTTATATTAACAAAGAAATTGTTGTTAGAATACAATAAGAGTATGTTTTGAGGAAAACTCATGTAAGTAACTAACAAATGTTCAACAAGTGCAGTGGGGAGATATTATTTGGGATAATGCTCTTGGCGGCAATAAGGGGATTGCTGCTTCTAAGTTGTACGATATCCTTCGTGATAGGGGCCAGCAAGTGAAGTGGGGAGATATTATTTGGGAGAGACCGCAATGCCGAAAATGGGCCTTTTTCACTTGGTTAGCAGCTAGAAAAAGGCTTCAGACAGGGAATATTCTAAAGCACTGGATGGGCGAGGAAATGGCTACTTGTGTACTTTGTGGTAGCGCTGAGGAATATGTTGATCACTTGTGGTTCAATTGTCCTACCATAAGGGAGGTGCAACAGCTCGTGTTTGCTTGGAGTGGAATAGGGTGCCGTTTTGACTCGATATTGGACTGGCTCCAATGGTTTGCACAAGCGCCGAAGAGGACTCGGAAGAAGCCAGTTTATGTGCTGAAGTTGCTTAGCTTCCAAGGGCTAATTTACTTTACTTGGCTTGCTAGAAACAAGCAAATTTTTTGTAATGAACCATTTGATATTAACGGATGTGCTGCACGTATTATACTTAGCTGCCGATCCCGTTTATCCATGCTAAGAAACTCCTCTGGCATGCATAGACTGGATCGGTAATACCGCAACTTGCAAGGGTGTTTGTGCAGTTTGGATGGGTTGCTGAGTACGTACATAGACTCGTTAGGGTTTTTTTTTTTGCACAGGTTGATGATTTTAGAGGGGTGGACAGTGAGGGGAATAGGAGGGATTGATGGGTATAGCTTTTTGTTCCCTTCTTATGTGAGACCCTTTGTATGGTGTCACTCTTTTGTAACTTGGTTTTTATAACCACATCTATATATTTACCTATTCAGAACTAACAAATGTTCAATAAAACCTTGTATTAACTACTAAATTCTTACTAGAATATTATAAGAGTATGTTTTGAGGAAAAATCATATAAGTAACTAACAAATGTTTAATAAAACCTTATATTAACTACCAAATTGTTGTTAGAATCCAATAAGAGAATGTTTTGAGAAAAACTGATTTAAGTAACTAATAAATTTTCAATAAAACCTTATATTAACTACTAAATTTATATTAGAATACTATAATAGTATGTTTTGAGGAAAAATCATATAAGTAACTAACAAATGTTTAATAAAACCTTATATTAACAAAGAAATTGTTGTTAGAATACAATAAGAGTATGTTTTGAGGAAAACTCATGTGAGTAACTAACAAATGTTCAATAAACCCTTATTTTAACTACTAAATTCTTTTTAGAATACTATAAGAGTATGTTTTGAGGAAGAATCATATAAGTAACTAACAAATGTTTAATAAAACCTTATATTAACAAAGAAATTGTTGTTAGAATACAATAAGAGTATGTTTTGAGGAAAACTGATGTAAGTAACTAACAAATTTTCAATAAAACCTTGTATTAACAACTAAATTCATAATAGAATACTATAATAGTATTTTTTTTATGAAAAATCATATAAGTGACTAACAAATGTTTCATAAAACCTTATATTTACAAAGAAATTGTTCTTAAAATACAATAAGAGTATGTTTTGATGAAAACTCATGTAAGTAACTAACAAATGTTCAATAAAACCTTATATTAACTACTAAATTCTTATTAGAATACTATAAGAGTGTGTTTTAAGGAAAAATCATATAAGTAACTAACAAATGTTTAATAAAACCTTATATTAACTGATAAATTATTGTTAGAATACAATAAGAGTATGTTTTGAGGAAAACTGATGTAAGTAACTAACATATTTTCAATAAAACTTTATTTTAACTACTAAATTCATATTAGAATACTATAAGAGTATGTTTTGAGAAAAAAATCATATAAGCAACTAACAAATGTTTAATAAAACCTTATATTAACAAAGAAATTGTTGTTAGAATACAATAAGAGAATGTTTTGAGGAAAACTGATGTAAGTAACTAACAAATTTTCAATAAAACCTTATATTAACTACTAAATTCATATTAGAATACTATAAAAGTATGTTATGAGGAACAATCATATAAGTAACTAACAAATGTTTAATAAAACCTTATATTAACTGATAAATTATTGTTAGAATACAATAAGAGTATGTTTTGAGAAAAACTGATGTAAGTAACTAACATATTTTCAATAAAACTTTATATTAACTACTAAATTCATATTAGAATACTATAAGAGTATGTTTTGAGAAAAAATCATATAAGTAACTAACAAATGTTTAATAAAACCTTATATTAACAAAGAAATTGTTTTTAGAATACTATAAGAGTATGTTTTGAGGAAGAATCACATAATTAACTAACAAATGTTTAATAAAACCTTATATTAACAAAGAAATTGTTGTTAGAATACAATAAGAGTATGTTTTGAGGAAAACTGATGTAAGTAACTAACAAATTTTCAATAAAACCTTGTATTAACAACTAAATTCATAATAGAATACTATAAGAGTATGTTTTGAGGAAAAATCATATAAGTGACTAACAAATGTTTAATAAAACCTTATATTTACAAAGAAATTGTTCTTAGAATACAATAAGAGTATGTTTTGATGAAAACTCATGTAAGTAACTAACAAATGTTCAATAAAACCTTATATTAACTACTAAATTCTTATTAGAATACTATAAGAGTGTGTTTTGAGGAAAAATCATATAACTAACTAACAAATGTTTAATAAAACCTTATATTAACTGATAAATTATTGTTAGAATACAATAAGAGTATGTTTTGAGGAAAACTGATGTAAGTAACTAACATATTTTCAATAAAACTTTATTTTAACTACTAAATTCATATTAGAATACTATAAGAGTATGTTTTGAGAAAAAAATCAGATAAGTAACTAACAAATGTTTAATAAAACCTTATATTAACAAAGAAATTGTTTATAGAATACAATAAGAGAATGTTTTGAGGAAAACTGATGTAAGTAACTAACAAATTTTCAATAAAACCTTATATTAACTACTAAATTCATATTAGAATACTATAAAAGTATGTTATGAGGAACAATCATATAAGTAACTAACAAATGTTTAATAAAACCTTCTATTCACTGATAAATTATTGTTAGAATACAATAAGAGTATGTTTTGAGGAAAACTGATGTAAGTAACTAACATATTTTCAAAAAAACTTTATATTAACTACTAAATTCATATTAGAATACTATAAGAGTATGTTTTGAGAAAAAATCATATAAGAAACTAACAAATGTTTAATAAAACCTTATATTAACAAAGAAATTGTTTTTAGAATAAAATAAGAGTGTTTTTAGGAAAACTCATGTGAGTAACTAACAAATGTTCAATAAAACCTTATATTAACTACTAAATTCTTATTAGAATACTATATAAGTATGTTTTGAGGAAAAATCATATAAGTTACTAACAAATGTTTCATAAAATCTTATATTAACAATGAAATTGTTGTTAGAATACAATAAGAGTATGTTTTGAGGAAAACTCATGTAAGTAACTAACAAATGTTCAATAAAACCTTGTATTTACTACTAAATTCTTATTAGAATACTATAAGAGTATGTTTTGAGGAAAAATCATATAAGTAACTAACAAATGTTTGAAAAAGGTTGGGTGTTAGAGTGAGAAACCTTGAGAGAGAAACTCTCTTTTGAGGGTTTCTCTTCTCTTGTTTTGCTCTTCTCGTTTTGGCCCTTCCTCCTCCTACCACCCATCGGACTTCAAATTTATGGTGTTTGCTCACAAACACAAATTTGTGGGTGGTGGATTTAGAGTATTTTTTATTATTTTTTGAGTTAAAGCAATGTCTTGTTGTGTTCCAGTTGGTGAGATTCGAGAGTTTTGAGTGTACGGAGTTTTGGATCTGGCTGTCTCCGGCGGGATCCGGCCTCCCTGCTGGGTTCTCTTTGGTCTGTGGGGGTGTTGGCGGGTCAGATCTCTGCTCTGGTGGCCGGATCTTGCGACTTCCCTACTGTTCTCTCCTCTCTCGCATATCTGGTTTTCTTGCTCGCGGCCGCTCTGCGTTCGTGGATTGGGTCGCTTGCGGGGCATGGCTTAGAGGGCGATCCAGGGTCGTGAACCTGTGGTGAAGGGGCTCGTATCGCATTTGGGTCCCCCCTGGTTTGACTGGATTGCGGCTGTCGGCTTGCTTGTGGTCTCGTCTTGCTGTACGTGGGTGTCGGGTGCTGTGTTGGGTTTCAGATCTGTGAGAGAGGGGTGGGTTTCTCCCACTCCTGACATCGGGTTTGATGGGGTTGGGGTGTGGGCTTGGGCGGTTGGACCTGTGGGGTTGGTGATACGGGGTTAGCCGTGTGATGGTCCGATCTTCGACAACAAGCAAGAAACTGAACAAGAAAGCAAGAACTCGATCAAGATCAATCAAGAACAGCCAAGAAGGACACGACGCAGCAATAACAAAAGGAAAGACTCGAAATTTAATGTAAAGAATCAAAAGACACGACCTGATATGGACTGAGTCGATCTGTATAGAACAAGATAGAGACCCCAAGCTTCCGTAGAAGGTAGGAACCAATACCAATGACTACACAACCCACCTGTACAACCCTACACAATCAAGCGGATAACTTGAAGGCACAAGGAGGGGGCTTGTGGATACTAGATTCACCAAGTCTTGCGAAGTTGATGAACGGCAAAGCAAACCAAGCTGAGATTGTCAATCAATGACCAACGAGCACAACTCTAGTTGAATCAACAAACACTCGATGTGTTTACACTCTATATGAGAGAATTGTATTCATAAAAGTTCCAATTGTTCCTCAAGGATGAATCGGCAATATATAAGCCTTAAGGGCTGGTTTTGGCCGAAAATAATAACATGAAATAAACTAATAACTTATTGGGCCTAATAATAAAAATAACACCTAAAGACATAAATAAATAAGGTCTCTAAAAAGAATAACTAGAAAAGCCCAATTCAGCCCAATAGAAGTCTTAAGCTGAAAATGGGATCCAACACTTAGGAAATTCGGCCAAGGCTTGCTCTAAGGTGGCTCGGCCTCAATATGAACTCCAATGCATGTTGAATGTAGCGCTCACGCCCATGTCTCTAGGAAGCTCCCATTGGTAGGCATTGTCGCCCACTCTCCTCTTCACTCGAAATGGTCCATCACCACGAGGTGACAGCTTGTTCTTCCGGGCTTCTGGAAACCGCTCCTTCCTTAAGTGCACCCATACAAGATCTCCAGGCTGAAATGTGACCAAGCGACGTCCCTTGTTGGCCTTGTTAGCATTGTATTCAGCCTTTAGCTTCAACTTCTTACGAGTTCGTTCATGCAGCTCCTTAATGAACTCGATATGCTTACCTGCCTCAAATGATTCTTTGTCTCTCATAGAATATGGAGTAAGATCAAAAGGGGTTAGTGGATTAACACCATACACACATTCAAATGGAGTGAGTTTAGTAGCCGAATGCATAGTTCTATTATATGCAAATTCCACACGAGGTAAGGCTTCCTCCCAAAGTTTCAAATTCTTCCTAATAATGGCTCTAAGGATGGTACCAAGTGTTCTATTAGTCACCTCAGTTTGACCATCAGTTTGGGGGTGGCTAGAAGTAGAGAATAGCAATCTAGTTCCCAATTTATTCCATAAGGTAGGCCAAAAATGACTTAAGAATTTCACATCCCTATCACTAACAATGGTTTTAGGCACGCCATGCAACCTAACTACTTCTCTAAAAAATAGATTAGCAACGTTGGTAGCATCGGCAGTTTTATGACATGCAATGAAATGAGCCATTTTAGAGAACCTATCCACTACCACAAAAATAGAATCCCTCCCCTTCTTAGTTCTAGGCAACCCAACTATGAAATCCATAGATATGTCTTCCCAAGGGGCTGATGGGGTCGGTAGTGGTGCATAAAGGCCATGGGGCATAAGCTTAGCTTTAGCTTTAATGCAATCTATGCATCTCTTAAGACAATATTCAACATCCCTAAGAATATGTGGCCAATAAAAATGTGATTTCAGAGTATGATAAGTCTTATCTCTACCAAAATGTCCCATTAATCCACCACTATGGGCTTCACTAACAAGTAATAATCGTAGAGAACACCTAAGAATGCACACTTGATCTTTTCGAAATAAGAATCCTTCATGTATATAAAAACTGTCATTTGGACCCTTTTCTAAGCAATTTCGATAGACCTCTCCAAAATCCACATCAGATTCATACAATTCCTTTATGTAGACAAAGCCTAAGACTCTAGAATCCAAAGTGGTTAAAAGAACATGTATCCTAGCTAACACATTAGACTCGATATCTTCTTCTAGAATAGGTCTCCTAGAAATGCATCAGGTACCACATTGTCTTTGCCCTTTTTATACTTAATCACATAAGGAAATATTTCAATGAATTCCATCCATCTACCATGCCTTCTATCAAGTTTATCTTGGCTTTTAAAGTGTTTTAAAGACTCATGATCAGTCCTAAGAATAAACTCGCTAGGCCATAGATAGTGAGACCAAGTCTTAAGTACTCTAAACAAAGCATATAATTCCTTATCATAGGTAGAGTATTTAAGACAAGCACCTTTAAGTTTCTCAGAAAAGAAGGCTATAGGCTTACCTCCTTGCATAAGGACTCCACCAATTCCAATTCCGCTAGCATCGCATTCCACCTCAAAGGGCTGAGAGAAATCCGGCAAGGCTAGTAGAGGTGCGTGGGTGAGCATGTCCTTAAGTGCATTAAACGCCTCCTCCTAAGCTACCCCCCATGTGAACTCACTTCTCTTCTTAGTAAGCTCGGTCAGTGGGGCTGAGATTGTGCTAAAGTCACGCACAAATCGTCGGTATAAGCTAGCAAGTCCTTGGAAGCTGCGTACATGACCAATGTTAGTGGGGGTCGGCCAATCTTGGATCGCCTTGATCTTTGCTTCATCAGCACGCAGTCCATTAGAGCTTACTACAAAACCAAGAAAGGACACTTGTTCATTACATAGCTCACATTTCTTTAAATTAGCATATAAGTGTTCAATTCTCAGCGTTTTAAGTACTTCTCGAAGATATAATTCATGCTCATTAAGATATTTGCTATAAATCATAATATCATCAAAATAAACAACAACAAATCTTCCTATAAAGTTTCTAAGAACAGGATTCATTAATCTCATAAAAGTACTAGGAGCATTAGTTAAACCAAAAGGCATAACCAACCACTCATATAAGCCTAGCTTAGTCTTAAAAGCTGTTTTCCATTCATCACCTTCCTTCATTCTAATTTGATGATAGCCACTCCTAAGATCTATTTTAGAGAATATAGAAGCTCCATGCAATTCATCTAGCATATCATCCAATCTAGGAATAGGGTGACGATATTTAATAGTAATATTGTTAATAGCCCTACAATCTACACACATTCTCCATGAACCATCTTTCTTAGGGACTAATAACACAGGTACAGCACTAGGACTTAAGCTTTCTCTAATATAACCTTTGTCCAACAGCTCTTGGATTTGGGTTTGGACCTCTTGGGTCTCAGTGGGATTCATACGATACGCAGGCCTATTAGGCAACGCAGCCCCTGGAATAAGATCAATTTGATGCTCAATTCCACGAATAGGGGGTAGACCTGGTGGTATGTCATCGGGAAACACATCTTTATACTCCTCAAGTAAAGCGAGTATGTTTGATGGAAGAGAAGCTTTAAGCTCTTCACTCAACATATTCAAGCTTTTAATAAGGTGCATAAGGGTGGTTTCTCCATCCGCAAATTCGTCTAAATATGCAATCTTGGAGGTCAAGAGAACACCTTTAGGCCGAGTTTGAGGATCCACTTGGCTCGACTGAGCCGCCTTATCTAACTCACCTTTACTTACCTTGCGCTTCTCAATCTCATCAGCCACTTGTGTAGGCGTCATAGGCTTGAGAACGACATTCTTTCCCTGAAATGTAAAGGCATAGCGGTTAGAATGACCATCATGTTGGACCTTACGATCAAATTGCCAAGGACGACCTAATAGAATATGACAAGCTTACATAGGCACAATATCACATAAAACATCATCTTCATAATGTCCTAGTTTAATATGCACTTTAACTTGCTTGTTAACTTTCAAATTTCCACAATCATTCATCCAATGCAATTTATAAGGTCTAGGGTGTTGGACAGTAGATAGATGCAATTTGTCAACCATTTCTTGACTAGCTAAATTACAACAACTACCTCCATCAATGATCACATTAACAACCTTTCCCTTGACTAAACAGCGAGTATGAAACAAATTTTCCCTTTGATTATCATCACATGGTGTAGGAACAACACTTAAGACTCTCCTAACAATCAAAGACTCTCCATGTTCATATTCGAACTCATCATCATCATTATCATAGCAAACAAGGTTTAGGTTCTGATCATTGTCATTATTAGCATGCTCATCATGTTCATCACAAGAATTTTCAGATTCATATCCTCCAAATTGATTAACCATGAGAGTTTTCTTATTAGGGCAATCCTTCATATAATGACCTCTACCTTGGCATTTAAAGCATACAATATCTCTAGAACGAAGAGTAGAAGGGTTAGGATTACTCCCTTTGGAACCAGTAGATGTCCCAGACGATTCTCGTCCATGCCATGGACCTTTGCCTTTGTCGAGGGGCTGTTGAGGTGCTCGGCTTTCTCCTCTCCCTTGGGGCTGGCTTGGTCGATCTCGTGCACCACCATCACCACGCCATTGGGACTGATTTGGCCGAGATTGGCGCCATTGGGGCTATTGGCCACTCGACACTCTATTGCCTTGGCTTTTGTAGCGTTGTCCCTTTTCTACTTTCATAGCTATATGTAAAAGCTCAGTAGGAGTAGTATAGGGAAAATAATCAATCTCATGAGCTAAAGCAGGATGTAAGATTCTAAGATATCTAACATTAGTTTTCTCATGAGCTTCTACTATATTAGCTCTAGACATGGCTTCTTGCATAACATTAAATGTTTCCTCAACAATTTTACTACCTTGTTTAAGGTTTTCTAATCTGTTCAATAGCTCTCGATCGCAGTGTTGAGGTACAAACCTATTTCTCATTACCACTTTTAATTGTTCCCAAGAAGCAATAGGTACATCAAGGGATCTTCTTCTTTCCTTAACAAGATTATCCCACCAGATTAATGCAAAACCTTGAAATTCTAGGGAAGCTAGTTGTACTTTCTTAGGTTCTGAGAAATTATGACAATTCCAGATTTGCTCCATTTTAATTTCCCAATCAATATAAGCATCTGGATCAGTTTTACCATCAAAAGGAGGAATCTTTACCTTAACCTTACCCATACCGTCGTCGTCATTGAACCTAGGTGGTCGGTTCTGATTTCCCCATTGATTCCGTCTCGGGCGTCGCTCCCAATACTCCTCTTCTTGGAAGTCGTCATCTTGCTCCGAGTAATAGAATTGCTCTTGATAGCCACGTCCTCTTCCCCTTCCTTGTCCTTGACCTTGCACATTAACATACTCATTATTCCTATTATTTCTCCCATCTCGTGGAGAATTGTTTTCTTCAAAAATAGGATTATTGAGATTCAAATTAGGATTAGGAATAGGGTTAGGATTTATGACCTCTCTTTCATCATTAGGCGCCTCGTCACGCCTTTGCTCTTGCTGGCCTCCCACAGTATTTGAACCACTCGGCCTAGAGTTCTCCAAAGCTGTCACCTTGGCGGCTAGTTCAGCTATGGACTCCTTGTTAGCCATGGTGTTCATGATGGTAGTGATGTTATTCATCATGGTGGCGAACTGTTGGCGTCACACTTGCACTCGAGTTAGTGGTATTGTTACCACCATTGTTTCCCTGGTTATTAGACATTATAACAAAGAGAAAAGAAACAAAGAACTAAGTTGAAGGTTAGTAAAATTATAAACAGCTCACAATTGTGTTTCACTCACACTCCCTCTCTGATTGATATATCACGCTTGCTAGGGCAATCCGCTTTGGGCAAATCAACAACCAAGCAATAGACTAGGCAATCAAAGTATGTAATGGATGAAACAACGCAGAAGAGTACTCAACAAGGGCTGTAGAGAACTCGATGTAAGCAACAAACTTAGATTCAAGCAAAACAGATGGGAAATTGCAATGAATCAACTCGACACAACAAGGAGATCACTCGGCAGGGGCTGAGATCACTCGACGTATCATCCCCAAACGGATGGCCAAACAGAAGTGACCATTAGGACATTGGGAGCATTACTTCGGACCATGCTCAACGCCAACCCCAGGCGTTGGGAGGACTTACTTTCTACCGTGGAGTTTTGTTATAACAGGTGAAGGCATTCAGCGACCAATTTGTCTCCTTTTGAGGTCGTCTACGACAGGAATCCTTTGACACCATTGGACTTGACGCCTAAGCCATTGAAGGATGACCACTTGCAAGCTGGAAATCGCGCTCAGATGATCAAGGAACTCCATGAGAGGACACGGCTGCAGCTGGAACGCCGTGCTACACAGATTGAGACTCAGCGGAGTAAAGGCCGCAGGAAGATGCTGTTCAAGCCTGGTGATCTTGTGTGGTTACACTTGAGGAAGGATCGTTTCCCATCGAAGAGGAAGTTGAAGCTGTCCAACAGAGGCGACGGCCCCTTTAGAGTTATTCAGGCCATTGGTGACAATGCCTACAAGCTGGAGTTACCAGATTCTTGCGGAGTCCATGTTACCTTCAACGTCTCCGACTTGTCGCCATATGAGGATCCTGAGTACTTGGATGAGGAAGCGAGGACGCTTCCCTCTCAAGGGGGGGATGATGATATGTCCCAACCTCCCTCATTGACTGTACAAGAAGAGGAGGAAGCCATGAGTGTCCATTCTGACGGACCAATGACTAGAGCGAGAGACAAGGCGATCGCAAGAGCTACCGCGTCCATTATCACTCGAGGCTTCGCTTCTAAACCGGAGCAACCACCATCATTGAGCTTATTAGTATCTGTCACCGACACTCCGTGTGATGCGTCTTAGCTTCTGTCGGATACCTTTCCGACGTCGTTCACATAAACTATTTATTATTAAGACTTATTTTTATTTTTAGCATTATTTATTAATAATGGTGTGGACTTACTTTACATAGTAAGTCCAGCCCGTTAGTTAATTAGGTTCATTAGTTAATTAATTAGGATTATTAGTATTTTCCTATAAATACTCTTTTAGGGTTAATTGTCATCTTTACGTCAAATTTAGAGGAATCGAAGAGCGTTGAGTGAAACTCCCCCTTTTCCTTCCTGACGTCACAAGCCCTATCGTTCTCTTTGTTACTTGATTGATTGCTGCTGCTGAATTCATTGGACCTTCAATCAAAGGTTCTCGCTGGAATTGATTGAAGATCGGAATCTCGTCCTCGTTTGGAAGAGATTAGCTTTTTCCATCACAACACCACCGCTACCGCACCACCGCTGACTTGCCTGTCGGACTGCAAATCACCGATCACTGTCGTCATTTGGGAGATTCATTTGGAAGAGATCGCACCTCTTGCCGGCCGGAATTCACTATCGCGCTCGCCAACTCCACTGGGAATTGATCTGCGGACGAACATATAAACTAATTAGCCCTTGCTAATTAATTGAGTCATTCGATTGTCATCCGCCATCTACAAGTTAGAATTTCAAAGTCAAACGGAGGCCACGTGATTTCATTGAGATTGAAATGTTCAGATTTTCAATTGAATTTCAAAGCCAAATTGGAGATTGAATTATGCCGACTAATTCAATTGGGATCCAATTGAACGTGAGTTTCTAGCCGATTCGAGATCGAGTCATATTAACGAGCACGGGTGATCGATCGACTTATACCTTTGACAACCGGACGATTGGGAGTTGTACTCGCTCAACCCGAGTCGAGTACGTATCACTTGATGATGACTGTTGTCTGATTGTCTGTTGTCTTTGATGATATTATTTGATGCTTATAGTTCTAATGTGCCATGATGCCTTAATGTGTTGATACTTTGAGTTGTTAAACATGATCTAAATTCTTGTGCCTATAAAAGTATGAACTGCAAATGCTGAGAAACCTGAATTGTTATCTGATAAGGTTATGATGAGACTTGCTAGCTTGTTTGATTATGTTCATATATGATGTTTTGCAAAGATTATTGAGCATGATTGTAAATTGAGTCTTGTTGCAATAATTGATGATGAACCCATGATGTTATGTTTATAAATGCTAGTTGATATGTCGTAGCCCTTATGTGTAATAATGTTCATGATTGCTTCTTCCATGATCGCGTGGATGAGGGTTCTCTTGTGGAGTGGTTGGGATGATCGATGGTATTATGAGGTAGTAGCGAGAGAGGGATGTAGGCTTAGGTAAGACTGAGTGAGTTTTGGGATTTATGAGAGGCAATGCTTGGGTGATTCTATTAAGCTTTTGGGTGAATCTTCGGTGGGGGTATGGTTAGCAGGGCATGATGTTTGAGATGTCTTGTGAAATGTGGGGAGTGTAAGAAATGGGATCAAGATCCTCTCCTAATGAAAACTTCCTTATAACTTCCTAATAAGTTAATCTTAACCGTTAAATCAAATCAATGGTTAAGAATTAAGATTGTATTCCTATAATTAATTAAAAATTAAATTGATTAATCTTTATATCCTAAATTCATTTCCGACTTCAATCAAGTCTGTTCGATTGATCAACCTAAAATTTTTACTTCATCTTCCTCCTTAATTCAACTTAAAATTGAATCTTTTCCGATTAGAAATGGCGATGGCTTTCATAGTTTCCTGTTAGCCCCCTCATCCATGTAATTCACATCTTTGAATGGATCGATATACACCTAATTGATGTTTTCTAATCTACTCTGAAACTAATTTAAATTTTGTAATTGATTTTTTAGGCAATTGACGATGGGAATGAAGATGGCAAACTGATGAAAATCCAAAACTGATGATCGAAGATGGCAAACTGATGAAAATCCATCATCACATCATCTTTAAGATCGATGAGAACACTTTGTCACCGCCAACAAGGTTGGATCTACTAGTCAAGGCTACTCTGATCTCACTGCCTCCCTCCACTATCGACAATTGTCGCAACGCCATCTTCGACTTCGATTTCAATACCGTAGATTAGCTTCGCAAGAGACTAAGAGAGGTTCTTCATCGTCTAGTGTATTCACTAATTAATTCGGTGTTACGCGATGATTGAACCCTAATTTTGAGTTTCTAGTAATTGGAATGACTAGAAAGCAAACATGAAGAAGCCATCACGGTTAATTTAACGCTGAAGGAGGAAGATGATAAAGAGGAAGATGAATTTGAGATAAAAGTTAATTGCTTTAATTATAAATTAATTATAAGAATTTAATCTGAGCCGTTGATTTGATTTAAGGGTTAAGATTAACTCATTAGGAAGTTATAAGGCACTATTTATTTGGAGAGGATCTTGATCCTAAGAAATGACCTTTGAGAGTATTGAGAACATAGCATGAGAGGGTTCTTGGGTGTGAAGTTAGAGAAAGGGGTTGGATTCTTAGAGGTGGATGGTGTGGTAGTGCTTGGCGGAAGGAGGGGCGAGATTTGAGCATCGAGTTGAATTGGGATTCTTTGGGGAATGTTATCTGATTTGACGTTGTCGAGGCTAGAAGAGTGGAGATGGGCGAGTGGGGATTGCGTTTATTTTGACTGGTATGATGTGAGGATTTTCTTGATTATGTGATTTATTTATATCTGTTAGCATGATGTTAGATAACGACTATGATGAACCTGATATAGAATTACATGTTGATATGCAATATTAAAATCTAGTTGGTAGTGACGAGTGTTACCATGACATATTACTGCTTTGCTATCCTGTTATGTTTTTTTAGAAGCAAGTTAGGACGTGCTGTGATATGATATATGAAGTAATGATGAGTATGAACAATGGGGTAATGATGTGCTATTATGTGGAAGCATGATGTCTTATTATGTTGTAGTAAGCATGATGATGTATTATATGGTTGACAAGCATGATTATTGATTATGTAAATGATGAATGTGACTTGAAGTATGGACATGACTTGTATATATGAGATAATGGTGCATGATTTCTAAATGGCCGTTATATGGTTTTGTGACGAGTTAAGGTGATATCTTTTAGGACATATTGACATTTTGATGATTTATATACTACTTGATCTTCCTTTTTATGAATCTTAATAGCATGACTTTGTTGTGTTGATATGTTAACCTGATGAATCTGTTCTACTTGTGTTGCAATATCGATATGCGATAGTGAGATTTGATGTGTACTGACGCACTAACCCCATAACATCTAACTCGTTGATTTCTGGACATGTGTGCTTACGTGATGAGTGATGAGCATTCGATTATGCACTTGTGATGCCTTCAGTATGATGTAGATATACCTTATGATTTGTAGTATGTTGAGGTTTGTTGTTCCTTTGTTACTTGACACTTGTTGGCATGTTTATGTTTATGTTAAACGGTTATGTGATGGTTTATGACTATGATATGATGTGGGACTTGCCATGTATGAGATGGCTTATGGTATTATGCTTATGTAAGAGTTGATGAGACTTTTGGTTATGGTACTTGTTGAGTTGTGAATAATGTTGCATGATCAGGAAACTAGGAAGAGAATATGGGATTAGCCCTTAGAGGTGGATGATTCCACCTCCGAGCTTATGAATTTGATTGATTGTTATGCGAGAAACTGATTTGATTTTGGAAGATTTTGACGAAATTTTGATCGAAAAGATTTTACTTGTTTTGGTGTAAAGTTGCTTGGTTAAACACCGGATTTAAAGATTTTTGAGCGATTTCGAAAAGGATTAACTTAGATTTGTAAGGAATAAACGTTACCGAATATTTCAACGATTTTGAGGCTAATTTTTGAATTGCGGAATCCCTTATGAAACTTTTCAACCCGGGCTTATATTATAACGCCTCACGAAGTGGATACAAGCATTTTATAGGGGCGCATATAGAATGCTTGCTAAGACCTAGGAGGGGCGCTATGGTTGCTTTCGAGTTATGATATAACCGAAAGGCCAAGGTAAGGTTGTGGTAGGGGCCCATATCGCATACTTACTACGGCCAATTGGGAATATTTTGATCACGTTAAGGGTACTGTGAGGACCTCATACGGGCTCTTATGAGGTGCTTACGGGGCTAATGACATGATCCTTGGACTCACCAATTTCAAACTTCATCCCCTTGTTTTAAGGTGATTTTAGTCTCGGAGACGAGACTTGTTTTTAGAGGTGGATGATGTAAAGACCGGGAAATTTTATAATATTAAATAATTAAAATACTGATTTATAATCATCTCGATTTCTAAGATTCGGGAGATTTTAAATTTCTGTCCTCGAGCGCCAAGTTTCGATTTAAAAGTCATTCCAACATCGTTTTAAGAATTTGGATTTTAACGGAATTTAACTCCGCTTTCGAGCTCCGAGTGATAATAAAATTTACTTAATGTAATTACGATCGTTACAAACTATTTTGAATTTTTTTTTCGACTTGAAATTTCGTCAGAGTCGAGATTAGCGGGTTTTGAGTTTTGATTTGCGGGTATTTGAAGTCCCTTTGGGGACCACTTCCTTGTTTTTTTTCCTCCCCTATCCGATTTTCCCAGCAGTAGGAGTACTTCCTCCTTTGTCTTCTTGCTCCCTTCACAAATGAGACAATCCTCTTCCAGCTTTCTTTCCTAGTTCTAGTTAAACCATCACTCTACCTTCCTTCTCCCACACCCCCTTGCTCTATCATTTGTGGCAAAAATTCAAACTATCCATGCCAAATAGACCCCCACGCCACTGCAGCAGGCCACTCTCCCTCCTTTATTTCGATTGCAGAACACCCATTCCCCTTGTCTGATTCAATTTGAAAACCCAACCTCCTCACTTCCATCTCCAATCTACTCTCTTCCAAGGCATCTAAAACAGCTCCCCTCTCGCCCTGTTTTTTGCCGAGAGCCAGGAACCACCATCACCAGCCTCGCCACCGCCGAGCCAGCAGAAGAACACCGGAGCACTTCCATTCTTCCTTCGGAGCCGCGTCGTAACCCTCCGCCCTTTTTCCCAAAAAGGTTCATTGCGTTCATTCTCGTTTTCATTCAAATCACCTTCGATCTCGCTCATACTTATCCCCTACCTTTTCTTAGACCGGATCCCGCTTCTTTCCCGTCGATTTCAGTTGGAATTCGCCATTGCCGCCGGTGATTATCCCTCGAAGTCGGAATCGCATCGATCGGTAAATTCTCTCTTTCCTCCTTCCTTCTTTCTCGCGTTTCAGTTTCCTTGCCTGGGTTGTGGTCGGAATCGGGTTTCGGTATGTTTGGGTCGGGTTTGAGCCGGAAGGAAGCCGTCGGCAGGCCGAGCGTTCCCCCTCTGTCCCCTTTTCTTTCCGTTTTGCCGGAACAGAGAGCATGAGCGAGGTTAGGGGCGAGTCCCTTCTTTCATTTGGTATGGGCTGGCATTGAGCCGGATCCGGGTTTAGTTTAAGGGTTATATCATTTTTCTAACCGGGTTCAGATTTGGGGAAGGAAATCAGATTCGGGTTACGGGCTTCTGGATCCGGTCCTTTCTTCTTTCCTTTCATTTGGGCAGGCCGGATCTATCTCCTCCATTTCGGTTGGGCCGGCAGAGTATTTTCTTTTGGGTCACGTTGTTTTATGGGTGTTATATGTTATCTATGCTATAAGCTATGTTATACTACGTGTTATTTTATAACGATGTATAGTTATATATGATTGTTACTATTAAATTATTATGTTATTATACCATTATGATTTTATGGTATTATATTTTCTGGAAATATTAAATATATTATAAATTGTTTTATAGTATTACCATTTGGGATATGATATTTTAAAGGTTTCTTTGAAAATATGAATTTAGGATTTTTAACGCGAATTGTCGGTTCTGATTTATAAATGGGGTTATAAAAATTGATTTATTTTGGTGTTCATTTTAGATAAATATTATTTGTTAAATTATCTAAAAAGGGTTTTAGGTTTTGAAATAAAATGCCGGAATTATTTCTATGATATGATTTTGAGAGATTGGTTTTAAGGTTTAAATGTTTAATGTCGGAATTTGGCCAAGTATGATTTGAGAAATTATTTCGAAAACGAGTTGACTTAACTTGAGATTTAAGAGTTTGGAAAATATGGTTGGTACGATTTTATCAATGGGTTCGATGGGAAGTAAATGATTTTTGGTCGATGTTGATCGTAGCGGAAAGGTTTTGGAAAATGGTTTTACTATCGATTGGTTTTAAGGATGTTGAGCACTTGGGTTTCGTATGAATGAATGTTGGTTCGGTGACTTATGGAAATGGCTTGATGATAGGTGTGTATTGCTTTTGGATTGCTTTGGACTTGCATTTGGGCCCTTGCTTGTATTATCCTGCTGTTCTGCATCTTCAGGTAAGTTCTCTAGGGGGCTTACTCAGGTTGGACATTCATTCCTGTTGTTGCATTTTATGTTAGGTGTTGCATATGCATAAAAGCAGGCCATGTAGTATCCTGTTTAGGTTGCACTAATTGAATGAGCATCTGCTTACTTTTTGCGTTTGAAACAAAACGGCCGTTATCTGTGATAGTCCTAGAGTCTTTACTAGGGTCATAGGGTAGCCCAGCCTCATCGGGTACCCTGAGTCAATCGAGTCTATATGAGCATGATATGATAGCCCAGCACCATTGGGCAAGCGATGAGATGATATGATATGATGGTGCCGTGGTTTGTGCACCACCACGAGGAAATTGCTATGCTATAGCACCGAACTGGCCAGTCTCTGCACTAACGGGAAGGGGTGCAGAGGTAGGAGAGGGATATGCCACTTGGCATTGTCTTGGGCCCTTTACAGTATTTTTACACATTATTATGACTAGGAGCATGCTAGTGTGTTTGACTTTCTTACTCCATTAGAGCATCTTTATTAGGTATAACACATACTATGTGGCCTCAGCGAGGACTGTCGGTCCTGCATGAGTGGCTCGACCTGACTCTTTTCCCAGTTCTTCTTTTAAAGGTATTTTCTGCAGATTTGAGTGCTCGATGTCTATATGCCGGAGTTCCCTTTTTGCGAATCGAAAAACCTGGCTAATTCTATAACTCGTTAAAAATGGTAATCACCCACTTATGATTTGGTTTTGACCCGGCTCTGCCGTGGCACTTGTATCTTTACCTTGCTTCCGCTTTACTTCCATTTGAAATGGATTCCACGACATAGTCTTAGGACAGGTTAAGGGTACCCAATGTGATGTGATCCTCGGCGATGGTAGCTTGTTCGACGAACCTGGAGGAGAATATGACACCGTTGATGAATCTTGGAGGGATGAACATGTGATCCTAGCTATGACAAGGAAGCCTCGGAAGCTTTTACCTTGGACGACATCGTATTTTCGGAAGAAGAAGACCTCAAAGTCTTATAACTTGATGAACCGACATTTTCTAGGTATTTTGGCTCTAACTGGAGTTGTGTTTGTCCGAAGAAGACGGAAGAGGACTCGTTGGAAAGCTGATTTCGAGGGCTACGACATTGTTGAAGACGTTTCTCACCAATTCTACTCCGAAGATGGTCAAAAATCTCGTTTCTTGCAGCAGCTCTAAGCTGAACGAAAATTTGAAGTCTTTTTTTTATCCCACATCAATTAAAACACATGGAGATGCCAATAAACTCATATATATATATATATATATGTGTGTGTGTGTGTGTGTGTGTGTGTGTACACTTTTCATTTGAAATTAAGTTGAATTTGAGAAAAAGTGAGCCTTGCTTCCAGTGATTCGGGTCAAGAATCTCGTTCTTAGGTGAGAGGTCGGGAACAAAACCTTCGGTGAGAGGCTGAAGGAGATTCCTTAGTGAGAGACGATGGAATCAAAGGGTCGGAAACACTCGGAGTGCGATGCCGAGAGTGTGGAAGATCGAGTGTTGGAAAGAGCTCGGAGTGCGAGGCCGAGAGCGCTTTTGCATCACATATCCCTCAACCCCCATCCCCTTCTTTACCACCATTCTAAGGCCTTCCACAACCCTATTATCACCCTCAAATCACCCCCAAAACGTTACCCCAAAGCAGCCCTTCAATCCCTCTCAAACAAGCCCCGTTTGGACTCGCCTCTGCACAAGCAACATCTCGGTAAAACGCGATTTTCCGCTTCGTCTCACATCCGATTGACAAGATCTGCCCCAATATGCGACCGCGACTTCAAGATCTAAAAAAGTAGTACTCGCACGTTTCCAGAAGCCTAACCAATCGACGGGAAATCGGCATTCTTTGCCGACTGATCTGCTGCTCCAGAACTGCCAACAACTTCCCGACTTCTCGGAACTCTCGCCGCCGGTCCTTTTTCTCGAGCCCGGGTCCGAGCACGTCAAGTGGTATCAGAGCCACGACAAGGGTTCCTCAAGCTTTCGAGGTATGAATTACTATCTCTTTGCTTAATCTTTAGTTTTTGCAAAACTCGTTTGATTAGACCCGAGAGATTGCAATTATTCGTCCTCCCAATTCCTTTGTCTCGTGTGCTTGTTCTTGTCCTCAAATCCATCGTCCTCTAGTTCCTAGTGAAACCATAGTAGATTGTTAACTACACTGTTTCCTTTTTGCTTTGTTCTTGGGTCAACCGATCGACTCCAACTGAAGCAAACTATTGATTGAATTCTCGTTGCCTGAGTAGCCTAATGGAGGGTTACATTCAATTACTGTCGTTGATCATTGAGCTGCTCCCACTTAATTCAAAAAGGCAGGCTAAGTTTTGAGGATTTTTTTTTGTTCATTAAAAAAAACAAGAAGAAAAAAAAGAAGAAGGAAAAAAAAAGAAGCCAAAAAAGAAGAAGAAAAGAGGGAGTTACTGATTTTGAGCGTGGGTTAGTTTTCCACTCCCACCAATTAGTTTTCATTCACTTGTCTTGAATTTATTTTATGTTATTTTACATTGCAATCTCAATCTATATCCGGGCTAGATCACTTGTTTTACATTGCCTAAGGATCATAGCGGGTTTTGGTAAATACTCGTCGAAAGGCCCTTGCTGAGTGCTCGAAAGTTGCTCTTAAGCTTATTTATGCTTGCTATTGTGTGTGGTGTTCGTTGGGTGTTATTGATCATTCTGTCACGAGTGCTACTACTAGTTTGCTTTTGTTCGAGGGTGGATTTCAGGTGGTTGGTTTCTATTGTTGGTGCTAGTTGCCGCTAGCGATTATTCAGGTTCTTGAGTGTCGTGCCTCTGCACTGGAAAAAGGGGAGTTGAGAGTGTTGCCTATTGCAACAAGAAAAGAAAAGGTGAGAGCAACACTGAGTGGTGTTGGAAAAGGTGAGTGAGAGGAGAGTACCATCTAGAGTAAGGAGCGGAGAGCCAAACACCGAGGAGGTCTGTTGTTGCTAACTGCTATCATATCTGTTGTTTGCTCATTTTGCAGATTCTCGAGTCTCTTTCTTTTCTGGAGTACATTATAGTGAGACAAACACTTTAAACACATGAGCGGAGTGTGTGAGAGAGTGTGAGCGTCCACCAAAGTGAGAGAGAGATTTACATTTTCTCTAACATAACTTGTTTGCTTGTTTTGTATGATGTCGCATCATTTAGGCCAACCTAGTATGGTGCATGGTGGAGGAGGTACCACTACGATCAAGGCGCTAGCAACCCGGATTGGACGGATGGAGGATGATGTGGCTGAGATCCTATGACGCCTGCCTCCTACACCAAAGAACAAGGTCAGTGACGTCAACATAAATGATGATCCTCATTAATTGGGACGAGACCGAAAAGGACATAGTGGAAGTCACCATGTGCACCATAAGCCTCGACGCGAGTCATCTACATGCTTTGAGAGGACTCCTTCTAGAGAGCATCACCGAGCTAGGCGTGGAAAAGAGTTTGACATTCAGAAATCATTGCTACGGATGGAGACGCTAAGGCAGGGTCCTCGCTCTCCCGATGATTGCTACAAAGATCTCCATGCTCTCCTGCAATGTTCTGGGACAAGGTATGATGAGGCTTATCTACTTGCTAAGTTTCTTGCAGGGCTTAATTAAGATGTGGCAGAATTTGTCTTGCGCTCTCATCATACCCATGTTGTTGATGCTTTGAACCATGCTACTCATGTCTATGAGAAAGTTCTTAAGAAGACTATCGTGGCCCCTACTTCTCGACGTTGCTCTAGTCGAGATAGCACCACCAAGCATCCTTCTAGCCTTAATTCACAACGAACAAAGACATTGTTGGCCACCGCTATGAATTTTCTCCCTATGGCCACACCGATCCCTACAACACATGTTGTTAGACCCAAGTCTAGTGGTGTTGATGAGGACCACTCACCTAGCTCCAAACTGGAGGTCATCGAACCCCTTGGAAAGGAGAAAGGGATCACACCGCACCTTATTGGAGAGTTATATGAAGCTACAAGGAGGAGGAAGATGGACACTTATTCCCCCGTAGGGCCAAAATTCTTAACTAAGGTCGACGATTCTTGCGACAGACGAGATGTTATACAGGGGAGTCGTGTTTGTGTACTTGTTATGCTTCCTAGTGATTTATTTTTGTTGTCCTCATCTTATATGGCTAATTTGGTTGCTAGGGAATACTGCATGGTAGAAAAGGAAAATGCTCGGAGGGTTATAGAGCCACTGGAGCTAGTTTTAGGGCCCTCAAAGGACCCTGGGAATCAACTAGACACTCATTTGCAGGATGTTAGCCGAGTTACCAAGTGGAGTAGTGTTTCTTACTCTTTTAGTGATGTTTTGATTTGTCAAATGTTCTTTGCTGCTTCTTCTATGAGTTTTCTTGGGATTCGTGTAGGTACATGTTTGCTAGGCGACCCACTGGATTCGAGGTCGAATCCTTTTAAAGAGAGGGAGGATGATGTGATCCTCGGCGATGGTAGCTTTCCTCGACGAACCTGGAGGAGAATATGACACCGTTGATGAATCTTGGAGGGATGAACTTGTGATCCTAGCCATGACAAGGAAGCCTCGGAAGCTCTTACCTTGGATGACATCGTACTTCCGGAAGAAGAAGACCTCAAAGTCTTATAACTTGATGAACCGACATCTGCTCGCTATTTTGGATCTAACTGGAGTTGTATTTGTCCGAAGAAGACGCAAGAGGACTCGTTGGAAAGCTGATTTCGAGGGCTATGACATTGTTGAAGACGTCTCTCACCAATTCTACTCCGAAGATGGTCAAAAATCTCGTTCCTTGCAGCAGCTCTAAGCTGAACGAAAATTTGAAGTCTTTTTTTATCCCACATCAATTAAAACACATGGATATGCCAATAAACTCCTATATATACGTGTGTAAACACTTTTCATTTGCAATTAAGTTGAATTTGAGAAAAAAGTGAGCCTTTTAGCTTCCAGTGATTCGGGTCAAGAATCTCGTTCTTAGGTGAGAGGCCGGGAACAAAACCTTCGGTGAGAGGCTGAAGGAGATTCCTTAGTGAGAGACGACGGAATCAAAGGGTCGGAAACACTCGGAGTGCGAGGCCGAGAGTGTGGAAGATCGAGTGTTGGAGAGAGCTCAGAGTGCGAGGCCGAGAGCGCTTTTGCATCACATATCCCTCAACCCCCATCCCCTTCTTTACCACCAATATAAGGCCTTCCACAGCCCCATTATCACCCTCAAATCACCCCAAAAACGTCACCCCAAAGCAGCCCTTCAATCCCTCTCAAACAAGCCCCGTTTGGACTCGTCTCTACACAAGCGACATCTCGGTAAAACGCGATTTTCCGCTTCGTCTGACATTCGATTGACAAAATCTGCCCCAATACGCGACCGGGACTTCAAGATCTACAAAAGTAGTACTTGCACGTTTCCAGAAGCTTATCCAATCGACGGGAAGTCGGCATTCTTAGCCGACTGATCTGCTGCTCCAGAACTGCCAACAACTTCCCGACTTCTCGGAACTCTCGTCGCCGGTCCTTTTGCTCGAGCTCGGGTCTGAGCAAGTCACAATGGCCCTTCGAGGTTTTTAGGGTTTGAAATCCATCTTTCTACTAATTTTAAATGAGTTTGAAATCTCGACTCGTACTTGGATTGCAAGATCCGAACAAGGGGTTTTACCCCTTGAAACGTAACCTAGAAATCATAATTCTGGGCCGTTACAATACCACAAATTATCTTTGGATATGAAATACCCCAGTCTTCACAGGTTTAGGTCGAGTCTCAGAAGAGAAGAGAAGTTGAGCAGACACTTAAGTTATTTTAACATTGTATTTACATTTTAAAATTTCTATATATATTGTATAGGAGTTTTATTATTTGATTTTATTTAAAAGTCTTCTGTTGTAATATTATCAAGTTGTAAAGTTAAATCCTCAATTTGAGAGGACATATTAATAAAGAGTTATTTTTATATTTCCGGTCTTCCACTATTTAATTGTAATTCATTTATGTATTTAATTGTTATCATCTTGTTTATGGGAGCATGAGTTCATGTCCCTTTAAGCCTAAGGTGGTTACAAAGACATTAAAGTCCGAGTAATCACTGGCGTTGTGGCATTCCCTTGGGTTCTAAAAGGGGTGTTACAACCACGGCTCCACTTCGGCGAGGCACTGGCGGCGGCACGGCTCACGGCGGCGCACGAGGCTGACAACAACAGACTCGTGGTGGTTGGGCGCTCCTCTGGGTGGCGGATGGTGGCTCCGGCAATGGTGGACAAGGCTGACGAGTTGCTCCGGTGAGGTAGTTCGAAATTGGGGGTTTTAAATTCGCTATGATTTTATGAAAACTTTGTGAGGGAAAACGTTGCTAGAGGCGTTTAGAATGCCATGGAACAGGTTGAGAGTTCGGAGGGGGAGAGAAATGGAGGTGGTGTGCTTCAAAAGTGAACCCGAGAGGGGTATATATAGGGGGGTGATTAGGGGACGAATTGAATTAAAATAAATTCTTAAAACTATTAGATAATCACTCTTAACGTTATCCCGCTCCTCAATATGGTGAGATTCGGCCTGACTTGAGCGGATTTGGGTGATTTTTGAATTTGGGGATAAGTTCGTTCGGTTGCAGTTCGACCCCGAATCTCCAAATTGGTTGCGGAAATCTCATCCTCAATGAGTAGTGAACATTCTAGAAACAGAAACGGTAAGATTGGGACAAGATTTGAGGGAGGGAAATTTCACCCTTGTTCAACTGTGAAACGCAGGAGTTGGCGGTTGAAGAAATGGTTAAGCCGGTTCGGTTCAACATTTTTAATTTGGTCCGGTTCAGTTCACCCAGCTCAAAAAAAAAAACCGGTTTAACCCTTACTTATTTATAATATATATATATATATATTTATTTATTTATTTATCCGAAAATTTGATTTATTAAAACTCTACACAACCTAAATAATAAAGTAATAAAATATTTAATTTAAATACATTTTATTTTATGCAACAATATTTTCTTATTATCTTATATTACATATATTTTACGAAAATTAAAATAAGTTATAACAATAAATCCCTCTTTATTTGAAGAAAAATATACACCCTCGCTTTAAAATAATATGACGTAAAATAAATAAATTGTTAATTAAATTTAAATTAAATGAATAAGAATAAAAATGAAATGTATAAAAACAGTTACGAACTTTATATACATTTAATTTCCAAAAATCATTATTGAGTTCAAAATAAAAGAACTTTTATATAAAAATATATTTTCTTAAAACGAAATCCCCAAAAATACTTTGGGGTATTTCATTCCTCCCCACTTAGAATAAGTTTCATCCCGAAACATAAAGAAAAGAAAGGACGGAGCTAGAATAGGGATGAGAGGGTATATGAAGGAGTTTTCAAAAACGGAAAGAGGTGCCTACTTAGTTCCGATTACTCTTTGAACGACATGAAGCAATGAGTTGCATCAAAGACCAATTAATTGTCTTCCGAACTCCTCAATGTTAAAGCTTTAGATTTATTTATTTATTTTTATTTTTTTCTTTGAATTAGGTTAGCATGATTTAATCGCGGTTAGACCACTACTGTCTTGCATCAACCTGGGCTATCTAGTCTACCCTTGACTTTTGTCTCTGTCCCATCCGGCTTCATTTTCCAGGTTACCAAATGGCCCGGGTGGCGTTGATGGCAGCCATTGTGGCAGCTAGTATGCCCTGGTTGTATATAAGGAATGGTAGATTTCGTATTCTGGTTCTTCGATGAAATTTCCTTCTTGTCCTCGAGCTATGCTATTTTGTAGATTCAACGTGTTGTACGCGCGAGTATCTTTCTTGGATTGGTATTCATTTATTCAGATTTCCCATTGAGAGTTTGGTCGCTCGACAATAGAGCTACCTATCGGATATACTCTATGTCGTGACTCGGAATACACACATCTATTGTTTAAGGTTTAATATTTTGTTCTTATCACACACTATACTGACTTAATTTAGTTCTTGACGCTCACAAACCACACACACAGTTTCTTAACATGTTGGGGGTACCTCCCCACTTATGACATGTCGCACAGATATTAAATGAATCCACGACTTTGAGATCAAATAATGTTACCCAATGGTTTCACATATCGCCTCCACTAAATCATTGTGAAATGAATTACTTTATTCCTAATAAATATCAAATCCACTAAATATTGTTTGTGACACCATTCAATGAAATCAAACAAACTAAAGTGCGAAACTAAGTGAACGAACTAGGACTTTGGAAAGGAAGTCATAAATGACAAAGAAGAGGTGTAACTCAAAGAAACGACGAAAAACCCTTCCACCTAGGTTGGAGAGTGCTGACCGCTTCCTAGATTGAGAGGCTCCTGAGTAGCGGTCGTAAAGGTTTTCTGCTCCACGATGAAGATCTAGCTTAGCTTCATAGAGGAGTGTCTGCTCTCGTCTCTCCTTTGCCAACTTCTCTTGCAGGTCAGCCTGTTGAGCTTCCATCATCTGGATCCTATTCCGTCTTTCCTCTATTTCTTGATCCAAGTAATTGCGCACTGCTTCCCTTGCCTGAAGCTGCACATAGTGGATAAACTCTGTTTTAACTACCGGATGCCTTGCCGCAAGAGGTTCCACTCCGTGCCCGACTTCCTCCTCCTCCTCATGGGGATCTGCTCCTTCGACATCTGGGAGGACTTCCTCGTCTTCTTGGGGTTCTTCTTCCGAATTTTCCTCAGCTGCCATCAGAAGGGCATCCTCGTCTTCCTAGGGGTCTTCCTCCAAGTCTTCCTCAACTGACCTCGAAGAAGCGTCCTCTACTTCCTGAGGGTCTTCCTCCGAATCTTCCTCAGCTACAATCGGAGGAGCGTCCTCGACTTCCTAGGGGTCTTCCTCCTAATCTTCTTCCACCATAATAGGTGCCAGGTATGGGGCATCGAGCGCATCCACCGTCAGTTTATTTTGTGCGAGGTTCCTATTAGGTTAGAGCGACGAGGGGCAGCCATCTGCCACGAGGAAAAGAGGAGGGTTAAACCAAGCACCCGAGAGTCTAATTGGACGTCGGAATCAAACCATATTTTATAAAGACTTTTGCACAACCGTATTGTAAGTTTTGAGAATGAGAAAGTTTCAAATTCACCTAAGAAGTTTGAAATAAAGATTAAAACCTATAGAGTAGGATTTTTATTTTATTTTCTTCCTTTTTAACAACGAAATTTTTTAAATCCGCATAGTAAGTCTGACAATGATATAAAAGAAGATTATAAAACCTAAGAAGGAATTTTATTTTCTTAATTTTTTTTCTTGGTCAACATCTTAGAACATTGAAACTTATATAATAGTTTAGTTTGGATCTAGAAATACTTTTGAAGGCATGAAAACCATTTGAGAAGACAACTATGACAAAAAAATCATTTGAGAAAATAATTTTGAAATGAAACCCATTTTAGAAAAACAGTTCTAGCATCAAAACATTGTAGAAAATCCTTCATCTCTGGTACCACCTTCTGTAACACCCCCTTTTATAACCCAAGAGAATGCCACAACACCAGTGATTACTCGGACTTTAATGTCTTTGTAACCACCTTAGGCTTATAGGGACATGCAACCATGCTCCCATTAACAAGATGATAATATTAAATACTTAAGTGAAATACAATTAAATCGCGGAAGACTTTAAGTGAAACAAATAATTAAATGTACAACAATGTCGTTACAATGTTTCGATAGTAAATAAAAGATAACATCTATACACTGATGATAAAAGAGACTCTTGAAGCAAAAAAAATGGTAAAATACTAAAAATATTTGAAGACGATTCCGACTCACATTTCCAACCTTCTACCTTGTAGTGCTTTATCTAAACCTTTGAAAATCAGCAATCCAAACGAAGGACGGTTAGTTCGCGAGAACTAGCAAGTGACGGCATGAAAGCAGAGACAACTTTGGATTCAAGTAACCATTAAACGGTAAAAATTAAATTCAAATCAGATTTGAATATTTGAAGTGGATTGACTTATTTATGACCCGACCCTCCTATGACACGGATAACCCGAAAGGGTTGGGTAAGAAAAGATGTGTTAGGAACCATATCCCGATTACGGATGGAATATGACATAGCTTGAAACAAGTTATGATTACTACCCATTACATCATTAACACTTTAAGACGTTGTCTAAACTAAGTATTGGCTTAAAAGGTACTCAATGTGGCCCAAAATCGACCCAGACGGTTGGGCTCTTCCGGAGAGTTTTAAACTGCGGTCTGAGAGAGTCAATTAAGGGTTGATCTCGTGTCCCCCAATACACAGTGCAAACTTTGCATTTGTTGTTATTATTATTATTATTATTATTATTATTATTATTATTATTATTATTATTATTATTATTATTATTATTATTATCATCATTATTATATATATATATATATATATATATATATATATATATATATATATATATATATATATATATATAAAACTTCGCTCATATACTCACATTAAATACGTTTTACAACTTTTAGATACATTAACACGACTTTACTTTTCAGAACATTCCTTCACTCACTTCCTCCCCTTAGATATATTTTAAGTCTTTTATATAGCTTGACACAAATCACTTCTTTATTGACAAACACCGGTCCCACCCTGACATAGAGGTTATGACCTACAACCGCTTTGGTTGTGTAACACACCTCATCTGGAAGTGTGTAGTTTCATGAAACCTTTAGACCGAGAAGTAACGGCCCCGACCTGACTCTACAACACTTTACTTTACAATTTTAACTTTATGATTCACATTACTTTACAATTTCAACTTTATGATTCACATTGCTTTTCGACGATTGATATGTTTTACTTTGATTGGTTTGGATTTAATTGAGTTTCACTGGCAACAAACAATCCTCACATTATTACTACTTATTTACAACATTGATCACAACGAAATAAACATAATGGATACATAAAAGAAACATATCCCTTTCTTAACCAATTAGCACGAAAGAACAAAATAAATGTTGCTTTAATAAAAATGGTGGGTATCTATGTCATTATTATATAGAGACTTCAAATAATAACATTACCCAATTATACTTGCCAAATTCAAACTAACGGATAAATAAATCACACAAAGCGGATGAATTGCAATTTATTTTAATTAATTTGGCAAGCATTCCAACGGAAAGAAACAACTATAGACACGAAAGGGACAAGTGAGTAGAAAGGCTCGGAAGGTCACTTGCCTTGATTTGAAGTTGCAAGCTTTGACCTAAGTAGTTGGTCGGACTCGAATTCCTTCGTATGGGCATTTGGGTTGATGAGCCTCTGCGAGTTAACGGAGTTGGAAGCAATTTATGCCCAAATAAAAGCATGGGTTAGAATCTGAAATTTTTAAAAACTTAAAAGGGCATGATTGGGAAAGAATAAAAGGTGGGGGGGGGGGGGGGGGTTACGTAATTACTTTTCCTCCTCCTTCCTCTTGACAGTGCTTCAACAGAGAGTTTCAGGCGAGACCACGGCTCCACTTCAGCGAGGCACTGGCGGGGACACAGCTCACGTCGGATAGTGAGGCTGACGGAAACCGACTCGTGGTGGCTGAGCGCTCCTCTGGGTGGCGGTTAGTGGCTCCGTCAACGGTGGACGAGGCTGACGAGTTGCTCCGGTGAGGTAGTTCGAAATTGGGGGTTTTGGATTCGGGATGATTTTATGAAAACTTTGTGAGGGAAAACATTGCTAGAGGCGTTTAGAATGGCATGGAACAGGTTGAGAGCTCGGAGGGGGAGAGAAATGGAGGTGGTGTGCTTCGAAAGTGAACCCGAGAGGGGTATATATAGGGGGGGGGGGGGGATTAGGGGACGAATTGAATTAAAATATATCCTTAAATTGATTAGATAATCACTCTTAATGCTATCCCGCTCCTCAATTTGGTGAGATTCCGCCTCACTTGAGCGGATTTGGGTGGTTTTCGAATTTGGGAATATGTTCGTTCGGTTGCGATTCGACCCCGAATCTCCAAATTGGTTGCGTAAATCTCATCCTCAACGAGTAGAGAACATTCTAGAAACAGAAACGGTAAGATTTGGACGAGATTTGAGGGAGGGAAATCTCAGCCGTGAAACGCAGGAGCTGGAGGTTGAAAAAATGGTTCAGCCGGTTCGGTTCAACATTTTTTATTTGGTCCGGTTCGGTTCACCCAACTCAAAAGAAAAAACCGGTTTAGCCCTTACTTATTTATAATATATACATATATATATATTTATCCGAAAATTTTATTTATTAAGACTCTACACATCTTAAATAATAAAGTAATAAAATATTTAATTTAAATACATTTTATTTTATGCAACAATATTTTCTTATTACCTTATATTACATATATTTTACGGAAATTAAAATAAGTTATAACAATAAATCCCTCTTTATTTGAAGAAAAATATACACCCTCGCTTTAAAATAATATGACGTAAAATAAATAAATTATTTATTAAATTTAACTTAAATGAATAAGAATAAAAAGGAAATGTATGAAAACAGTTACGAACATTATATACATTTAATTTCCAAAAATCATTATTGAGTTCAAAATAAAAGAACTTTTATATAAAAATATATTTTCTTAAAACGAAATCCCCAAAAATACTTTGGGGTATTTCGCCTATGTGGCGAGTTGTGGTTGATTCTAGGGGAAAAAATTAATAAAATAATATGTTATCATAGTTTATAGAAAGTAATATATGCCACAATATATATATATATATATATATATATATATATATATATATATATATATATATATATATTTATATTTTAGTTAATTGACATAAGTATAAATAAAAAATATTTCATAGTCATATTTACCAAAAATATTAATAGATAAATATGTAGTGTTTGACAAGTGCTATTTTATTGATATCTAGATTATATTTTGGTGGAAAAAATTATTTATATCAAAATTAATTATTTAATAATTATTATTTTATTTATATCTATATCTATACTACATCCGTTCGGCAAAACATGTCACTTGCTATTCACGCACACTTTTTTAGGAGATAAAAACTATATTAAATATTCATTTTTTTATAATTTTTTTTAACAAGTTTGTACTTATTAATAATAACTACGACATTGTTAAAAAAAATTATTAAAAATGTTAGATATTTTATATAGTTTTTATCTCCTAAAATAGCGTGCATGAATAGCAAGTGACATGTTTTGTCAAACGGAGGTGGTATTATTTTTTGAGACCAAAATAACTTATCAAAATATTATGTAGCCACAATCCATCTGTGGATAGATATTTTAGTAAACTAACGTAATAAATATATACTATATATTTAATAAAAAAATATTTTTAAAATATTTTTAAAAAATAATTATCTATTAAATTACATGAGATTCAATTAATGGTAGATCGATTAGGGAAAAAAAAGATTTACCTGATAAATGTGAATTTTATTTATATTTTTAGAGAATCTAAATAAAAGATATTTATTTATATTAATGTATACTCCGTACACGGGACGGGGCAATCACTAGTATACATATACTAAAACCAATGCATTGGTCCCTACATGGCGGTGCGTGAGTGCATCTGACTATGTGGCGACGCGTGAGTGCATCTCACAAAACTTTCTCCCGTCAAAAAGGAAATCTAATAAAAAATAATTAGATAGTTCTAATCTATATAATTAAAAAAAATAAAATAATTATTTTATTATACCATTAACTCACATAATTGGATAGATACAATATCTTATAAAATAGTAAATATTATATAAGGAAAAAATTCTATCTAACTAAAATGATTTACTATGTCGTCTTTAATTTTATTTCAAATTTTGGTGGGATAGATGCAATATCTTATGATGTTATTCATGATCTTACAACCAACATAAAAGATGAAAAAATAAGAATTCGCATACTTCATCTGTGGAAGGTTAAAGACTTCAAGTCCCGTAAAATTATCCACATAGATATGATCTTCATTGATGAACAGGTAAATTTATGAAAACGAGTCATGAGACCCTCTATGTTTTAATTTATATATATATCTTAAAAAAATTCATACATATTCCTTTCATGATTTATAATATTTTACTTTACAAGTTTATGTTTAACTTAAAAATTTTACTTTACAAGGAGAAAAGATATAAGGCATTATCAATGAACAATTATTAGATAATTTTTCTGATATCCTTAAAGAGTGTGAGCTATATATTATTAAGCATTTTCGTGTTGGGAGAAATACTAGCTCATGGAAGTTAACAAAACATGATTGTAAGGTAAATTTCACATTTGCAACATCGGTAAAAGAGTGCAATGCGATCGTAGGTATTCCTACATCATCATTCAACTTCGTTGAATTTGAGCGTATAATTAATGATAAAGAAGATCAAAGCTACTTATCCGGTATGTATGTAACACCCCCATTTATAATCCAATGGAAGGTCACATCGTCAGTGATTACTTGGACTTTAATGTCTTTGTAACCACCTTAGGCTTATAGGGACATGCAACCATGATCCCATAAAAAAGATGATAATATATAAATGAAATATAATTAAATAGCCGAAGACTTTTAAATAAAATCAAACAATAAAACTCCTATACAATATATCTAGAAATTTTAAAATGTAAATACAATGTTAAAATAATTTAAGTATATTCTCAACTTTTCTTCGCCTTCTCTGCTAAGACTCGACCTAAACCTGCCGCCACAAATAATAGGACGGTTAGGTCGTTAGAACTAGCAAGTAACGGCTCGAAAACTGGGACTACTTTGGATTCAAACCCAGTGACCATGATAAGGTATGAATCTAAACCCAAATGTGATTATTGAGAATATTTTATGTAGGCTTAACATTTAAGACACGACTCATGTGACACGGATAATCCAGAAGGATTGAGTAACAAAAGATGCGAGTGACGAGCACTCTTAGGAACCATACTCCGATTACAGATGGAATATGATGTAGCTTGAATTAATTATGATCACTATAAAACATTTTTCTCAATATGTTAACAAAAATATATGTATATCACACACTTCACTCACTTCCTCACGTTGAGTAGATTAACCACAAATTTATTTAACAAACACTTCACTCACATTGAGTAGCTTAAAAACAAATTTATATAACACCCTTCACTCACTTCCTCACATTGAGTAGCTTAAACACAAGTTTATAAGCTTTACACGTTTACCCCTCTTAATATGAATTGAATGTTTCACATCACACATTGTTCGTTATATAATATGATATCGGCCCCGCTCTCACTAGCAGATAGCAGCCTACTACCGGAGGTAGTGTAACATTTCTCTACATAAATGTGTTAGATTCATGAAACCCTTTATAGACCGGGTACACACAGTCCCGACCTGTTCCCATTATTTTTATTACTTTACATACTGCATTCACTTTGCCCTGCATGGATTGGCACATTTTACTTGATTGATCTTGATTCTTGATTGATCTTGATTCAATTGAGTTCCAATCGTAAAACACAATCCTCAAATTATTACTATTTACTCTTACTTAAGATAATCTAGGTGATCACACAATACACGATAACCCATGCTATTTATAGGTAACATGGATGTCAAATGAAATAAAAGAAATTAAAATAAAAGGATGGAAACATAAAAGAAAACGGCATGTTCCATTCCTAACTCAATCAGCATGAAGAATAAGAACAAATCATGCTTTAAATAAACGATGGGTAACTATATTATTATCTTATCGTAAGGTCACCCAATTAAACTTGCCAAATTCAAGCGGAATGGTAAATAAATCACACAAGCAGATGAATTGCAATTTGTTTTAATTAATTTGCCAAGAAATCAAGGAAATAAAACAACAAGACACGAAGACACCGAAATGAGCGGAAATGCTCGTAAAGTCACTTACCTGTATCGAAGTCGCGAGTTTTGACTTAAGTGATTTGGAGGACTCAACTTCCTTCCTAGATGTGTGTAAGGATTGGCCAACGATGCTGCGGATTGACGAGTAAACGCGAATTAGAACGAGTTTATAAACTAAGGGATAATTCTGTAGTTTATAAAACTAAGAGAAGGGTGTATTTGGAAAGGAAGTGAAAATATGGGTGAAAATTGTGATTTTCACTTCATCTTCTTCAACCAGACAGTACGTAACTCAATGGCTAATGGCGATGGTGATTCGGCAACGTCGGGCTTTCGGCAAGCTCTCGATGACAACCGAGGGCACGGCGGCGCAAGGTGAACGCGGCAACCTGACCGTGGTGGCGTGGAGAGTCCGGCGGTGGCGACCCCTGGCGGTTTCGGTGGCAGCAAGGCGGCTTTTGACGTCGAGGAAGCAGTTCTCTGGTGAAGGTGGTTACCACGAGTTGGGGTCGTTTTCTGAGATGTTTCTTAACAAAAATGTTTCTCGGTGTTTGGCGAATGTGATGGGAAAGCTTAGAATTAGTTGGGTACTGCGAGAGAGGTGGTGGGATGGTTCTCAAGAGCGAGTTTCCGAAGGGTATTTATAGGGGAGGTCTCGGAAATGAATTGGATTAAAATAAATCTGTAAATCAATTAGATAATCACTCTTAACACTATCCCAATCCTCAATTTGATGAGATTCGTCCCGAATTAAGCGGATTTGGATGAGCTTTGAATTTGGGGAAAATCTTAGTCGGCTTTGTTTCAATCCGAATCTTCAAAATTTGTTGAATAAATCTTGTTAGAAACGGATAAGGAACGTTCTGGAATAGGTTGGTTGAGATTTGGGGTGAGATTTGAGGGACTAAATTTATCATTTGTTCAACAGTTCGTTTGACAGGCTGAGGAGGAAGAAGGGTTCAGCCGGTCCGGTTCAAGTCATTTGTTTTTATGGGTTTGGTTCACATGGACCCGAAAATAAATAGAAAACCTTTTGTGCAAGTCCTTTTTCCCCCACTATATACATACATTTATACATTTATCCATAAATCTATTTATTAAAAATTCTATCCAAAGTAAATAATAAGAATAATAAATCATAAAACATTTAATTTAAATTTAAATTTAAATTTATTTTATTTTTGTGTAACAACATTTTTTCAAACTGTACTATTAAATACCTTACGTTTATTAAATCAAATTATAATTATAAATCCTTCTCTATTTTGAAGAAAATATATCACTTTATCTTAAAACACTATAACTTAAAAACTGATTTATTTACTATATATGCACATAAGATAAAACATCTTTAAACTAGTTATAAAACTTATATATATCCACTTTAAAATTTCTAAGTTCAAAATAAAATAACTTTTATTACGAAAATTATATTTACTTGAAACGAAATACCCAAAGATAATTTGGGGTATTTCATATCTCCCTCCACAAAAATAAGTTTCGTCCCGAAACTTAGAAAACGAAAAGGAATAGGGAGAAGAGGTATAAAGGAAAGAGAGTACAATACTGAGATGTTTTAACATTGATCACGAAAGATACTAAGAGTTAACGAGCAGAAGCTTAGAATTGAACGTGAACGATCTCTCTTTATTTTGAAATATATGTAATGTTACCTTATAAAATAATTATGTTACTAATTGTGTATATAAATAACTAAAAATAAAGTTAAATGTTCCGAAAATAATTTGAGGATATAATATAATGAAAGTATTATTATTTGAATTATAGAAGAAATGCCCAAAAATAATTTGGGGTATTTCAACGTATGGATATATAAGTTTGTTCAAAGTAGATATAATGAACTATTGTATCATATTATTTAAGTAATTCTTCCTCATTGTTTCTCTACATTCGTAGATGTGATTGCAAGAGTTCACACTTGTGATGATATTTATTTCCTACCTACCGATGGTAATAGTAGGTTTACATTTAAGATACAAGATTGCAAGTGATTTGTAACGGCCCGGAATTATGATTTCCGGGTTACGTTTCAAGGGATAAAACCCCTTGTTCGGATCTTGCAATCCAGGTACGGGTCGAGGTTTCAAAATCAATTTTAAGGTCAATAATAAAGGGGGATTTCAAACCCTAAAAGCATCGTAGGGTCGTTGGGTACCCTTAACCTGTCTTATGACTGTCGCGAAATTCAATTAGACGGAAAGTAAAGCGAAAGCAAAGTTAAGATACAAAGTGTCACGGCACAGCCGGGTCAAAACCAAAACATAAGCGAATGATTACCATTTATACCAAGTTAGAGAATTAGCCAGGTTCTTCGATACGCAAAAAGGGACCCCGTCATATAGACATCGAACACTCAAAATCTGCAGAAAATACCTTAAAAAAAGAACGGGGAAAGGAGTCAGATCGAGCCACTCATGCGGGACCGGCAGTCCTCGCTGAGGCCACATAGTATGTGCTATACCTAATAAAGATGCTCTAATGCAGTACGAAAGTCAAACACACTAGCATGCTCCTAGTTCATATACAGAAAGACAATTAAGGCGCCCACAGAGTGCCAACTGGCATGTCCCTCTCCTACCTCCACCCCCTTCCGATAGGGCGGAGACTGGTCAGCTCGTGAATGCATTCCATTATAATCGGGCGGCACGCATGCCCAACCCGCTTCCACAATAAAGCCCGCAGGCATCTCATAATATAAGGAAGTTTCATGACTCGATTGACTCAGGACGGGACCCGATGGGACTAGGTCGTCCTATAACCCTAGCAAAGACTCTAGGACTATCACAGATAACGGCTGTTCTGTTTCAAACGCATAAAGTAAGCAGATGCTCATTCAATTAGTGCAACCTAAATAGGATACTACATGGCATGCTTTTATGCATATGGAACACCTAACATAAAATGCAACAACAGGCATGAATGTCCAACCTAAGTAAGCCCCCTAGGGAACTTACTTGAAGATGCAGAACAGCAGGATAACGCAAGCGGAGTCCAACAAGCAACAATCACCTAACAAATATACAAATATGCATAAGTCTATCTAAATCACACAAGGCACCCCTAACTATCACACATAACTTCACATATCTCATTTTTCCTCATCATACCCAAAACCAACTGATAGTGAAACCGTTTTCCAAAACCTTTCCGATATGATAACCATCAATCAAAATCATTTCATTTCAAATCAAACCCATCGACAATCTTACCAACAAATTTTCAAAACTCTTAAATCCCAATTTAAGTCAACTCATATTCAAAATAATTTCTCAAATCACACTTGGCCAAATTCCAACATTTATCATTCAAATCCTTAACAATTTCCAAAAATCATGTTATTAACAAAATCCCGGCATGTTTATCTTCAAAATCATCATATAAATAATTTCCGACATTTAATATATTTCAAAATAATACCTCTCAGATGCAACCATTTAAATCTCAAATAATTAAACCAATAATAGACCAACCATTAAATCTAGCAAAGAAATGACATTAACGTAACAATTCGGCTTAACAAGCAAGATATTTCACCAAAAATCAGATTTTGACTTTTCTGAAGTTAAATTAAGCCGAAAATCAAGTTCAGAAGCAAAGAAGGGCCAAAGTACAACCTGGCCCAAAGAAAAGAAGTAACCCAGCCCCAAACCCGGAAAACAAAGACCCGACCCACATCCTGAAGAAAGAAAGGGGATCCGGATCTGTCCAACAGGTCCAGGTCCACACCCAAACCTCTCAATCTGAAAAGAGAAACCCGGAAATGCAACACGAATTGAAACCGGATGAGGATCCGGATCCGGAAGCTCAAAGCCTGCCCAAAACCAGCCCAACAACTTGTCTTCCCCAAATCAAAAGAACAGAGCGTCTGCGCTCGGCGGAGGAAAAGACGGAAGGAGGAAGGAAGAGCAGGGATGGGAATGGTCTCGGCCGAAGGCGGCGGCGCAGGGGCTTCGACCACCCGACACACGCACACAGAAGGAGAAAGAAGAAGAAGAGGGAAGAAGCTCACCGAGGGGGTCTTCGTTGAGCTGCGTTCGGCTTCACCGGAGTTGTTCGAGCTCGACGAGGACATGGGAAGCTTCGGGAGTCCGGGCTTGCCACGCGAAGAGAGGGGAGGAGGCTCGGCGGCGGTGCTGCGTCCTGTGCGGCCTCGGCTTTGGATAGAACAGGGCTAGGCCCTTTTGACGGGAAACGGAGGCGAGAGGAGGGGTTGTGGTGGTGCTAGACTGAGGCCGACATGTGAAGGGCGGTGGTGGTGTTCCGGCTGAGCCAGAGGAGGAGAAGGGGGAATCTGGTGGTGACGGGGGTTGGTGGTGGAGAGGTGATGGTGAGGGGTGACCGATTAAAGAAGGAGGAGCTGTAGCTCTCGACAACAATTGGGAGAAGGGGAGGTTGGTTTTGGTTTCTTTGAAATTGAAAAGTGAATGTGGGGAATGGGCTACAAATCTCAGATCTACCTAACGGGGAAGGTTGAATCAATTGGTCCTTTGGTCAAAATTGTCAGAGTAGGTTGTTTGTTTGTCAAATTAAGTGGATTCAATTAGAGAAGGGGGATTTATAGATAGAATTTTACCCAATTAAGGGGTGATGACTTGGAATGGATAAGGATGAGAGAATATGACGGAATTTTGGTTCCGAGTCGGAAAATTTAAATCTTCGAGAGGAAAGACGGAGTCGATCTTTAAAGTTAAAAATTGGGCCAGAATTCGCTTTAGGAAATTTCAAATTCGATTTATTAAATTTAGTACGGGTTTTGCTTGAAATATCCGAATTAAATTCAATTAATTTTATTTTTAATTTCTTTTTCCGAAAATTAGGATTTAAAAATCCGAGCCTTTACATGATTGAATTTTTAAAAATTATTATTGCCACTCTTTTACCATATAGTAAGGTTTACATATATTTTACTAATAGATTATATATACATATATATAAGAATGTTCTCCTTGATTGTGTTTTATGGGGAGAATACGCTGAACAACTTTCATCCAAACTAAAAAGCGTTGAAGATGACAACTTATTTATGATCATCCAATGTGGAAAAATTAAACAATGGCAAGGTAATTTATAAAATTTCCTTCCATTATCTATAATAAAATTTTAAAGTGCAAAGGTATCGTACACTTTATATGCACGATGAACAAAAAAAGGGATATATATATTTGAATAATGGGAACAATTTTACAGGGTGGTGAAAGTAGTGGATGCCCAAAGAGATGAAGATGATGGTTAATAAGAAGTATTTGTTTAGAATCAAAATCAGAAAATTTAAGATAAAGAAGAAGTATAAAGTGCTAAATATGATGGATAATGATTCATTGATAAACCAGTTCTTAAAGAGTCCAATATTATAAATTTTGTATTTTTTTTTATATCCATATGGCTATTTGTATCCAATATCCCTTTGCAAAGGTATTGTCTAGCATACCTTACATATACTTTAAAATTATTATTTTTTATTAAACAAATTTAAGATCAATTTATCTTTCAAAAAATATAAAATTTCAAAGAAGTAAAAAAGAGAAATCTATTTTTTTATTATAAAGTTTTCCCTTTTTCATAGGATGATGAGTTAGTTTTGGTCAACTGATCAAATGTCCATTAGTTATTCCATCATTTTGATATTTATTTATCAATTTATTCACGAGATTTTAGATGAAACTTGAATTATTAAATAAAATGTTGCCAAAAATAATGGTGTGCGAGAGAACTACACATGGGGTAGGTGCTTTGAGTTTAATTAATATATAGATTAATATATAGATATAGATTGGTCGTGAATATGGTAGGAGGTTGTAAGATTTTTCACCCTTCAATAAAAAAATATACGAATTAGGAAAAAAACATTATTTCAACAAAATAAGAAATAAAACATATGATATAAAATAACAACATATATTTTGGGGAAAAAATCATAACATATAAATAAATACAACTGAAAATAATGGAATAAAAAAAATCGAAGGTAAAAAATTGATTATTGTCCTTCTCTATTTCTTTTTTTTTTCTTGCCTTTCATTTTTTTTTGAAACAGAAAAAATTTGACCATAGAGCTGAGTTCTATCAGCCAAGAGCATCCTTGCGGATGAGACTATGCAACAGAGAGTCATCAGGAGTCCAGATACCGTTGGAGGCTGGAGTGATATGGGACAAGCGATCAGCTACGAAATTTGCCTCACGGAAGACATGACAAATCTCAACAGAACCAAAAAAGCCCAGCGAGACTAGACTGTCCGAGACAATCATTTCAGAGTCTCCAGTAGGCTTCCCTATACCTTTCATACTTTTTATTATTGTTGAGTTGTCTCCTTCAATAATAAGATTTGTTATTTTCAGTTCTGTCGCAGCCCGAAGTCCCATCCAGAGACCCAAACTTTCACAGCCACAAACAGAACTGATTGGAGATGGTCCATTTCCAGAGAAAATCGGGGTTCCTACAGAATCACGAATGATGAATCCATAAGAGCCCAAACCATCTGCGGAGAACGAACCATCAAAATTTAGCTTATGAGTTCCAATTGGTGGAGTTTCCCATTTGGTTCTCTTTCTCGTTGATATAGATCTTTGTTTGTCCACATTTGTGGGCGTATTTTTGTTGTTTTCACAGTAGTCCGGGCAGTTCAAATTTGATGTCTTCCAGACATATATTTGTTCCTTCATAAAGGATAATATGCGTCTTATGTTCGGGTTTATGTTTTCAAAGAGTGTTTTGTTTCTGAAGTACCAGATACCCCACCAAGCAAAGGCGAGATCTTCAAAGCATTTTGTTCCTATTGTATTTTTGATTTCCCATAGCGTGGTGTTCAAGTGCTAGTCTTAGCTGAAACAAGCATTCATTTTCCGAAATGTTCCCGGGTTATTTGCAATTAGGGTCTCCCTCGTAACAGGACATTTCCATAATAAATGGTTTAGGTCTTCATAGCAAGAGTCGAAGTGGGGGAAGTTTGTCGGAATCCCAAGGTGTCGAGAAGCTAGCCTGACAGAAGTACCCAATTTGCGTCTGATGTTTCATGTTTCTTGTGGTTGTATATCATATCAATAGCAGACTTAGTGCTGAACCAGCCATTTTTGCTCCATTTCCAATAAAGTCTGTCAACTTGGATGTGTTGTGGTATTGGTATTGTCTTGATAGTTTCAATTAGGCTGTTTGGAATTATGTTTTGTAACTCTGCGTGTAGTTTATCTTGGTTCCATGTTTTGTTGTCTTTAAGAAAATGTTTTATGTTGATTGTATCGTCCATATGTTAAGTTCCTAAGATAGATAAATTTATAGGTGTTTGACCTAACCACTGGTCTTGCCAAAACTTAATAGAGGCGCCGTCTCCAATAGACCAATTAAGGCCTTGTTTAAACAGCGGAATTAGTTTTATTAACTAGGTCCATTGCCAGGAAGAGGTACCCTGTTTCTGATATGTGAGTATATTTTGGTTTTTAAGATATTTTTCTTTAATTAGTTTGACACATGGGCTAGTTGGTTCCGCTAATACTTTCCAGAGTAATTTCATCTGAAGAGCTGTATTCATATCCTCCGAGCTACGCAGCCCTAGCCCTCCATTTTCCTTGGTATTGCAAACCTCATACCAACCGATGAGGGGCTTATGGTTGAGTCCTTTGTTCCAGAGGAAGTTCCGGTTGATCTTATCAAGTTCCGTATGGACTGATTTTGGTAGCATAAAGCATTGCATTATGTGTAGAGGTTTGGCTGCAAGCGTTGTTTTGATTAGAGTGCAACGGCCAGCTTGTGAGAGGCAATTCACCTTCCATCTGTGAAGTTGTGATTTGGTGTTTGTTAGAAGTTCCGTGAACTCTTCCTTTGTCATTCTTTCTTCTATTAGGGGGCAGCCCAAATAGGTACCCATCTTAGGGATGTGCGCTGTTTCTAGCTCGTTTCTGATTAGATTTTTTTGGGTGGTTGTGTCGTTTTTAGATGTTTGGAATTGGGATTTGTGCCTATTTACCTTTTGTCCTGAAATAGCTGAGTATTCAGTCAGAATTTTGTTAATTTGGTCGCAGCCGGTTTTGGTTGCTGATGCAAAGATAACGATATCATCCGCGAAGGCTAAGAAAGGAATTTTTGTTCCCCCTCGCGTCAGTTTGACTCCTAGGTGGCTTTGTGGTTTTTCCGATTCATGTTGTAACCAGCGGGCCAGAATTTCCGATATTATTAAGAATAGATATGGTGAAAGCGAGTATCCTTGGCGTATTCCCCTCTCGGGAAAGAAGATTTCAGTGGGTTCATTGTTTACTAGTACCGAGTAAGTGACTGTGGTTATGCATTCTTTGATCCAAAGAGTGAATTTGGGTGAGAATCCAAATTTTGACATAATGGAGAGTAAGAAATTCCAGTCGACCATATCGAATGCTTTTTCCATATCAAGTTTTACAGCCATCCAACCTGATTTTCCATTTTTCATTGAGAAGGAGTGGAAGATTTCGTTTGCAATTAAGATGTTATCTATTGTACGGAGGAAATCGAGATTTCAAAATTAAATATAAATAAATCACAGCAAACCAGATTCCGTCCCTTGCAAATAATTACAAGACCTCCTCCTGATGCAGCAGTGGGAAGTCAGGATCGATCCACGAGGAAGCGTGTCAGCGGATCCTAGGCAGCGGAGAAATCTCACAGAAGTCGACAACAGGGGTCCTAGATCTCGAGTACAGCAACTCGACAGAAGATCGGACAGTCGAACACAGCGCAGCAGCAAGTACAGGCTCTCGTCGATCTCGACTAAGGCTACTCGAGATCGAGTAGAGTCCTCGTCGACTTCGAGTTGGTTTTTGTCGAGTACCTGCACACAGAAGCTACAACGACCTTGGGTCGAAGATCAGTAGTCGAGATCGAGTTGTGCTATTCGATCTCGAGGAGAACAGAGAATAAAACGAAATAAAGTAAATGCAAAGGCTTTGGGGAATCGAACTAAACTTAATGTAAAAGGCTTCCAAGATTGGGGTTTGCAACAACGATAACCAAGCATGCATAAGGCAAGAATAAAACAGATAATCATGTGAATCGCATCAAAGGACAAGCTTTCGCCTTTTCCAACAATTAGACAACTCTTTCAAGAAACCCTAATTGTCTCTACCGATTTTATGTTTACAATCCAAATTGTTAACATGGATCTCCATTAGATGGGTAATAAACACATAAACAAGTAGTAGATGCTCAAAACATGATAAGAGTCGGATCTTTACCTCAGGCATGCAGGGCTATCGTCGGGCTCGCCCCAACCCTAGAAGTGGGTGGACTACTCCCGCTTCATCGCAACCTCAGACATCTTTGATTTAAAGAAAACTAATTGCATTAAAATAAACCAAAGTTTACAACCGCTTGAAGCCAATTCCGCTCTCGCTTCACAACTCCAATCGGCCGCTCACTTTCTCTCTCTACTTCTCCTACTTACTTCTCTCCGAAATTGAATTGTATGAAAAACTAGCCCCATGGACTTTATTTATAGCCTTCTAATCCTTGCTATTCAAGGATAGAAATCTTTATCTATATCTAAAACTATATCTAAAAGGCTTAATGATAAATAAAAGCTATAACATAATTAAATCTAAATAAGGGAAATATATCTAAAAGTCTTAAGTGGATAAATCTTCTCCTTCCATGATGTATCTTGATAGATCAGATAGAATTCGGCAAACTTCGAGCCCAAGGAATCCCAATCCGAGTAGAACTGCCCCAAAATGCGTCACGCGGCTTCTGGAATCGTCGTCGATCTCGACAAGGATCTTGTCGATCTCGAGTAGGATTGTTGGTCGACTGGGCTTGGCTCGTCGTCTTGGCTAGCTGGTCCTCGATAGGCTCGGACATGACTCCTGGTGTTCGTCGATCTCGAGGAGAGCTCCTCGATCTCGAGTAGGGGTGGGTCATCGACTTGGTCTTCCGAGGTTGTCGAGCAACCCTTCTCGATGTGCTCAGTCATGGCTCCTCGGCTTTGTCGACCTCGAGTACCTCTTGTCGACATCGAGTAAGGATGTCCGAGCATGGTTGGTCGATCTCTTCTCGGGCAGGCTTTCCTCGACTCCGGGTTATTCTCCGAGGTCTTGTTGATCTCGAGTTGTGGCACTCGATCTCGAGGAGGGTGTGGAGTCGGGTTCTTCGTCTTCAGCTTCTCGACATAAGCTCCTCGATCCTGGGTGTGTCTAGGCATGATTTGTCGAGATCGACTAAGGCTAGTCGATGTCGAGTAGCTTTGAGCTCCGGTTCTTGCTTCTTGATTTTCTCCGAAATGGTTCCATATTCTGCGATATTAAACAGAAACTTATGTAGATCTCCATTTCTGACAAATAAGCATATACTACATAAATCCGACATATTCCCAACCCGAAATATGCAAACTGTAAAGAATATGGAATTAAAATATGCATTAAGACATGGCTACTTTGGAGACATCAAATCACCCCATACTTAGACTTGCTTGTCCTCAAGCAATAACCAAACAATAACCAAGACCTACAACACATCCTTCAAGTCTTCGCCTTTGTCAAAAGCAACATCTTAAGTAGTGGCAATGTAAGACAAGTGAATTTAACGTCATCACACATATATGAGCGATCCATAGGCATAGGCAATATAAATCCAACCTCACAAGGATAATGTGTTTACACTCAACTTTCAAATGTGTTTAGGCTATGAAGATCAACTCTCAACTCAATTCCATACACAATCTCATAAACATTGCAATTTAAATATGAATCCCCTTCGCAACCAATTATGAAAATGCAACAAAAAATATCAGGAGGACTTCGCTCAATAGAAGTCTTCAAAGAAGATTCCATTCGGCGGGGTTGTAATGGGGCTTGGTAAGAAATAATAGGGTATGGAATTATTTGGCCATGTGGTGCTTAATAAAATTCGGGAATCAAGACTCCTAAATCTCCAACACAACCAAACCATAACTTCTCAATTCATATGCATCAACTAAACTCTCCAACTTATAACCTTTCAAACTTAAATAACCTCTCCAAAATATGTATCTTGCAAAAATGAAAATAAGGTAAATTTGGCTCATGCCCTTTATTCACAAACATATATACTTTTTTTTTTCTTCTTCTTTTTTTTTCGGATTTTTTTTTTCGAAAATAAAATAAACTAATGGTGCATTTATAATGTGAGCCAAAAATCCTTTTACATAATATGCCTAGCAAGATAAAAATTTAAAACCAACCCATATCTCAATAATTTCAACAATCCTTCCTTCTTGAAATGCAACATAAGCTCATTCTTTCCACAAATCATAATTTTTACCAACTCTAAGTCTTAATTCCCAAATAGGGGTCAGGCTCAATTTGGCTAAGGATATTTTTGTGGAGTTCACAATAAAAGTCTTAGGCTAATGTTTTGGCTTCAAGCAGGGATAATGCAGGGTAGGTAAAGAGAGGATAAAATTGGCTTAAAAGGTGCCTCCATCACTTAATTCTCATCAACATAAACATATAAATGCATTGGCTTTGAATAACTATCACAACATTTAGAGATGCATAGGAAGAGTAAATACACTCAAGAAAGCAGAGGGATTTTTAATGTTCTCCCTATAAGCCCAAAAATCTCACTGGGACAAGTTTTGTTGGATTTTAACCTTTAGCTTAGGATCATATGTGCTCAATTTCATCACAAGTTCACAATCCACATAAAACCCATTTTGAGGACTTAGGCTAAACCTTCCAAACATGCCATAGGATTTACATGATCAAGTCAGTCATTATTTATCATCATAGGACATCTAAGTTAGGGTACAAAACAATGCAAAAACTTAAACATGCATTTTTTTTTCTTTTTTTTTCGACACTTTTTTTTTTTTTTATTATTTTCTTTTTCTATGCAACTAAAAATAAGAATAAAGTATGGAAAAAGACTAAAATGCATAAAATTTAAACATGAATGCATAACATAAAATTTTAAAATTTCACCATGTAAAACCAAAAGCAAGACTAACACATATCATAATGATAATGAGCCCTTCCCCCACCCCATACTTAAAATTTACAGTGTCCCCACTATATAAAATTAAATAAAAACAAGAGTAAAGGAAGGAACTCACAGGATAACACATCGAGGAGGGTGAATCAGTGCAGGTCGAGTAACTGGCTGGTCGATCTCGAGTACATGTTACTCGATCTCGAGGAGCTTTTCTGCGTCTGGTGGATTCTGAAGTCGAGGAGCTTCTGGTGGCTTTTCGATGTCGAGTACGTCTACTCGAGATCGAGTAACTTCTGGGCTTCTCCTCCTTGTCGTAATCGACTTGGCCTTCGTCGATTCTGACTGGTTTCAGGGACTTTTTTATTCCACTTTTCGCAATCCTTATATGCTTGCCGACCTAAAAGTGTTAGATTGCACAAGAAACAAGACTATCCACATGAAATATTCTAAAAGACATGAAACCAAAACCAAAACCAAAAAAGTTCAAAAGGTCCCAAAATTCATAAAGTTCTATATACATGCTCTAGATTTTAGAGTCGCTAGGCCGACTTCTCCATTTGCGCTCAAGGACCATTATTGTGGGGCCCGCTCATGCTTGGCCCTTCTCCTGGATCATCTAGGTCCTGATGGTAGTATGCAAGCTCAGCTGACAGGTGGTCGCTTGCATCATCTCCTTTCTCTTTCTTTTTCTTCCTTCCAGCTCTTAGTTTCCGCAGATTCTCTCGCCACGGGGCCTTACCTCCCCTTAAATTATTGAAAATTTTCTTTATGGACTGAGAGGGAGTAGAATTCATACCTGAAGTTACCTTTTCGGACCCAAAACAGAAATCTTTGGGCTAGGGGCTAGTCGAGATCGAGTACTGCTGGTCGACCTCGAGTATAGGGACCCCATACTTAGGCTCTGGGCAAGTCAGTGGCTCATCAGTGAAAGTCGACATCGACAAGTCTTGGTTGAGATCGAGTGGCGCCCTTGTCGAGATCGAGTAGCTCTTGTCGACCTCGAGGACAGTGCTGGCGCCTTCCTCCGCTGTTTGCTTGGTTCTGTGGTTGCTGATGCTTTTCACCTCCAGCCAGGAAATTTCCTCTTTTGCAGGGCCAAAAGAAAAATCCAAAACCTCATCGCCTATAGTGAAGGTGAGCGAGCGATTCTTAACACTAATTCTGGCATCTGCAGTAGCTAAGAATGGTCTTCCAAGAATAATAGGGCTAGTAAGATCTTCAGCACAATCAGTGATAAGGAAATCTGCTGGGACAAAGAATTTACCAACCTGGACAGGGACGTTCTCAACTATACCTGTAGGGATGACCACTGTATTGTTCGCCATGTATAATTTGGCATCCACAGGTTCTATGCATCCTATTTGGACCTTTCGCCAGATTGATAGAGGCATGATGCTCACACTTGCTCCTAAATCACACAGAGACTCATATTTATATTGTCCAAAACCCACAGTAACAGAAAACTTACCAGGGTCGGGTTTCTTTTCAGGGAAGTGGAGTACTTTGCATTCGCCTGCGATCTCTGAGATGGATCGCTTCTTGCTCAGAATTTCCTTCAGAAACTTGACATATCCAGGCATCTCTTGTAGGGCTTCTATAAAGGGAATAGAAACATTCAGTTCTTGCAGCATATTAAAAAATCTGGTAAACCTACCTGCAGTGGGATCTTTCTGTGCTTTTGAAGGGAAAGGCAGTGGCTTTTTCTGTTTCGGAGCCAGATCAGCTGTCGGAGGTGTTGCAGAGTCGTCGACATCGGCCAGATGGTGCTCCTCGATCTCGACCACGGGCTCCTCGACATCGAGTTGGGTGGTCGACTTGGAGTTGCTGGTCTGCGCAGCGGAGTCTGAGCTCAGCTTCTGGTCTTGGTCGAGTAGCTTCTTGTCGAGGTCGAGTACGGTCTCCTCGAGATCGAGTTGGGTCTTCTCTGTCTCGAGTTGCTGCTCTGTTTTGCCTTGCTGTTTCCCGACCTCTGGCTCGTGTAATTGATGCCTACTTCTGAGTTTGATAGCTGCGACGTGTCCGGTCTTCCCTTTAGGATTTGGTTCTGTTTGCCCAGGGAGCTGTCCGGACGGTCGTGGGCTCTGTGCAGCGATTTGACCCATCTGGGTCTCTATTCCTCTTTTCCAGATATCCAGTTCCCCAAATTTTGTGTTGAAATTCTGGAGCTGATTGTTGATGGTGTTGGTAGCCTGCAGGTTCTGTGCATGATTTCGGCGCATCTCATCAAGGATCAGCTGCAGATCGTCCTTCTTTTGATCCCTTTCTGGATGTCCTGGAGCTCTGTAGGGTGGGGGGTTCCTAGGAGGACATTGGTTCCACTGTGGTTGATAGAACCTTTGATCTCCCATGTATCGATTCGGACCCCCAGCGTAGGCTGCATCTTCATGTATTTCTGCCATTCTGACTTGCTCTGTGTGTGGGCACTCAGTAGTGGTGTGCCGCTGTGATCCGCATTCGATGCAAGGCTGATGGACAGATAGATATTTGACTTGCTTGAGGAGCTTGCGATTCTGGTCTCTGTAGAACTGCTCCCTGACATCTGGGTCAATCTCCTTTGCTGGCTCATAGAGTGGCATAGATGGTGCTGGCCTGGCGTAGGAGTTCTCCTCATAGTTTGCAGTAGACCCATATTTGTTGTCATAATTGGTGAGCTTGTCCAGCACACCCCAGGCGTCAATTGGCGGCATCGTCAGATACTCATAGCGAGTATACTGGTTGATCCTGTCCTTAGTGACTTGATCAAGAGAGTTGAAGAAGATCTCCTGAATGACGTAGGGTGGTTGTCCATGTGTAGGGCAAGATCGAAGCAGTTCTTTGTAGCGTTCCCATGCCTTTGCCAGCGGTTCCCCTTGCTTCTGTTTGAAGGCGGTGATTTTCTGGCGGAGAAGTGCTGTCTTGGCAGGTGGGAAGAATTTATTCAGAAACTCTTGCTCTACTTGGGCCCATGTTGTGAGTGATCTTGGTTTCAGCCCTTCCAGCCACTTCAGTGCGGGCCCAGCGAGAGACCAGCGAAAAGCTTTCATCTTGACATATTCCAGCGTAGTACCTTCAGCAAGAGTACGGCACATGTCAGAAAAATTGGTAATATGTTCAAGAGGACACTCATTAAATTTGCCATAAAAAACATTATTTTTAAGCTCTATAAGAAATTGAGTGCGAATTTCAAAAGAGTTTTCAGGGATAAGAATCGCCGATTCAGGCACGACGAGAGTTGGATGCATATAATCCTCAGCAGTGGTTGGATATTGGGCAAGCTCAGCTTCTGCTTGCCTTGCGCGCTCAGCTGCTTGTTCCCTCGCTGCCCTTTCATTGGCGATAGTGGTATCCTTTGCGGCTAGCTCCCTTGTAAGCCTGGCAATCAGCTGTTCTTGTGTTTCAGCGTCCGCCATGATTCTTTTGAGTTTAGAGTGGATGTGTAAGAAACGCTCCGGTTCGTCTAAGCGGTCAAACTCAGGTGGTAGACCAGAACGACGCATACACATGTAAAGTAACTCAAGGAAAACGCGAGATTTTAACTACCTAAGGCGCAAATGATAGCTTCCCCGGCAACGGCGCCAATTTGTTGTACGGAGGAAATCGAGATTGCAAAATTAAATATAAATAAATCACAGCAAACCAGATTCCGTCCCTTGCAAATAATTACAAGACCTCCTCTTGATGCAGCAGTGGGAAGTCAGGATCGATCCACGAGGAAGCATGTCAGCGGATCCTAGGCAGCGGAGAAATCTCACAGAAGTAGACAACAGGGGTCCTAGATCTCGAGTACAGCAACTCGACAGAAGATCGGACAGTCGAACACAGTGCAGCAGCAAGTACAGGCTCTCGCCGATCTCGACTAAGGCTACTCGAGATCGAGTAGAGTCCTCGTCGACTTCGAGTTGGTTTTTGTCGAGTACCTGCACACAGAAGCTACAACGACCTTGGGTCGAAGATCAGTAGTCGAGATCGAGTTGTGCTATTCGATCTTGAGGAGAACAGAGAATAAAACGAAATAAAGTAAATGCAAAGGCTTTGGGGAATCGAACTAAACTTAATGTAAAAGGCTTCCAAGATTGGGGTTTGCAACAACGATAGCCAAGCATGCATAAGGCAAGAATAAAACAGATAATCATGTGAATCGCATCAAAGGACAAGCTTTCGCCTTTTCCAACAATTAGACAACTCTTTCAAGAAACCCTAATTGTCTCTACCGATTTTATGTTTACAATCCAAATTGTTAACAGGGATCTCCATTAGATGGGTAATAAACACATAAACAAGTAGTAGATGCTCAAAACATGATAAGAGTCGGATCTTTACCTCAGACACGCAGGGCTATCGTCGGGCTCGCCCCAACCCTAGAAGTGGGTGGACTACTCGCGCTTCATCGCAACCTCAGACATCTTTGATTTAAAGAAAACTAATTGCATTAAAATAAACCAAAGTTTACAACCGCTTGAAGCCAATTCCGCTCTCGCTTCACAACTCCAATCGGCCGCTCACTTTCTCTCTCCACTTCTCCTACTTACTTCTCTCCGAAATTGAATTGTATGAAAAACCAGCCCCATGGGCTTTATTTATAGCCTTCTAATCCTTGCTATTCAAGGATAGAAATCTTTATCTATATCTAAAACTATATCTAAAAGGCTTAATGATAAATAAAAGCTATAACATAATTAAATCTAAATAAGGGAAATATATCTAAAAGTCTTAAGTGGATAAATCTTCTCCTTCCATGATGTATCTTGATAGATCGGATAGAATTCGGCAAACTTCGAGCCCAAGGGATCCCAATCCGAGTAGAACTGCCCCAAAACGCGTCACGCGGCTTCTGGAATCGTCGTCGATCTCGACAAGGATCTTGTCGATCTCGAGTAGGATTGTTGGTCGACTGGGCTTGGCTCGTCGTCTTGGCTAGCTGGTCCTCGACAGGCTCGGACATGACTCCTGGCGTTCGTCGATCTCGAGGAGAGCTCCTCGATCTCGAGTAGGGGTGGGTCATCGACTTGGTCTTCCGAGGTTGTCGAGCAACCCTTCTCGATGTGCTCGGTCATGGCTCCTCGGCTTTGTCGACCTCGAGTACCTCTTTTCGACATCGAGTAAGGATGTCCGAGCATGGTTGGTCGATCTCTTCTCGGGCAGGCTTTCCTCGACTCCGGGTTGTTCTCCGAGGTCTTGTCGATCTCGAGTTGTGGCACTCGATCTCGAGGAGGGTGTGGAGTCGGGTTCTTCGTCTTCAGCTTCTCGACATAAGCTCCTCGATCCTGGGTGTGTCTAGGCGTGATTTTTCGAGATCGACTAAGGCTAGTCGATGTCGAGTAGCTTTGAGCTCCGGTTCTTGCTTCTTGATTTTCTCCGAAATGGTTCCATATTCTGCGATATTAAACAGAAACTTATGTAGATCTCCATTTATGACAAATAAGCATATACTACATAAATCCGACATATTCTAAACCCTAAATATGCAAACTGTAAAGAATATGGAATTAAAATATGCATTAAGACATGGCTACTTTGGAGACATCATTATCTTGTATTCATCTGTCTGAAGAGAAGGCGCTTTGTAGTGGATTAGTTACTTTAGGGATTACCCTTTGGAGTCTTGAAGCTAGAATTTTGGATATAATTTTATATGTTGTTGAGCAGAGACTAATAGGCCTATAGTGAGATGTTGTGGTTGGGTTATCTATCTTTGGTATTAATGCTATGAACGTATGGTTTATTTGCTTCAGGATCCTTCCGCTTAGAAAGAAACTTTTAACTGCTTTGATGACTGATGGTTCCACAATATGCCAGTACTTTTTGAAGAAACCAGTGGGAAAACCATCAGGTCCTGGTGATTTGTCATTGGCAAGACTGAAGACAACATTTTTAATTTCAGAGTTCGTGACTTGGCGAGTTAGCCATTCATTATCTTCGTTTGACATTTCGTTCCCTACATGGTGAAGTAGGTTGTTTTGTGTTTGTTGCCTAGCATGTTGCGTAAATCTTTGGCTAAAATCGTGTTTGATTAGGTTTCTAATATCTTCTTCGTTGTTAATTGTTATACCCGCCGTGGTTTGGAGGTGTTTTATTATGTTTCTATTTCGCCTTCCTGTTGCTATTTTATGAAAGTATTTAGTGTTGGCGTCTATGGATTTTATGTGCATTCTTTTCGCCCTTTGCCCCCAACATTTCTGCTGGAAGGAAAGGAGGGAGGTGTGCTTTGAAGTGAGCCTTTTGATTTTGTTATCCAGGTTTTGGTTGTAAGCATTGCAAAGATTCTTTTGTGATTCTAGTAGATCTGTTTCTACTTGTTTAATTTGGCGGAAAACATTTCCAAAGGTTACTTTGCTCCAAAGCTTGCTTTTTCTTTTAACCTCTTGTAGTTTTTTCGTTAGTTTGAACATTTTCGAGCCAGGGGTGTCTAGCCTCCATGCTGATCGCACAACTGATTCATAGTCTGGTTTCATTGTCCATGCCATTTCAAATTTGAAGGGTTGCAATTTTGGTTTGCGGTTATCCATGAGGTCCAAAGTGATCTGGGCGTGGTCTGACTTAAGAAAAGCATGGTTTTTCGTACTAAGGTTCGGGAATTGTTTTAGGATAGGGTGGCTAACCATAGCACGATCTAGCTTTTCAAATATATTATCGGTACCATGTTCACGTTTTCTCCAAGTGTAATCATTTCCGCAAGTTGGGGAATCTACCAGATTGAAAGTTCTAATAGTGTATTGGAGTTTTGCAAATCTATTTGCAGATGGGATCCTGCCCCCTAATTTGTCGGTAGGTTCTAAAATTTCGTTAAGGTCTCCAAGAATAATCAGCGAGTCCTTAGCATTGCGAATATAGTCTGAGAGTGAGGCCCAGAAGATGTTTCGTTAGCATTGCGAAATTTCGTTAAAATTTCGTTAAGGGGTTGCATAAACGAATAAGATTTCGACATCAATGTTAAGTGCCGTGTTTATGTAGTCTGCCTAAATGATGCGGTCCGTCGAGTTTCTAATTGTGAAGGTTTCATTATAGAATTGGGATTCTTTCCAAAGAAGGCAAAGCCCCCCCGCTAGACCATTGGATGAAATGAAATGCATTCTGTCAAATCCTGGTTTCCTCCAGCATTTGTCTGGCGGAGGGTTTGTTAATTTAGTTTCGGTTAGCATTAGGATTTTTATGTGTTCCACTTTAGTAGTTGCTTCGATGTGGGTCCAAACATTCTTTCTGCTAAGGCCTCTAATATTCCAAAAGCTAAACTTCATTAAAACCTTTTGAGGGGGAAATGGTAGTTTGAAGATTAAGAACCTTGTTTATTAGAGTTGAGATTCTCCAATTAATGGGGATTTTGGTTTGTTCATGATCAGTGTTATTAGTTTCATCTCTCCTTGTGTGTTCCTGTGTTAGTTTTTGTTTGCGGCTTACCACAACCGAAGATTCTTTGTTTTCGCTATGTTTCAAGTTGTTATTGTTAAAAGCTATGCCATTAATATAAGAGTTTATACCTAACTTAGTAGTGATGGGTTCAAGGTCTAAAGTATTAAAATGGAACTCAAAAGAATTATAACCCAAGTGGTGATTTAGGATCAAGCATAAGCCGTTAGGAGGGCTATTAATCGTAGCAGAATCGGGATAAAAGATCATATTTATTATCCAGACAATATGTTTGATTTGGGTTTTTTGTATTTTCATATAGAGATTTGTTTCTATTATTATTATATATTTGGTCATATGGTAGTTAGGTAGTCGGTTGTCCAAGAGAAGTCCTAAGCATAACCAAATCATGGTTGTAGCTGTATTTTTAACAGTTGTGGGAGGGGGTTTTTGTTCCTGGTGTTTTTGGAACATAAGTTCAATGAGAGCAGAGTAGCTGCTAACCGAGACGTGGTAACAACCAAAGAAACCAGCAGACTCAAGATTTACATTGATGATATGAAATAAGTTTAAGAATAAAGGAGGTAATCTTAAACTCAAAAAACTGTCAAAAAAGTTTAAGCTCCCAAAGACCTTGATGTACAATCCAATTGTGAAGATTCCAATGCAAGAGGGTAGCTAATATGTATGGAAGAAAGATCTTATAGTCTTTTTTTCTTACAGAGTTCATACTTGGTAATATAATCATAGTAAAATCTACCTTGTGGTGCTTGTAGTAATAGTCGAATAATGTGATGTGTAGATTGACACATTACAGTCCGGATGTTGTGTGACCTGTAGCAGGTCTAGGTGCTGCAGCGGTTATCATCCTCCTGAGTACAGTTAGTTGTATGGTAATTTCATGTTGTTGATGATCACACTTTCTCAAGAGGTAGTCTCTTCGATCCCATTTGTCCAAGGTTGTGTGCTGCAAGATTTGGAAGAGTATATTTTGCTCAAGAGAAAAACTCCCTCGAGCAAAGTTAGTAAAATAGTTTATAGCAGTATATGTAGTTCTATGTAAAGCAGAGAGCATTTTAACAATATTTGAGATAAAGCAATGATAGAATGGTGATTCTTTAAGCATGAGATGATAGTTGATGGCTAAACCTATTGAGTTGTGGTGTAAATGAGAGGTTGAGTAGTGAGAGTTATTAGTTACAGCTATTTCAAACCACACATCAATGGGAAATAGTTGTGTATGTTTATAATTTATAGATGGTAAATATGCATGTTTCCCACCCTTAACCTGCCAGTACACCAGCAAGCAGCATATAATAGGAGAAAAGCATCCAAATATGATTTGAGAAACCATTGATAGTGCATAATCTATTTTTATATTCCTTCCAGAGAATAGGTTACATTCATATAATGGGCTGGCAGTACAAGGAACATAAGAGATTGCCAAATTAAACCTTGATCTAGTACAAGCTGGAATAGCTTGTGATCTCTGTTTTAGCTTTCCCAGTTTAAGGTGGATGTGACGCAGTCTGACTGTATGAGTTCCATGTTTAAAGTATTCAAGCTTCTTTTGTAGTTCTAGCTTTGTTACATATGTCACAGATTCAAGGTGACAAATCTCCAAAGAGAGTAACGAAGAGATCTTGGGTGAGTAGTGTACCAGTTCAATGTAGTATGTAAACACAATAATTCTGAAAAATCTGTCAGAAAGCAACAGAAACTCAGAGTGTTCTCGACCGAGAATAGCATATGTGTGAAATCGGTATAGGGGTTGGTACTTTTGAAGTTGTTCAAAAAATGAGTTTAGATCAAAAAGCGAGTTTAGGGTGTCACCCGAAGGCTTCCCATTGGTTTGGTTATTAATGGGTGTCGGTGGAGCCTCCCCATTGAGGCTCCCCTTCCCTTTAGTTGGTTGGGTATCTGCCATTAAAGCAGAACATAACGATTTGCAAACACACCAGACAGAGAGAACAGAGAGCTTGTGATAGAGAGTAGTAATAGAGAGTAGGAGGGGGAGGAAATACGCATTTAATTTGGGAAGTATAGCATACCTGCATATGCGAGAGGAAGCGCCCACCAATTTCTGGGCACTGCAGGAAGACTGATGGCCGAGCAGGCCCTTGAATCCGGGAACATGATGACGACTCCGGATAGCAGAAGACTCGACCAATCGACCAAATCGGCCGATTAGGAGAGAGATAGAGCAAAGCCCCTTGAATGTAGCATTGATTAACCCTATAGATCTCCATTTGAGCGATTTGAACGGGAAGAGAGAGCAAAACCCTAGAAAGGAGAAATCACTCGGAACCCCCACCAGATCCAAACCTTGTGCCAAATCCAGTAACAAAGGCGTTTAAGATTGATTGGACAAAACGAATTGAAGATTTTTGGTCTGATTTGTGTATGGTTTACAAGGAAATTATCCCCTTTTTCAGTTTGGTTTTAGAGTTTCGGGTTGAAGGATGAAGGTTTGGGGTAGGGGGAAGCGCGTGGCACATCGCGTTCTTTAGTAAATATTTGGGTTTTTGGCTTTTCATTTTTTTTGTGAGGAGACTCCAATCACTTTCTTGGTTTTCATTCTAAAATGGAGATTTATAACAACTCTCCTTTCCATTAGAATATATAGGGGATCATTACATGGAATCCAACAAATAAGAGTTGATATTAAATTATTTATACTATGAAAAGATAAACATTTATTATTATTTTGAATGAAAGATAGAGAATCAATTTAGTGTAAGATATAGATTTAAACTAATGAAAATATACATAAATTAGAAGATGAAAAGATAGTGTTTTAAAAGTATAATTTTACAATTTAAATTTATATTATAATGTAAAAAAGTAGTGTAATTTGGTATGCATTTAGAAAGTTAAACACAAGTTTAGTTGCTACTCCGTAGTTTAATCTGATTATATATATATTGATGGTATCAACTACGGAGTACCGTACGTGAAGAAATTAATTAACAATCCAAAAAAGGAAAAAAATGATCACCATCGAAGCAGGAATCGTCAACCTCAAGGTCCTGCCCATAAAACGGACCCCACGCTCCACCCAATCCCAAAGCCTTTCCCGGTGACGGCGAGAGCGGGTGGCGGCAGAGAGGGCAGGTGGAAGAGCCGAGAGTGAGCCACGTGTGAAGGCAGTTGTCATGGAAGGCGTGGCCGCAAAGAAGCTGCCTCACCCCTCTGTCGACCGGTACCCCATCATCCTTAGCCTTATGATGCAACAGCAACACCGACAGGCAAACGGCGCACTCGTAATCTGCGGACGACGACGGCCGGGTTTCTTGATCGGAGTTCGGGGCGGGGTGGGAGTGCTGCTTAAGGAGGCGTTTGGTGGGGAGGAAGTTGATCAAGGACGAGGACATATCATTAATACTATTGATGGCGCGGGGGAGGTTGAAGAGGGCGAGGTAGTAGAGGAGGGAGAGGTAGAGGCTGATGGTTCTCAATGCATCCGCCATGAGTTGATGCAGAGCTCCCATGGCTACTCGTTCGATCTACTTAATTAGGTAGCTAGTTTGATCGGCAATTCAAATTATAAATTCTTGATCTCAAGTCTTAATCAATATGGATCTTGCAATTCAACGACTATTTTTTGCTGGATACTTATGAATGAGCTAATGGACAAGTGGGAGGTGAAACAACTTTCTATTGGACACTTCAACATCAATGTGTCTTACTGGAGGGGGCCAATAACGTGTGACGTTCTTGCCATTTATTATGATACGATATGTCTATCCAAAAATATACAGTACGGAGTAATATTTTTAAATTATGATAAGACTATTTCTTGCCTATCCCTAGTAGAGGTTGGAATATTAATGAAGAAAACTGTATAATGCGATGAATAATACTCTAGAGAGGGAATGTATAGAGTATGTTCGATTTTTGTAAAACAAAATCTTTTAAGGATTTTCAAAACAACTTGTCAAGACCTTGATATACCTATCAAATCTTGACAAAGTAAAATCGAACAATGTAAAAAGTAAATGCCGAATATAAATAAAAGAACACAAATTGTTAACGAGGTTCAGCACGAACTTGGCATACGTCCCTGCCTAGGGTTATCTAACCCGTAGGATTCAAACCACTTCTTATTTCACTTCCTTGAGTCTAGAACTTCCTAGAAGAACTTCACTTCTTCTATATAAAGCCTCACCGCTTCTATTCAAGCTCTCAACCTTACAAGTGAAATAAAAGCTCTCACCACACACCAATGTGTGTTTGTTCGAGTATGAAATACTCTTAGAGTAAAACAAATGATTTGTACAATACGCGTTGTGTTTCCCTCAACTCTGAAAGACTACCCACACTAAGCTTTATGAGAACACAAGAGAGAACCTTTGAATGGCGAATGCTTAAGAAGAATTAGTCGCTTTGAAATGATTGCTCGTTTAGTTGCTTTGATCATCTTCTTGCATCCATATATATAGTGAATTTTGTACAGAATTTTCTTGAGCAAACTATGTAATGGGTTTGCAGGGGAGGGAAATTTTACAGAGCACGGTTGATTTAGTTCAGAATAACTTGAACTTAGAGGTACTTCAAAGACATGCATTTGTTTCTTATTTTTAGCATTTGGTGCTACAATGCTCCTAATGCAGTCGTGTTATTTCTCTTTCAGGTGATTTATGGTGATACATATTCAATAATGATATATAGTGGGCTGGAGATGTCACAAAGTGTAAGGCAATGGCAGGAAAAATATACCATAGAAGGGTCACTGTAAGATACAAAAAGGGGATCAGTAATCAAAGCCTTAGCATGCTCTTTTATTGATTCTGTCATGCCAGCGTGTTGTTATTGACTTTGCACTTTCTTATAGGTGAATACAAAGTATAGGTGTTTAGAGATCGATCTTGATGGTTTGTACAAGAGAATGTTGCTTGTGAAAAAGAAGAAATATGCTGCAGTCAAAGTTCAATTCAAGGAGGGTACATCATATGAGGTAGCTTTTGTCACCGTACTAAATTTTGAGACATTGTTTGAAGATGGAATGTCTTGATTTTTTAGAATTTGTTTTTTCTATGCAGGTAATTGAACGAAAGGGTCTTGATATGGTTCGGCGTGACTCGAGCTTGTTATCCAAGGAAATGGGACATTTCTGCTTGAGTCAAATTTTATTTGGAGGGTATTACTCCCTTTATCACTAAAAGATTATTTGGACAGTTGTTAGCTATAATAAAACTGAATGTAATTGCATTCTGTCTATGGTACATTTGACCACACTTGTATTCTTACAGATCATGTGAGGATGTTGTGGAATCAATACATGACTCTCAAAAAGGTGAGCATAAAATGGAGTCTAATGTTCTGTTAAATTTGTATTTGAATCAATAAATAAAAGTCTCGTGCTGATGTACTATGATATGCTTCCTGACAATATAAGATAATGTATAGCTCTTTCATTGGGGTTAAATGTTAATTTTTTACTCTCCCTATGAGGAAAGGCTTTGAATATGATGAAGTTGATATACTCCTTAGTTTGTTTATCTTTATTTTTCTTAATTTTAAGGTTAAAATATATTAAAATTTAGGAAACATTTACAAGCATAGGTGTAGTATTAGGGAGGAACCTATGCGCCAAAAAAAAGGGCTTACCTTTCTTGCACAACCTTTTTGTGAGTGAGGCTCACATCCTAATGGACTGATTTGCTTTTCACAGTTGAACATGATGGGGATTGGTGGTATTGTTGTAACTAGAGTTTTTGCATAGATGGGGGATGTTGTGGGGCTGAGTTTTTGATGTTTCGATGTGTTCAAATGCTGTTGAGTTTGTTGAATTGGTACTGGTTTTGCAGATGAGGTTAGAGGCCTCATTGACACTTATTTATGGGTACTTTCAGCTCCTATTTCTGCAGATTTATGGTCCCTCTTGGACTCATTTATAAATGAATTTTTGGTGGGGGTTGTGGAGCTATTTCGAAGCCTCGTCGAGGGCTGTCTATTTGGCTATCACTGATGTGTCTTCTTGTGAGATTTTGGAGCTGAGTGGGGCTGCATTCATGCTGAGCTAGGGGGAGGTTTTGGCCAAGGCAGTTGCAAGCATTGTGTTAACTTATCCGTGTCTGAAATGATGTGATTAAGATGGATGAATAAGTACTTGTCCTTCTTTTTGGCAGTTTGTGTAGATGTTACACTTACACATGAATCTATTTGTTAATCACTTTAACATTCAAAATGGCATTTGTAGGTTGTTAATGTATGTATATTGTATGTTGAGTTAATCAAAATATCAATCCTTTCATTTATATATAAAAAATTATATTATATCGAGCAAATTGTGTTACGTATCAAATTAAAAAGCATCGGATTATAAATGAAAAGTGATGTATCTTAATAGATATGACATCGAACCATAGCACAAACACGGATGCTAGTACATTATAGACATCGTTTAAATAATCTAAATCAGCGTGTAACATATATTTTTACATCACAATGTTAATATAGATTGATATATATTGCTAACAACAACATCTTTATAAAAATCTAAAATGATGTTCATATGATATTAATACATCGGTTATATACATATTTATTGTGATAGATTATTCTAAAACAATAAAAAAATTAAAAATTATATATATGAAATGAATATACATACAATCAATATAATAAAAAAAGATGTCTATTTTGTTTTAATACATTGATTATTTTTAAAATAGTGATGTAAATGTAAAATTTAGGCTTGGTGTGAATATCTTCAAAAGCTTATAAATGAAAAATAATAAGGCTATAATAATACGTGAACATGTGAAAAATAAATTTGAGGGGCTGATTTATATCTATATTCAAAATAAATCAGATGTTTTAGCGAAGAAAACACATCTGTTTAAAACCGATGTGGAAAATTTGATCTTTTGCTACACGCACAAAGAGATCGGATTTTTTTTTGAAAGACATCTGTTGACAACAGATGTATAATTGAAGTTTTCTAGTAGTGAAACAACAGAAAAATGAAACGAACTGAACATAGAAACTCAGCATAGGAACAGAAGAAAAAGCTAGGGAATAAACCAAAACCAATACATAAATTATAACAACAGATCACAACACAAGAGTAAAGAACACCAAAACCAAAACCAATCCGTATCCAATACCAAAAATAAGATATAAAAGACCACATCACATAAACACTTGAAACAACATATCCATAACCAATACCAAAAGCAAGATATATAAATTAAAACAACAGATCCCAACACATGAGTAAAGAACACCAAAACCAAAACCAATCCATAACCAATACCAAAAGCAAGATATAAAAGACCACATCACACAGCCAATACCAGAAGCAAGAACAAATGAATGCACATTTTAATTTCTAAGGCATAAAAGTCCTAGTTCAAATAATGCACATCACACAATCGAAGGCATTAAGTAGTTAAGGGTAACTTCAAATAATAACTTACCACAGTTATTTGACACTGAGCACCCGCCCAAGAACCATCTTTTTTTCTATGACACCGTTCAAATGTTTGCTTTGGTGTGGGATCTTTTCCAAGCTCCTCCCTCTGTGGAAAAAATTATATTTGTTTAGTTAAGTAGATATACAAAGTGAATAGAGAGTAAATGGAAAAACAAAATGATGACAGAGGACAACAAAGGTGTGCATACCAGTCGCTTCTTGATTACAGTTGTGGAAACCGAAACACCACTGAAAATTGGTGTGCCCTTCTCTGTTGCTACAACTCTGTTTTGCTTGTTCACTTCAGATTGGTGTAGAAATTTCTCCTCATTTTTCCATCTCTCACACATTTTGACCCACATGGCTTGCTTCACCCACGAAGGCTTTTTCTTCGTTCTCCCCGTGCGAGCCTTCCCGAAGATGTTCCTTAGGTGATCCCCTCCCTTAGTGTTGAATGCTTTCAGAACGGCCGAGTCTGGGTATAAAGTTTCATTCTAAGTTGCTCGTTCCTGAATATATTGAACAAATGTATTAATTAGGAAGCATTATTTATTCAGACATACATAAGTAATCAAATTAACAATCTTATTGAATTGTTTTATACCTTGAACATTTCCCACCATAACTCCAAGGTGGTGTCAGGAACATCACTCCACCGTATGTAGGGGCCATCGAAATGGGAGTGAATAACTTGTGTGAGGACTCCAAATGCAGGATTGGTTGCATCAAAGCTTCATAAGGTACATGTCAAAAAAAAATTGGGAATGTATTAGACACTAAGATTTTAATAGCATGAAAGCTTAATAAGGTACATGAATATATCTTGATTTCTAATCTAACATATTGACCAAACTGAAAACTATATATCAGACACAGATTTTGAGAGTTTTTATTCCTTGGATATGTCAAGCATCAACATCAGATTTCATGTATAAATGAACTTTCTCACATGAAACAGAAAATATATCCATTTGAATTAACCACACATGAATAAACAGAACCAGCAACTATCTCTATTGACATTGAAGCAAGATATTCAACGTGAATAGCACTTGATTTATAATATAACATCAACATCAGATTTCATAAATAAAATAAGCATTAAAACCAGTACAAGCTAAGACATCTTGTTTACTCAACAATGACATCAGAATCATATTTACTCAGGTTTTATAAATTCAAAGTGAATAATCTAACATGCTTTATAATCAGAATCATATTTACTCAACAATGAAATCACAGCAGCTCAGACATCTTGTTTCAGTTTAATTTCAATAAACTAACCATTCAAAACAGTTTTATAGCACACCATGCTCAGACATCTTGTTTAAGTTTAATCAAAATCATGTAATAAACATGCTTTGACATCTTGTTTAAGTTTAATTTCAATAAACTAACAATTCAATAAACTAATCATGTAATAAACAGTTTTATAGCATTCAATAAACTGAAAATGAAGGGATCATCTCACTTACGTTCCATTAACCAGTTCAATGTCTACTTTTTTGTTCCACCTCGAAGACTCCTCATCGTTGTCTTGGGCAACCGCGTCGTTGACGTTATCAGAAGTTGTAGTCTTTTGTGTCCCTAACGATGCCTCCACTTCGTTGTTGTTCGACACCAGAACAGGGTGAGAGTGGGTTGAGGCCACAACGTTTAAAGACGACGTGGAGTTCCTAGGTTGAGAGGCGGTGGGTTGGGAGCTCACCGATTGGGAAGGAGACCTCACCGGTGGGGAGGGGCGGGTGGGTTGAGGCCGTGGCCGTGGAGAGGCCGCAATGGGAGGAGAGGAGACCGGTGTGGTGCGCCCAGTGGATTGAAACTTCCGGGGTGATGATCTGGTAAGAGGTGGAGAGGTCGTTTGTGGAGGAGGGTTAGGATTGGTCTTATGAAAGAGTGGAGAGGTCGTTTGTGGAGGAGGGTTAGGATTGGTCTTAGTAAGAGGTGGAGAGGTGGATTGGCCGGCGGCTTTGGGAGTTTGTTTCCGGGGTGATGACCGGGTTAGGGTTTGGAGAGGTGGATTGGTCTTAGTAGGAGGGTTAGGGTTTGGAGAGGGTGCGGTCCTCGGTGGAGAGAGGGCAGCCGGGGGAGATGGGGCTTTGGGATTTGGTCTCCGCGGGGATGACCGGGTAGGTGAGAGTGGATCTTTTTGCCTTTTGAAGAATTGAGAAGCGATGTTTTAGAAGCATGAGCAACTAAACTCAAGACTTGGTTTTGTTGAATTGTGAGTTTGGAATTCTAGTTGTTTTCTGTTATCTACTTCAACTTCTTTGTGCTTTTATTGCTTTATGGTGTTGATTCTATCTTGATTCGCGACCTCATTAGAATTGCATCATTGCTAGGGTTTTGATTCATACGTTTGTGAAACCTAATTCAAAGTAGCAAATACAATTGAGTGGATCTCATAGAAAAGTTTGATTGTATAAGAAGTTGACTATAGGTTAAATGTTAGTTCTTTAGGGAATTAACATATTGCTTATAAGCTTTATATATCTTGAGACTTAGTGTTATTCCTAGGATTAAACCTTAATCTGTGTTAAGATTGCCTAGTAGTAAGGGATTATTAGGACTCACAGGACTAATAATCTATTTAAATCAAGAAAAGAGTGGATGATAGAAAAGATACAACTAGAAGGAATGACTATGATCAAGTAGACGAACCAAAGTTGAGAACCGTAGGTGAAACATCTCAATCATCATTGTTTACAACCATCACCATTATTTACTTCTTCAATTCGTTTTGCCTTTATATCTCTACAAACCCCTTGTTACTCTTGATGGTGATTATAACGCATAAAGTAACGGTAGTTCCATGTGGATCGACTCCGGACTTACTAGCTATACTAGTTGGTTAGTTTGGATATTCTTTTGATAGGAATCCAACGATTTTTTTTCCTGTCAGTACTCTCCTCAACAATTTTGGTGCCCTTGTTATAGATTCTATAAGCTTTTCTATTAGAAGAATAACCAAGAAATATACCTTCGTCGCTACGAGCATCAAACTTCCTATCTTTGCCATTATTATGAACAAAGCAAGTACATACAAAAGGTTTAAAATCGGAAATGTTAGGCTTTCTTCCTTTCAAAAGTTCATAAGGAGTTTTCTTTAAAATGGGACGAATCAAACAACGGTTCAAAATATAATTAGTTATTTTAACAGCCTCGGCCCAATAATATTTTGACAAACCATTTTCTATAAGCATTGTCCTAGACATGTCCTCTACAGTGCGGTTCTTTCATTACACAACCCCGTTTTGTTGAGGAGTTCTGGGAGCTGAGAAATTGTGTGAAATACCATACTTAGCACAACACAAATCAAATTTGATTTGATCAAATTCTCTACCATGATCGCTCCGAATGGAGACAATTGGTATGTTTTTCAAGGTTTGCAACTCTTTACAAAGTTTAGAAAACTCGAACAAAGCCTCTGATTTTTCTCTTAAAAAGGAAATCCATGTAAAATGAGAGAAATCATCAATAATAACTAGGATGTACTATTTTTCCTTTGGAGATTTGACACGCATAGGACCACACAATTCCATATGCAATAACTCAAGAGGGTGAGAGGAACTTACAACCTTTTTGGGTTTAAATGAACCACGTGTTTGTTTACCTCTTGTGCAAGCATTGCATAGTTCCTCACTTTGGAAGTTTTGGCCGGGCAATCCTCGTACAAGGTCTCTTGACTTTAGTTTGTTGAGATTATGCATGCTCACATGACCTAGCCTTCTATGCCAGAGTCTTGGATCTTCTGTCAAGGCCTTGAGACACTTGAGATGGGTACTTGCGATTTGGTTAGCATTTACTGCATATGTATTATTGTGCCTATGTGCAGTAAGGATTAGGTCTCCTGTTTCTTCATTCCTGACTTCACACTTATGCCCGTTAAAGCCAACTTTGTTTCCCTTGTCATACAACTGAGATACACTTAGAAGATTATATTTTAGCTTGTCAACAAGATATACATCTTTAATGCAATTTTTAGAATAACTACCGATGTTACCTATACCGATGATATTGCACTTCCCTTTATCAACAAGGGTGATTGTTCCAGTTGTTTGCTCCTTTAAATCGTAAAATAGAGATTTCTTTCCACTCATGTGCCGAGAGCATCCATTGTCCATAATCCATTTTGGCTCCTTGTTCTTGGGGATATCATGCAAAACAACAACCCTTCTGCCTAGACCAATAGACAGAGTTGGATTCATAATGAGGATAGACCATGTTGGGTAGTCTAGTCCCTTTTTGAACCCAAACTTGTCTTATCTGTTCGTTTAATCGTATAGGGAATGTATTTCTAATGATGTGGGGATCTCTTCGCCTATACAGACAAGTTTCTTTTACATGCCCTTTTTTACAACAGTATAAACAAGTAGGTGAACACCAATTTCCTTTTGCCTTAACAAAAGTGGTACTAGGTTTCTTTGGAAAAATCTTATTGTATCCAAAACCACTTCTATTGATAGACAATTGTTGTTCACCTAGCATCTTATCAAGATTGGCCTTAGATCTCGTGAATTGTATGAGTGATGCCTGATGTCCGCATTTTTAGTCATATTTTGCATCATGTTTTCATTCCATCTAAGTCATTTTATTAGCTTTTGTGTTGGAAAAGTATGTCGTTTGTGTTATTTTTCGTATTTTGTGAGATATGGATGTCTACACAAGCTCTGGTGGTGTTTTGTAGGTTTTGAAGCTAAAAAGAGGCAATTCTAGAGCTTAAGGAAGAGTGAAGAAGGATGGAAAAAGGGCACAAAATGATTCACAATCAAACAAGTAAAGATGGAGAAGAAGTGTCCAGCAGACCTTCGACATCGACACCCTGACCCTCAATGCCGACACCCAGTGAATTCCAGTAGCATTGCATTCGAACATACCCTCGGCGTCGACACCTTGACCCCCGACGCCGATGCCCTGCACATCAGGAGAAGTTTTACCGGGCTGATTTTATTACTTAATGGGCTTTTTAATTAGGATTTTGTTATTATCAAAACCTCTTTTAGGATCTTTTAGTTATATAGACTTGGGATATTTTATCCTTCCTTAAATAGATTATATTATTTTCTTAAGATAAAATCTCTTTCCTTGGAGATTAAGTCTTAATTTTCTATCTTTAAATAAAGCCAATGAGAGGCTAATTACACATCTCTCTCACGGCTGAATTTACAGCAGAAGAAACGTCCGTTTGGAGTTGGTGGTTGAAGAATATTGACGTTAATTTAAGGTTAGGTTTTAAGCAATTTGAGATTATGAATTCTTCCATGGTTTTTGTGTTTTTATTTGCAATGAGTGAGTAGTTCCCCCATCTTCTAGGGTTAGGGTGAACCCAACACTAAGCATGTGTGTGAATGAATGGATCTATGATTATTTGATGTTTTTATGTTCTTCTACCTATGTGCTTAACCCTTGATGAAAGTCTAGGGCATTCATTGTTGCAATTGAATTTCCCCAAGGAGATTGTTAACATTGATAGTAATTAGGGATTTTTTATGAAAGTTAAAAAGACCTAATTAAGAAAAGGTATAGTCAAATAAGTCTCTTATGCGAAAGTGAATTGATTTGTTTCATTGAGATAAAAGCATGATTTCTCATATGATTCATTGATTTATACATATGTTTGTTGTTGTGGTAAGCCCTAATCTTTGAAGTTCTTTATCATATATTGCATTCGTGTTAGTTACTTGTTACGTGAGTCGAATTAAGTATGTTTTGCCTTACTTTACAGGCACTATTTGTGCCCTTAATTCCCTTATTTTCGACCATAAAAACAACTAGGATAGAACCGCTGACATACTCTCTTGGATCGACCTTGATTTCCATTATACTATAGAGGGATTCGAGCATAAATTTATTTAATTGGAGTGAGCATAGGCATCGATCTCCCCTCACGCATGTCAAATTGGCGCCGTTGTCGGGGAGTAATCAATCACGCCTAGTCTAGTTGTTTTAGGGTTGGGAATAGCCCATCCCCATCTGTCTTTTTAATTTCATTTTGGTTGTTTTTGTTTGAAGGTTTATGCGAAGAAGTGACCGTCCTCTACATGATCCATTCACCGAGCCCGAACGTGTTCTACACCAACGTGTAAAGGAAAAGCAAAGGCAAAAGATGGAGGATTTGGAGGCTCTTCGCACGGAGGTAGATAGACTTCGCCAAGAGAACAAAGAGGTTGCGCAGCGGGAAGTCGCTGCCAATCTAGCTCGGCAAAGAGAGACCGACGCCGCTAGGGTAGCAAGGGAGGAGGCCGAAAATCTTAGAGAAGAGTTGGAGAGAATTCCAACCAATGCTCGTCAATACATGCACCCTACGCTGCGGGTGCCGGAGTCGGCCATCGTTATCCTCAATATCAATTTTGAGATCAAGATTAGCTTCCTCACCATGGTGAAGCGGACTCCTTTCGAAGGAAAACCCAACGAGTGCCCTATGGAGCACATGAAGGAGTTCAAGGAGATGTGTGATACCATAACTGATGGAGCCAACTTAGAGTATGTTTGCTTGAAGGCTTTCCGCTGGTCCTTAGTGGGAAAAGCCCTTCATTGGCTCGAAAGCTTACCACCGCGATCCATCAACACATGGGAGGAACTTCATGATCTATTCATGAGCAAGTTCTTTCCACCTATGAAGATGACGGAGCTGCGCAAAAAGATCACAACCTTCAAGCAATTAAGGAATGAAACTCTCGCCGAAACTTGTGAGAGGTTCAAGGAGTTGATTCGTCAATGCCCTACTCATGGGCAACCAAATTATGTCTTGCAAGAGATCTTCTTCAACGGCATCAACTCAGCTACTAAGGATGGGATCAACATCCACACATCATATAGATACATTGAGATGCTTCCTCAAGAGGCGTGGGATGCACTTGACAAGCTCACGGACTTTGACACTACTTATGGTACCCACGCGAACGTTGATGCGAGGCCCTCTCCATCGATGCCACTTTATCAACCTTCCGATGAGATTGACCCTGATGTGCGGCAACAATTTATGGAGGATGAGAATAGAAAATTGAAGAAGCAAGTAAGGTTTCTCTCCAACAACAAACCGTGCATAGAGTGTGGGTCCACTTCCCACATTACCACCGCTCGCCCACATGTCAAAGAAGTGAAATTTGCTGAATCATATGGAGAAGTTAACTACATGAGAGGTCCTTATATGTGCCAAGGCAACTACTACAAAAGGAACGACGGGCACTCCAATTGGGGTAACCATCCTCCTCAACATGATCGACGACCCCCATATAGACCTCCAGGCCATGTGGATCGTGAGCATCCTAGGGATGATATGAGATCTATTTTGGAAGAGCTAAGGAAAGGCCAAGTTGAGGCCAAGGCGGATGCTAGACAGTCCAGTTTGGAGATTAATACGCAGCTGCGAGGCATGAATGCAAGGTTCGGGGACATTGATATTTGGAAGAAGAACGTTGAGACCCAATTGGGTCAATTGGCGGCTCAAATTCCAAAACCAAGTGGCCAACTACCCGGCCAGAATGAAGACGACCCCAAATCCCAATATATCGTAGCCATTCAAACAAGGAGTGGGAAGGTTCTACCGGAAAGGGAAGCCAATGAGAAAAAAGAAAAAAGCGACCAGCCCAACACAGACCTCGGGGTCGACCCCTCTACCCTCGACGCCGACACCCTGACAGTGAACAAACCCACAGCAGAACCTACTGCATTCGAACAGACCCTCGACGCCGACCCCTTTGACCTCGGCGTCGACACCTCTGAGAAAGCTCCTGAACAGACCCTCGACGCCAACCCCTCTACCCTTCGGCGCCGATACCTCTGCAGACCAATCCACGCCTACACCCAATGTATTGACCAATCCAAAAGCCAAACCCAAGCTCCCTTATCCATCAAAGGCTCTCAAGGATCCAACCAAAGGGAAGTTTAGGAGGTTTGTAAAGGTTCTTCAAGGCTTGAATGTGACCATTCCTTTCACCGAGGCTCTTCGAGAGATGTCGGCGTATATCAAACTCTTGAAAGAGATCTTGAGCAATAAGAGATCTATATCGGAGATTTTGGAGGATTGCAACGCCGTCAACTTCCCCGAAAAGAGAGCTGACCCAGGCAAGTTCACCATCACCATTGGCCTTGGCGACCATCGATATCGAGCTTTGTGTGATCTTGGTGGAAGCGCAAGTCTTATGCCACTCTCCATATGGAATAAGATTAACATGGGACCACTAGTACCCGTCAAAATGCGGCTCTATATGGAGGACAACTCCTGTGTGGAATCTACCGGTGTGATGGATGATGTACTGGTAAGGGTAGATAAGTTCTATGTTCCCACCGATTTCATAGTACTTGATATGCCTATAGATCCCGTTGTGCCTATTATCCTAGGGTGTTTTTTCATAGCTACGGTGGATGCGGTTATTAATAAGAGGAAGGGTCTCCTAACTTTCAAAATTAGGGATGAGCTTGTTGAATTTCAATTTGACCCCAATCTAAGGGAGGTAAAAAAAACAGAGGTCAAGATGGTTTACACGGATATGGAGAGGACCTTGACTCATGAGGAGGCCATTAGCATACCACCCACAAAAAAAGAGGAGAGCATTATTGAGGAGCTTTTGGCCACCCTTGAAGAGGATGAAAGAGAGGAAATTACAGGGGCTACTACTGACGCCTCGGCGTCGACCTTTGCCCTCTCGACGTCGACCCCTTTGCAGAATGCTGAAAAAGCTACAAAAGCCTCGACATCGACACCTTTAGTCTCAGCGTCGACACCTCCAGCGGCAGGACAACGTGAAGGAGATGTGTTGCAACCGTCAATGCCGGCTTATGCATGGTCGGATCCTACGTCTATTTCTGACATGGAAGCTTCTATTTCACGGATTAAAGCTGATTTCCTTGGAGAAGTCATGAAGACGGAGGAGGTGGAACCCATCTTAATCCCACAAGGACCCTCCTTGACATTGAAGCCACTGCCGCACACTTTGAGGTATGAGTTCCTTGGTCATAACTCTACTTTCCCCATTATTATTAATTCTTCACTTAGTGTTGTAGGAGGAAATCGAGTATGAAATATAACAAAATAAATCAAACCAGATTCTGCCCACGCAAATAATTACAAGACCTCCTCCTGATGTAGCAGTGGGAAGTCAGGATCGATCCACGAGGAAGCGTGTCAGCGGATCCTAGGCAGCGGAAAAATCTCACGAAAGTCGACAACAGATGTCCTCGATCTCGAGTACAGCAACTCGACAAAAGATCGGACAGTCGAACAGCGTAGCAGTCACAGGCACAGGGCTAGTCGATCTCGACAAGGCCTACTCGATATCGAGTAGAGTCTTGGTCGACGTTGGTTTGTCTCGTCGAGTACCTGCACACAGAAGCTACATCGATGCTAGATCGAAGATCAGTAACTCGAGATCGACCAGACTTGGTCGAGATCGAGTAAGGGCAGAAAACAAAACGAAAGAAAATAAATGCAAAGGCTTTGGGGATTTGAACGAAACTTTATGTAAAAGAACTTCCAAGATTGGGGTTTGCAACAACGATAACCAAACATGCATAAGGCAAGAATAAAATAGATAATCATGTAAATTGCATCAAAGGACAAGCTTTCGCCTTTTCCAACAATTAGACAACTCTTTCAAGAAACCCTAATTGTCTCTACTGATTTTATGTTTACAATCCAAGTTGTTAGCATGGACCTCCATTAGATGGGTAATAAACACATAACAAGTAGTAGATGCTCGAAACATGATAAAAGTCGGATCTTTACCTCAAAGATGCATGGCTATTGTCGGGCTCGCCCCAACCCTAGAAGTGGGTGGACTACTCGCGTTTCATCGCAACCTCAGACATCTTTGATTGAAAAGAAACTTGCATTAAAATCAAACTGAAGAAAGTGCAACCGAACAAAGCCAACTTGCTCTCGCTCCTTTGCTCCACTCGGCCTCACTTTCTCTCTCTTACTACTACTTCTCCTACTGAAAATTGAATGAATAAAAATCAGCCCCATGGGCTTTATTTATAGTGATCAAACCCCGCTAATCAAGGAAAGAATCATCTATCTATATCTACTTCTAATTATCTAAAAGCCTAAAAGATAAATAAATAGCTTAAGGGAAATAAATCTTTAAAAGAAACTATATCTAAAGTTGCAAAATATCTTCCAAGTAGGTAGAACTTCTCTTCCATAGATAGACTTGATCAAATTGGATAGAATTAGGCATTTCTCGACTTCCTTCGGCCCCAAGGCATGCCAGCTCGACACGGCTTGCTCATGCGGACGCGTTTCCAGAAACGGGCCTACTCGATATCGACAAAGGTACTCGATATCGAGTACAGTGGTTCGTCGACTATGGTGGCTCGGCACGTCGGGTAGCTCTGCTTGACAGGCTCGGATCTTGGCTCCGGGCTCCTCGATCTCGACTAGGACAACTCGAGATCGAGTTAGATGTGTGGCCTGGTGTGGTCGAGGACTCCTCCTCGGCATGGACTCGGACAGACGCGGTGCTGGTCCTCGATCTCGACTAGCTCTCCTTGAGATCGAGTAAGGTCGTCTCGGCGTCTCCGTCCTCGGCTTCTCGACTTGTCTTAACTCGTCGACTCTGGACTTGGCGCTCCTGGTGTAGTCGATCTCGACAAGTGGTACTCGAGATCGAGTAGGATCTCCAGAGTCGGGTTGATCTGGCTCTCGACACTGCTCTTGGTCAACAAGGCCTGTGCTCGGACACCGTTGTCGAGGTCGAGTAGGCTTTACTCTAGATCGAGTAAACTCGGGTTCCAAGCTTGATTCGTCTGGTTCCGCTGCATCTTGACCTTGGACTTTTGTAGTTGATTTCCGAGCTTTTCCGACCTTTCTCAGAACTGCTGTAATTTGCCTCGAATTCTGTGAAATTAAACAGAAACTGGTGTAGATTCCATATATTGCAAATAAGTGTAAATTACACAGATTCTGTACTATCTTAGCCGAAATGCATGAAATGTATGCAGAAATAAATATAAAGGTTACTGTAAAACATGGTAGATTCAGCTCACAACAAACACCCCATACTTAAGCTTTCTTGTCCTCAAGCAATACTTTTATTTGTCATTCAGGGGAAGAAATCAAAACTCTCAACATATTAGATTCATTGCCATATAACCCTGCAATCAATTTCCATCCTCGAAAAGGTACTGGTGTCACAAATCCATGCATGTGCAAATAAACAAAAGCAACATCTACTCACAAAAGGAGGGTTATGCAAAACATTCATTCGTGACAAAGCATTAATAATCAAGATGACTTTAATTTAAGCTCAATAGGGAGTAGATTGGTAAAAGGCTAAAGGTGGGTAATTTTTGGCAATGTGGTGCTAATGATCCGGGGAAATGGAGTATTTCCAAACTGAATTTCACACCACATTCTTTCTCATAAGATTCATCACCTTTCATAATGCTTTTTTTCTCAATAATAATGCTTTTACCTCTCTGACCTCAGCACTGCCTTCTCGCGAGTCGCAAACATGGGTGTCATGAATGGCCCCAGATACTTAGTGCTTTGGACTCCTCACAATGTGTCCCATCTCTCCAAACTATTATCTCAGAGAGCAGGGTCAATCTACCTTTATCTCCTGAGGTGATTGGATTTTCTTTCACTCATTAAATTTTCCATATATTTCAAACAATTTCCTTCCAAACACCATATCACACAACAACCATATAACATCTCCATAATGTAACATCATTCTCAACATAATCCCCGGATAGGGTAAAGAATGGCAATATTTAGATCATGTGGAGCAATGTATGAAATAAGGCATAATATGGCTTTTGTGATGCATAAGCATAGGTAAGGCTAGGAATTAACAATGTGAGCATTATATGGAAATATAAAGTCCTCCATCCTCTTATCATGCAACATGTCAAAAGCAACTTCAAATTTTACCTCCTTTCATGGTTTTCAATAAAATGTGCATTTCATTGTGACTTCCCTTTACTAGGCAATTTCATGCTATATCTCTAATGAATCCAATTTTGCATCGTCGAGTTCAATATAAGCTTCCATGACATTATTTCAAAATTTTCAATGGGGGTCATTTTTCTCAAATTTTGGAAAACATGCATGTAAGAACATAAATCAATAATGCATTCCAAAATAGCCATGTATAAGCAATTTAAAGAAATAATGCACATATATGTCAAATATGATCAAATATGCACAAAGTAAGCCCCCACCCCATACTTTAAAATTTACAGTGTCCCCACTATATATAATCAAAAAAACAAGAGTAAAGGAAGGAACTCACAGGATAACACATCGAGAAGGACAAAACTGGGCAGGTCGAGTAACTGTTCTTGTCGATATCGGGTACAGTACTCGATATCGAGTATGCTCTCTGCGTCTGGTGGAATTCTGAAGTCGAGGAGCGTCTGTCTTGTCGATATCGAGTACGTCTACTCGAGATCGAGTAACTTCTGGGCTTCTCCTCCTTGTCGTTGTCGACTTGGCCTTCGTCGATTCTGACTGTTTTTCAAGGACTTCTTATTCCACTTTTCGCGATCCTTATATGCTTTGCCAACCTAAAAGTGTTAGATTGCACACAAAAACAAGACTATCCACATGAAGTATTCTAAAAGACATAAAACCAAAACCAAAAACAAAAACCAAAAACTAAAAAAGTTCAAAAGTCCCAAAAATTCATAAAGTTTATATACATGCTCTAGATTTTAGAGTCGCTAGGCCGACTTCTCTGTTTGCGCTCAAGGACCATTATTGTGGGGCCCGCTCATGCTTGACCCTTCTCCTGGATCATCTAGGTCCTGATGGTAGTATGCAAGCTCAGCTGACAGGTGGTTGCTTGCATCATCTCCCTTCCCTTTCTTTTTCTTCCTTTCAGCCCTTAGTTACCACAGATTCTCTCGCCATGGGGCCTTACCTCCCCTTAATTTATTGAAAATTTTCTTTATGGACCGAGGGGGAGTAGAATTCATACCCGATCTTACCTTTTTGGACCCAAAACAGGAATCTTTGGGTTCGGGGCTAGTCGAGATCGAGTACTGCTGGTCGACCTCGAGTACAGGGACCCCATACTTAGGCTCTGGGCAAGTCAGTAGCTCAGCAGAGGAAGTCGACATCGACAAGTCTTGGTCGAGATCGAGTGGCGCCCTTGTCGAGATCGAGTAGCTCTTGTCGACCTCGAGGACAGTGCTGGCGCCTTCCTCCGCTGTTTGCTTGGTTCCGTGGTTGCTGATGCTTTTCACCTCCAGCCAGGAAATTTCCTCTTTTGCAGGGCCAAAAGAGAAATCCAAAACCTCATCGCCTATGGTGAAGGTGAGCGAGCGATTCTTAACACTAATTCTGGCATCTGGAGTAGCTAAAAATGGTCTACCAAGAATAATAGGGCTAGTAGGATCTTCAGCACAATCAATGATAAGGAAATCTGCTGGAACAAAGAACTTACCAACCTGGACAGGGACGTTCTCAACTATACTTGTAGGGATGACCACTGTATTGTTCGCCATGTATAATTTGGCATCCACAGGTTCTATGCATCCTATCTTTACCTTTCGCTAGATTGATAGAGGCATGATGCTCACACTTGCTCCTAAATCACACAGAGACTCATATTTATATTGTCCAAAACCCACAGTAACAGAAAACTTACCAGGGTCAGGTCTCTTTTCAGGGAAGTGGAGTACTTTGCATTCGCCTGCGATCTCTGAGATGAATCGCTTCTTGCTCAGAATTTCCTTCAGAAACTTTACATATCCAGGCATCTCTTGCAGGGCTTCAGTAAAGGGAATAGAAACATTCAGTTCTTGCAGCATAGTAACAAATCTGGTAAACCTACCTGCAGTGGGATCTTTCTGTGCTTTAGAAGGAAAAGGTAGTGGCTTTTTCTATTTCGGAGCCAGATCAGCTGTCGGAGGTGTTGGAGAGTCGTCGACGTCGGCCAGATGTTGCTCCTTGATCTCGACCACGGGCTCCTCGACATCGAGTTGGGTGGTCGACCTGGAGTTGCTGGTCTGCGCAGCGGAGTCCGAGCTCAGCTTCTGGTCTTGGTCGAGTAGCTTCTTGTCGAGGTCGAGTACGGTCTCCTCGAGATCGAGTAGGCTTTGCTCTGTCTCGAGTTGCTGCTCTGCCTTGCCTTGCTGTTTCTCGACCTCTGGCTCGTGTAATTGATGCCCACTTCTGAGTTTGATAGCTGCGACGTGTCCAGTCTTCCCCTTAGGATTTGGTTCTGTTTGCCCAGGGAGCTGTCCGGATGGTCGTGGGATCTGTGCAGCGATTTGACCCATCTTCGTCTCTATCCCTCTTTTCCAAATGTCCAGCTCTCCAAATTTTGTAGTGATGTTCTGGAACTGGTTGTTGATGGTGCCCTGATTCCGACGCATCTCCTCAAGGATCAGCTGCAGATCATCCTTCTTTTGATCCCTTTCTGGATGTCCTGGAGCTCTGTAGGGTGGGGGTTCCTAGGAGGACCTTGGTTCCACTTTGGTTGATAGAACCTTTGATCTCCCATATAGCGATTGGGACCCCCAGCGTAGGCTGCCTCTTCATGTGTCTCTGTCATTCTGACTTGCTCTGTGTGTGGGCACTCAGTAGTGTTGTGCCTCTGTGATCCGCATTCGATGCAAGGCTGATTGACAGATAGATATTTGACTTGCTTGAGGAGCTTACGATTCTGTTCTCTGTAGAACTGCTCCCTGATATCTGGGTCAATCTCCTTGGTTGGCTCATAGAGTGGCATAGATGGTGCTGGTCTGGCGTAGGAGTTCTCCTCATAGTTTGCAGTTGACCCATAGAGTGGCATAGATGGTTCTGGCCAGGCGTCGATTGGTGGCATCGTCAGATACTCATAGCGAGTGTACTGATTGATCCTGTCCTTAGTGACTTAATCAAGAGAGTTGAAGAAGATCTCCTGAATGACGTAGGTTGGCTGTCCATGAGTAGGGCAAGATCGCAGCAGTTCTTTGTAGCGTTCCCATGCCTTTGCCAGCGGTTCGCCTTGCTTCTGTTTGAAGGCGGTGATTTTCTGGCGGAGAAGTGCTGTTTTGGCAGGTGGGAAGAATTTATTCAGAAACTCTTGCTCCATTTGGGCCCATGTTGTTAGCGATCTTGGTTTCAGCCCTTCCAGCCACTTCAGTGCAGGCCCAGCGAGAGACCAGCGAAAAGCTTTCATCTTGACATATTCCAAAGTTGTACCTTCAGCAAGAGTACGACACATGTCAGAAAAATTGGTAATATGTTCAAGAGGACACTCATTAAATTTGCCATAAAAAACATTATTTTTAAGCTATATAAGAAATTGAGTGCGAATTTCAAAAGAGTTTTCAGGGATAAGAATCGCCGATTCAGGCACGACGAGAGTTGGATGCATATAATCCTCAGCAGTGGTTGGATATTGGGCAAGCTCAGCTTTTGCTTGCCTTGCGCGTTCAGCTTCTTGTTCCCTCGCCGCCCTTTCATTGGCGATAGTAGTATCCTTTGCGGCTAGCTCCCTTGTAAGCCTCGCAATCAGCTGTTCTTGTGTCTCAGCAGCCGCCATGATCCTTTTGAGTTTAGAGTGTATGTGTAAGAAATGCTCCGGTTCGTCTAAGCTGTCAAACTCAGGTGGTAGACCAGAACGACGCATACACCTGCAAAGTGACTCAAAAAAAACGTGAGATTTTAACTACCTAAGGCGCGAATGATAGCTTCCCCGGCAACGGCGCCAATTTTTGTAGGAGGAAATCGAGTATGAAATATAACAAAATAAATCAAACCAGATTCTGCCCACGCAAATAATTACAAGACCTCCTCCTGATGTAGCAGTGGGAAGTCAGGATCGATCCACGAGGAAGCATGTCAGCGGATCCTAGGAAGCGGAAAAATCTCACGAAAGTCGACAACAGGTGTCCTCGATCTCGAGTACAGCAACTCGACAGAAGATCGGACAGTCGAACAGCGTAGCAGTCACAGGCACAGGGCTAGTCGATCTCGACAAGGCCTACTCGATATCGAGTAGAGTCTTGGTCGACGTCGGTTTGTCTCGTCGAGTACCTGCACACAGAAGCTACAGCGATGCTAGATCGAAGATCAGTAACTCGAGATCGACCAGACTTGGTCGAGAAACCCTAATTGTATGTAAAAGAAAATAAATGCAAAGGCTTTGGGGATTTGAACCAAACTGTTTGTAAAAGAACTTCCAAGATTGGGGTTTGCAACAACGATAACCAAACATGCATAAGGCAAGAATAAAACAGATAATCATGTAAATTGCATCAAAGGACAAGCTTTCGCCTTTTCCAACAATTAGACAACTCTTTCAAGAAACCCTAATTGTCTCTACTGATTTTATGTTTACAATCCAAGTTGTTAGCATGGACCTCCATTAGATGGGTAATAAAAGTCGGATCTTTACCTCAAAGATGCATGGCTATCGTCGGGCTCGCCCCAACCCTAGAAAGGGGTGGACTACTCGCGCTTCATCGCAACCTTAGACATCTTTGATTGAAAAGAAACTTGCATTAAAATCAAAATGAAGAAAGTACAACCGAACAAAGCCAACTTGCTCTCGCTCCTTTGCTCCACTCGGCCTCACTTTCTCTCTCTTACTACTACTTCTCCTACTGAAAATTGAATGAATAAAAATCAGCCCCATGGGCTTTATTTATAGTGATCAAACCCCGCTAATCAAGGAAAGAATCATCTATCTATATCTACTTCTAATTATCTAAAAGCCTAAAAGATAAATAAATAGCTTAAGGGAAATAAATCTTTAAAGGAAACTATATCTAAAGTTGCAAAATATCTTCCAAGTAGGTAGAACTTCTCTTTCATAGATAGACTTGATCAAATTGGATAGAATTCGGCATATCTCGACTTCCTTCGGCCCCAAGGCATGGCAGCTCGACACGGCTTGCTCACACGGGCGCGTACAGTGGTACTCGATATCGACAAAGGTACTCGATATCGAGTACAGTGGTTCGTCGACTATGGTGGCCCGACACGTCGGGTAGCTCTGCTCGACAGGCTCGGATCTTGGCTCCGAGTTCCTCGATCTCGACTAGGACAACTCGAGATGATCAAATATGAGCCATATGTTTTTGCATTAAACAAATAGAAGCCATGTTGGATGAATGATTTGTTCTTATTTGGCCACTATTCTACCTAAGCCTTACCAACTCCTTGACCAACTTTGGCTTCACCTTTTGGCTCTCTTAAAGCCACATTTCTGGCCTCATTCAGCCACTCCACACGCCAAAAATCAGAGAGGAAAGAAGAAGGAAAGAAAGAAAAGGAAAGAGAGAGCAAGTTTGCCCTAAAAACCTTGCCACCTTCAAACACACATAACGCACTCCTCTCTTATCCAAATTGGCTGATTCTCAAAGTCAAATCACCACAAAAACGAGGCCTTTCCATCCATAGGAACCACACAAAGATCCAGTCCCAGTAAGCCGCCCGTTGAGCCCCGTTTCCGAGCCAGCTGTGCCGAGCCCTTTGTGTTCTTGAGGTTTTCAAGTGTGTTTGGGTGAGTCTTGGTTTCCTCCCCTTCAAATCTGATTTTATACTTGTTGTACAACTAATTTTGAAGGTTTTTGTCTAAGACTTCCTTTTGTGTTTTGGTTTTGATTTGTCAAAAATCCTAGGTGTTTGGCGCAAGGTCCCGGGAAGCTTGGAGGGGTAATTTGGTCTTTTTTGAGAGAGGCTTCGAGGGTAATCTCTCATCCTCCTTTCCCTCTATAGATTAGGAGCCTTATGTGTAAATTAGGGCTTAGGAAGTGGAGCCTCTATGTGTTTTTGGTTGCGTTTTGTAGCAAACATCAACAAAACAAAATGGATATATATGCATATGTAATTTGGACTTTATTTCCAATCCAACGGTCTGATTCGGCTGAAATATTTATATGATGTTCATGAAAATGTTATCTAACTTTTCTTGAAATATTACGGCTATCCAACGGTTGGATCAAGAGTTATTATAATTTTAGTAACCAGTGTTTATAATGACTCGATTAAAAAACTTGGTTAAAGGAATGCTAAGAATATGGTTAAATATATGATGGCATAACCGAAACTTAGAGCATATAAAATACAAAAATGAAGTATACCCATAACTTGGCTTATGATCCGATAAGAAGAAAATCGATTATGTGATAATACGATATAGTTTATAACTGGTTAAGTCCGGATCACTTAACCAAAGTGCGTGATCTATAGAATCGTGAACCTCATGTGGATGTATGTTGATTATTAGGTTGGGTACCATGCATTAGAATACCACCTAATGAAAGCTTAATGAAATTAATAGGCTCTTGTTGATTGGATCCTTGGTTGTGCACTTTATTGCTTGCTTATTCTCCGGACTCCAGGTAAGTCCCCTGGACTTACTCATGATGGATTTATGTGATACTCTTTGTCTTATCGAGAGTCTTCATGCATCACGCGACCTAGCAACATCTTTAGGAATATAAACCGGGAATATGACGTAGGATGAACTTAGTAAATCCAACAATTCATCTATATGCTATGTATCTATGGTAGGACGGCCGTCAAAATCTGAATAAATGGCTTATACTAGATGGAACACGAATGAAATGATGAAAGACTTATTATGAGAAAGAATGAGTATGTTTGAAAAGGATGAGTACGTTTGAGAAGATATTATGATATGATGGTGATGATGAAGATGATGATGATTATGATGATGATACGGGCCTTTGTGTGCTTATTTCGCATCTATATATATATATCTATACACATGCTTATGTGTTACATTTTAACATTCATGTAGTTTAAGTATACCTCTTTATATGGCATTGAGTGTGCATATTTCCGATCATTTACCCCGATTTATTTCTTGTTTTTAGATTCAGGTACCCCTTACCCGATATGACTTACTTATTTGGATGGTTGTTGGGACAGACCTTTTGGACGATTAAAGTGAAGGAGACGCTTTACATTCGTACTCTTTTGCTCATACGTTTTATCGTTTTGACCCGGCGCGACCGTGGCATTTTGTTGTATTTATGATTTCCGCTTTTATTTCTGTTCGAAACGTTTTCGCGATAGTCTAGGACAGGTAAAGCCTCCAACGGGCTTACGATCTTTTCGGGGTTCGTAATCCCCATCTTTTGACAACTAAATCTTCCGCTTAAATGAACCTAATAATAACTCGTACTCGGTCGTAAGATCCAAAGCTTGACATTCGTACTCTATGAGATAGTAGCTATGGAGGTGTGCATCCGAAAACATTTCGGATGTGGCCGAGGAGAGACTTCTCCTTTTGTGCTCAAGAACCCTCAATTTGGGGCCCTCTTGTTCTTGGCCCTTCTTCTAGATCATCTAGGTCCTGATTGTAGTAGGCAAGCTCCGCTGATAGATGGTGGTTCGCATAGAGTCCTCTGCCTTCCTTCTTCCTCTTTCCAGCTCTAATCCTGCGCAGGTTAGCTCACCACGGGGCCTTATCTCCTCTAAAATCCTTATTAAATTTATTAATGGACGGAGGAGAGGTTAAAGTCATACCTGAACTTACCTTCTCGTGCCCAAAATAGAAATCTTTGGGCTGAGGGTTGGTCGACGTCGAGTAGAGGTGGTCGACGTCGAGTACAGGGACCCCATATTTAGGCTTTTGGCAAGTGTGGTGCTCAACAGGAGAAGTCGACACCGAGTGGGCTTGGTCGAAGTCGAGAAGGTTGGTCGACGTCGAGCAACTTTGGTCGATGTCGAGCAGCTTTTTTGGGCTTATGTTCTTCACCTCCAGCCATGGAATTTCCTCCTTTGTAGGGCCAAAAGAGAAATCTAAGACCTCATTGCCTATCGTGAAGGTGAGCAATCGCTTCATGACGCTGATCTTGGCATCTGCAGTAGCTAGAAAAGGTCTACCAAGAATAATAGGGCAAGTAGGATCTTCCGCACAGTCTATAACAAGAAAACCAGTGGGGACATAGAACTTACCAACCTGGACAGGGACATTATCGACCATACCTGTAGGGATGACTACCGTATTGTTTGCCATGTATAGCTTGGCATTCACAGGCTCTATTGATCCTATCTTTGCCTTTTTCCAGATTGATAAGGGCATGATGCTCACGCTTGCACCTAGATCACACAATGCCTCATATCTATATTTTCCAAATCCCACAGTAATAGAAAACCTACCAGGGTCAGGTCTCTTCTCAAGGAAGTCCATCATTTTGCAGTCGCCGGCAATTTATGTGATTGATCGCTTGTTACTAAGTATCTCCTTGAGGAACTTGATGTATGTAGGAATCTCTTGAAGAGCTTCTGTAAAAGGAATTGAAACATTTAGTTCCTGAAGCATCTTAACAAATCGTTTAAACCTACCTGATGTGGGATCTTTCAACGCCTTGGAAGGGAAAGGCATCGTCTTTTTAGGTTTCGGAGCCAGAACAGCTGTCGGAGGTGTTGCAGAGTCCTTGACGTCGGCTTGGGTATCCTCGACATTGACTTCAGTAGTCGACGTCGAGTTCCGTTGTCGAGCAGAAGCTTCCTCGTTGGTGTGGAGTTGGTCGACTTCGGGTACCTCTGCTCGATGTCGAGTAGTTTGGTCAATGTCGACTTGGCTCTACTCGACGTCGAGTAGTTTCTCAGCCTCGTCTTGCTCCTTTCCGACCTCTGGCTCGTGTAGTTGATGCCCGCTCCTTAGTTTTACAGCAGCGACGTGTCCGGTCTACCCCTTGGGATTTGGGTATGTTTGCCCCGGGAGCTTTCCGATAGGCCTTGGGATTCGTTGCGCGAGTTGACCCATTTGAGTCTCCATGTTCTTCTCCCAGATGTCCATCTCCCTCAATCGTGCATTGTGGTCATGGAGTTGGGTCTGGATGGCGTTGTTGGATTGCTTGCTTTCTGCTTGATTCCTCCTCATCTTATCGAGGATCAACAAAACAAAATCAGATCCAAAAATTCAAAAAAAAAGAGAGAAGAAAGTGTTTGTTAGTTGTTGTTGATCTAGTGCAAGAAAGCTCCCAAGGACATTCTTTTGGTGAACCTCTCCAGCCCTAATCGACATATCTATTCCCCAAACACATTACCTCCACAAAATTCTAAATTGAAACTCTACCTTGCAACTACAACATCATAACTTAAGGTTTTCAATCAAAAGAGGTAAATTTCCATTCTTTCTTTTATTTCTCTTATTTTTCTCTTTATGTCGAGTATTCTACTACCTTGATCGAGTACTGTTGTGTGTTATTTGCTACTGTCGAGTGCTTGAAGTGTTTGTGTCGAGTGATCTCAGCCCTTGCGAGTTCTCTCTTGTGTGTGTCAAGTGCATTAGACCCCTGTCGAGTGCACCATAGCTTGTGTCGAGTACTTCTCCACCTTTGTCGAGTACTCCTTGGTCTATTTTGAGTTGAATTCTTGCAAACACCCATCTGTTTTGCTTGATTGAGTTGTTTGCTTACATCGAGTTCTCCACAGCCTTTGTCGAGTTCTCTTGATTGTTGTTTCATTCATTCTCTTGATTGCATACTTTGATTGCTTAGTTCTTTGCTTGGTTGTTGGTTCACCCAAAGCGGATTGCCCCAGCAAGCGTGATATACCAATCGGAGAAAAGAGTGTGAGCGAAACACAAACTGTGAGCTGTTTATATTTTACTAACCCTTACACAGTTCTTTGTTTGTTGCTTTGTGATGTCTAATAGCCAGGGCAATGATTGGTACAATACCTTCATGGAGAACATGGCTAAGATGAATGCAAGCATAGCTAAGATAAATGAGGGAATGAAGGCGATAGAGTTTCAACGTCCTTACAATGAAAGGGAAGTAACTAATCCTAATTCCCTTCCCAATCCTAATGCAAATCAGTATCATGTTGTTAATCCTCATATAGCTAAACCTTTATTAGAGAAGAACATCTCTCCACGAAGGGCGAGACATGGTAGGAATAATGCGTTTGCTAATATGCAGAGACGACGGCAACAAGAAGAGTACTACTTCCCAGAGGACGACGACGACTTCCAAGAGGATGATTATTGGGAGCGATGTCCTAGACAAAATGATAGAGGAGGTCGATACCACTATCGAGCACCTAGAGAGCCTGCGCAAGATGGCATAGGTAAGGTAAAGGTAAAGATCCCTCAATTTTATGGTACCACCGATCCAGATGTATATATTGATTGGGAAACTAAAATGGATCGAATATGGATTTGTCATAACTTCTCTGAACATAAAAAGGTGCAACTAGCTTCCCTAGAATTTCAAAGTTTTGCTTTAATTTGGTGGGATAATCTAGTTAAAGAAAGAAGAAGAGCCCTTGATGCGCCTGTCACTTCTTGGATTCAATTAAAAGCACTTATGAGAAGTAGGTTTGCTCCTCCACATTATGCTAGCGAGCTTAGACAACGATTAGAAAATCTTAAGCAATTTAGCAAAACTGTTGAGGAAACCTTTTATGCAATGCAAGAAACCATTACTAGAGCTAATGTAGTTGAAAATGATGAAGATACCAATGCTAGGTTTCTTAGAATATTGCACCCCGCCTTAGCTCATGAAATTGATTACTTTCCTTATTCTACGCCTACTGAACTTTTACATTTAGCTATGAAAGTAGAAAGGAATGCTAGATACAGGAGCCAAGGTGGTAGAATGTCGAGTGGGCAACCCCAAAGGTGGCGTCAAGGCCATGTGTAGCAGCCCCAAGGAAGGTTTGATGGTGGCTCAAGGGAGAGAGCAAGCCAACCCCAAGGGAGCAGTGAAGGCCGAATGCCTCAGGAGCCCATCGACAAAGGCGAGACGCCTATGTACGAAAGGAATTCGTCTAGGCCATCTACTGGCCCTAAAGGGAGTAATCCTAACTCTTCTACTCTTAAACATATGTACATTCCTTTCTCTTTATGCCAAGGTAGTGGACATATTATGAAGGATTGCCCAAATAAGAAGACTTTCATGATTAATCACCTAGGAGAAAATGAATCTGAAAATTCTACAGGTGAAATTGTTAAGCTTGTTAATAATGATCAATATGTTAAGTTACTTGCCTGTGATGATAATGTTTGCATTGAATCTGAGCATGATGATTCTTTGATTGATTTAAATGTTCAACCGATGTCTTGTGGTGATAATCAAAGAGAAGATTTATGTCATACTACATGCTTAGAAAAAGGCAAAGTTTCTAATATGATCATTGATGGAGAAAATTCTTCTACTATTACTAGCCTTGAATTAATTGCAAATCCAGCTTTGAAAAAGGATGAAAACTTGCTAGCTTTGGATGGAAACTTAGGGATTAATGACCAAGTTCAAGTGCATATTAATTTAGAACATCATGAAGATAACATGAAATATGAATTATGCACTCATGAAATTTCTTTTCTTGATTTTGTAGATGAAGCTGAGACAATAACCTTCGAGGAGTGGTCAATCCCTACAACAATCAGTCTTGAGAAGAGTTTCCATGGACATGAAGTATTCGATCCAAGAGTTCGTGTGGATGCCTTTGCGGAATCAAATGCGACCTTGGATTCGAGTACGAATCCTTTTCAAGAAAGGGAGATTGATGCGGGACCATCCAAGACACCTTCGGATGATGTCCTTCTCAAGAGGAAGAAGAAGGCTCCACCATGGGAGAAGATCCAACGGTTGACGTTTTGTACATTCGGACAGCAGATTGACGGCTTTTTGACGTCTCTGTAAAATGGGTCGTACGGATTCAATATTGATCGGATTGAGGCGTGTCATACCTTGTCGGAACGAGGACGAAGAGATCTACAACGTTTCTGTTGAAGGTTTTTCCAGATTCGTCCTAGAGTTTGGTCTAAAATCAACATCTTTGCAAGCTGTCACTGTTTTGACGGGATTTTATTAATTCTTGAACATTATAGTATTTCCTATTTTAGCAACTTTCTTACTTAAGTTATTTTAGGTAATTTAGAGGTTATTTTATTTAATTACTTAAGTATTCTTTTTTATCTTCCTAGATACTAAACTCGGCCCAATTCAGCCCTGCGTGGCCTATATATTGCCGAGTTCCCCCTTGTAATTGAAGAGGAACTTTGATAGTAGAAATCTCTCATATTGAGTTTAAACACACGAGTGTTTGTTGATTCAACTAGAGCTGTGCTCGTTGGTCATTGATTGATAATCTCAGCTTGGTTTGCTTTGCCGTTCATCAACTTCGCAAGACTTGGTGAATCTAGTATCCACAAGCCCCCTCCTTGTGCCTTCAAGTTGTCCGCTTGATTGTGTAGGGTTGTAGAGGCGGGTTGTGTAGTCATTGGTATTGGTTCCTACCTTCTACGGAAGCCTGGGGTCTCTATCTTGTTCTATACAGATCGACTCAGTCCATATCAGGTCGTGTCTTTCGATTCTTGCAACTTTCTTTAATCGAGTCTTGTTCTTTTTATTGTCGATTTCAAGTTCAGCTGTGATCTTGGAATCTTTGTCGAGTCTTTCATCTTTCTTGTTGAGTCTTGCTGCGTCTTTTATAGTTCTTGATCGATCTTGATTAAGTTCTTGCGTTTCTTGTTCAGTTCTTGGAGTTTCTTGCTTGTTGTCGAAGATCGGACTATCTCACGGCTAACCCCGTATCAAATTGGCATCAGAGCTTTGGTTTCCGACATCAAGATTGAGTCTTTTCTTTTCATAAACACAAAAACCCACAAAAAGAGTCCTTTTCTTGTTTTGGTTATTTACTTCTTGTTCTTTATTTGATTATTGCACTAATTTTGAGTTTGTGATTGTTTGTGGTTGCATAGCCTAAACACAAGCCTAGCCAAGACCGTGGAGTCGAACAGATCAGTGCGCACATACCTTGTGTTCACTCTCCTAGCCGGCGGCATTCTTGTCCCCATAGCCTTTGCTTGGCCGAAATTGATCCTCCACACAAGACAAACCCTAGTTTGTTTATCTTTTCTATCCTTTGTTCTATCTTTGGGAATTTTGATATATCTTTTATCTAAATTCTATTTATCTATTGCTTTTATTATAAATCTGATTTTTGGTAGATATAATCCCTATTTATCTATCATTTATCTTTAAAGCTATAGATAGATCCACTTACCAAAGATAGCAAAAGCCTCACCTATAAATTTATCTTTAGGGCTGAAATTTCTATCTTTTATCACCACTCAATCAGATTTTCGAGTCCTACATGTTAGTTTGAGTCTTTTCTTGCATTAGTTTCATATTTCAAAAAAAAAAAAAATTAGCATACAAGTGTTCATTTCTTAATGTATGTTTTCCATTCATCGGGGAGATTTGCTATAAATAAGAATACCATCAAAATAAACAACAACAAATTTCCCTATAAAGTTTCTAACCATATAATTCATTAATCGCATGAAAGTACTTGGAGCATTAGTTAAACCAAAAGCCATAACCAACCATTCATATAAACCAAACTTAGTCTTAAATGCTGTTTTCCATTCATCGCCTTCCTTCATTCTAATTTGATGATAGCCACTTTTAAGATCTATTTTAAAAAATATAGAAGCACCATGCAATTTATCTAGCATATCATCTAAGCGTGGAAAATGAAGACGATATTTGACAGTAATATTGTTAATAGCCCTACAATCTACACACATTCTCCATGATCCATCTTTCTTAGGGACTAATAACACAGGCACAACACAAGGACTTAAGCTTTCTCTAATATATCCCTTATCCAACAATTCCTGGACTTGGGATTGGACCTCTTGGGTCTCAGTGGGATTCATACGATAGACAGGAATATTAGGCAAAGAAGCCCCTGGAATAAGATCAATTTGTTGCTCAATTCCACAAATAGGGGGTAGACCTGCTGGTATGTCATCGGGGAACACATCCTTATACTCTTCAAGAAGAGATAGGATGTGTGGAGGGAGGGTAGCTCTAAGCTCCTCACTCAACATATTCAACCCTTTGCATAGGAGCATGAGGGTTGTTTCCCCATCCATAAACTCATCTATGAACGTGCTCTTGGAAGCCAAAAACACCTCCTTAGGCCGAGTATGTGAACCCAGTTGGCTCGACGGAGCCGCCTTATCTAACTCACCTTTACTTACCTTGCGCTTCTCAATCTCTTCACCTACTTGTGTAGGCATCATGGGCTTGAGTACGACGTTCTTTCCCTGAAAAGTAAAGGAGTAGCGATTAGTAAACCCATCATGTATGACCTTACGATCAGATTGCCAAGGACGACCTAATAGAATATGACAAGCTTGCATAGGAAAAATATCACATAAAACATCATCTTCATAATGTCCTAGTTTAAAATGCACCTTAACTTGTCTATTCACTTTCAAGTTTCCACAATCATTCATCCAATGCAATTTATAAGGTCTAGGATGTTGGATAGTAGATAGTTGCAATTTATCAACCATTTCTTGACTAACTAGATTACAACAACTACCACCATCAATGATCACATTAACAACCTTTCCTTTAACTAGACAGCGAGTATGAAACAAGTTTTCATGTTGATTGTCATCACAGGGAGTAGGAACAACACTTAATACTCTTCTAACAATCAAAGACTCTCCATGTTCATATTCGACACCATCATCATCATCATAGCATATAAGGTTAAGGTTTTGATCATTATCATCATTAGCATGCTCATCATGTTCATCACAAGAGTTTTTCAGATTCATATTCTCCTAGGTGATTAATCATGAGAGTTTTCTTATTAGGGTAATCCTTCAAATAATGACCTCTACCTTGGCATTTAAAGCATACAATATCTCTAGATCTAGTGGTAGAAGAGTTAGGATTACTCCCTTTAGGACCAGTAGATGTCCCAGACGATTCACGTCCATTCCATGGCGCTTTGCCTTTGTCGAGGGCCTGTTGGGGTGCTCGACTTTCACCCTTCCATTGGGGCTGAGCTGGTCGATGTCGAGAACCACCATCCGAGCACCCTTGGGGCTGTTATGGTCGATTTGGAAGCCACCCCTGTTGTTGGCCACTCGACATCCTCCCTTGGCTCCTATATCGTGCTCCTCTTTCTACCTTTATTGCTAGATGTAAAAGCTCAGTAGGCCTAGAATAAGGAAAATAATCAATTTCATGAGCCAAAGCGGGGTGCAATATTCTAAGAAACCTAGCATTGGTATCTTCATAGGGTTCAACTACATTAGCCCTAGCCATGGTTTCTTGCATTTCATTAAAGGTTTCCTCAACAGTTTTATTACATTGCTTAAGGTTTTCTAGACGTTGTCTAAGCTCTCTAGCATAATGTTGAGGGACAAACCTACTTCTCATAAGTGCTTTTGATTGAGTCCAAGAAGCTATAGGCGCATCAAGGGCTCTTCTTCTTTCTTTAACTAGATTATCCCACCAAATTAAAGCAAAGCCAATAAATTCTAAGGAAGCTAGTTGCACCTTTTTAGCGTCAGAGAAGTTGTGACAATTCCAGATTTGATCCATTTTAGTTTCCCAATCTATGTAAGCATCTGGATCAGTTTTACCTTCAAAAGGAGGAATATTTACCTTTACCTTACCTATGTCGTCCTCATCAGGATTCCTAGGCTCTCTATATTGGTATCGACCTCCTCTATCGTTCCGCCTTGGGCGTTGCTCCCAATACTCCTCTTCTTGGAAGTCGTCATAACGCTCCGAATAGTAGAACTCTTTTTGGAAGCCTCGGCCTCTTCCTCTTCCTTGACCCTGCGCATTAGCAAACCCATTATTTCTACCATATCTCTCCCCTCGTGGAGAGTTGTTTTCATCAAATAAAGGGTTATTGACATTGGGATTAGGATTAGGGTTAGGATTAGCGACTTCCCTTTCATCGTGAGGCGCCTCATCACGCCTTTGCTCACCTCGGCCTCCTATAGTGTTAGAACCAATTGGCCTAGACTCCAATGTCGCCACCTTTGTAGTCAATGTAGCCACGGCTTCAGCAACGGTAGCCATGCTAGCTATGTGGGCGTTCATGTTCTTCATCATAGTGTTGAACATCTCAGGGGTAACGGTGGTGCTGGAGTTGTTGTCGTTATTGCCATTGTTGGCATCGTTGTTTCCGTGTTGAGACTTGACAAAGAAAAGACAAACACGGAACTATGTAAAAGTGATGCGGGACCATCTTCTACAGCTCCAGACACACCAATCATCTTATGAGAAGGACCTATGACTCGATCTCGAGCTAAGAAGCTTCAGAGAGAATCATTCCTATTTGTGAGTCATGCTTTGTTCTCGAGCACGGTTCAACTCCCTGAGCCTACATTGAAGACCTATATGTGCATAGGGATTCAAGATGAACCCGACCCTCCTTAGTACATAGAGTGCCGATTTGTCTTAAGTGTTGAGACTCCCTTATGTTACTATTTTTACTATTATTCTTAGTTAAGTTATTTTAGGAAACTTTTGGGATATTTTATTAATTACTTTAAGTAGATCTTTTTATCTTCTTCTATCCTAGAATCGGCCATCTCAGCCCTTAAGGCCTATATAATGTCGATTCCTCTCTTGTAAACAATTCGGAACATTATTGAATAGAGTTTAGATTTCTCAAATTGTGTGAAACACATTGAGTGCAAGTCGATCGATTAGAAGGGGAGCTCATCGATTGCAAATTGGTTATTGTCTCAGCTTGGTTTGCTTTGTGTTCATCAACTTCGCAAGACTTGGTGATCCTAGTATCCACGAGCCCCCTCCTTATGCCTCCAAGTTGTCCGCTTGGTTGTGTAGGGTTATAGAGGCGGGTTATATAGTCATTGGTATTGGTTCCTACCCTCTAAGGAGGCCTGAGGTCCTTATCTTGTTCTATATAGATCGACTCATTCCACTATCGATCTTACAAGTGTCAATTTCGAGTCTTTCTTTCAATTCTTGCATCGAGTCTTTTTTATTGTTTTGGTCGATTTCGAGTTCAGTTCTGATCTTGGAATCTTTGTCGAGTCTTGGTCGATTCTTGGCTATCTTTGTCGAGATTCTTGCTGTTCTTGTTGAGTCTTATTCGTTCTTGCTTCCGTTCTTTAGTTTCTTGTTTGATTGTCGAAGATCGGGCCATCCTACGGCTAACCCCGTATCAAATTTGCATCAGAGCTTTCGTTTCCGACATTAAAAGTTGTGTCTTTTATTTTCTTAAACACAAAAACCCATTAAAAAAAGAGTCCTTTTCTTGTTTGGTCTTTTACTTCTTGTTCTTTAATTGATTATTGAACTAATCTTTTGTTTGTGATTGTTTGTGGTTGCATAGCCTAAACACAAGCCTAGCCGAGACCGTGGAGTTGACCAAAGAGGTGCGCGCAACCCTTGTGAACGCCTCTAGCCGACGACAATCCCTTTGTCCCCATAGTCGATTTGCTTGGTCAATTCCATCACATCACAAGAACCCTAGTTTGTCACTTTTCTATCTTTGGAACTTTTTTTCTATCTTTAACCTATTTTGGTCTATCTATTTTATTGCCTTATTTAATTTTAGATTTTGTGGTAGATAAATTCTAATATATCTATCATAAATTATAAAAAGGGCTTAGATAGATATACTTATCAAAGATAACCAAACCCTTATCTATATCTATTTCTTTAGGGCTGAATTTTATTTCTTTCACCATTATTTTTTTTATTTTCGTTTTTCCCTTTATTATTGTTGTAAGTTCTTGCATTAGGTTCACAAAAAAAAACAAGAGGAATTAGTTCGAAAATTCCAAAAGAAAGAAATAGAAATTCAAAGGCTTGGACCTAGGGAGGATAAAATTCACCTAGGAGAAAAAGTAAGTCAAAAAAAAGAAAAAAAAAAGAGAAGTTGTTTGAATTGATCTACTGCAAGAAAGCTTCAAGGGATCATCTTCGTGAAGTCCTACAGCCCTAGACCAATCCCATTACCTCCTAAACACAAACTTGAAACCCTACCTTGCAACTACAACATCCTAACTAAAGGTTTCAAATCAAAAGAGGTAAATTTCCAAGCTTTCCTTTATTTTCTTTTGTTTTCAGTACTTTCTCTCTATTGTCGAGAACTCTTGTGTTTGAATCGAGTGCAATTTGCTACTGTTGAGTGCCTAGTTGTTAGTGTCGAGTGCTGCGAACTCCCTGTCGAGTACTCTCCTTGCTGTGTCGAGTACTGCGAACACTTCTCGAGTACTCCTGGTCACGTCGAGTGCTTGATTCTCCTTGATTCAAGTGCTTTTGTGTCTATATCGAGTTGATCCTTGCTACTGTCGAGACCTATAATTGCTTGGATCGAGTTCTTTTGCTTGTGTCGAGTATTCTACAGCCCTTGTCAAGTGCTCCTTGCTTGTTCTTTGTTCATACTCTCCCATATATATACTTTGATTGTTAGGTTTTTGCTTGAGTGTTGATTTTCCCAAGGCGGATTGCCCCAACAAGTGTGACATACCAATTAGAGAGGGAGTGTGAGCGAAACACATTGTGAGCTTGTTTATATTTTACTAATATTTTACATAGTTTCGTGTTTGTCTTTATTTGCAATGTCTACTAACTAGGGCAACGACTGGTACAATACCTTCGTAGAGAACATAGCCAAGGTAAATGATGGATTGGCTAAGATGGAAAAAAGCTTCACGACAATAGAGCTTCAGCGTTTTGGCTCTAATACGGTGTTCGGACAAGGAGTCCCACCTAGAGATGAAGTGCCACCAATTGAAAGGGAAGAAACTCATCCTATTCTTCCCAATATTGCTAATCAACATAATGTTCCTTCTAGTATAAATAATCAGTTTGTTGATAAAACTGAAGAGCATGTTGAAAGTGATCAAGACCTTAATTTACTTGCTTGTGATGATGATGATTGCATTGAATATGAGCATGAAGATCCTTTGATTGTTAGTAACGTTTTAAGTGTTCAACCTACACCTTGTGATAATAATCAAAGCAAATAATTGTTTCATACTAAATGCATAAAAAAGGGCAATGTTTCTAATTTGATCATTGATGATAAAAATTGTTCTCATATTGCTAGCCTTGAATTAATTGAAAATCCAGCCTTGAAAAAGGATGAAAACTTGCTAGCATTGGATGAAAACTTAAGGATCAATGACCAAGCTAAAGTGCATATTAAGTTAGAACATCATGAAGTTGATATGAAACCTGAATTGTGCACTAATCAAGTGTCTTTTCATGGTTTTGTAGTGAGCTCTAATGGACTGCGTGTCGATGAGGCGAAGATCAAGGCGATCCAGGAATGGCCAACCCCAACCAATATCGGCCATGTGCGCAGCTTCCAAGGTCTAGCGAGCTTCTACATGCGATTCGTGCGCGACTTCAGCACCATTTTGGCCCCACTTACCGAGCTCACAAAGAAGAGGAGTGACTTCAAATGGGGTGCAGCTCAGAAGGAGGTGTTCAACACGCTTATGGACAAGCTAACACGCGCACCACTACTCGCTCTCCCGGACTTCTCTCGGCCATTTGAGGTTGAGTGTGATGCTAGCGAAGTTGGAATTGGTGGAGTCCTTATGCAGAAGGTAAACCTATAGCCTTCTTTTCTGAGAAACTTAAAGGTGATTGTCTTAATTACTCTACATATGATAAAGAGTTGTATGCATTGTATAGAGTTCTTAAGACATGGTCTCATTACCTATGGCCTAGAGAGTTTATTCATAGGACTGATCATGAATCTTTGAAACATTTTAAAAGACAAGATAAACTTGATAGGAGACATGGTAGATGGATGGAGTTCATTGAAACATTTCCTTATGTGATTAAATATAAGAAAGGCAAAGACAATGTGGTTGCTGATGCATTATCTAGAAGACATGTTCTTTTAACCACTTTGAATTCTAGAGTCTTAGGCTTTATTTATATTAAGGAATTGTATGAAAATGATCTAGATTTTGGTGAGTACTTTCGAAAATGCAAGGAACATGGCCCAAACGAGAACTTTTATATACATGATGGTTTCTTATTTCGAAAGGATCAATTGTGCATTCCTAGATGTTCTCTGCGATTATTACTTGTTAGTGAAGCCCATAGTGGTGGATTAATGGGACATTTTGGTAGAGATAAAACATATCATACCTTGAAATCACACTTTTATTGGCCACACATGCTTAGGGATTTAGAACATTGCCTAAAAAGATGTATGATTGCTTAAAGGCCAAATCTAAGCTTATGCCTCATGGCTTATACACACCACTACCCACACCCTCATCCCCTTGGGAAGACATTTCTATGGACTTTATTGTTGGGTTGCCTAGAACTAAGAAGGGGAGGGATTCTATATTTGTAGTAGTTGATAGATTCTCTAAAATGGCTCACTTTATTGCATGTCATAAAACTGATGATGCTACCAATGTTGCTAATCTATTCTTTAGAGAAGTAGTTAGGTTGCATGGCGTACCTAAAACCATTGTTAGTGATAGGGATGTAAAATTCTTAAGTCATTTTTGGCGAACTTTATGGAACAAATTGGGAACTAGATTGCAATTCTCTACTTCTAGCCACCCCCAAACTAATGGCCAAACTGAGGTGACTAATAGAACCCTTACAACTGTCCTACGAGCCATAATTAGAAAGAACTTGAAACTTTGGGAAGAAACCTTACCTCGTGTGGAATTTGCTTATAATAGAACTATGCATTCTGCAACGAAAATCACTCCATTTGAATGTGTCTATGGTGTTAATCCACTAACCCCTTTTGATCTTACTCCATATCCTATGAGAGAGAAAGAGTCATTTGAAGTAGGTAAGCATGTCGAGTTCGTTAAGGAGCTGCATAAACGGACACGTCAGAAGCTTATTGTAACGGCCCAGAATTATGATTTCCGGGTTACGTTTCAAGGGATAAAACCCCTTGTTCGGATCTTGCAATCCAGGTACAGGTCGAGGTTTCAAACTCATTTTAAGATTAGTGGAAAGAGGGATTTCAAACCCTAAAAACATCAAAGGGCCGTTGGGTACCCTTAACCTATCCTAAGACTATGTCGCGGAATCCATTTCAAACAAAAGTAAGGCGAAAGCAAAGTAAAGATACAAGTGTCACGGCAGAACCGGTCAAAACCAAATCATGAGTGTGTAATTACCATTTTACTAATTTAGGATATTAGCCAGATTCTTCGATTCGCCAAAAGGGAACCCCGTCGTACCGACATCGAGCACTCAAAATCTGCAGAAAATATCTTAAAAAAAGAACGGGGAAAGGAGTCAGATCGAGCCACTCATGCGGGACCGGCAGTCCTCGCTGAGGCCACATAGTATGTGCTATACCTAATAAAGATGCTCTAATGCAGTACGAAAGTCAAACACACTAGTATGCTCCTAGTTCATAATAATGTGCAGAAATACTGTAAAGGGCCCAAGACAATGCCAAATGGCATATCCCTCTCCTACCTCCACCCCCTTCCGATAGGGCGGAGACTGGCCAGCTCGTGAATGCATTCCATCATAATCGGGCAGCACGCATGCCTAACCCGCTCCACAATAAAGCCCACAGGCATAATATAAGGAAGTTCATGACTCGATTGACTCAGGGTACCCGATGAGGCTGGGCTACCCTATGACCCTAGCAAAGACTCTAGGACTATCACAGATAACGGCCGTTCTGTTTCAAACGCATAAAGTAAGCAGATGCTCATTCAATTAGTGCAACCTAAACATGATACTACATGGCATGCTTTTATGCATATGCAACACCTAACATAAAATGCAACAACAGGAATGAATGTCCAACCTGAGTAAGCCCCCTAGGGAACTTACCTGAAATGCCGAACAGCAAGATAACACAAACAAGGGCCCAGATGCAAGTCCAAGGTAATCCAAAAGCAATACACACCTATCATCAAGCCATTGTCATAAGCTACCGAGCCAACATTCACACATACGAAACCCAAGTTCTCAACATACTCAAAACCAACCGATAGTAAAACTGTTTCCAATACCTTTCCGATTAGATAAACATCAACCAAAACCATTCTTCAAATCAACTAATCATATTTTCCAAACTCTTAAATCTCAAATTAGATCAACTCATTTTCAAAATAATTTCCCAAATCCTATCTGGTCAAGATCCATTTATAAAACATTATCCTTTAAATCCACTTATTATTATTATTATTATTTTATCAAACAAATCCGACAAGGTTAGATCATTTCCAAAAATCCTCTTCTTTTAAATTTTATTAAGTCCAATTCCATTTCTCAAATCAAGTTCCAACCTTTAAAACCTTTTTCCAAATCCCATTTTAAAATCCAAGTCTAATAATATAATAATTCTTAAATCTCAACAATAATATTATATTTTAAATCTCATCATGATATAATATATACTATTCCATTTAATATATAATCCATTCAATAATATATTTTTCGAAATTCATTTCAACCTTAAAACAATATACATAAAATCCCAAAATGCATTAAGTAAATACTCCCAAGAGATCAGGCCCAGAAACAAAATAGGCCCATATCTTTATCAAAATCGGATCCAGCCCACCCCACTCAACCCAAGTCTCATTTTTAAATGAATCGAACCGGAATAAAAGAATAAAAACTGAACCGAACCCAAGGAAAGAAAAAGAAAACCGAACCCTTGACCGTACTGTTCATCACCCCCTTCAACGAAATATATGGGTTCGAAAATTGGAAGAAGGAAGAGGAAAGGGAGGAGCTTGCCGGCGACGAACTAACTCCTGGCACCCCTTCCGGCACTAAGGACCAAAAATCGAGCAGGAAAGGGAAGAAGGAGATGCTCACCCAAGGTCTTCAATCTTCGCCGGGAAACGCTCGTCGGAGTCGATGGTGCTTCGTCGGAGGTGGAGGCAAGGCGGGATTCAACGATTCCGGGCCTAGGACGGAAGGAAGAGGTGTAAAGGTGGGGGCTTTACAGGATTCCGAAGCAAAGGAAGAAGAAGGGGAGCCTTACCGACCTTATGCGCGAAAGCAGGGGGAGAGGAGGTCAATGGCGGCGCTGGGGCGGCCTGGGCTTGCCTGGGGCATCGCGGGGGAGGGTGTGCACTCCTGGGATGCCGCTGCTTCTGGGCTCGACGGAGAGGGGAAGGAGGAGGAGCGGTGTTGCTCGGCTCCTCAGGGCTGCGGAGCAGGGGCCCTCAAGGTGCTGCTGGTGGTTGCTGCCCAGCTCTTGGAGCTCGGACGTCGGAGAAGAGGAGGGTGGAGCTCGCACTGCTACTGCTCGGAGAAGGAGGGTGAGGGTGCTCGGCTCTCAATGACAGAGAAGCGCTCAGAGGGGTGCACTCGGGAGGTCTCGGGAGGCGCCTGGGCTGCTCGGTCGGGGCTGCGGAATCGGAACGGAGGGAGTGGTGACTTGGTGGCTGCGGAACAACAGAGGAGATGGTCGTGGTGCCCTTTTCTGTTTGGGTACAGGAGAAAGGAGGATTGAGAGGAGAGTGAAAATGGGGGGGGGGGGGGGGGTATGTGGAATGAGGCAAAAGGAAAAGTAAATGGCTGAGGGTGTTGTTTTGAAATTGAAATGAAGAGGAGGGGAGGAGATCTCCTGCAGATTATGGTGTGGGAGGCAAACTGGCGTGGGTCTCTTTTGACATCTTGCCACAATTAACGAAAAGCAAGGTGAGGAGAGTGAGGGATGAGATTTGTGGGTGTTTGCCCACATTTGCAAAAGAAGCAAAGCGTACTGCCTGATTTTCGGATGTGGGAGGAGGGAAAATGACAAAGATGGGGAGGAAAGAATATAATTATATAAGTGGTTCCAAATAAATATTTTGAATACCCAAATAAAATATCTCAAAACCCGTTTTCTCGACTCTATCCGACCCAACTCAAAACGATTTTAAATTTTCCAAATCTGAATTCAATAAGGAACTCCGAATATTATTTTAAATTTCTGCATAAGCAAGCGGAATAAAACATATTTTAAATTTTTAACGAAATAATGCCGGAATTCATTTTGAAGGATTTAGAGTAAACCGATAGCTCGATGACGGAAATTCCAAACCTCTCGAATCCTAGAACCCAAGATGATTATAATTCATTATTTTAATTATTTAATATTATAAAATTTCCCGGTCTTTACATCATCCACCTCTAAAAACAAGTCTCGTCCCCGAGACTAAAATCACTCTAAAACATGGGGATGAAGTTTTAAATTCATGAGTCCAAGGATCATGCCATTGATTCTGTAAACATCTCATAGGGGCCCGTATGAGGTCCTCACAGTACCCATGACGTGATCATAATATTCCCAATTGGTCGTAGCAAGTATGTGATATGGGCCCCTATCACACCCTTACCTCGACCTTTCGGTCACATTATAACTCGAAAAGCAATCATAGCGTCTCTACTGGGTCTTAGCAAGCATTCTATATGCGCCCCTATAAAATGCTTGTATCCACTTCGTGAGGCGTTGTAATATAGGCCCGGGTGTGAAATTTCTCTAAAAGGGATTCTGCAATTGGAAAAGATTGACCTCAAAATCGGTGAAATTCTCGGTAACGTTTATTCTTTAAAATTTCAAGTAATTTCTTTTCAAACCGCTCAAAATCTTCAAATAAGACATTTAACCAAGCAACTTTACACCAGAACAAGTAAAATCGTTTCGATCAAAATTTCGTCAAAATCCTCAAAAACCAAATCAGTTTCCCGCATAACAATCAATCAAATTCAGAAGCTCAGAGGTGGAATCATCCACCTCTAAGGGCTAATCCCATATTCTCTTCCTAGTTTCCATAATCAAAACAAGCTATCAGTCTCAATATAAGCAAGCTTCACAAGCCATAAGAAATGCATAACCAGATAACCAACCAATCTCCAATCAGTACATCATATGACAAGTCTCAAACGTATGCCAACACAGTGTCACAAGGTCACATCAACATCTCTACATCCTACTATGGGTCATAATATGCATCTCAACCACATAACAAAATCATAATAACGTCTCGACATCACATCAGAAGTCATAAAGGTATCACCTCATCATAGAGTCAACGAACCAAAACTCATTGTCAACACATCAACACAACAAAATCATGCCATTAAGATTCAGCAAAAAAGGGGAGGTCAAGCAGCATATCAGTCATCGAATGTCAGCATATTCACCAAACATCATCTTAACTCATCACAATGACATATAACGATCATTTAGAATCTGGTATCGTTATCTCATATATATACAAATCATATTCATCCTCAAGGTCATATTCATTGGTTAACATATCAATAATCATGCTGCCAACCATATAATACAACATTATGAGTACCACCACATAATATAACATCATGCTTTCAGATAATAACACGTTATAACCTCATGTATATATCACAACACATCCTATCATGCTTCTAAAATAATATAACATGATAGCAAAACATCAATATATCATGATAATACTTGTCACTGTCAATTAGATTTCACATTGCGTATCAACATATAATGTCATTCCATATCAGGTTTTATCATGGTCGTTACCTAACATCATGCCAGCAGATATAAATAAATCACATAATCAAGAAAATCTTCACTTCATACCAGTCAAAATAAAACACAACCACTCGCCCATCTCCACTCTCAAGCCAAGACTAATCCTCTTCTAGACTCGTCAACGTCAACTCAGACAAAAATTCCCCAAAGAATCCCAATTTATCTCGATGCTTAAACCTCGCCCTTCCTTTCCCCAAGCACTACCACACCATCCACCTCTAAGAATCCAACTCCTATCTCTAACTTCACACCCAAGTACCCTATAATACCATGTCCTCAATATTTACGAGCCCTTCTTTACACTCCTCGTACTACCCGAAGCATTACCAGCATCACCTGGAAGCTCATCAGAACCTCCAACATTGCCTACCATAAATCCCAAAGCTCACTCAGTCTTACCTAAGCCAACATCCATCTCTCGCGACTCACCTCTTAATACCATCGATCATCCTAACCGCCCAAAATTCTTTCACTACTCTCCAACCACTCCACAAGAGAATCCTTCACCCACAAGATAAAAGAAGAAGCAATCATGCTCAATAGTTATTGCAAAACATCATATACGCACATAATCAAGTTAACCTAGCAAGTTACATCATAACCTTATTTAATGAACAATTCAGATTTCTCAGCATTTGCAGTTCACAATTTACGGGCAAAGGAAATTAGGTCATGCTTAGCACTCAAAGTATCATTGCATCAAGACATTATGTCACATTAGAACTGTAAGGCATCAAATCATATCATCATAGGCAACAGGCAATCAGGAAACAATCATCATCAAGTTAGCACGTCAACACGTAAATCTCATCGCTAGGGCAGCGCAATATCATTGTCAGCAAATTCAAAAGGGTTAGCAATTCGAACAGAGAATACTCTCGCTTGCAGGTCATATCGTAATCAGTAACCGCCATTCTCGAAATGTGCTTGTCTTTCCGAAATCGTTGATCCTGAGGCCCGTGGGTTATGGGCCCACGCTTCTGCTGCACTGCTCTATCGCTATCTAACTTCCTTTCTCTTTCAAACAGTCGCTCACCAAATATCGCAGAGGAGTCTAAGTTAGCAGAGATAGGGGAGTGACAAGGACGGGCAACCCAATGTTCACTTCGGAACCAAACATAGACCAAGGCTACAGGACGACAACACTAGAGACAAGACTTTGACCCGAGAATGACAACGATTGCCCCTGTGAAAATCTATGAGGTTACAATTTGTGACAAGCAACAAGGGTTCGTCTCAAGCAATCAACCATATCAACCCACACTAACATGTACCTATCTCGAAGATCAACGACATACATGTACATTCAAAAGACACATTCGAGTTCTACCTTGAGGTGCATGCGAGACAAGCTGACAGTCTATCGATTCATGAAAGCCATAATGCCTAGTAGTCTAAAGCGAGATATGCAGGATTTACCAAACAGAGCAAATATCACATATATGAGCAATGCACTAGCGGGGTATATATATCAACAATCAAGGTCAATGCATCATGATGAGGTTATCGTAACAATCCGACCTAATGTTATACGAGAACACATAAGAGCAGCATAGTATCTATCACATATGGCAACCATGATCATATAATACGTCAAGAATGGCATGCTATCAGACGAAGGGTCACATTTAGAAAGCATAGGTCCTACAGGATGCTAGCGATACACGATGAGGCATGATATAGTTAAGAGTGGCCTAAGAGAACTCAGCATAAGGTTCACGAAGCATGTTTACGCAATGCAGTAAGTACGAAAAGTTACCATCTAGGGAGTCATATCGGAATTCATAAACCTTATAGGATACTACTAGCACATATCGAACATGAACTCATCAAGGCACTTCGACTAGACCTACCCTAACATTCGGGTGTCATGTATATGCGAAAACATGATATAACGTGGTGTGTGATCATGCGAAGTGTCGAGTCATATATTCATGTAAGCACGAGGGAGCATCATGGAGTAATAGGGTACACTATCGAGAGGTAATCATGTAAACTTGCTAGGACTAATCAGGGCAAATACAACATTCGATACATACATGCACTTGATTGGCTAACACAACGATCCATAAGAGACCACATTAACATAGTCCAGCGATATAGAGCATGGGAGGAATGTAGCAACGCATAATGAAAACCCATATAACAGGACAATATAAGTAGAATACGAAGGCATGAGTTCCAATTCAATAATACTAAATGCGACACACATTTATCAAGACATTAATTCGACAGCATGGTCACAGATAGAGCTACTAATTTAATCAAACAAAGCCAAGTGCAATCTTCTCACACTATCATGGACCTAATCCAGGAGAAGACGACAATTATATAGACTCATATCATGCCAGTCATGCTTCTAAGCAGTCATTAGTACCACCAATACAACAGGTTAATTATACTTGTGAAGGCGACATATAATCATAACAAAAAGGAAGGTGCAACACGAGACCTAAGCAATGGGCGCAAGCATGGGTACAGAACGTCATACAACCACAAATTTGCATTAAAGATCATCATCATATAATGTACTGGGAATTACATATCACATAGGGCATGTTGACATCCAGTTGTAACACCTATCCATCAAGTAAGGAACTCGCTCTATCATGATATTAGAACTGAGCGATCACACTATCATGAACCTATTCACAGGGAGGACATCAATTATCCAGCTTTCCAACATATGATATATACATTCATGCACTTGTATGACGATACAACATACTAAGTAAAACATGGTGGGATAATAGGGGTGTAACAATTGTAACTCGGACCCATACAGTTGTCGTCATAAACGTCAAACATGTAAGCAAAATTTCACATTAGGGATCAGTCCGTAGGTCAAAGAGTAGTACATATAGAATCATACAATCAATAGGCCAAGTAAACATGCTATAACAACATACAATCATGACAGAAGGAAGAACACAACTCGAGACTTGAGAAATGTAACTAACCTCAACATGAGCTTAAACAATAAAATCAAGACAGATAGCAAGGCATAACATGAGCAGCTTTTTACTAATGAGCGTTTGTAAGGTAGATGCGGGAGATTACAAAATCATGTCATGCAATTCAGAGAGAGTCACAATTACAACCGGATAGAGATCCCTAAGGGCAACCATTGACCTTTCCCAACCGACTCATCACTCCTCTTTCCCGTGGGACTTTGGTACGACTCTTGTGGTAGGAAAACACTGGTTAATCATCACAAAAATCAAGAAAGACAGCCTCATAAACACTTTACTCTCGACTCAAAATGACATCAAGAACTACCTTCCAACACTCACTCAAACCACCTTTATATCCATACATGTTTCCGACACAATGTGTTTACCGACCCGATTCCCCGTGGAAGACACTGACATCTGGGAGGAAGACTCGATAGAACATAGTTGAAGGGGCTGTTTCACACAAGCTGGACTTGACCATATAGAAATAATGGTACTCCCGCTATCCCGTTTGCACAGGTAAGTCAATACACATTTCATACTTAGGGCATCCAAATCAAATCTCTAGCATAGCAAGTATTCAGCACAGAATCAGTTAATAAAACACACAATGATCTCCTTGGAGTCTCCCAACCCATCTGTAAAGAACAAGCTGATATTTGCCTACCCATTCCCAACTACATCCAATAGGGATAATCTAACGCCTTTACTACCCACTCGCGTCCCAGTTTGGTCGGTTTTCCTTTTGTATTACAAGTCAAGTTCATTACTTAGTCCAATTTCGGTTAGGCATCTTAAATTCATTTTGCCCCTTTTTTTTTTTTAAATCCTTTCAAATCCTTTGAAATTCATGGGCGGTTTTCCAAAACATACACTCGACCCTTGCGTACCCGAATTGCACAACCTCAGCTCTGATACCATCTTTGTAACGGCCCAGAATTATGATTTCCGGGTTACGTTTCAAGGGATAAAACCCCTTGTTCGGATCTTGCAATCCAGGTACAGGTCGAGGTTTCAAACTCATTTTAAGATTAGTGGAAAGAGGGATTTCAAACCCTAAAAACATCAAAGGGCCGTTGGGTACCCTTAACCTATCCTAAGACTATGTCGCGGAATCCATTTCAAACAAAAGTAAGGCGAAAGCAAAGTAAAGATACAAGTGTCACGGCAGAACCGGTCAAAACCAAATCATGAGTGTGTAATTACCATTTTACTAATTTAGGATATTAGCCAGATTCTTCGATTCGCCAAAAGGGAACCCCGTCGTACCGACATCGAGCACTCAAAATCTGCAGAAAATATCTTAAAAAAAGAACGGGGAAAGGAGTCAGATCGAGCCACTCATGCGGGACCGGCAGTCCTCGCTGAGGCCACATAGTATGTGCTATACCTAATAAAGATGCTCTAATGCAGTACGAAAGTCAAACACACTAGTATGCTCCTAGTTCATAATAATGTGCAGAAATACTGTAAAGGGCCCAAGACAATGCCAAATGGCATATCCCTCTCCTACCTCCACCCCCTTCCGATAGGGCGGAGACTGGCCAGCTCGTGAATGCATTCCATCATAATCGGGCAGCACGCATGCCTAACCCGCTCCACAATAAAGCCCACAGGCATAATATAAGGAAGTTCATGACTCGATTGACTCAGGGTACCCGATGAGGCTGGGCTACCCTATGACCCTAGCAAAGACTCTAGGACTATCACAGATAACGGCCGTTCTGTTTCAAACGCATAAAGTAAGCAGATGCTCATTCAATTAGTGCAACCTAAACATGATACTACATGGCATGCTTTTATGCATATGCAACACCTAACATAAAATGCAACAACAGGAATGAATGTCCAACCTGAGTAAGCCCCCTAGGGAACTTACCTGAAATGCCGAACAGCAAGATAACACAAACAAGGGCCCAGATGCAAGTCCAAGGTAATCCAAAAGCAATACACACCTATCATCAAGCCATTGTCATAAGCTACCGAGCCAACATTCACACATACGAAACCCAAGTTCTCAACATACTCAAAACCAACCGATAGTAAAACTGTTTCCAATACCTTTCCGATTAGATAAACATCAACCAAAACCATTCTTCAAATCAACTAATCATATTTTCCAAACTCTTAAATCTCAAATTAGATCAACTCATTTTCAAAATAATTTCCCAAATCCTATCTGGTCAAGATCCATTTATAAAACATTATCCTTTAAATCCACTTATTATTATTATTATTATTTTATCAAACAAATCCGACAAGGTTAGATCATTTCCAAAAATCCTCTTCTTTTAAATTTTATTAAGTCCAATTCCATTTCTCAAATCAAGTTCCAACCTTTAAAACCTTTTTCCAAATCCCATTTTAAAATCCAAGTCTAATAATATAATAATTCTTAAATCTCAACAATAATATTATATTTTAAATCTCATCATGATATAATATATACTATTCCATTTAATATATAATCCATTCAATAATATATTTTTCGAAATTCATTTCAACCTTAAAACAATATACATAAAATCCCAAAATGCATTAAGTAAATACTCCCAAGAGATCAGGCCCAGAAACAAAATAGGCCCATATCTTTATCAAAATCGGATCCAGCCCACCCCACTCAACCCAAGTCTCATTTTTAAATGAATCGAACCGGAATAAAAGAATAAAAACTGAACCGAACCCAAGGAAAGAAAAAGAAAACCGAACCCTTGACCGTACTGTTCATCACCCCCTTCAACGAAATATATGGGTTCAAAAATTGGAAGAAGGAAGAGGAAAGGGAGGAGCTTGTCAGCGACGAACTAACTCCTGGCACCCCTTCCGGCACTAAGGACCAAAAATCGAGCAGGAAAGGGAAGAAGGAGATGCTCACCCAAGGTCTTCAATCTTCGCCGGGAAACGCTCGTCGGAGTCGATGGTGCTTCGTCGGAGGTGGAGGCAAGGAGGGATTCAACGATTCCGGGCCTAGGACGGAAGGAAGAGGTGTAAAGGTGGGGGCTTTACAGGATTCCGAAGCAAAGGAAGAAGAAGGGGAGCCTTACCGACCTTATGCGCGAAAGCAGGGGGAGAGGAGGTCAATGGCGGCGCTGGGGCGGCCTGGGCTTGCCTGGGGCATCGCGGGGGAGGGTGTGCACTCCTGGGATGCCGCTGCTTCTGGGCTCGACGGAGAGGGGAAGGAGGAGGAGCGGTGTTGCTCGGCTCCTCAGGGCTGCGGAGCAGGGGCCCTCAAGGTGCTGCTGGTGGTTGCTGCCCAGCTCTTGGAGCTCGGACGTCGGAGAAGAGGAGGGTGGAGCTCGCACTGCTACTGCTCGGAGAAGGAGGGTGAGGGTGCTCGGCTCTCAATGACAGAGAAGCGCTCAGAGGGGTGCACTCGGGAGGTCTCGGGAGGCGCCTGGGCTGCTCGGTCGGGGCTGCGGAATCGGAACGGAGGGAGTGGTGACTTGGTGGTTGCGGAACAACAGAGGAGATGGTCGTGGTGCCCTTTTCTGTTTGGGTACAGGAGAAAGGAGGATTGAGAGGAGAGTGAAAATGGGGGGGGGGGGGGGGGTATGTGGAATGAGGCAAAAGGAAAAGTAAAGGGCTGAGGGTGTTGTTTTGAAATTGAAATGAAGAGGAGGGGAGGAGATCTCCTGCAGATTATGGTGTGGGAGGCAAACTGGCGTGGGTCTCTTTTGACATCTTGCCACAATTAAGGAAAAGCAAGGTGAGGAGAGTGAGGGATGAGATTTGTGGGTGTTTGCCCACATTTGCAAAAGAAGCAAAGCGTACTGCCTGATTTTCGGATGTGAGAGGAGGGAAAATGACAAAGATGGGGAGGAAAGAATATAATTATATAAGTGGTTCCAAATAAATATTTTGAATACCCAAATAAAATATCTCAAAACCCGTTTTCTCGACTCTATCCGACCCAACTCAAAACGATTTTAAATTTTCCAAATCTGAATTCAATAAGGAACTCCGAATATTATTTTAAATTTCTGCATAAGCAAGCGGAATAAAACAAATTTTAAATTTTTAACTAAATAATGCCGGAATTCATTTTGAAGGATTTAGAGTAAACCGATAGCTCGATGACGGAAATTCCAAACCTCTCGAATCCTAGAACCCAAGATGATTATAATTCATTAGTTTAATTATTTAATATTATAAAATTTCCCGGTCTTTACACTTATGCAAAAGGCTTAGTACAATGCCAATAAGGGACGCTGATTGGTTACATTTCAGCCTGGGGATCTTGTGTGGGTGCACCTGAGGAAGGTGAGGTTTCCAGAAGCACGGAAGAGCAAACTATCACCTCGAGGTGATGGACCATTCAAGGTGCTTAGGAGAGTGGGCGACAATGCCTACCAATTGGAGCTTCCTGGAGACTATGGTGTGAGCGCAACTTTCAACGTCGCCGATCTAAAATCCCTTACTTCGTTGTGGATGAAGACTTGGATTCGTGGTTGAATCCTTTCCAAGAAGGGGAGGTTAATGCGGGACCACCTTCTACAGCTCCAGACACACCAATCATCTTAGGAGAAGGACCTATGACTCGAGCTCGAGCTAAGAAGCTTCAGAGAGACTCATTCTTATTTATGAGTCATGCTTTGTTCTCAAGGACGGTTCAACTCCCCGAGCCTACATTGAAGACCTATATGTGCATAGGGATTCAAGATGAAGCCGACCCTCCTTAGTACATAGAGTGTCGATTTGTCTTAAGTGCTGAGACTCCCTTATGTTACTATTTTTACTATTATTCTTACTTAAGTTATTTTAGGAAACTTTAGGGATATTTTATTAATTACTTTAAGTAGATCTTTTTATCTTCTTCTATCCTAGAATCGGCCATCTCAACCCTTAAGGCCTATATAATGTCGATTCCTCTCATGTAAACAATTCGGAACATTATTGAATAGAGTTTAGATTTCTCAAATTGTGTGAAACACATTGAGTGCAAGTCGATTGATTACAAGCGGAGCTCATCGATTACAAATTGGTTATTGTCTCGGCTTGGTTTGCTTTGTGTTTATCAACTTCGCAAGACTTGGTAATCCTAGTATCCATGAGCCCCCTCCTTGTGCCTCCAAGTTGTCCGCTTGGTTATGTAGGGTTGTAGAGGCGGGTTATATAGTCATAGGTATTGGTTCCTATCCTCTAAGGAGGCCTGGGGTCTTTATCTTGTTCTATATAGATCGACTCAGTCCACTATCGGTCTTACAAGTGTGAATTTTGAATCTTTCTTTCAATTCGTGCATCGAGTCTTGTTTATTGTTTTGGTCGATTTCGAGTTCAGTTCTGAATCAGAAATGAACTCGAAAGGACTGAGTCGATCTATATAGAACAAGATAAAGAGGGGGCTCGTGGATACTATGATCTCCAAGTCTTGCGAAGTTGATGAACACAAAGCAAACCAAGCTGAGACAATGACCAATTTGCAATCGATGAGCTCCGCTTCTAATCGATCAACTTGCACTCAAAGTATTTCACACAATATGAACTATTCAAAAAGTTCCAATTGTTCACAAGGCAGAATCGGCAATATATAACCCTAATGGAGCCGGATTCCAGTAGAGAAATAATTAAAGAAATAATTAAAATAACTCCTAAATATCTTAAGTAAATAAGATCTTAAAAATAACTCATAAAGAAAAGCCCAAATCGGCCCACTAGGAAGTCTAGGCGAGCAGATGGTGTTGGCGCTGAAGCTGGAGTGTTGGCGCTGAGGGCTTCCATGCTCAAACATGTGCTCAAGTATTGGCATCGACGCCTCTGGTGTTGGCATCGAGACCATCAGCAATGCCTATGCACATGTATGTCTTCATTGGTGGCTTTGGGAGCTGAACCATGCTCGAGAACAAAGCATGACTTACAAATGTGAATGAGTCTCTCTAAAGCTTCTTAGCTCGAGATCGAGTCATAGGTCCTTCTCCTAAGATGATAGGTGTGTCTGGAGCTATAGAAGATGGTCCCACATCACTATTTACTTTTAAATTTCCACAATCATTCATCCAATGCAATTTATAAGGTCTAGGATGTTGAACAGTAGAAAGTTGCAATTTATCAACCATTTCTTGACTAGCTAAATTACAACAACTTCATCAATCAATGATCACATTAACAACCTTTCCTTTAACTAAACAGCGAGTACGAAATAAGTTTTCACGTTGATTGTCATCACAGGGAGTAGGAACAACACTTAAAACTCTTCTAACAATCTGGGACTCTCCATGTTCATATTCGACACCATCATCATCATCATAAGCTAAAAGGATAAGGTTTTGATCATCATTGTCATTAGCATGCTCATCATGTTCATCACAAGAATTTTCATATTCATATTCTCGTATGTGATTAACCACGAGAGTTTTCTTATTAGGGAAATCCTTCATATAGTGACCTCTACCTTGGCATTTAAAGCATACAATATCTCTAGATCTAGTGGTAGAAGGGTTAGGATTACTCCTTTTGGGGTCAGTAGATACCCAGACGAATCACGTGACATGGGCGATTTACCCTTCTCGAGGGGCTGTTGGGGTGCTCGGCCTTCTCCTCTCCCTTGGGGCTAGCTTGGTCGATCTCCTGCACCACCATCACCACGCCATTGGGGCTGCTGGGGTCGGCTTTTGCGTCATCCCTGCTGCTGGCCACTCGACATCCTTCCTTGGCTCCTATATCGTGCTCCTCTTTCTACCTTTATCGCTAAATGCAAAAGCTCAGTAGGCATAGAATATGGAAACTAATCAATTTCATGAGCTAAAGCGGGGTGCAATATTCTAAGAAACCTAGCATTTGTATCTTCATAGGGTTCAACTACATTAGCCCTAGCCATGGTTTCTTGCATTGCATTAAAGGTTTCATCAATAGTTTTGTTACCTTGCTTAAGGTTTTCTAAGCGTTGTCTAAGTTCTCTAGCATAATGTTGAAGAACAAACCTACTTCACATAAGTGCTTTTAATTGAGTCCAAGAAGCGATAGGCGCATCAAGGGCTCTTTTTCTTTCTTTAACGGGATTATCCCACCAAATTAAAGCAAATCCTTGATATTCTATGGAAGCTAGTTGCACCTTTTTAGCGTCAGAGAAGTTGTGACAATTCCAGATTTGATCCATTTTAGTTTCCCAATCAATATATACATCTGGATCAGTTTTACCTTCAAAAGGAGGAATCTTTCCCTTTACCTTACCTATACCGTCTGTGTCAGGATTTCTAGGCTCTATGTATTGGTATCGACCTCCTCTATCGTTCCGCCTCGGGTGTTGCTCCCAATACTCCTTTTCTTGGAAGTCGTCGTCGCGCTCCGAGTAGTATAACTCCTCCTGGAAGCCTCGCCCTCTCCCTCTTCCTCTTCCTTGTCCCTGCACATTAACAAACCCATTGTTACTACCATGTCTCTCCCCTCGTGTAGAGTTGTTTTCATCAAATTAAGGGTTATTGACATTGGGATTAGGATTAGGGTTAGGAATTCGGACTTCCCTTTCGTCGTTAGGCATATTGTCATGCCTTTGTTCACCTCAGCCTCTCATGGTGTTAGAACCACTCGGCATGGACTCCAATGCTGCCACCTTCGCACTCAACGTAGTCACGGCTTCAGCGACGGTAGCCATGTTAGCTATGTGGGCGTTCATGTTGTTCATCATAGTATTGAACATCTCAGGGGTCACGGTGGCGCTGGAGTTGGTGTCATTATTGCCATTGTTGGCATCGTTGTTTCCTTGCTGAGACATGACAAAGAAAAGACAAACACGGAACTTTGTAAAAGGTTAGATAAAATATAAACAATCTGATGCGGGGCCATCTTCTACGGCTCCAGACACGCCTATCATCTTAGGAGAAGGACCTATGACTCGAGCTAGAGCTAAGAAGCTTCAGAGAGACTCATTCATGTTTGTGAGTCACGCCTTGTTCTCGAGCACGGTTCAACTCCCGGAGCCTACTTTGAAGACCTATATGTGCATAGGGATCCAAGACTCAGCCGAGCCCTCTTAGACATATTAGGCCGATTTTGCCCAAGTGTTTGAAACTCCTTTATGTTACTATTTTTAGTATTATTTCTACTTTAGAGGTTATTTTATTTAATTACTTGAGTATTTCTTTTATCTTCTTTTATCAAGAATTCGGCCCAAATTCAGCCTTCAAGGTCTATTTAAGTCGAGTTTTTCCATTGTAATCAGTTGGAACTTAATGAATTAGAAATCTCTCATATTGTGTGAAACACATCGAGTGCAAGTCGATCGATTAGAAGCGGAGCTCATCGATTGCAAATTGGTCATTGTCTCAGCTTGGTTTGCTTTGTGTTCATCAACTTCGCAAGACATGGTGATCCTAGTGTTCACGAGCCCCCTCCTTGTGCCTCCAAGTTGTCCGCTTGGTTGTGTAGGGTTGTAGAGGCAGGTTATATAGTCATTGGTATTGGTTCCTACCCTCTGAGGAGGCCTAGTGTCTTTATCTTGTTCTATATAGATCGACTTAGTCCTTAACGGTCGTGTCAAGTTATAAATTTCGAGTTTTTATCATTGTTTCAATCGAGTCTTTATTTCTGTCTTTAGTCGATCTCGAGTTCTTGTTTGTTCTTGAAGATCTTGCGTCGTTCTTTGTCTTTCTTGCTGCGTTTATTGCTTTTCTTGTTGAGTCTTGTTTAGTTCTTGCTTCCGTTCTTTAGTTTCTTGTTTGATTGTCGAAAATTGGGCGATCCTACGGCTAATCCCGTATCAAATTGGTATTAGAGCTTTGGTTTCCGACATCAAATATTGAGTCTTTTCTTTTCATAAACACAAAAACCCACAAAAAGAGTCTTTTTCTTATTTTGGTCTTTTACTTCTTGTTCTTTATTTGATTATTGCACTAATATTTTTTGTTTGTGATTGTTTGGGGTTGCATAGTCTAAACACAAGCCTAGCCGAGACCGTGGAGTCGACCAAAGTGGTGCGCTCAGCCTTGTGTACACTCTTAGCCGACGGTAGTTTCCTTGTCCCCATAGTCGAGTTTGCTTGGTCGATTCCATCACACCACAAGAAACCCTAGTTTGTTATTTTCTATCTTTGACTTATTTGATTTATCTTATTCTATCTATTCCATTGCCTTATTAAAATCTGATTTTATGGTAGAATAAATTTCTTTTATCTATCATATATCTCATAAAGGCTTAGATAGATATATTTACCAAAATTAGCCAAACCTCACCTATATATTTATCTTTAGGGCTACAAAGTTTATCTTTTATCACCTTTCATTCAGATTTTCGAGTCCTTCTTTGTTTTTGAGTCTTTCTTGCATTAGATAAAAAAAAATCAGTTTTGAAAATTCTTCAAAAAAAAAAGATTGAACTTGGACCTAGGAGGATAAAATTCATTGGGGCAAAAGTAAGTCAAAAAAAAAGAAAAAAGAAAGAGTTTGTTCTACTAGTGCAAGAAAGCTCCCAAAGGACCAATCTTGGTGATCTCCCTAGCCCTAGTCGACATACCCTCTATCAAACACAATACCTCCTACAAAACACAAAATTGAAACCCTACCTCAACTACAACATCCTAACTTAAGGTTTTCAACCAAAAGAGGTAAATTTCCAAGCTTTCCTTTATTTCTTTTATTTTTTTTCAGTTTTGTCGAGTACTCTTCACTCTTGTCGAGTGCTTTTGGTCGATTTCTCAATTGTGTCGAGTTTCTTGTTTGAGATATCGAGTTGTTTGTTGCTTGTATCGAGTGCACCCGACCCTTGTCGAGTGTTCTTTTGGCCGTGTCGAGTACTGCGAAGACCAGCGCCGAGTGCTCCTTTGTTGTGTCGAGTGTTCTTGACCCCGTCGAATCACTTTTGCTATTTTTCGATTACTGCAGTCCCTTGACCGAGGGCTCTTGTGTGATTCTTTTGTGTTGTCGAGTACTTCATTGATTATATCGAGTCCTCTTGTCTGTGTTTTATTCATTCTCTCATATCTATACCTTGAATTGCTAGGTTTTTGCTTGAGTGTTGATTTGCCCAAGGCGGATTGCCCCAACAAGCGTGACATACCAATTAGAGAGAGAGTGTGAGCGAAACACATTGTGAGGTTGTTTATATTTACTAATCTTTACATAGTTCCTTGTTCTTTTTATTTGCAATGTCTCAGCAGGTTAACGACGAGAACAATGCCAACAATGGCAACAACGGCAACAACTCCAACAACACTTCCACCTTACAACCCGAATTGGTGGCCATTCTCAATGGCATCAACCAGAATTTGGCAGCATTAGGGGCAAGGGTGGCGGTTGCGGAGTCTAGGCCGAGTGGATCTAACAACCTTGGTGGTCAAGGTAATCAAAGACGTGACGATACGCCTAACGATGAAAGGGAAGTCCGAAATCCTAACCCTAATCCTAATCCTAATTTAAATAATCCTTTATTTGATGGGAACAACTCTCCACAAGGGGAGAGATATGGTAGAAATAATGGGTTTGCTAATGCGCAGGGTCAAGGAAGAGGAAAAGGGAGAGGCCGAGGCTTCCAGGAGGAGTTCTACTACTCAGAGCGCGACAACGACTTCCAAGAAGAGGACTATTGGGAGCAACGCCCGAGGCAGAACGATAGAGGAGGTCGATACCAATACAGAGAGCCTAGGAATCCTAACGAGGACTGCATATCTAAGGTAAAGGTAAAGATTCCTCCTTTTGAAGGTAAAACTGATCTAGATGCTTACATTGATTGGGAAACTAAAATGGATCAGATCTGGAATTGTCACAACTTCTCTGACGCTAAAAAGATGCAACTAGCTTCCCTAGAATTTCAAGGCTTTGCTTTAATTTGGTGGGATAATCTAGTTAAAGAAAGAAGAAGAGCCCTTGATGCGCCTATCGCTTTTTGGACTCAATTAAAAGCACTTATGAGAAGTAGGTTTGTTTCCCAACATTATGCTAGAGAACTTAGACAACGTTTAGAAAACCTTAAGCAAGGTAACAAAACTGTTGAAGAAACCTTTAATGCAATCCAAGAAACCATGGCTAGGGCTAATGTAGTTGAACCCTATGAAGATACAAATGCTAGGTTTCTTAGAATATTGCATCCCGCTTTGGCTCATGAAATTGATTATTTTCCTTATTCTACGCCTACTGAGCTTTTGCATTTAGCGATAAAGGTAGAAAGAGGAGCACGATATAGGAGCCAAGGGAGAATGTCGAGTGGCCAGCAGCAAGGTTGGCGTCAAAACCATCCCCAACAGCCCCAAGGTAGGTCGGAAATGGGCTTTAGGGATAGTGATGTGATCTGAGCTCTTCCGACACATTCTCAATGTTTCAGTCATAAAATGGGCTATATTAGTCCGATGGAGGTCCATGAGTACTTGTTGGAAAGCTAATTCAAAGGGCTACATCTTTTATGAAGACCAAAGTGCCGAAATCATCCAAGAACAGGTCCGAAATCAGAAATAGTTCAACAGTCCGAAATCTGGACAGTTTTCCCGGGGCATTGAATGATGTCGGAATAGATTAGATGTATCGAAGGGTCTTCATTCAAGGGAACTTGATGATTTTCTACACTTTATGAGGACAACCAACCCTTCATTTTCCACCATGAGGCTTGCCATATTTCTCCATCAATTTCCGAGAAACTTTTCATCTTTTCCGCCTTTAATTCGTTACTAAATTGTTGTTGTTTTATGCCTATAAAATGGCTAAACCTTTGCCATGAGAAATAAGATATGAGTTGAGAATTTTTGGAAAAAGTGTGTGTGTCTTGTTGATTTGGTGAGATGCCATTTTGACACCCCATTCCGGAGTGAGAGGCCGAGGAATGGTTCCGTTTGTTTAACTCTTTCCGGTGAGATGCTTGTTAGAGTTGTTCAAACAAAGGCTTGATTGCTCGGGAGTGAGATGCCGACGAGTGAGAGAGGGAGTTTGGTAAATCTATCGGTGAGATGCTCATAGATTTAGTCATCCATATCTTATTTTTATTTTCCCATAAATCTAGAAAAATCCAAATAAAAGAGTCGTGTGTGTCAAATTTTGTTCTCGTGCTCGGTTGAAGCTTTGAAACTTATTGGTTCGATCCTTCGGGTCGCGTCATTTGGTATCAGAGCTAATCCATCAAGTTCACAAAGTTTTCAATCACTTTCATCCACATCCCTCTTCAGAGCCGTCGCGGTTGCAACCATTGAAGTGCACTACGCAGATCCAACGTACAGGAGCGTATCGTACCTTTTTGGAAAAGCAACGCAGATTTGAGAGTCTTCACGGGATCAAACATCAAGATATTTTACGTAGATCCAACATACAGGGGCATAATATTTCTTTTTGGAAGGCAACACAAGATTCGAGGACGAATCTTTTTCAAAGGTAGGGAGGATGATGTGATCCGAGCTCTTCCGACACATTCTCAATGTTTCAGTCATAAAATGGGCTATATTAGTCCGATGGAGGTCCATGAGTACTTGTTGGAAAGCTAATTCAAAGGGCTACATCTTTTATGAAGACCAGAGTGCCGAAATCATCCAAGAACAGGTCCGAAATCAGCAATAGTTCAACAGTCCGAAATCTGGACAGTTTTCCCGGGGCATTGAATGATGTCGGAATAGATTAGATGTATCGAAGGGTCTTCATTCAAGGGAACTTGATGATTTTCTACACTTTATAAGGACAACCAACCCTTCATTTTCCACCATGAGGCTGGCCAAATTTCTCCATCAATTTCCGAGAAACTTTTCATCTTTTCCGCCTTTAATTCGTTACTAAATTGTTGTTGTTTTATGCCTATAAATTGGCTAAACCTTTGCCATGAGAAATAAGATATGAGTTGAGAATTTTTGGAAAAAGTGTGTGTGTCTTGTTGATTTGGTGAGATGCCATTTTGACACCCCATTCCGGAGAAAGAGGCCGAGGAATGATTCCGTTTGTTTAACTCTTTCAGGTGAGAGGCTTGTTAGAGTTGTTCAAACAAAGGCTTGATTGCTCGGGAGTGAGATGCCGACGAGTGAGAGAGCGAGTTTGGTAAATCTATGGGTGAGATGCTCATAGATTTAGCCATCCATATCTTGTTTTTATTTTCCCATAAATCTAGAAAAATCCAAATAAAAGAGTCGTGTGTGTCAAATTTTGTTCTCGTGCTCGGTTGAAGGTTTGAAACTTGTTGGATCGATCCTTTGGGTCGCATCAGATAGACAAAATCAGCCCCATGGAAGCGGTGAAAATCGAGCACATCAACAGGCCATTGACAAGGGTAAATCACCCATGTACGGACGTGATTCGTCTGGGGTATCTACTGGCCCCAAAGGGAGTAATCCTAACCCTTCTACCACTAGATCTAGAGATATTGTATGCTTTAAATGCCAAGGTAGAGGTCATTATATGAAGGATTGCCCTAATAAGAAAACTCTCATGAATAATCACCTAGGAGAATATGAATATGAAAATTCTTGTGATGAACATGATGAGCATGCTAATAATGATGATGATCCAAACCTTAACCTTTTATGTTATGATGATGATGATTGGGTTGAATATGAGCATGGTGAATCTTTGATTGTTAGAAGAGTATTAAGTGTTGTTCCTACTCCCTGTGATGACAATCAACGTGAAAACTTGTTTCATACTCGCTGTTTAGTTAAAGGAAAGGTTGTTAATGTGATCATTGATAGAGGAAGTTGTTGTAATTTAGCTAGTCAAGAAATGGTTGATAAATTACAACTTTCTACTATTCAACACCCTATACCTTATAAATTGCATTGGATGAATGACTGTGGAAACTTGAAAGTAAATAGGCAAGTTAAAGTGCATTTTAAACTAGGACATTATGAAGATGAACTAGATGCACTTCAATACCCAGGATACCACATCAAACTCTTGGAGGAAGCAGCGGAGACGTACACCACAAGAGAAAGGAAAGATCACATGGCATTTGCTGAATTTCATCAGGACTACTACGATTCAACCAGGAGGGAGATAAGTGCAAATGCATACCATATCTCTGAAGCACAACGGATACATGACAATGATCTGGAGGCCAGGGTAAGATTTAACTTCTTTTATAGAGAATTTTTTTGATATTTACAATATAAATGTTAACTTGAAAATAATGTAGGCAGTTGGTAGAAAAACAAGAGAGGCTGGAAGATATATTGCAAATGGTTGAGGGGCAAATAGTTGGATATGTTGAAGCACTCATTGAATCGGAAGACAGAAGGCCAAAAAAAATGCACCTTCAAATATAATTTCTATTTCAAAAATGTGTAATTTATGTATTAGAGAACAAGTTCTTATTTTATAATATTGCAACATTTAAGTTCACAATATAATTATTAATATAAAATATTTTATCATGTTATGTTACTTTATTAAGCATGTTAAATCTGTAATTTCTTATATAACAGTGCGCATTAAAAAAACATAAATTATGGATGAAAAACAGAAAAATGGGAGAGAAAAACAACTTGGAGATATGTATGAACACCAGAAACTTCAAAGAGTATACAAATAACTTTCATTATTTGAACATAAGATGATTAAAGTTGAACAACATTCATTTATAATTGAACATCGTAATATTACATTTTCATGAATTCCTGGAAAACAGCACAACATAATTATAAATGTGCACAATATAATTTTAAATGTGAACAACAAAGAGTTATTTTGGACAGATGGGAGAATATTGAAATCACACCCCATAAATGAATTTTAATTCATTTTCCAAGAATTGAAAACACGATAAAACTTCAAAAAACCCTTTTAAATAGATAAATAACATTAATAATAAATGAATCAACAAAAGTGGAGTGAAAAATAAAAAAAAAATAAAACTCTATTATTGCACATGCACAATATGATTTTCTATTAGCATAAAATAAAATTATATGTGAACAACAAAAACTTCAAACATTAAAAAAAACAAAAAAAAAACTTAAACTTTAATTTTAAAAATGCACTAATTTGAAATATGAACAACAGAAACTTCAAACAGCGAAACAATATAAAAACAATATAAAAACAACTTTCCTTTATATTTGAACATAAGATGATTAAAGTTGAACAACATTCATTTATAATTGAACAGCGAAATATTACATTTTCATGAATTCCTGGAAAACAGCACAGCATAATTATAAATGTGCACAATACAATTTTAAATATGAACAACAAAGAGTTATGTTGAACATATGGGAGGAGATGGCCATCACAACTCAAAAATGAATTAAATAAGGTTTCAAAACACGAAATAATTAAAAAAACGTTTTATAGATATAACAAACATTAAGTAAAATGAATCACTAAAGAGGGAGGAGGGAAAAAAAATTAAAAACTATATTAGTGCACATGCACAATATGATTTTTGTTAGCATAAAAACAAATTATATTTGCACAACATTAATTTACAATACCACAACTCATATTTAGATATACTGATACATATCCACAGCATATCTTTATATTTTCACAACTTGAATTTATTGTTGCACGATATGATACTTATGGAAGACCACACCCGCCAGATTTAAGTTTAATAACTTAACTTATAAATTTGAAAACCAGGACAAAAAACATAAACATAAGAAAGCATATAACAACATACTTAAACATAAAGAAGCAACAGCATAACTAAATAGGAATAAAATTCATCAACACAAGACCTTCCAAAAACCTAATTTGTTAAATCCCAGACAATTCACAAAATGTACAACAGTATCAACATAAGATACGAATAGAGTTATACCCAATAACAAGTAAACCCCAAAATGGGTATACCCTACAAACAACTGTCCAAACAGAGTTAAAACTGTCCAACCCAACCAAACGGGCTACATATAACAGATATATACTTATAGAAGGGGCTAAATGTTAACAATAGATATTGAATATCAATTAAACTGCAGCTTCTAAGCATGGACTCCTTTTAATGTCAATCTTGCGTGAGACTTGGCTGCTTCAATAACTTGAGTGCGCACCGCATTAAGATCTGAGCATATGATATCAGCCAAATATTTCTGTCGCAACTTGGATATATTCTTTTCACTTGCTTTATCAAATTCGGGTTTGAATCCCTTTTCAACTCCAATAAAAGTTTCCATGCGCCTCATAACACATACCTCTGAATGGATCCTCTTATCATCACCAGCATATGGTAGAGCAGCATTTGAAGACGTTGAATTTGTAATTGAGTCTGACTTAGCTATTAATCATTTGTTCCTCAAATAGTCATCAAGCAAATCTTCCTAGATACAAAAAATAATTATATAATAAGGAAAAGGGCAAAGTTGAATAAATTAGAAATAAATTTTAATTTCAAATATATAACATAAAAAATAACAAAACTAACCAAACAGTCTGCTGTTGATAAAATTGAGCCAGTTGATGGATGAATAGGAGGACAAACATCAAGGGTTTGGGTAAGTTTAGTCTTCACATTGAAGACTACCATGAAAAATTCTTCTTCACGTTCAACAGCAAACACAAACTACAAAAATGCATAAAATAACACACATTTAAAAAAACTAAGAAAAATCTAAAAATGATAGAAGAAAGTAATTTATATAAACAAAAAAACAACAAAACAATAAAAGTACCATATCAACATCTTTTAAAACAATATGAGGAGCCATTGCCAATGAAGAATCAAGTCGAAGAGAAAACTTTTGATACTGGTTAACAGGGCCCTCAAGAGATGCATTAGAGGGAAAATCCTACAGAACAGACAAACAAACATAAATAAAAATAAAAATTATTAGGAGAAAAACCACAAAACAAGAAAGGGTAAGATGGACATAGAACTAAAAGACAATAAAAAGAATACTTACAAACGAATGAACTGGCACAAAAAACCTTAATGGAGAAACATCACTTCTGAATTGTTCTTTATGGTTGAGAATGGCACACCATCAAGCAATAACACCATAGGAGACATGGAAATCTTCTTCAAGACTTTTCATATCATGCCTATGCACTTCTACAGACTTGTATTTAAACAGGACATCACTACAAATATTAGACATAATATGAAAAACAAAAATAGAATCAAGCAAAAAATAAAACTTAAAATAATGATTAACAAAAACATAAACTTACGTGGAAGAAGCTGTCTTCTTAGATAAATAGGAAGACAGAATACGCTCAGTGCCAGAGATAGCATCAGTAATATCAACAATTCTTGAAAAGTAAGGACTCCGCAAGGTTAAAGAAGGTTTGGAAGACCTTCTACAAGCACCGTCTTCCTCCTTCCCAACATCTTGTTTCCCAGCTATTGAACTTAAGTTACGGACACGAGAAGATTTGCGTGAAGGCAATGGAATAGGAGACTTCATCTTCTTTCTATACACCAACGGATTCACTGTAGGAATGGCACTTACAGAAGATACACCTGTTGAAGGACCAGAAACAGAAGCTTTTTGGGCAGGGGAAGCCTCATACCCATGGGGAAGAGGTATATCATTCACATATTCTTTAGCAATATTAACAACTACTTCTGGGATTCCTTGAGTGGCAGCAGGAGAATTTGATGCATCCTTACCAGTCTTTTTTGCATATTTAGACCCAGTTTGTGTGTCAATATCAGACTTAAATGCAGCATCAGACCCAAATATGTCAAATGAAGTTAAATCATCAAAAAAAATTGGTTTTCATTTTCCCTCTATTCTTATAAGCCAACTCAATCTGATTAAGACACTCAATCAATTCAGGATCTGACCAAAATTGTGAGTCTGGAGAATCATCCATATACGACTTATTAGCACGATTAGGGGTAGGACCATCTGATCGACCCACAAACCCTAACAACTTATTACCCTCACTAAGAAGTGTCTTAACTTTAGAATCACCTTGAACCTCAGATGGGATTTTGGAAGAAAACTCAGCAAAATCAAAGATAGCAGTCGCAAGAACTGATGTCTTTTGCACAAAAGACTGTATCCAAGCCTACAAATACAAACACACACACACACCACCACAAAAACAAAAACACAAACCCAATAAATAATAAATTCACCAACTAACTGGGTAAAAAAAAATTGATTAGCATCAATATATATATATATAATAAAAGAAACAATCAAAGGGGACAACAATAAAACATTAGCACAACAAAGGGGAGAAAATGCAAATAAGCACATTATATTTGAATAAGTCATGAATATAAACGCACAATCAGGGGGTGTCACAAATACCAAACAGGAAAACACATAGCAATATTTGAAACTATGAATCAAAATAGAAGTAATATGAAAAAATGTAAGAAAAATATTTAAAACCTCAAGGGGGGATGGATCCTTTCCAAGTACAGGGTCTTTAACAGAAGGTTGTTCGTTGCATTGAGTAGTGGATGGCGAACGAACATTATGAGCAGAAATAGAATTGCCCTGAGTAGGGAGATAGATTGACGTTCCTGAATCAACCCACGCCCAAAACCACCACTTTCAATATCATCAGTCTCACGCTGACGCAACAATGCAAAATTCAACCCCACAAATACAGGGAAAGACCGACACGCCCTCCTAGAACCAGCACTTGTAAATAACTTGACCCTATCCATGTAAAGCAACTAAAGCAGACAGAATAAAAAATGAAAACAATATCAAACACATATGAATAAAATTAGAACAATATGAAAAACATTTAAAAACAAAACATAGAAAGGACACTCACAATCAAGAATAGAAGAGGCCCTCGAAAGTGTCCATCCTTGTTCTTCTCCCACACTTTCTTTGTATCAACCAAACTTTCTAATAAAAAAGCACACCAGTTCAGATCTTTAAAATCACCCAAATCACAGACTGCTCTGACCAAATTATGATTAACAAGACCATTCCTAGGACTGTCAACAAGCAAAAATGAAAACCCAGGAGGAAATTGGTCAGAAATTTATCACCACAATCAACGCCAGCTACTAACTTGGCAATAACAACAGAAGGGGTTATATGATCCACAGTTCCAAGTGATGTCATCCAATTCTTCACATCATCATAATTCTCTTTGCAAGTCTTCCTAGAGACCAATTTATTTCCCAACAGTAATCCTAAAGTGATATGTACATCAATATCACTTATTTCAACTTTCCCACCATCAGTCATAAGCAAACAACACTTGTTTGGATCAAAATTATCAACAAGCCAGTAGCCCAAAGATAGAGGCAGAGACCCTATATCCAGATCAAATAAAAACCCAAAGCCAATTCCCCGAATTCAATCATTTTGCTTGTCATTCAATTTACTAAGAGCAGATACAAACATACGAATATTGCATCTTGACTTCAATGTTGGGAACTGTTTCGCTCTAGTATTCCTTGCCTTCTTAACAAACAAATCCCTACCTCCAACATCAGCTTGAACATTAGATGGATGAGATAGCTCATTAGTATTCTTATTCCCAACATCTGACTCTTCAAGACAAACACCATCCAACCCAATAATTTCTTCCTCAACCTGAACAACAGGGTCCTTCCCATTACCTACATCACCGGGCTCCACGCCCTGAGATTGAACTTCACCACAAGGGACACTTCCTCCGTCACTAGTTCCCTCTTCAATAACTCCACCAACACTAGTGTTCCCACCGTACAAAAGTTTTGGAATACCAGACCTTCTGGATAAAACCTCAGGTGATGCAAATATAGGAGTAGGCCCTTGAGAAGCAGATTCATTAACAGGACCAGGAGACGACAGAACATCAATAGTGACCTTTGGAGAAGCAGAATCCTTCCGAGAACGCCGAATAAGAGGGTGTGTGTCTTCAAACTCAAGTGAGTCTTCAACTTGGGAATCAGATACATCTGGAGAATCCCTTGATAAATCAACTACATGGAGCTTTGTACCAGATTTTTTCAATCGTTTTCGAGTTGTACTGGGAACAATAATTGCATTAGATTGGGACCTCCTACGTGGACGTTTACCTTGACAAATAACCAAAACAGATTAAAAATTATAATATCAATTCAAACACAAAAGACACCTAATAAAGTGCAGTAAATACGAATATAAACGAAAAACCACAAAATACTACAGCACAAAACACAATAAAAGACAAAAATTAAAAAAAATATACTTCATAAACAACAGCAAAGAAGAAGAAACTCAACAATAAACAAACGACAATAACCACACATCTCCAAAACACATAAAAACCCTAACAAAAAACGAACATTAAAACAAAAACACACACATCCGACCAACAATAATCGATGATTAGCATAAATATAGAACAACTGTACTCCAGATTCAACAAATAACCTGAAAAGCTCATAATAGAAACAGAATCGCAAACTAAAGAACAAAAACCCTAACACACACATCTCGATCGAAGACGAAAATAAAAAATAGGTACGAAATCGAAGTAATGTAGCAAAGAATAACAAAGATTATTTAGAAACCCTAACCTTGCGAAGTTGAATCCATGGCGAACAGAGCTCAAACGCAATTTCAGATCCAAAATCACTCGAGAGAACCGAAAAGTGAAAAAGCGCAGAAAGAGAGAGATGAGTGAGAAAGGAGTAAAGAACCTAGCTGGAAGTTGGGTAAATTAATGAAACGGATAATGACTTAAATGATCCAGCAGCCCAAGGTTAAAAAAACCCATTTTCACTTTAAACAAAATTTTGATTTTAAGCCCCATTTTCATTTGAACCATTACCTATATAGGATGTGGTCAAAATGAAAATTGTGCGGTCAAAATGAAAATTGTGGTTAAAATGAAATTTTGGTAAAGTGAAAATGGGCTTAATTTAAAAAAAAAAAAACGGAATCGGGCCCAACTTTCTTTCTGTCTCTTCTTCCACAAACCCTCGCTCTCCTGCAAATACCGAACTTCACAAACCCTCCTCTCTGCAATCAGCGTCGTCCGCCATGGGAGTCAATTCAGAACTCCTCATCAAGGGATTTGTCATCTCTCTTTCTCAGGCCTACCTCCCGCTGTCGAATCCTTCTTTTTGAGAGGGATCGCTGCCGCGCTGATCATCCCCATCTCCGGTTGTCCATGGTCGCGGCCTCTGCTCATCGCTGTTGGGGGACCACGCCACCGTTGCCTCCATGCCAGTTTCGCTTCACCAGGCCCCATGCCTGTTTTGCTTCACCAAAATCCCTCCCCTGACGATCTCCAGTTTTTCTCTTTTCGATTCTACCCTTGATTTCTCCGGTGCTTGGTACCTATTCTCAATTTCTCCTCTTACTCTTGTTTTGGTTTTGTTCAATTGATTTCTGATATTGTTTAGGTACAATTTCTAGCCTTAAGACCTTTATCGCTTATGTTTGATCAGGGCTCAGTGGTTAGTGGTTTGCATCAGATATTTTGAAGGACTTTACCCCTTTTTTTGCACCGTGATGATCCTGAAACAAGGGATGTATTCAAGCAATTGTGCAAGTGAAATACTGTAGCTAATTGTTCTTGAGTATGTTGATGATCATAGATCTGGTAAGATTGTTGTCGAATTGAGCGGAAGGTTGAACAAGTGCAGAGCTATTAGTCCTAGTTTTGATGTTGGTGTCAAAGAGATTGAGTCCTAGACTGCTAGATTGCTTCCTTCTAGACAGGCAGGCAAGCTTATGTTACGTGTCAAATGCTGCTCCATATTCACCTCATTGCAGCTATCGTTTGTCTAGACAGATGCGGAGTTTGACATTTGATTGCAACTCTGATAGTTGAAATTTCAACATCCTTGAATATGTGAATCACTTTATTTGCATCCAACTAGGTCAATTTCTTGATTTTATTGCTCTTGATTTTATTTAATTTGCATTGAATTTGTTTGATCATCTCAACGTTGTTCATATTGGTAGTTTTTTTTTATGGTTCTAAGATTATTTACTAGTTCTGGACTACAAAGTTCATCAATTTACATTATTGAGGATTAGTTTGGTCTTAAGTATATATTGATGTATGCTATTTCCACGTTTTGGTACAAGTTATTGCTTATGACAGTTCAAGTTTAAATCATGGGTAAAGGGAAGGTCCACATCAACATTGTGGACCTTGTGGTCACCAGCCATGTCCACTCCGGGAAGTCGACCACCACTGGTGTGTCTTCAATTTAATTTTCTGTCTGAATTTGTTCCATCTTGCTGTCTAAATTTGTGAACTATTGTTGGCCTCCTATGTCTACAGTTGGCGTCTGAATTTGTATTAGGTCTTGTGAACTGTAGTGTTGTTGACTGAATTTATTAGGATTATGGAGTTGGGTAATTTGCTGTCCAAATTTATGAGCCCCTGAATTTGTCGTGTTTTTCATGAACTCATTCGTATTGTTTTTGAGCCCCTGGACGGAAAATTTCAGTAGAAGTATTTGATTCTTATATCTATTCTTGTACTTAATAAGTTTTAAAAGTCTATTAGCTCAATGGTAGAGCAATTTGCTTATGCACATAGATGTGAGTTCAACTCCTACATAGGCTAAATTACTTAATTTTAATAGGGTGTATTATTTTTTGATAAAAGTGCAATTTATAATCTTAATTGTGCACTTTATAATCTTGTTCTTGCACTTTATCATTTTATTTGTGCACTTTATAATCTTATTCGTGCACTTAATATTATTATCCATGCACTTCATCATTTTATTCTGGCACTTTATCATTTTATTCATGCAATTTATAATCTTAATTCTACACTTCATAATCTAGTTCATACACTTGATTTTATTCTTGCACTTTATCATTTTATTTATGCACTTATAATCTTAATTGTGCACTTCACAATCTTATTCATGCATTCATATTTTTATTCATAAAACATCATTTTATTCTTGCACTTATCATTTAATAATATTATCATTTTATTCTTGCACTTTATCATTTTATTTATGCACTTTATAATCTTAATTGTGCACTTCATAATCTTATTCATGTACTTTGGCTTTTTATTCTTGCACTTTGTCATTTGATTCTTGCACTTGATCATTTTATTCTTGCACTTATCATTTTATTTGCACAACATAATATTATATTTGCACAACATAATTTTATATTTGCACAATATAATATTGTATTTGCACACCATAATGTTATATATGCATTATATCATCTTATTTGTGCACATTATCATTTTATTATTCCACTTTATAATCTTATTCATGAACGGGAACAAAAAGAAGACAACCATAAATAGCTTATGCGGGATTTTGAACTCGAACCTTTGTGCATGGAGCCATGGGCACATTGTTATACTATTTTTGAGCTAAAAGGTTTTTAATGACGCATGTCGCATCAAAGTACAAAACCGCCATAAAAATAGCAACCCATAAAGAAAATATTTGGTAGAAAACTTACTTTACATTAGGAAAATGCACATATATTAATAATAATCTTTATTGTATTGTTTGTTCACTTTATATTTTGTAATCTCATATTTTTCACTTTTTAAAATAAAGACAACAAATGTGATGTAGCATACTTTGTTGCATTTTGTAATCTTATAGATGCACCTTATAGTATTATTGTTGGAAAGTCTTTATATTAGACTAATAAATTAATTAATTTTCCACAAGGATTAGAAGAGGGATTTATATTTTCAGTTTTTGGAAATTATGTGGTGTGGACACATGGCATAAGGGTTGTTACAGATCTGTGGTTCTCATATCCGTGGTTGGTTACTTTCCCGCCAACTTCCATAACCACATTAACTGCCTATTAACTGCAGTTTGGTGGTTATTTTCCTCTCTTATAAAGACTCTAACTCAGTCTCCTTTCTAGATAACTTGAAGAAAACAATCAGATTTGTTGTCTGATTGTTTTAGGGCTTTGTTGTATCCTTAGGAGTGAATTTGTCTACAACCCAATAGCAACTAGTGGGGACAAATATCACATAAAAGAAAGTGATCTTTTTCACGCCTCAAAGCACTAAAACCCCCCAATGTACCAACAATTTTTAAGTGATATTCGTAATGGAGGCAAGATCACAAGCAGCAGCATTAACCCTAATGCATAAAGACTTCTTCAAACTGGATCGATTTGATGGAACCAACTTCAATCGATGGAAGGACCAGATGATGTTTCTACTCACTGCGCTGAAAATCTCCTATGTTCTTGATGATAACTTGCCGGTTATACCTGATCCAGAAGACAATGAAGAAGAGGAAATCAAGGAGAAGAGAAAGAAACGAGATGAAGATGAGGTGTTGTGCAGAGAGGACACATCTTGAACCGCCTCTCAGACCGGCTGTACAATTTGTTCACTGCCATCAAATCACCAAAGGAGATATGGACCACGCTGGTGACGAGATAAAACAATGAGAAGCAAGGGACAGATAAGTTTTTGATCATGAAATACTTTGAATTTTCAATGACTACTGACAAGCCTGTCATGGATCAAGTTCATGACTTGCAGAGTATTGTTAATCTACTCAAGGAGTCGAAGGTTGAGATATCTGAATCACTACAAGTAGGTGCAATTGTTGCTAAATTGCCAACTACTTGGAATGATTACAGAAAGAAACTCCTTCACACCACATAAGAGTTGTCCTTAGAGCAATTACAGAAACATTTGCGGATAGAGGAGGAGACGAGAAATCAATACAAAGAGCAAGTGGATTCTCAATCCAACTCTAAGGTGAACCATGTTGCTGGAGAAAACTCTAACAGAAACACTGGCCAGAACAAAAGAAAGAAGGGCCAGGAAGGAAACTCCAACAACAAGAGGTACAAGAAGGATGACCAGGACAACAGGCCCAAATGCCACTATTGTCACAAACCAGGGCACTTTAAGGAGTGCAGATTCTGGAAGAAGAAACAAGAAGAGTTGAAGAACAACCAGGCTAATATGGCAGAGAAGGAGACAACTGAAATCGTTGCCATGGTTTCAAATCTGCATATTGGTATGGTTACTGAATTAAACATGGCTGGAGCAACAATATCCAAAGATTGGTGGTATGACTCAGGCGCCACGGTTCATGTGTGCAATGATGTATCTCAATTCTCAGCGTATGAAGCCACTGAGAAAGAAGACGGCGTTCTGATGGGAAACAACAATGTTGCAAAGGTCATGGGAAAAGGCCGTGTTGAAGTTCAGTTTACTTCTGGAAAGAAAATGACATTAACTAATGTCTTACATGTTCCAGAAATTAGGAAGAATCTTGTTTCTGCAGATCTCTTGTGTAAGGTGGGCATAAAGGCTGTTTTAGAATCAGGAAAATTGATACTAACTAAGGGTGGTGTATTCATAGGCAAAGGATACTCTTGTGATGGTATGTTTAAACTAAGTATTAATAATAAGATGAATGATTCTACTTATATTGTTGAGTCCTCTGCTACTTTATGGCATATGTGTCTTGCTCATGTTAATTTTAGATCGCTGAAATTTATGTCTAAGCATGGAATGATTAAATGTGATAGTCATGCCTTTGATAAAGATTGTGGTGTTTGTGTACAAGCAAAGATGACAAAGAAACCTTTTCCAAGTGTGGAAAAGACAAATGATATTCTAGGACTAGTCCATTCTGATATTTGTGAATTGAATGGTGTATTAACTAGAGGAGGAAATAGATATTTTATTACCTTTATAGATGACAAGTCTAGATATACATATGTCTATTTTCTTAAAACAAAAGATGAGGCATTTGAAAAATTCAGAATTTATAAGTGCTCAGTTGAAAATCAGAAAAGCACGAAGATTAAAATTCTGAGAAGTGACCGAGGTGGTGAATATTTCTCAAATGAATTCTCTGAATTTGGTGAGAATAATGGTATTATTCACCAAAGAACAGCCCCATATACGCCACAACAAAATGGATTGGCTAAAAGGAAAAATAGAACGTTGTGTGATATGATGAATGCTATGATGATAAATGCAAAGTTGCCCTCAAATTTATGGGGTGAAGCTTTATTGACAGCATGTCATCTTCACAACAGAATTCCTTCAAGGAAAACAAAGGTTTCTCCATATGAAGTCTGGAATGGAAGACAACCTAATCTAAATTACCTAAAGGTATGTGGATGTATAGCATTTTACAGAATTCCGGATCCTAAAAGGACAAAGTTAGGTCCTAAGGCACTAAAGAGTGTATTTATAGGGCATGCTAAAAATTCTAAGGCATACAGATTTCTGGATTTGGAATCAAATATGATTATTGAATCAAGAGATGCTGAATTCTTTGAGACAAAGTTTGTTGGTGATACAACCTGTGACACACCAGAAGTCTCTAAAGAATCCAATCCCTCTCCTTTGATTAGGAAAAGACCCACTGAGGAACCAGTAGAAAGATCTGCTGCAGAACCAAGAAGAAGTCAAAGGAAATTGATAGAGAAATCATTTGGGTCTGATTTTAAACTACCAAATGATGTTCTATTCTTGGTTGAAGGTTCTAGAGAAGAAGTGTTGACTCAAACACCATTAATACATCTATTAGATGGGGATCCAAAGACTTTTACAGAAGCAAAGTCCTCAAGAGACGCTGCATTCTGGAAAGAGGCAATAAATGATGAAATGGACTCGATATTATCTAATATTGTAACGGCTCGGGATTATGATTCCCGAGTTACGTTTCGAGGGATGAAACCCCTCGTTGAATCTTGCGCCCCGAGTACAGGTTGAAGGTTTGAAATCGAAGGTGCATAGTTCAAAGTGGGATTTTGCACCCAAATCTGAAAGGTCCGTTGGAGACCCCGGGGTAAACCCCTGTACCTGTCCTAAGTCTACAACGCGCGAAAACCTTTATCATGCAAAGGACGAAAGTTCTGAAAACAATACAACCAGTGTCACGGCAGAGCCGGGTCAAAATGGAGTATAATAGGAAGAAATCCAAAAAGCATGAGTCTAGTGAAGTCAGGGTTCATACACTCACTCTCCACCATATGAATGGACCCCGTCATATCAGCACAAAATCAAGTAGTAGATCGGGTACCTGAAACTATACCACCAAGTCAGGCCAAGAGTCCGCCCGCGGGTCCTCTGACTGCGCTGAGGACATATAATACGCCTATACCTAGAATAAAGGATGCCTTCATGCAGTACTGAAATAAAACCACACTATCATGCTCCTAATTCATATGTGCAGAATATTGAGGAAGACCTTAACAAAGAATACCAAGCGGTATATCCCTCTTTTACCACCACCCCTCTTCCAGACAAGGTGGAGACTTGCCAGTTCGATGCTATAATCATATCAAATCTCATCATCATATCATATCTCATCATCATATATCATATCTCATGCCCATCTCGTATCTCGTAATATATATAAATGACTCGAGGAGGACAACACCCGATGAAGCTGGGCTGCCCTATGTGATGCCGTGCAATTATCGATGACTCCTGGTGACATTGAGGACAACATGAAGGTTCCATTCGATGGTCCTGTCACTCGTGCAAGGGCCAAGAAGATTCAAATTTCAACTAAAGTATTTCTTGTCCGTCACCATGGAACTTTAGAGCAAGGGTTCAGGCCACCCTGGATCACTTGGCTCAAGGTTACACCACCAGCACAGGAAGTGAGCTTGCGTCCACACACAGAGCTCATGAAGACTCGTCAACACCCTCCTTGATCAACACACACATGTCACTCGGTCCAAAGACATGTCGAGTGGATTTGTTGGGCTTGGTCGAGTTCTCTCTTGTGGGCCGAGTTCTCTTACATTATTTACTTATGTTATTATTTTATGCAAATTAGATTAATAAGGTGGAATTAATTATATCTCTTCTAGATATAATCCTTGGCCACCAAGTTATTGAATTTCTATCTTTATTAGGAAATATTTATCTTAGATTTATTTCATTTATCTTTAGATATAATAAATCTATCCAAACCCCTTTCCTTTGCAAGGAAGGATTGGTTAGATCTCTCATAGTTTTCTATATATTCATGTTATGCACTTTTGAATTAATTAGATTGAATTAGAATTGAGAAACCCCTTTATGGATTAAAGGGTTCTCGATAATCAATCCCAAAAGCTCCTGTGTTCTTGAGATTTTCGGCAATCACATTCACCATCACCATCACTGCTCTCATCGACATCGAGGATAACCAAACCCACAACCCTACTCGAGACACCATCGCAACCGAGGAAGCCCTGCGCTTGGCGACACTCGCTGCCAGCGTCGCTCCCAGCGAGCGCGGACGCCCTGGCGCCTCGCTCCCGCGCTCTCGTCTTCGCATCCTCGATCTCGCCATCGCTCGCTAGCACTCCCGCTCCCAGCGAGTGCTCTGTCTCCGCGCACCCGGATTTCCGCACACACCCTGAGGCCAGAAGCCTGTGTGCCCAGCAACATCCGCGCGCCCAGTCCATCGCTTCTCTTGTTTCTGTCGCTAAATCTGAGTTCTTTATTGCGGGAATTTTATTAAGTGTAGAACTGGCGCTATTTCAGAAATTTAATTACTTGTTTAAATTGTTCTAATAAGGAGATATCAAAGAGCATTGCAAGATCTAGCAAATATACGGCGTGGTTCTTGATCTTGAGCCCACAGGCGAAGGATCGGGGATTCCAAACGTATCAAGTGGTATCGGATTTCAGGTTAATGCAAGTTCTTTACTCTCTTGATTTCTTATTTGAGTGATTTATTTTCGTGCCTATTTTTTTCACCATAGCCGCTGCATAAAAGTTAAATCTTTATTATTCACCCATCAAAATTGGCACTTTATTTTTGTTATTCTTTGTTTGGATCTTTAATTTGGAAGATATTGAGTTCTTGACTGCAAGTTTTGATCTTTTATTCCTAGTTGCTACATATCATGCCTATGACTGTGATTCTTGGATTAAAAGCATTATATGAACTTGCACCACTAAAGAACCCTAATTTCTCCAGTTTCTAGCCTATTTTCCTTATTTTCCTTATTTTTGCTTACTTTTAGATCATCGTAGCTTGTTATTTTTTGTTTTTTGCTCTTATTTTCGGTTACTGCATACATATTACAGCAGCTATTTCATAGCCAAAAAAAAAAAAAAAGCCGAGAGCTTCAAAAAAAAAAAATATAGAGCATTCTTTCATCTTACATTGTTGAGTTAGTAACTCTACCTTGTTATTTCTTTATTGCTACATGTTAGATGATCTGATCAGTTTTAAGCATTACAAAAGAACCCTTCTTTGTGTGATTTTGTGCTGTGCCGACACTGGAGCTTTGGTCACACCCCTCTTTTTCTGAACCGTGTTGCAACCGTCAGATAATAGTTGACGGAGTGTGTGCACTTGATTGCCCTTGTGATTGCTATTGTCGATTATTACACATTCATATTATTCAAGCATCACATTGTAGTTCTTTTTATATCCACATTAAGCCGCTTGTTTATACTTGCTATCCTTGATATCCGACGTGTGGCTGATTTAATTTGCAATTTTGATTATTACTTGCTGTCTTCAATATTGCAAAATTCTGTGTCGAGGGGAATTGCTTGAATATAGTGCCTTGTTTTCTCGCGCTTTGATTTCTAAAACTTGAATCACTCTTAGGAATCACTAGAGCTTGCATTACTTGGTTTCTGGTATTTGCTTCGGTTACTTGTTGCTCTTCTGATATTGTAGGAACATGTCAATCGAAAGTACACCCCCTACTACCCCTAGCCCTATTTCTGATGAGACCTTGGAGCGCATTATTCAGGCCACCACTAAAGCTTCTATGGCCGAACATCGAGAACTCCTCGAAGCTGCTGAGGAGCGTTGGAACTAGCGCTTCCACGATCAATTGGCCCAACAAGCTAGCCTGGTTACTACTCGGGCTATAAATGGTGTTCTGCGACATCTTGAGGAGCTGAAACAACAGGAGACTTCTGGTTCTACACCCCCGGGTGGTATGCCGCCTCCTACATACCCTACACCTCCGACAGATCCTACTCCCCCTACAGGTAATGCGCCACCTCCAGGTCAGACTTCTTATTCTGTTAAACCTCCCCCTTCTGGTCAATTACATTTTAAGCTTAAGTCTGCTACTCCTAACTCTTTCAATGGAGAGAATGACAACGATCATCTAGCGGGCTTCAATAGTAACCAAGATCGCCGTGAGGCCACACCCCCACAGCATCACCAGCAAGGGAGGACAAATCAGCGTCATCAGCAGCCGCTGCACACCCGTTCTAATTGGGATGACAGCCGCAACAATAATGATCTGTATGAGACGCCACATTTGGAGGATGCTTACCATGAGGTAAATCCTAACTTTGATGATTTACCCCCTCCTAATTTTGGTCATCCTAGATTTGATAATGCTCAAGCTATTCAGAGACGTGATGTTAAGCTTAAATTAGAAACCTTTGATGGTAACACTGATCCTGAAGCTTATCTTGTTTGGGAAAATCATACTGACTATCTGCTTGAACATTTACGATATGAGGAAACGGAGAAGTTGGAAGTTGTTATATTGCATTTAGTAGGTAAAGCTCGCACCTGGTGGTTCCGCACTCGTGAGATGCGCCGTCGTTAGGACAAGCAACCTGTTGAAACTTGGTCACAACTTCGCTATCTCCTGAAGAAGAGACATGTGCCTGAGGAATACACTGATTCCATGAGGATGCAGCTCGCATCCTGCCGCCAAGAAGCTCGCTCTTCTAATGACTTCAGAGATGAGCTTGAACGGCTCTCCCATCAGGCTAATGTTTATCTTACTGAACGTGCTTTGTGTACTCAATTTCTTACTGGTCTTAATATTTCTATTAAAAATCCTTTATCTATCCATTCCATTAGAGATATTAACACTTTGTCTCATAAAGCACAGCTTCTATATGAACAACAGCAACAGCAGCTACGACAACAGAGGACTAGATTCGACCAGACCTCTCAAGGTCGCAGGTTTGTTCCCTTTAACCGTTCTAGTCAATCTAAACCTTCTACTTCTAACCCTTCTATGCAGCAAAAGGGAGTTTCCAACTCACCTCAACAGGGTTATCAGGTTAAAACTAGAAGAGTTGCTGCACCTTCCACAGATCGCAACAAAGATATCCGCTGCTTCACTTGTGGTGGTTCTGGGCATGTCTCTCGCAATTGCCCTCAGAAAAAGAAGGTTCTTCTCAATGACTTGGGAGACCATTACTATGAGGAGGAGACTGTTGAGGACCATGTAATTTCGAGTGATGTGGAGGAGGACCAGCCGTCTGAGTCTATTGAGGAGATCGATACTTCAGAGTACGACAACTTGCTTTGCATTATCAATCGGCGGGTCCTACACATTCAGGAATCTCCCAAGGCTGATCAAAGGGAGAACATCTTCCACACTAGGTGTGTGGTTCGCGAGGCTACCTTAAGCGTCATCATCGACAGTGGGAGTTGCTGCAATCTCATCAGTGAAAAGGTAGTGGATTTCCTTCATTTAACTACTACTCTTAGAGCTACTCACTATGGTTTAAATGGCATTACTGATGATGGATCTGATATAATGGTCACCAAAAAATGTTTAGTTTCCCTTTCTATTGGATCATATCATGATAAAATATTATGTGATGTTGCTCGCATGGATTGTATTCATATATTGTTAGGTCGTCCTTGGTTATATGATCGTTCTGTTCTTCATGATGGTCGTGCGAATACATATGCTTTCACTTTTGATGGGAGGAGAGTTACTCTCCTACCCCTTTCACCACAAACTATTCTGAAGGACCAGGTTCGCAACAAGCAACAACAGGACGCTCAGAAAGAAGCTCAAAGGAAGGAGAAGCTCAAGGAGAGCTCGGCCCAGCAGGCCGCCCCCGCGGCTCAGTCTGCCGCGCCCGCGGCCCCACCAGCCGCACCAGCAGCCCCCTCGGCACCACCTCCTTCCCACTCGGCGTCCACTCAGCCCTCTTCTGCATCACTTAAGGGCTCTGTCGAACGTCGATCATTGGTCTCTCAACCTCAGAAAGGGACCATCACATGGAATGCTCATCGACCTCATATTCTCCTGGTAATGAAACAGTTACTACTTAATGTTGAATTGAGTCATATTCCTGCACCTATTGCTGCTCTTCTGCAGGATTATTTAGATGTGCTTCCAGCTGAACTACCCCAAGGCTTGCCTCCTATTAGAGGTATTGAGCACTAGATTGACTTTGTGCCTGGGGCAGCCTTGCCCAATCGCGCCGCTTATAGAGCTAGTCCTGAGGAGACAAAGGAGCTTCAACGCCAAGTCACAGAATTGATGGATAAGGGCTTTGTGCGAGAAAGCCTATCTCCCTGTGCCGTGCCTGTCATTTTGGTTCCAAAGAAGGTGGCTCCTGGCGCATGTGTGTTGATTGTCGCGTAATCAACCAAATAATGGTTAAGTATCGCCACCCTATTCCTCGTTTAGATGATATGCTGGATGAACTTCATGGTGCTTGTATTTTTTCTAAAATTGACCTTAGAAGTGGATATCATCAAATTAGGATGAAACAGGGTGATGAATGGAAAACGGTTTTTAAAACTAAGTATGGCTTATATGAATGGTTAGTAATGCCTTTTGGTTTAACAAATGCACCTTCTACTTTTATGAGGCTTATGAACCATGTGCTTAGAAGACACTTAGGAAAGTTTGTCGTTGTCTATTTTGACGATATCTTAATCTATAGCAAGAATATGCATGATCACTTAAGTCACTTAAAATTGGTTTTTGATTGTCTTAGCAAAGAAAAATTATATGCCAATTTAAAGAAGTGCTCTTTTGCATCCAAGTCTACCATTTTTCTTGGTTTTGTAGTGACTGCATCTGGATTGAAGGTGGATGAGGAGAAGATTCGTGCTATTCAGGAGTGGGCCCATCCGCATACACCCACTCATGTCCGCTCATTCTTGGGCCTTGCTGGTTTCTATCGACGTTTTGTCAAGGATTTCAGCCTGATTGCCGCCCCCCTACATGAGCTGACAAAGAAAGATGTGACATTTCGCTGGACAGACTCACATCAGAAGGCTTTCGACGCCCTCAATGATCGCCTGACACATGCCCCAGTGCTGCAGTTACCTGACTTTGCTCAACCTTTTGAGCTCGAGTGTGACGCTTCTGGCACTGGCATTGGAGGGGTCCTACTGCAGAACAAGCGTTCCATCGCCTACTTCAGCGAAAAGTTGGGCTCCGCTGAGCTCAACTATTCTACCTACGACAAGGAGCTATTTGCACTGGTTCGCTGCTTACAGACTTGTCAACATTATCTCTGGCCTAAGAAGTTTGTGATTCATTCAGATCATAAAGCTCTAAAGTACCTCAAAGGACAAGCAGTGCTCAGCAGGCGACTTGCTCGATGGGTGGAGTTTATAGAGACCTTTTCCTATGTGGTTCACCACAAGAAGGGAAAGGATAATGTGGTAGCTGACGCGCTATCACGCAGGTATGTCCTCCTAAACCATATGGCTACACATGTTTTGGGTTTTGCTTTGATAAAGGAACTGTATGCTTCTGATAGTTTCTTTAAAACTAGATATGCTCAATGTGTGTCTAAAGGTGAAGTTGATTCATTTTTTCTTGATAATGGTTATTTGTTTAAGATGGGCAAGCTTTGTATCCCATCTTCTTCTATTCGCCGACTGTTAACTCAAGAAATTCATGAATCTAGAGGACATGGTGGTTTCGAAAAAACGTTAGCAGGACTTAAGGAACATTACTTTTGGCCTAAAAAGTTGTGTTACATGTGCTAAGGCCAAATCGAAATCTAATGCTAATGGTCTATATAGACCTTTGCCTATTGCTAATGCACCCTGGGAAGATGTTTCTATGGATTTTATTGTAGGATTGCCTAGAACTTCTAAGGGTCATGATTCTATATTTGTTGTTGTAGACAGATTTTCCAAAATGGCTCATTTTATTCCATGTCACAAAACTGATGATGTTATTCATGTTGCTAATTTGTTCTTCAAAGATGTTGTTCGCTTACATGGATTGCCATTATCTATTGTTTCTGACCGTGATCCTAAATTTTTAAGCTCTTTTTGGAAAACTCTATGGTCTAAATTGGGTACAAAATTGCTATTTTCTACTTCTTGTCACCCTTAAATTGATGGCCAAGCTGAGGTCACAAATAGAACTCTTGGGGCTCTCCTTAGAGTTATGCTGCGAACTAACCTCCGGAGGTGGGAAGAATGCCTACCATTTGTAGAATTTGCATATAACAGGTCTAGGCACTCTGCAACAAAGCTTACCCCCTTCGAGGTAGTGTATGGCCGAAATCCACTTAAACCTGTGGACATGATGCCTCGGCCATATAAGGAAAAGGAGAGCGTGGATGCAACTAAGCAAGTGGACATCATCAAGCCCTTGCATGAGCGTACCAAGGTGCAGCTGGAGAGGAAGACTGCGCAATACAAGGCCGCGAAGGACAAACATCGCAAGGATGTGTAGTTCAACGTTGGTGATCTGGTCTGGCTGCATCTCAGGAAGGAAAGGTTTCCGCAATAACGGAAATCTAAGCTGGACCCCAGGGGAGATGGCCCATTCAGAGTGGTTCAGAAGATGGGTCCTAATCCATACAAGCTGGATCTCCCTGCCGATAAGTACAACGTCCATTCTACATTCAACGTCGCCGATCTATCCTTGTTCGTGCCTGACGATGACTTTGACGACGATTTGAGGACAAATCGAAGTCAAGTGGAGGAGAATGATGTCGTGCAATTATCGATGACTCCTGGTGACATTGAGGACAACATGAAGGTTCCATTCGATGGTCCTGTCACTCGTGCAAGGGCCAAGAAGATTCAAATTGCAACTAAAGTATTTCTTGTCCGTCACCATGGAACTTTAGAGCAAGGGTTCAGGCCACCCTGGATCACTTGGCTCAAGGTTACACCACCAGCACAGGAAGTGAGCTTGCGTCCACACACAGAGCTCATGAAGACTCGTCAACACCCTCCTTGATCAACACACACATGTCACTCGGCCCAAAGACATGTCGAGTGGATTTGTTGGGCTTGGCCGAGTTCTCTCTTGTGGGCCGAGTTCTCTTACATTATTTACTTATGTTATTATTTTATGCAAATTAGATTAATAAGGTGGAATTAATTATATCTCTTCTAGATATAATTCTTGGCCACCAAGTTATTGAATTTCTATCTTTATTAGGAAATATTTATCTTAGATTTATTTCATTTATCTTTAGATATAATAAATCTATCCAAACCCCTTTCCTTTGCAAGGAATGATTGGTTAGATCTCTCATAGTTTTCTATATATTCATGTTATGCACTTTTGAATTAATTAGATTGAATTAGAATTGAGAAACCCCTTTATGGATTAAAGGGTTCTCGATTATCAATCCCAAAAGCTCTTGTGTTCTTGAGATTTTCGGCAATCACATTCACCATCACCATCACTGCTCTCGTCGACATCGAGGATAACCAAACCCACAACCCTACTCGAGACACCATCGCAACCGAGGAAGCCCTGCACTTGGCGACCCTCGCTGCCAGCGTCGCTCCCAGCGAGCGCGGACGCCCTGGCGCCTCGCTCCCGCGCTCTCGTCTTTGCATCCTCGATCTCGCCTTCGCTCGCTCGCACTCCCGCTCCCAGCGAGTGCTCTGTCTCCGCGCACCCGGATTTCTGCGCACACCCTGAGGCCAAAAGCCTGTGTGCCCAGCAACATCCGCGCGCCCAGTCCCTCGCTTCTCTTGTTTCTGTCGCTAATTCTGAGTTCTTTATTGCGGGAATTTTATTAAGTGTAGAACTGTCGCTATTTCAGAAATTTAATTACTTGTTTAAATTGTTCCAATCAGGAGATATCAAAGAGCATTGCAAGATCTAGCAAATATACGGCGTGGTTCTTGATCTTGAGCCCACAGGCGAAGGATCGGGGATTCCAAACATATCACTATGACCCTAGCAAGGACTCTAGGACTCACAGATAACAGCCGTTCTGTATTCAAATGCATACAGAATAAGGATGCTCATTCGTAAATGCAATTCCTAAGCATGATACTACATGACATGCTCTTATGCATATGCAACACCTACATACTATATGACACATCAGGCAGGATTCTACTAGAATTGTGTCCATAGACATCGGCTATAAACCGATGTTAATAAAAAAAATTCGACGTGTTAGTGGGTGGTGTTAAAGATCTCAACTTTACCACATCGGTTTATAACCGACGTATTTAATAATTTATAGCATCATTTTTCTTTTTAATAATGACTTGAATACATGGATATAATTACTTTTTTTATTGATTCATATAATGTTAAACCATTATTATTATTCATTTCTAGCCATTTGAAGGTATGTAGGATAATACAAAAGTTCATATTAGCATCGCTATTTTTTATGAACCTGATGTCCTATATTGCTACACACATCGATTTATATATTTTTAACGATGCAAGTACTACATATACACATCTATTTTTGTTATAATTTTCATATATGTTGGGTTCACAAATCGATTTGTGTCTTAATGATCGACGTATTTACAAAGGTAGACATCACTTTTCGCTCTCAAGTTCGATGTGTTTCATCAAATAAACCTACTAATCTAATTGTGGCATTGTTTTGTTAAGCAGGAAATTAAACAATGCAAAAGAGCATAACCAATACATTAAATAACAATAGAATCAAATACTCTTGACAACAGGGCTAAATACAAAACAAAATATATCAATAGTTTGATTCTAAGCTAGACATAATATCACTTGAAAATAATGACAATAAGTCTAAATGAAAGATGCTCAATTTGAGGCCAAGATGCAACGATCTTTCTCTTCGTCATTCGTTGTTTCTTCCTCTTGTTCAGACCTTGTGTTGCCACTTCTCTTCTCTGAATCTTGCTCAAATTAAGTATCCAACCATCAATGAAGAGCAGATTTGAACTAATGCCTATAAAACACATGTAGCCAACAATGAAGAGTGAAGCGATACAAAACAGCTCAAAGTAATATATAGTTATGCAAGGAACGGCCCAATTTTAAGGCAACAGATATCCATATATGTATGCTGATTTAAGACAACTTATATCCATATATGTGAGCTATTTTAAGAGTACATCTCTTAAACGTTGTACACATATTATCAAGAATTACATTTCCCATGTCATTTCTAGGATGCAAACTATGAAAAAACAGATGATATCGTTAAATACCATGACTGGAGGTGATGCTCCCCACGGAATTCCAGCATAATGTAAAACACAGAGGGGAAAGATAACAAAACACAGAGGGAAAAACTGAGGGAAAAGATAATCCAATCCTATGCTACCTACAAAATTTTAACTGACCATTATACGATAACAAAACACAAAGGGAAAAGATACCAGGAATTCGGTTGCTCTTTCTCACACTCTAATCTGCAAGTACTTAACTGCACTGACCGTCTACAAAAGAAAATAATTACTTTTATTACTCCAAAGCTAAGATAAAAAGGAAGCGGCTTTATATGACCTAAATATTTGCAATCGTGCATTTATACACAACAATAAGGACAAACTATTATATATAAGTTATATCAAACTATTGGAATATGAGTACATATCGATAAATGAATAACTTTACATAATCAAGCATGTGAAGCATTATATCTTATGATCATCTAATTCAAAATCTCCAATCAGTCCGACAATCAAACAAACATATAAAAGCTGAATTTGATTGTGTAAGCCCATATATTAGGAGTTAGGACCATCTAATGCAGATCCTCCATAATTCAGTTTCTCAACAAGTAGTATCAGAACCACTTTATAGTGTAAGCCTGTATATTTAAGGCAACTTTCAAGCTCCGGAAAGATCACCACAATGTAAAACTACAACAGCTACTGCAAGTTTATACTAGTATAAGGGAATGCTCATGATATTCAACATGCTTACATGCCAACTAAAGGTTTAGTATAGAAGGTATGTCAAAACAATGGTCACCACTTATCCGTGTTATGGTTAAGCCAATATAATAAAGCATAAAGTTGAAGGCAAGCATTCCATATGTAAATATTAAGATGGACGATTTTGGCTGGGCAAAAGACCTTGGATTTTTGTGTTTGAGATATGTATGGAAAGCTGGGTTCAAGACGGATCCATGGCCACCGAGTTTGCTCAATTTGGATGAGTATGGAGGGAGTTATGCTATTTCTTGTGAAGGCTGTCCAAAATGGACCTAAAATGGAGCAAGGCTCTCCTTCTCTCTCTCTCTCTCCTCTCAAGTGACGGTGGGGCTTCTTTGGATGAGCTCCTCATGAGTCTTGGGGTCAGACTTATAGAGGAGAGGGGTGGTTGGCTTCATGAGACGTTTGTGTGGGATTCTTCGAAGGTAATCCCTCATCCGCCTTCCCTCTCTCTAGGAATAGATCTTGTGTGCTTGGAAAGGGCTTAGGAAGTGGAGCCTCTATGTGTTTTTGGTTGCGTTTTGTAGCAAACATCAAGAGACAAAATGGATATATGTGCCTCTGTAATTTGGACTTTAATTCCAATCCAACGGTCTGATTCGGCTGAAATCTTAATATGATGTTCATGGGAATGTTATCTATCTGTCCTTCAAAAATTACGGCAATCCAACGGTTGAATCAAGAGTTATTATAATTTTAGTAACCAGTGTTTATAATGACTCGGTTAGACAACTTGGTTAAGGGAATGCTAAGAATATGGTTAAATATGTGATGGCATAACCGAAACTTAGAGCATATAAAATACAAAAATGAAGTATACCCATAACTTGACTTATGATCCGATAAGAAGAAAATCGATTATGTGATAATACGATATAGATTACAACTGGTTAAGTCCGGATCACTTAACCAAATTGTGTAATCTATAGAATCGTGAACCTCATGTGGATGTATGTTGATTATTAGGTTGGGTACCATGCATTAGAATACCACCTAATGAAAGCTTAATGAAATTAATAGGCTCTTGTTGATTGGATCCTTGGTTGTGCACTTTATTGCTTGCTTATTCTCCGGACTCCAGGTAAGTCCCCTGGACTTACTCATGATGGATTTATGTGATACTCTTTGTCTTATCGAGAGTCTTCATGCATCACGCGACCTAGTAACATGTTAGGAATATAAACTGGTAATATGACGTAGGATGAACTTAGTAAATCCAACGATTCATATGTATGCTATGTGTCTATGGTAGGACGGCCGTCAAAATCTGAATAAATGACTTATACTCGATGGAACACGAATGAAATGATGAAAGGCTTATGATGAGAAAGAATGAGTATGTTTGAGAAGGATGAGTATGTTTGAGAAGGATGAGTACGTTTGAGAAGATATTATGGTGATTATGATGATGATTATGATGATGATACGGGCCCTTGTGTGTTTATTTCGCATTTATATATATCTATACACTTGCTTATGTGTTGCATTTTAACATTCATGTAGTTTAAGTATGCCTCTTTATATGGCACGGAGTGTGCATATTTCCGATGATTGACCCCGATTTATTTCTTGTTTTTTAGATTCAGGTACCCCTTACCCGATATGACTTACTGATGTGGATGGTTGTCGGGACAAACCTTTTGGACGATTAGAGTGAGGGAGGCGCTTGACATTCGCACTCTTTTGCTCATACGTTTTATCGTTTTGACCCGGCGTGGCCGTGGCATTTTGTTGTATTTATGATTTCCGCTTTTATCTCTGTTCGAAACGTTTTCGCGATAGTCTAGGACAGGTGAAGCCTCCAACGGGCTTACGATCTTTTCGGGGTTCGTAATCCCCATCTTTTGACAACTAAATCTTCCGCTTAAATGAACCTAATAATAACTCGTACTCGGTCGTAAGATCCAAAGCTCACGGAAGAAGATCAAACTTCTTCTATAACGTTCCCCGATAATCTAGTATTCCGAACCTTATTTACCTTCTAAGTAGGTTTATGGAGGTTAATTCGGGTACTTAAATTTCGGGTCGTTACACCATAATCCATCTACAACAAGATATTCCAAAGACTTTTTTACAAGTTTCCTTTTACAAGATATGCAAATAAAATATCTGTAGAAAGGCAATAGAATATAGACAAGAGTGATTACGAAGTGCACTGTGAATGCAAAATGAAACCTAGGTAGTCTTGAGTCAAAATGTTAGTTTATCATGGCACTAGATGAGAACTTATTTGCTTCGTCTTGAAATATTTTGTTACACGATGATACCCTCATTAGGAAATTTTAATTGTGCACTGTAGGATGAATGAAGAGATAAGTAGCAAAGGCTACAATGATAAATGAGGATCAAGCAGAAGACCCAGTCATGGGCAAAAAAAATTGACGTTATCCTATTAGCATGCTGAAGTTTTGCGGGTAGTTTCCTGGGGCAGGACTTTTTGCGGGTAGAATCATATTTTACGTAAGACTCTTGGTATGGTCTTACTTCTTGTTATTTTTTGGCTTCACGCCACCCATCTATATATTTACCGGTTCAAATGCTGAAGCTACTATCTTATAACTACAATGCCGATACGAACTGTAGAGAAATCATTTGGGACTTGGCTTAGGCTAGGGTTAAACTGATATGAAACTAATCAAATTCAAATGCACAAATAACTTATGCAGCGAGAAATTGCTCTTCTCTAAATTGCACAAAAAAACATAGATGGAATAGAAATTAAACATAAGAACAAAATATACCTACCTATTTTGGTGAGCAAAACCGAACGGAGAGAAGACAACCATAAACCACAAGAGATAAGGCAAAAAAAGAGGAAATTTAAGGTTACCAATGAGGATGAGATTACAGGTCGATCTGTGGAAATCTCTTTTCAGGGTTTAATTTCTTGAGACCATCCAGTATCACTCATCTCCCCCTTCGAACTCCTGAATCCAGATCCCTATTTCACCAAAGCAAACCCTGATTAAGCTTTTGAATTGAAAGAAGAAGAGGCCAAATGTACCTTCAAATCCTACACCTGAAAAAGGCCGAACTCTTCCCCACCACCGCTTGTAGCCGTAGGTAGGTTTGAAACTGACGCAGTCAAACCTGTCAATCCGAACGAGTAGTTCGTCTCTAGAACAATCAACTTTGAATCGCCCAAACCTAAATCCACCACACCTCCAGACTTGCACTCGCAAGAGATAACGAGAACCGGACTGAGAGAGGCGTTAGAGGAAGAGGGTATTGCTTTAGATCTGAATTAGGGAAATAGGAGCGAAATCAGTGAATCCTCATATCTGAAAAAAGGGTTGAAAGAAGGCGGGCATACAAATATATAGAAGGGGTGAGAGAAGGCTTACCAGTTAGGTTTTCGGGATCTGGAAAGGGGGTCACCATCTTCGTAGTCGCCAACTAAGGGAACAGAAGGGGCGAGAAAATTGAGAGATATAGGAGGGGTTGGAGGTGTCTCAGATTAAAAATCGAAGATGGAGATCCAAGACCAAGAGACGAAAGCTAGAGTGAGTTCTTGAGTTCGTGAGATATTAGATTTGAAAATGGGAGAGGTGAACTTAAAAATGGGAGAGGGGCAGAGGTAATGAGAGAGGGTATTTTAATTTGTTACCAGTGTTGGTTGATTCTTATTTTTTAAACAAAAATCAAATTTTCAATATTTTGGCTAAGTGTTGAAATCAGGCGGCATATTTACCGCTTTTATTTCAATGAACTTAAAATAAGCATAGTCCGTGTTGTTCGGATATTTTTTAAAAATAATTTTAACATTGTCCAAATAATTAACCTGTTGTAAATTATGTCAATGACATCACAAAAAATTAAACTGATGTTATAAATGTATTTAACATCATGCGTATTTCTGACTGATGTAAATAATGTGATGTCTATGAATAGAATTCTAGTAGTGATAGCTGGTTGAAAACAAGAGTTTTGTACCAAGCTTTCCCCATAGAGTCCTCCAAAATTGTCCAACAAATTTAGAGTCTCTATCTGACAAGAGGAAAACCTGTCGTTGTTCATACCAAAGAATACTCAAACTCACAACTAGTATAGTGTGTAAGCAAGAGGTCGATCCACAGGGAAATCTATCAATTCAAGTGCAAGTCTAATCGCTAATAGAGAATATGGGGGGTTTTTGGGTGTGAAAAAGGTCCGCCTTTTATCAAAACGGAATCAAGCAAACAAAGTAAATTGATTGTAGAATTCAGTGGAGAGAAATAGGTTCACCTACAATTTATCACTTCGATTGATGAATTCGATCCTTATTTCAGCCTCTAGTTCTTGTCTTTTCCTATCAATGTCCTTGTCCAAATCTTAGGTAAATTACTAGTCTTACGAGTCCTAGCAACCCTTACCTCTAAATAACCCTAACACGGTTAAGATTCAACCTAGAGATAGCATTAAGATTATGAATTAACCAAGGTACACATAATATCAAGCTACGAGTCGATATTTAACATATATTCAACTTCCTACACATCCAATTAGTCCTACGAGTCCTAAAGGGATATGATTGCCACTTGGGTTAAGGTTCGCTACGAAGAATCTGCAAAACCCTAGCAATTGAGTGAATCTACTCTAACTAGTTGATCAGGCCAGAGAGAATAAAACACATTCAAGCAATTAAGCACAAAGAAGTCAAAACATTGGAATAGAAATAAGAACTAGATTAAGAAACTCACAATTCAACAATCAAAGATCCAAACTGTAGGCGAAACCTTGAGAGTTTAGTTGCTCATGCTCAACGACGCTCTCAACAATGGAATAAAGTGCATAAGGTTTTTGAAATAATAACTAGAAAAGCCTTAAATAGTCTTTTGAAAGTCGGCCAAATAACTTAATAAAAACCCTAAGTAAAGTCCAGTCTTGAATCAGCGTTTCTGTGAAGGCCGCGCGGCAGCCACCACAGGCCCCGGGGCGGCCGGCGATCAGCGAAATCGCTCGTCAGAGGTTCGGGCCGCGGGGCGGCTACCTTGGCCGCGGGGCGGCTTTTACTGTTCACAGTAAATTTTTCTTTTCGAATTTGGTCTCGATGTCAACATGAAAGTTGTAGATCTCGGAAAGAGCTTTCCAACGCATAGTTATAATAGTCAATCGGACCACCGAGGCCTCCAGAAAGTGCGAAACAAGTTCAGCATTTATGGCGACAATTTTTGATGACTTGTTATTCACTTAGGCTCTCGAAATTCGACTCCGCTCCCGTGCTCTTCACTTTTCTTCCTCAACTTGAATCTTCCTTCATCCAAGAGTCTCCTAATTCCTCGTCGGATCCACATTTACCTGAAATTAACCATAAAATTGCATAGATTCTGACTCTTCCAACACCACAGGTAAACATGTAATTGTAACTAAAATATGCACTATTCACAACTAAATTCTGATAAATGCATTCTATAATGCAACACTAATCATGCTCTATCAAATTCCTACACACTTGAACCTTTGCTTGTCCTCAAGCAATAGAAAACTCAACTTTGCAGCCCCACAGAATAGCAATTCATGTATCCACACCTCAATACTCTTTTAAGTGCATGAAAACTAGCAAACATTATAGATTAACAACATCATAGCACATAATTGCAATAATCAATGAAACTAGGCAACCATATCCATTCTAGACCTCACAGGGAATATGTGTTTCACTCTTACTCAAGTATTTAAGGTTAAATGTTTATGCTCAAAACTCAATCTTCAAAAACTTAGCTACAATAGTCTTGCACCAGTGTTCTAGCTCTCCACCGCTGGTGATTCTACACACAACAAAAATCATGAGGTCTTTCAATTGGGTTGTAATGGTGCCAAAGTAGAAAATATAAGGTATGGAACAATTTAGGTCATGTGGTGCTCATAATCCGGGAACTAAGGAAGCAACCAAATCATAAATCCACTCATAAACTCATCATACAATAGCTCTACAATGTCAAACAACACCAATCTCAAGCATAAAACTTTACAAACCATATCAACTCATTCCTTTATTTTTTTCTCTTTTTTTCTTCTTTTTTTCTTTTCCTTCTTTTTTTTTCTTTTATTTTTCATTCATGCTATAACAAATGATTTTCTTGACTTTTGCCCCTAAGTGAATTTTATTCTCCTTAGGTCCCAAGTAATGAATGTACTAGCAAGAATCAAACATCTCATAAATGCACCTCAAACATACAATCCACTACTAAAAACCATCATCCTCAATAGAGATATTCACCAACTATTCCTAAATTCCCGGATGGGGTCAGGCTATCATTGGCTATGGAAACATTTTTCGGAGCTACAAAAGAATAGGCAATTAGGCTCAAATTGGCTTCAAGCAGAGGATAATATTTAAGGTGGGAATAAAGTAAAAAATGGTTAATAAAGGTGTCTCAATCATGTTTAAGTCATGTGCAGAAATCATAATATGCAGCCTTGAAAAAGATATCTAAATGCAAGCCAAAGAGGAAGCAATTGAAGAGAGTACACTCAACAAGCAAGAGGACTCAATAAAGTGCAGTCCTGAATAGGCTAAAATAAGCTCACCAGGTCATGTCTAGAACTTCAAGATCACCCATAATTTAAAGATCTTATGTGCTCAATCATTAACCAATCATGTTCACCAAATAGTATAGAAAATATATATCGAAGGTTTCAACAATCCAAGCACATCATGGGGCATAAGTCTCAATTGATAGAATAGAGGACAAACAGTATCCATATGGGGAAATAAGACCTAATCCTAACAATCTAATATATAAATAACTGATTTTTTTTGGGGGATTTTCTTTTTAAAGACTAACATGCTGATATGCAATATAAACTAAAAACAAAAATAAAAGTGCAAACTAAAAATAAACATGCAATCATATCATACCATGCGATTCTTCCCCCCACAGTTAAATCAGGCATTGTCCTCAATGACATAAAAGACAACAAAAGATAAAAATATGAAGGAAAGAAAGAAAAACTGACTTGTTCACTGCGATGGTGGAAAGTGAGGAAAGGGAATATTTCAGTCCTATCAAAGGCCGCGGGGCAGCCTGCGAAATTTAGCTCTTCAACACCTTTTCTCCCTGCGGTGTTAGCTTCCAACAACCGAACAGAACCAAAACTAGTCTGAGAAAACAGAAGACACAGAGAAAAAAACAGAAAACTTACCTTGGGTTGCCTCCCAAGTAGCGCCTTTGTTTACTGTCATTAGCTCGACAGTTTATTACTTTATTCATCCACTCATTCAAGACTCAAGCAGGCATCGTCAGTGCCCTCAAAAGCAAATCAAACTCTCGTGCCCAACCGATATTCGAATGCACACTAAAGATGAAACAATTGGTAATTAAAAATATAGTAATGAGAACCCTTACCAACTTACCCTTCATTCGAGCTTGATTCTCCCTCGAGGGTATGTAGGACCACCAACACAGTTCTGCTAGTGGTTTGTTGAAGTAGTGGCTCCATGGATCGACATATTCACCAAAATCTCCCAATTTGCAAAAAGTACCAGTTTCTTGTTCAGGAACCACAGAAATTGGTTCCGGACTTGGCTCCTTGATAGGCAAGTTGGGGATGATTTCTACGAATGGAGGGAGCATCGAAATACACTCAACCTCAAGGGACGTCTCCTGAGATTTTGTGTCGATAACCACTAGACGCTCTTCTTCATTATCAGAGAATTCATCGTTGCTTGCATCTTGGCTTTCATCAAGTTGAGGAATAGAACATTGATGAACTATCAACTCCTTCAATGTTTTAGAAAGTCGGATAATTGCATCCCCATTTTGATTCATTGCTTCCCCATTTTGATTCACTATCTCATGTAATTGCCCTATTTGCTCCATGAAGACAATGGTTGATTCCTCCATGGACGGGTCGGAGTACTCCATTGGTTGAAACGTCGAAGTGTAGGATTCTTCCTCCGCCGATTGGTCACCCATGTAGCAGAGAAGATCCCATAATCCCGACACTCCTAAACCAGCAAAGCTTCCATTGTTTATGGACCTGGCAAGTTCTCAGGTCTCAGGAGCCATGCCCTCAAAAACGCAAACCACCACATCTCGCAAACTATCTTGGGAACCCCGTGAATAACGGATGTCAAATAAAGTTTGCACTCTTGTGAGGTAATTGTGAAAATACTCTCCCTGAAACTGCCATAACTTCAACCTCTAGAAATATTAGTAATAAGGTGTCGTGAACCGTAAGATAGGTCCACGACGGGGTTAGATGTAAATATGTCCAAAAGTTAGCGATAAAAAAAACACAAGAAATTGATAAGAATTCCCCGACAACGGCGCCAAATTTGACAAGAGGAAAACCTGTCGTTGTTCTTGCCGAAGAATACTCAAACTCACAACTAGTATAGTGTGTAAGCAAGAGGTCGATCCACGGGGAAATCTATCAATTCAAGTGCAAGTCTAATCGCTAATAGAGAATATGGGGGGTTTTTGAGTGTGAAAAAGGTCCACCTTTTATCAAAACGGAATCAAGCAAACAAAGTAAATTGATTGTAGAATTCAGTGGAGAGAAATAGGTTCAGCTACAATTTATCACTTCGATTGATGAATTCGATCCTTGTTTCAGCCTCTAGTTCTTGTCTTTTCCTATCAACGTCCTTGTCTAGATCTTAGGTAAATTACTAGTCCTACGAGTCCTAGCAACCCTTACCTCTAAATAACCCTAACACGGTTAAGATTCAACCTAGATATAGCATTAAGATTATGAATTAACCAAGGTACACATAATATCAAGCTACGAGTCGATATTTAACATATATTCAACTTCCTACACATCCAATTAGTCCTACGAGTCCTAAAGGGATATGATTGCCACTTGGGTTAAGGTTCGCTACGAGGAATCTGCAAAACCCTAGCAATTGAATGAATCTACTCTAACTAGTTGATCAGGCCAGAGAGAATAAAACACATTCAAGCAATTAAGCACAAAGAAGTCAAAACATTGGAATAGAAATAAGAACTAGATTAAGAAACTCACAATTCAACAATCAAAGATCCAAACTGTAGGCAAAACCTTGAGAGTTTAGTTGCTCATGCTCAACGGCGCTCTCAACAATGGAATAAAGTGCATAAGGTTTTTGAAATAATAACTAGAAAAGCCTTAAATAGTCTTTTGAAAGTCAGCCAAATAACTTAATAAAAACCCTAAGTAAAGTCCAGTCTTGAATCAGCGTTTCTGTGAAGGCCGCGGGGCAGCCACCACAGGCCGCGGGGCGGCCGGCGATCAGCGAAATCGCTCGTCAGAGGTTCGGGCCGCGGGGCGGCTAGCTTGGCCACGAGGCGGCTTTTACTGTTCACAGTAATTTTTCCTTTTCGAATTTGGTCTCGATGTCAACATGAAAGTTGTAGATCTCGGAAAGAGCTTTCCAACGCATGGTTATAATAGTCAATCGGACCACCGAGGCCTCCAGAAAGTGCGAAACAAGTTCAGCATGTCTGGCGACAATATTTGATGACTTGTTATTCACTTAGGCTCTCGAAATTTGACTCCGCTCCCGTGCTCTTCACTTTTCTTCCTCAACTTGAATCTTCCTTCATCCAAGAGTCTCCTAATTCCTCGTCGGATCCACATTTACCTGAAATTAACCATAAAATTTCACAGATTCCGACTCTTCCAACACCACAGGTAAACATGTAATTATAACTAAAATATGTACTATTCACAACTAAATTATGATAAATGCATTCTATAATGCAACACTAATCATGCTCTATCACTATCAGAGACGATGGTATGCGGTATCCCATGGAGACGAACGACATTGTCAAAGAATAGAGTCGCAATCTCAGAGGCACTATTTGTGGTCTTACAAGCCACAAAGTGGGCCAGCTTTGAAAACCTATCAACAATGACAAATATCGCATCTCGTCCCCTACGAGACATCGGCAAACCAACGACAAAGTCCATAGAAAAGTCCTCCCGCGGGCCTGATGGAATAGGCAATGGCTGGTAAAGGCCAAGTGGATGAGAACTTGCCTTGGCACGGTGACAGGTGACGCAAGCTCGAACGTAGCGCGTTACCTTTCGTGCCATATGGGGCCAAAAGAAGTGCTCACGTAGAACACCAAGAGTCTTGGCAACACCAAAATGACCTCGGCCATCATGTGCTTCCCGGACCAAGAGTAAGCGAATAGAACATGATGGAATGCATAACTTACCAGCCTTAAACAGAAAACCATCATGCAAATAGAAACTAGCATGCTCCCTATTACTCAAGCAAATGTCTAGAATGGGCTTAAAAAATTCATCAGAAACATATAAATCACGAATTAAGCCAAATCCTAACACACGTGACTGAACAGAAGTAATGAGAACATACCTCCTAGACAACGCATCAGCAACAACGTTGTCTTTACCTTTCTTGTGCTGGACGACATAAGGAAAGGTCTCTAGAAATTCCACCCAGCGAGCATGTCTCTTACTCAGCAGCACCTGACTCTTCAGGCAACGTAAGGCGGCATGGTCGCTGTGGATCACAAACTCACGTGGCCAGAGGTAGTGTTGCCACGTTTTCAGCACTCGGGTCAGGGCATACAACTCCTTATCATATGTGGAGTAATTCAGCTATGCACCTGTCAACTTCTCAGAAAAATATGCAATAGGTTGTCGACCTTGGTGTAAAACACCTCCAATGCCTATGTTAGAAGCATCAACCTCTATCTCAAAAGTCCTAGAAAAATCAGGCAATTGCAGCAAAGGTGCATTACACAAAGCATCTTCCAACCTATTAAAAGCAGCATCTAATTTTGGGTTCCATTCAACAACAGCATTATGTTTTGTTAAAGCATGCAAAGGGGCTGCAATAGTAGAAAAATCCTTAACAAAACGCCTATAAAAACCAGCTAACCCAAGGAAAGATCGAACCTGTGTGGCCGTAGTAGGCTGAGGCCACTCACGAATAGCAGCAACCTTCGACTGGTCCATGTGTAAACCCTCTTTGGAGACTACAAACCCCAAGAAGATGGTGGATGGAGCAGAGAAGCTACATTTGGCCAGATTGCCATATAACTGCTCTTGTCGAAGTCTCTCTAACACCAGCCTGAGGTGCTCAGTATGATCTGCAAGATTGGGTGAGTATACAAGAATATCATCAAAATAAACCACAAGAAACTTACCCAAATAGTCTCTGAAGACGTGATTCATCAGTCTCATAAAGGTCGAGGGGGCATTGGTGAGACCAAATGGCATGACAAGCCACTCATAGAGCCCATACTTGGTCTTGAATGCCGTCTTCCACTCGTCACCTTCCTGCATCCTGATCTGATGGTATCCGTTTCGCAGGTCTATCTTAGTGAAGACGCATGCACCAGCTCATCCAACATATCATCTAATCTCGGAATGGGATTCCTGTACTTCACTGTAATCTGATTGATCGCTTGACAGTCGACGCCAATGCGCCAAGAACCATCCTTCTTAGGCACCAGGATGACCGGGACTGCGCAAGGGCTTAAGGATTCCCTCACATAGCCACGATCCAGGAAATCCTGAACCTGTCGCTGAAGCTCCTTAGTTTCCTCTGGACCAGCCTTGTAAGCAGGGCGATTAGGCAAGCTAGCTCCAGGCACCAAATCAATTTGATGCTCTATCCCTCGAAGTGGTGGTAGTCCAGAAGGGAGCTCATCAGGGAAGACATCAGCATAGTCTTCTAGCAGCTTTGCAATAGCCGGCGGCAAGGCAATATCCCCGACATTGCTCTCATGAAGCGGGTGTGGAATCAGCAAGAAACAAGGCGCCTTTCCCCGTAAAGGTGCCGTGATAGTGGAATTTCGAGCAAGCATCAAACGTGGTTCCACTTTTCCTTGAAGTCCCGCAGGCGGCGGTGGTGTAGGGGGATAACTAGACGCTGATGCAGCTCTATCTAGCTATACCTGGTCCTGTAAAATCTCACTCAGGGAAAGTGGTAAGAGCTTGACGCGCTTCCCGTGGTAATTGAACACATAAGTGTTCAAAAAACCATCGTGAAGAACACGTCTGTCGAACTGCCATGGACGTCCTAACAGCAAGTGGGTGGCGTCCATAACAGCAACATCACAAACAACAGTGTCCTTGTAAGGACCAATAGCAAAGGAAATAGAACATTGTTCAGCAATAGGGGTACCTTGTTGAGATGATAACCATTGAAGACCATAAGGCTGAGGGTGCTTAGCTGTAGGGATCTTCAGGTGATCAACAACCTTTCTGCTAACAAGGTTGCTGCAGCTACCACTATGAATAATCACGGACAGCGCAAGAGACTCAACCAGCATCTCGTGTGGAATAAGTTTTCCCTTTGACACTCAGGATTGACCTCTTTCACTGTAAGCACCTTTCGATTTACCAATGACAACATGTGCCTTCATGATTAGCTGGAGCATAACAAGCTTCTTTTTCTTCAACATGATCTTGGCTATCATCCGCAACGAGCTCAGGTTGCTCGTTGTCATCCAAAGAAGCAAAACCCACCTGGTCTATAAACATTACCCTTTTAGCGTTAGGGCAATCTCTCTTCCAGTGTCCCTTGCTTCCACATCTGAAGCATTCCGCATCTTTAGACCTGTCAGAAGCAGAGGGAGCTGTGTTCTTGGCTAATAGCTGGCAAGGAATAGCTACACTAGCTTTTTGAGGAGTCGATCTAGTGTTGGAACCTATTCCTGCACTCGGCTGACGCACATTAGAACTAATAAATTGACCAGAGCTAGAAGCATACCTGGCAGCAGTTGCTGCTTTTCGTTTCACCTGGTTGTAAATCTGCATGGTTGTGTGGGTTAAGGTATTCATGTCGTGAATTGGAAGGATTTCCAATGGATCACGAATATTAGCATTTAACCCAGTCAAGAACCTCGTTCTCAAGGTAGAAGGACTCACTGAAATGTTAGCTTTGTAATACATATCCTCAAGCTTAGAAAAGAATTCTAAAGGAGTAAGGTTACCTTGAGAAGCCGTAGCTATCTGAAATCTCATTTGGTCTCTGTAGTTCTGAGGAACATACTTCTGCGTCATCACATAAGCTAGCTGATTCCATGCAGTAACTGATGGCTTGTTCCTCCGTAAGCGGTCATCAACAAAGCGATGCCACCATACTCTCGCTGCTCCTCTAAAGTGCAAAGTAGCAGCTTGCACTTTCTCATTGCCAGGTATCCGACAGTAGCGAAGAGTGTACTCTGTAGCCTGTAACCACTCTAGAAAAACAGCAGGATCATATTCACCCAAAAATTCATCAATTTTAACCTTTACCTCATGGCGAGCGCGAGGTGCTTCGCCTACATGATGGCGATGCCCGCCGAAATTGGGTGATGGAGAACACTGATGTGGTGCACGATGGCGACGCCGCGGGGGACGACGATGTTGGCGGTGAGGAGGCGTGGCATCATGCATAGGCTGGCGACGATCGTCTCTGTGGTTAGGACGATGGTCCCTGGGGTGATGGTCAACTCCGTGGCCATGGAAGCGATCATCAACATCAAATGGTTCCGCATTCGGTATCCAATCAGCTGGGTTGTGCTGCAACTCATAAGGGTCACCTAAAGGAGGAAATTGATGAGGATTAATCATACCTTGGTGAGGGAGCTCCTCGGCGTCATACTCCTCAAAGTCATCATAGTGGGGTGTCTGGGAGTAGTAACCAGCTTGGCCTGGCCTTGGAGTACGAGATAATGGATGGTCTCGGCGTGTATCATACTCCGAAGGCAGGTCGTCATAGTGAGCAGGGCGCCTGGTACGGCGATGGCGAGCATCTCTAGGCGAGGAATGACGGTTTCGGCCACCAGTGTGTGGCGTCCGTGGCTCATAGCGATCTGAGAAATGGATGGGACCCTGCTGACGTCGTCCTGAGTCATACTCATCGTCATCGGATGGATCATCAAAGACAGGATTGTCTCTGTGAGTGTAACCAGGAGTAGCTGAATGCAGAATCTGGTGACTCTCAATGGTGTTGTGCATGCGCTGAAACTGAGCCTTGGATGTCGAAGGAGGAATTGTACCCTTACCCTTGTCAATGACAAGGTTAGTGCTACCCTGTCCACCTGGTTGCTGAGAAGTGTCATGAGAGGCATCTAATTTGGCTTGCAACTCAGTGACAAGCTATCGTAGGGTCTGAATCTCACTTTGCTCTTGGGTCAACTGAGTCTCCTGAGGTGCGTCATCGGTGACTCTAGGGAGAACATTGGTGTTCCCCTGTCTATTGTCACCTCCATTACCATCTCCCGTCACTGGGGTGTTGATATCACCTATGACAATACTGGACATGGCGAGTAAAATGCACAAAAGAAAGCAACAAGCACAGATATGCCAACGAACTTAATTGTTCAACACCAAAAATTGGCTAGTAGGCTATGCCGTGAGGGCGGCTTAAGGCTGTAGGCGAAGATGGTGTTTATAGCAACTAGTCCGCAAACACTAACAACAGCAAATCCCAAATCAAGCACAAATAGTGGCAATGAGAAGATAAAATGTGAAGTAGAGATGAGAGACAACAGAAGTGAACACGGTCCTGGGTTACCTTATTTTGGATATGCCGAACCAAAGGTCCTGGGTTACCTTATTTTGGCTATGCCGAACCAAAAAGGTGAACGATTACCTTATTTTGGCTATGCGTCACTAAAATGCAATTTCTTTTATTTTTTTGAAGGTGTTCTTCGAATCACCAAATTTGAGATTTTTTTTTTGTAATGAGGTGTTCTTCGAATCACCAAACTTAGCACTGCAAGAAAGCAAATGATGCAAAAGAACTAATCACTTCACACCACACAAATCGCAGGGTAAAAAAAAAATTTCGGCCAAGTTGATGAACTTGTAGAAACCGATTAAGGACAATTTTTGCAAAACAAATAAGGATTAAGGGGATGATGAACAATTGAAGATCGAAGGACATACAAAACCGGTTTGGCTCTGATGCCAGTTGATACGTACTCGACTTGGGTTGAGCGAGTACAACTCCCAATCGTCCAATTGTCAAAGGTATAAGTCGATCGATCACCCGTGCTCGTTAATATGACTCGATCTCGAATCGGCTAGAAACTCACGTTCAATTGGATCCCAATTGAAATAGTCGGCATAATTCAATCTCCAATTTGGCTTTGAAATTCAATTGAAAATCTGAACATTTCAATCTCAATGAAATCACGTGGCCTCCGTTTGACTTTGAAATTCTAACTTGTAGATGGCGGATGACAATCGAATGACTCAATTAATTAGCAAGGGCTAATTAGTTTATATGTTCGTCCGCAGATCAATTCCCAGTGGAGTTGGCGAGCGCGATAGTGAATTCCGGCCGGCAAGAGGTGCGATCTCTTCCAAATGAATCTCTCCCAAACGATGACAGTGATCGGTGATTTGCAGTCCGACAGGCAAAGCAGCGGTGGTGCGGTAGCGGTGGTGTTGTGATGGACAAAGCTAATCTCTTCCAAACGAGGACGAGATCCCGATCTTCAATCAATTCCAGCGAGAACCTTTGATTGAAGGTCCAATGAATTCAGCAGCAGCAATCAATCAAGTAACAAAGAGAACAATAGGGTTTGTGACGTCAGGGAGGAAAAGGGGGAGTTTCGCTCAACGCTCTTCGATTCCTCTAAATTTGACGTAAAGATGACAATTAACCCTAAAAGAGTATTTATAGGAAAATACTAATAACCCTAATTAATTAACTAATGAACCTAATTAACTAACGGGCTGGACTTACTATGTAAAGTAAGTACACACCATTATTAATAAATAATGCTAAAAATAGAAATAAGTCTTAATAATAAATATTTTATGTGAACGACGTCGGAAAGGTATCCGACGGAAGCTAAGACGCATCACATGGAGTGTCGGCGACATATACTAATAAGCTCAATGATGGTGGTTGCTCCGGTTTAGAAGCGAAGCCTCGAGTGATAATGGACGCGGTAGCTCTTGCGATCGCCTTGGCTCTCGCTCTAGTCATTGGTCCGTCAAAACGGACACTCATGGCTTCCTCCTCTTCTTGTACGGTCAATGAGGGAGGTTGGGATATATCATCAAGTCAACACATCAACACATAAATCTCATCGCCAGGTCAGTGCAATATCGTCGTCAACAAATTCAAAAGGGTTAGCAATTCGAACGGAGAACAATCCCGCTTGCAAGTCATATCGTACACAGTAACCGCAATCCTCGATACGTGCTTGTCCCGCCAATCTTGTTGCTTCTGAGGCCCATGGATTATGGGCCCACGCTTCCGTCACGTTGCTCTATCGCTATCCAATTTTCTTTCTCTTTCAAGCAGTCGGTCACCCAATGTATCGTGCATGACTCCAAGTTAGCAAAGATAGGGGAGTGACAAGATCGGACAACCCAATGTTCCTTTCGAAACCAAACATAGACCAAGGCTAAGAACGACAAGACTAAAGACAAGACTTCGACCTAGGAATAGCAACGATACCCTTATGAAAGTCTATTAGGTTATAATCGCGACAAGTAACATAAATTCATCATGGAGCATATCAATTACAATAACCGACACTAACATGTACCTATCTCAAGGAGAATAACATGCGTATTCATTCCAAAAGACGCAATCAAGTCCTACACTGATGCATGTGAGACGAGCTAACAGTTTATTATTCCATCAAAGCAGAGATGCCTACTAATTTCAAGCAAATTATGTGGAGCCAGTAATGGTCAAGCGGGGTTTAACGAGGATGACAAGTATCATGTATATGAAAAATGAACGAGCATGGTATACATATCACAAATGATAATAATAATCAACTAAGCATCATACGAGAATGCATAAGGGCGGCATAGTAATTATCACATTTAACAATAAGGATCATATAATAGGTTAAGAATGGCATGTAATCATATGATGAGATACATTTAGAAAGCATGGGTCCTACATGATGCTAGCGATACATGATAAGGCATGGCATAGTCAAGAGTTATTTAAGTGAGTTTGACATAATGTTCATGAGAGCAAGAGAGATCACCACAGAGTAACAAGGAGAACATCATAGGCGAGAGATTATAATCATGCTATGAATGAACCGTGATAGAGCACATATAATGGTACAATAGTTATCACATTATAGAACAAGGACGACATGTAACCATTTGGCGAGTCATATAGGAAAGCATAAGCCCTATAGGATACTACTAGCACATCTCGAAGCATGATTACAGTCAAGGCAATTCGACTAGATTCATTCTAACATTAATATCTAATGCTTATAGGAAATCATGATATAGCATGGTGTGTGATCATCCGAGGTGTCAAGTCATACATCTATGCAAGCACGAGAGGATGTCATAGAGCAATAGGGGAACACTACCGAGCGATAATATGTAAGCATGCTATGATTAACCATCATAGAAAGTAAATCGATCATCGAATTCAACATCAATTAACTTGCATGAGTAAGACATGTTATGGTAATAGAAGGAGAGAAGAACCACACTATCAGGAACCTAGCTCGAGAGAGAATCAGCAATAATGCAGGCAATATACAATTCACACGAGTCACCACCAATGATCCTACATGATACTAAAGGTTCAACATAACATACGATACATGCATGCAACTAATCATGACGTCACGTAAGAAATCAATTCAATAACATTCCAACAATATAGAAGCATGAGGAAGGTTTTACGATGTATACTACGAGTTTAAGCAATAGGGCAATATAGCTGGAACACGAGAACATGAGTTCAAACCAACACATACTGGGATAAAACATGCACTTATGAAGACTCATTTACACCAACATAATCCCAATTCAGTGCAAGTATCACACAACAGTATAAATTGTAGAGTAAGCAACAATAATTAACCTGATGTATACATAACAAACGGGCATGCTATTGATTCTTGTCACAAAAGGGATAATAGGCATTGACACCTCATCATCCAACATGCTAAGATGATCATCTATCAACATTCATAGAAAGAGGAATTGATCACACTATCATGAACCTAATTCAAGAGGAGATAACGATCATGTAGGTTCATATCATGTGGTTCAAGCTTCCAATCGATCATACGGTCAACAAGCCAGGTGAACATGCTATAACAACAAACAGTCATGATATAAGGCAAGACACAACACGAGACTTGAGCAAGGTAACTAACCACAACATGAACTTAAACAATAAAACCATGACAGAAGGCAAGGCATAACATGAGAAGCTTCATACTAATGATCATTGGCAAGGTACATGCGGGGGATTATAAAATCATGTCATGCAATTCAGAGAGAGTCACCATTACAACCGGACAGAGATCCCTAAGGGTAACCATTGACTTTTCCCGACTAACTTATCACCCCTCTTTCCCGTGGGACTCTGGTATGACTCTTTGTGGTAAGAAGACACTGGTTGATCATCATTAGAATAGAGAAGAACAACCTCATAAACACCTCACTCTTTAACTCGGAATTACATCAAGGACCATATTCCAATAATCACTCAGACAACTCTCATATCCACACATATCTCCCGAAGACAATGTGTTTACAACCCAATCCCCGTGGAAGACTCTGACATCCGGGAGAAAGGCTCGATAGAACCGTCAAGGGGTTAAGATAGTGGAAGGGGTTGTTACACACAAGCTGAGTTTGACCTCACGGAAATAAGGGTACTCCCACTATCCCATTTGTCCAGATCAGTCAATACACAACTCATTGTTAGGCATACCAAATCAGATCTCTAGCATAGCAAGCACTCAGCATAGAATCAGTTAATAACACTCATAATGATCTCATTTGAGTCTCCCAACCCATCTGTAGAGAACAAGCTGATATTTACCTACCCATTCCCAATTACATCCAATAGGGATGGTCTAACGCCTTTCTACCCACTCGGTCCCTCTTTAGTCGGTTTCCCTCTTTTATAACAAGCCAAGTTCGTTACTTAGTCCGATTTGGGTTAGGCATCTTAAGTTCATTTTGCCCCTTTAAATCCTTTTCAAAAGTCCTTGAAATTTGTGGGCGATTTTCAAAACATACGCTCGACCCTTGTGTACCCGAATTGCACAACCTCGGCTCGGATACCATCTTTGTAACGGCCCAGAATTATGATTTCCGGGTTACGTTTTAGGGATAAAACCCCTTGTTTGGATCTTGCAATCCAGGTACGGGTCGAGATTTCAAACTCATTTAAGATTAGTAGAAAGAGGGATTTCAAACCCTAAAAACCTCGAAGGGCCATTGGGTACCCTTAACCTGTCCTAAGACTATGTCGTGGAATCCATTTCAAACGAAAGTAAAGCGGAAGCAAGGTAAAGATACAAGTGCCACGGCAGAGCCGGGTCAAAACCAAATCATAAGTGGGTGATTACCATTTATAACGAGTTATAGAATTAGCCAGGTTCTTCGATTCGCAAAAAAGGAACCCCGTCATATAGACATCGAGCACTAAAATCTGCAGAAAATACCTTTAAAAGAAGAACGGGGAAAGGAGTAAGATCGAGCCACTCATGCGGGATCGGCAGTCCTTGCTGAAGCCACATAGTATGTGCTATACCTAATAAAGATGCTCTAATGCAGTACGAAAGTCAAACACACTAGCCAAGTGGCATATCCCTCTCCTACCTCTGCACCCCTTCCCGTTAGTGCAGAGACTGGCCAGTTCGGTGCTATAGCATAGCAATTTCCTCGTGGTGGTGTACTAACCACGACATCATCATATCATATCATCTCATCGCTTGCCCGATGGTGCTGGGCTATCATATCATGCTCATATAGACTTGATTGACTCAGGGTACCCGATGAGGCTGGGCTACCCTATGACCCTAGTAAAGACTCTAGGACTATCACAGATAACGGCCATTCTGTTTCAAACGCATAAAGTAAGCAGATGCACATTTAATTAGTGCAACCTAAATAGGATACTACATGGCATGCTTTTATGCATATGCAACACCTAACATAAAATGCAACAACAGGCATGAATGTCCAACCTGAGTAAGCCCCCTAGGGAACTTACCTGAAGATGCAGAACATTAGGATAATACAAGCAAGGGCCCAAATGCAAGTCCAAAGCAATCCAAAAGCAATACACACCTATCATCAATCCATTTCCATAAGTCATCGAACCAACATTCATTCATATGAAACCCAAGTGCTCAACATCCTTAAAACCAATCGATAGTAAAACCATTTTCCAAAACCTTTCCGCTACGATCAACATCGACCAAAAATCATTTACTTCCCATCGAACCCATTGATAAAATCGTACCAACCATATTTTCCAAACTCTTAAATCTCAAGTTAAGTCAACTCGTTTTCGAAACAATTTCTTAAATCATACTTGGCCAAATTCTGACATTAAACATTTAAACCTTAAAACCAATCTCTCAAAATCATATCATAGAAATAATTCCGGCATTTTATTTCAAAACCTAAAACCCTTTTTAGATAATTTAACAAATAATATTTATCTAAAATGAACACCAAAATAAATCAATTTTTATAACCCCATTTATAAATCAGAACCGACAATTCGCGTTAAAATTCCTAAATTCATATTTTCAAAGCAACCTTTAAAATATCATATCCCAAATGTTAATACTATAAAACAAATTATAATATATTTAATATTTCCAGAAAATATAATACCATTAAATCAGAATGGTATAATAACATAATAATTTAATAGTAATAATCATATAACTATACATCGTTATAAAATAACACGTAGTATAACATAGCTTATAGTATAGATAACATATAACGCTCATAAAACAACGTGACCCAAAAGAAAATACTCTGCCGGCCCAACCGAAATGGAGGAGACAGATCCGGCCTGTCCAAATGAAAGGAAAGAAGAAAGGACCGGATCCAGAAGACCGTAACCAGAATCTGATTTCCTTCCCCAAATCTGAACCCGGTTAGAAAAATGGTATAACCCTTAAACTAAACCCGGATCCGGCCCAATGCCAGCCCATACCAAATGAAAGAAGGGACTCGCCCCTAACCTCGCTCATGCTCTCTATTCGGCAAAAAGGAAAGAAAAGGGGACAGAGGGGGAACGCTCGGCCTGCCGGCGGCTTCTTTCCGGCTCAAACCCGACCCAAACATACCGGAACCCGATTCCGACCACAACCCAGGCAAGGAAACTGAAACGCGAGAAAGAAGGAGGGAAGAAAGAGAGAATTTACTGATCGATGCGATTCCGACTTCGAGGGATAATCACCGACGGCAATGGCAGATTCCAACTGAAATCGACGGGAGAGAAGCGGGCTCCGGTCTAAGAAAAGGTAGGGGATATGTACGAGCGAGATCGAAGGTGATTTGAATCAAAACGAGAATGAACGCAATGAACCTTTTCAGGAAAAAGGGTGGAGGGTTGCGACGGGGCTCCGAGGAGCTTCTGGGCTGGCTCGTCCTCGTCGGCCTCGGAGAAGGCTCGGGGAGGCTCGAGTTACTGGCCGCTCGATAGGCGCTCGGCTGAACCCAGGGAAGCCTCCTAGTGGTTTCCGTCGACGACGAGAAGGAAGGAAGAATGGAAGCGCTCCGGTGTTCTTCTGCTGGCTCGGCTATTGCGAGGCTGGTGATGGTGGTTCCTGACTCCCGGCAAAAACAGGCAAGAGGGGAGCTGTTGTAGATGCCTTGGAAGAGAGTAGATTGGAGATGGAAGTGAGGAGGTTGGGTTTTCAAATTAAATCAGACAAGGGGAATGGGTGTTCTGCAATCGAAATAAAGGAGGGAGAGTGGCCTGCTGCAGTGGCGTGGGGGTCTATTTGGTATGGCAAGTTTGACCTTTTGCCACAAATAATAGAGCAAGGGGGTGTCGGAGAAGGAAGGTAGAGTGATGGTTTAACTAGAACTAGGAAAGAAAGCTGGAAGAAGGTTGTCTCATTTGTGAAGGGAGCAAGAAGAAAAAGGAGGAAGTACTCCTACTGCTAGGAAAATCAGATAGGGGAAGAAAAGAAACAAGGAAGTGGTCCCCAAAGGGACTTCAAATACCCGCAAATCAAAACTCAAAACCCGCTAATCTCGACTCTAACGAAATTTCAAGTCGAAAAAAAAATTCAAAATAGTTTGTAACGATCGTAATTACATTAAGTAAATTTTATTATCACTCGGAGCTCGAAAGCGGAGTTAAATTCCGTTAAAATCCAAATTCTTAAAGCGATGCCGGAATGACTTTTAAATCGAAACTTGGCGCTCGAGGACAGAAATTTCAAATCTCCCGAATCTTAAAAATCGAGATGATTATAAATCATTATTTTAATTATTTAATATTATAAAATTTCCCGGTCTTTACAGGTATTTCATATCTCCCCCCTTAAAAATAAGTTTCGTCCCGAAACTTAGAAAACGAAAAAGAGTAGGTAGAAGAGGTATAAAGGAAAGAGAGTATGGTATTGAGATGTTTTAACATTGATCATGTACAATACTAAGAGTTAACGAGCAGAAGCTTAGAATTAAATGCGACTAAATCTCTCTAGATAGGGAAAGAATGACATCATTAGCTCTCTTTGTACACACCTGTCTTCAATTGCTTGAACTGCCACATATATGAAACTTGGAAATGATATACCTTGAGGGATTTTGGAGATCGAACTCAATATCTATGGAATTATGAATACCCACGTACATCGATATATATCTATCTCATTGCTTAAGCGCAAAATAATTGAACTACATCCAACGTAATTAGTTGTTCACCGAACTCATCATTGCTAAAGTCTGAGAGTTATTTTTTTCTTACAATTACCTCTTAACGTAGGCCTAAGCACATACGACCGAGTTGTTTTACACACATTTTTTTTAATCTTATTTGGGCATGTACGACGATATATTAAATATTAGCGCAAGTTAGTCAACTCTTATTACATAATGAATATGTATGCTAGACTACCATTGACTTTCTTCTCAACCCCACTTGACTTTATTTTCCAGGTTACCCAATGGTCCGCGGTGGTTTCAAAGGCAGTCACTATAGGCAGAACTGATATTCTATTCAAGTGTAACGAGTGCTCTGTATGAAACGGGTTCTTCTTGGATCTCTTTCGTATCCGTTGAATAACACGTTGTCTGGTGCCTTGTCTTCCTCCCGAAAGCGAGCGTGATATCGAATTTATTCTTTTATTATATGGTTTGATTGTATTTTACTTTTGTACTATCTCAGACGTTGACCAATGAGAGTTCGGATCATTAACGAAGCAATCACATTAGGACATTACACCTAGTTCGGATAGAGAAGCTATGGAATCGTAAGTAAGACACGAACGGGAGAACACATGGAACTCATAAAGTTTTATCTCTCATGGGGTAGAAGGTCATTCACCACACACACACGATGCACCACGATGAGTTCACTTCTTCGCTGTCGAAATTTTGAGAATCTCACATTGATCGTATCATGCACATTGAACGCTTGTATTAATTTATAAGGTATCTTATGCTTATAGTAGCAGATTACTAGGGCACAAAGATGCTAAAGACATATCACTTCAGGTTCTTTAAGGTAGTTTAAAGTCGATCTCGAGAAGTTTGAGTTGAGATATTGCAATTTGACCCACTTAAATCTTTCACAAAACATTACCCATTAACTTCAAAAGCACTTACAAATTTAGCACTATTTTCCATCACTTTAAGATTTGTATAGAATAGTAAAATTGATACTTTGAAAAATTTGGTGAAAACAATAACATATATGGTTGACACAATACACTCATGATCAAATAATTGCTTTGAATAGGGAGTACTTAAAATATATAATCTTTAAACACTTGAACACATACAATAATTATTAAATATAAAAAAAATATTAGAGATAAACAGATACTTTCAATAACGAACATTTAACGGAAAGGATCACCCTTGAGATTTTTTTTTGTTGAAAATCATATTGATTATCGTATTTCTATAACACTCGGTTAAAAAACAATATCTTACATATATCATTTGCAAAATTCTTCGAAAAATGTTGAAAAAATAAATTCTCTCTATCAATATAATTTATTTCTTTTAAAACCTTAAACAAAGGAATTTTAGGTTTGTTTGCGGAAATAAAGTACAAAAATAAAAGAGGATTTCACCAAAAGATTTGTTAAGATTTGTTTCAATAATTTGATTAAATTAAACTTTAAACTTTAAATTTTAGAAAAGCATTTTCATAAATAAAACTAACTTTTCAATGTGAATGATTTTTCAAAGAAATATGTTTACTTTCACTTTAAGAAATCAAAAATTGTATTTCAACTTAAAGAAATGATTTTAAGAAAAACATATTTTAAAACTCGTGTACGAAAACCATTAGCTCTGATATCACCTTCTCTAACACCCCCTTTTAGAAACCAAGGGAATGCAACATCGCCAGTGATTACTCGGACTTTAATGTCTTTGTAACCACCTTATGCTTATAGGGGCATGCAATCATACTCCCATAAACAAGATGATAACAATTAAATACATAAATGAAATACAATTAAATAGCGGAAGACTTGAAATATAAAAATAAATCTTTATGATACGGGGTTAGCCGTAGGATGACCCGATCTTCGACAATCAAACAAGAAACTAAAGAACGGAAGCAAGAAACAATAAAGACTCAAAGAAACGCAGCAAGACTCAACAAGAATCGATCAAGAATAGCCAAGATCGACCAAGAATGAACCAAGACTCAACAAGATCTCAAGATCAGGGGATGAACTCAAAATCGACTAAACAAAAGAAACAAAGACTCGATAAAAAGGATGCAAGACTCGAAATTGAATAACAAGAATTGAAAGACACGATCGATAAGGACTGAGTCGATCTATATAGAACAAGATAAAGACCCCAGGCCTCCTCAGAGGGTAGGAACCAATACCAATGACTATATAACCCGTCTCTACAACCCTACACAACCAAGCGGACAACTTGGAGGCACGAGGAGGGGGCTCGTGGATACTAGGATCACCAAGTCTTGCGAAGTTGATGAACACAAAGTAAACCAAGCTGAGACGATACCGATTCGTGAATGATGAGCACGGCTCTAATCATACAACAAGTACTCAATGTGTTTCACACAAATTTGAGAGACTAATTCTATTCAATAATGTTCCAACTGAAATACAAGAGGGTGAATCGACATATATAGGCCTGAGAAGGCTATTGGGCCGATTCTAGTTGATAGAAAGATAAAACTAACAACTTAAAGTTATTAATAAAATATCCCTAAAGTTTCCTAAAATAACTTAAGTAGATATAATACTAAAAATAGTAACATAGATATGTTCCAACACTTAGTCAAAATCGGCAGCTCTATGACTAAGGTGGATCGGCTTCTTCTTGAATCCCTATGCACATATAGGTCTTCAATGTAGGCTTGGTGAGTTGAACCCTGCTCGAGAACAAAGCATGACTCACAAAGTTGAACGAGTCTCTTTGAAGCTTCTTAGCTCGAGCTCGAGCCATAGGTCCTTCTCCGAGAATGATTGGTGTGTCTGGAGCTGTAGAAGATGGTCTCGCATCAACCTCCCCTTCTTGAAAAGGATTCGACTACGAATCCAAGTCTTCATCCACAGCGAAGTAGGGATTAGATCGGCGACGTTGAATGTAGCGTTCACGCCCATGTCTCCAGGAAACTCCAATTGGTAGGCATTGTCGCCCACTCTCTTCTTCACCTTGAAGGGTCTGTCACCCCTAGGCGAAAGCTTGCTCTTCCGTGCCTCTGGAAACTGTTCCTTCCTTAGGTACACCCACACAAGATCCCCAGGCTGAAATGTGACCAATCGACGTCCCTTGTTGGCCTTGTTAGCATTGTACTCAACCTTTTGCATAAGCTTCTGACGCGTCCGTTCATGTAGCTCCTTAACGAACTCGGCATGCTTACCTGCTTCAAATGATTCTTTCTCTCTCACGGGATATGGAGTAAGATCAAAAGGGGTTAGTGGATTAACACCATATACACATTCAATTGGAGTGATTTTCGTTGCAGAATGCATTGTTCTATTATAAGCAAACTCCACATGAGGTAAGGCTTCTTCCCAAAGTTTCAAATTCTTCCTAATAATGGCTCTTAGGATAGTAGTAATGGTTCTATTAGTCACCTCAGTTTGGCCATTAGTTTGGGGGTGGCTAGAAGTAGAGAATAACAATCTAGTTCCCAAATTATTCCATAAAGTTCGCCAAAAATTACTTAAGAATTTCACATCCCTATCACTAACAATGGTTTTAGGCACGCCATGTAACCTAACTACTTCTCTAAAGAATAGATTAGCAACGTTGGTAGCATCATCAGTTTTATGACATGCAATGAAATGAGCCATTTTAGAGAATCTATCAACCACTACAAATATAGAATCCCTCCCCTTCTTAGTTCTAGGCAACCCAACTATAAAATCCATGGAAATGTCTTCCCAAGGGGATGAGGGGGTCGGCAGTGGTGCGTAAAGGCCATGAGGCATAAGCTTAGCTTTAGATTTAATACAATATATGCATCTTTTAAGACAATATTTTACATCCCTAAGCATATGTGGCCAATAGAAGTGTGATTTGAAAGTCTGATAAGTCTTATCTCTACCAAAATGTTCTACACCCCTAAGCATATGTGGCCAATAGAAGTGTGATTTTAAAGTGTGATAAGTCTTATCTCTACCAAAATGTCCCATTAATCCACCACTATGGGCTTCATTAACAAGTAATAATCACAGAGAACATCTAGGAATGCACGCTTGATCTTTTCGAAAAAGAAACCCATCATGTATATAAAAGTTGTCGTTTGGACCCTTTTCTAAGCATTTTCAAAAGTAATCACCAAAATCAGCATCTTGTTCATACAATTCCTTTATATATACAAAGCCTAAGACTCTAGAATCCAAAGTGGTTAAAAGAACATGTCTTCTAGATAATGCATCAGCTACCACATTGTCTTTGCCTTTCTTATACTTAATCACATAAGGAAATGTTTCAATGAACTCCATCCATCTACCATGTCTCCTATCAAGTTTATCTTAGCTTTTAAAGTGTTTGAAGGATTCATGATCAGTCCTAAGAATAAACTCGATAGGCCATAGATAGTGAGATCATGTCTTAAGAACTCTATACAAAGCATATAATTCCTTATAATAGGTAGAGTAATTAAGACAAGAACCTTTAAGTTTCTCAGAAAAGAAGGTTATAGGCTTACCTTCCTGCATAAGGACTCCACCAATTCCAACTCCGCTAGCATCGCACTCAACCTCAAATGGCCGAGAGAAGTCCGAAAGTGCTAGTAATGGTGCGTGCGTGAGTTTGTCCTTAAGCTTGTTGAACGCCTCCTCCTGAGCTGCTCTCCATGTGAACTCACTCCTCTTCTTTGTGAGTTCAGTGAGAGGTGCTGAAATTGTGCTAAAGTCGCGCACAAATCGTCGGTAGAAGCTAGCGAGACCTTGGAAACTGCGCACATGGCCGATGTTGGTTGGTGTTGGCCATTCTTGGATGGCTTTGATCTTAGCCTCATCGACACGCAGTCCACTCGAACTCACTACAAAACCAAGAAAAGACACATGTTCATTACATAGCTCACATTTCTTTAAATTAGCATATAAGTGTTCAATTCTTAAAGTTTGAAGTACTTTTCTAAGATGTGATTCATGTTCTTTAAGGGATTTGCTATAAATCAGAATATCATCAAAATAAACAACAAAAAATTTCCCTATAAAGTTTCTAAGCACATGATTCATTAAGCGCATAAAAGTACTTGGAGCATTAGTTAAACCAAAAGACATAACCAACTACTCATATAAACCAAACTTAGTCTTGAAAGTTGTTTTCCATTCATCACCTTCCTTCATTCTTATTTGATGATAACCACTTTTAAGATCTATTTTTGAAAATATAGAAGCTTCATGTAGTTCATCTAACATATCATCTAATCTAGGAATAGGATGGCGATATTTGACAATAATATTGTTAATAGCCCTACAATCTACACACATTCTCCACGATCCGTCTTTCTTAGGGACTAATAACACAGGCACAACACAAGGACTTAAGCTTTCACGAATATATCCCTTATCCAACAGTTCCTGAACTTGGGAATGGACCTCTTGGGTCTCAGTGGGATTCATACGATAAGAAGGTCTATTAGGCAAGGCAGCCCCTGGAATAAGATCAATTTGATGCTCAATTCCACGAATAGAGGATGGACCTGCTGGTATGTCATCGGGGAATACATCCTTATATTCCTCAAGAAGGGCGAGAATATGTGCTGGAAGAGTAGCTTTAAGCTCTTCACTCAACATGTTCAATCCCTTGCAAAGGAGCATAAGAGTTGTTTCTCCATCCACAAATTCGTCTAAATATGCACTCTTGGAAGCTAAAAGTACACCTTTAGGCCGATTTTGAGGATCCACTTGGCTCGACTGAGCCGTCTTATCTAACTCACCTTTACTTACCTTACGCTTCTCAATCTCGTCAGCCACTTGTGTAGGCGTCATAGGCTTGAGAACGACGTTCTTCCCCTGAAAAGTAAAGGCATATCGGTTAGTATAACCATCATGTTGGACCTTACGATCAAATTGCCAAGGACAACCTAATAAAATATGACAAGCTTGCATAGGCACAATATCACATAAAACATCATCTTCATAATGTCCTAGTTTAATATGCACTCTAACTTGCTTGTTTACTTTTAAGTTTCCACAATCATTCATCCAATGCAATTTATAAGGTCTAGGATGTTGGACAGTAGATAGTTGCAATTTATCAACCATTTCTTGACTAGCTAGATTACAAAAACTAACACCATCAATGATCACATTAACAACCTTTCCCTTAACTATGCAGCGAGTATGAAACAAGTTTTCTCTTTGATTATCATCACATGGTGTAGGAACAACACTGAGGACTCTCCTAACAATCAAAGACTCTCCATGTTCATATTCGACCTCATCATCTTCATTATCATAGCATATAAGGTTGAGGTTTTGATCATTGTTATCATTAGCATGCTCATCATGTTCATCACAAGAATTTTCAGATTCATATTCTCCTAGGTGATTAATCATGAGAGTTTTCTTATTAGGGCAATCCTTCATATAATGACCTCTACCTTGGCATTTAAAGCATACAATATCTCTAGAACGAGTGGTAGAAGGGTTAGGATTACTCCCTTTGGGATCAGTAGATGTCCCAAACGATTCACGCCCGTTCCATGGGCCCTTCCCTTTGTCGAGGGCCTACTGAGACGCTCGTCGACCTTCATCCTTCCATGGGAGCTGCAATGGCTGGTCACGAGAGCCACCCTCCGAGTGCCCTTGGGGCTGTTGTGGCCGAGGTTGGCGCCATTGGGGCTGTTGGCCACTCGACATTCTTCCTTGATTCTTATAACGTTGTCCCCTTTCTACTTTAATTGCTAAATGTAACAAATCAGTAGGAGTAGTATAGGGGAAATAATCAATTTCATGAGCTAAGGCCGGATGCAAGATCCTAAGATATCTAGCATTAGAAATTTCATGTGATTCTACTACATTAGCCCTATCCATGGTTTCTTGCATAAGATTAAAGGTTTCCTCAACAGTTTTGCTACCTTCTTTTAGATTTTTTAATCTTTGCCTAAGCTCTCTATCATATTGTTGAGGGACAAATCTATTTCTCATTAATTCCTTTAATTGATCCCAAGAAGCAATAGGTGCGTCAAGGACTCTTCTTCTTTCTTTAAATAGGTTATCCCACCAAATTAAAGCAAAGCCTGTGAATTCTAGTGAAGCTAGTTGCACTTTCTTAGCATTTGAGAAATTATGACAATTCCAGATTTGATCCATTTTAAATTCCCAATCAATATAAGCATCTGGATCAGTTTTACCATCAAAAGGAGGAATCTTTACCTTAACCTTACCTATGTCGTCCTCGTCATAATTCCTAGATGCGCGGTTTTGGTACTGATTTCCCCTTTGATTCTGTCTCGGGTGTTGCTCCCAATACTCCTCTTCTTGGAAGTCATCATCTTGCTCCGAGTAGTAGAATTGCTCCTGGAAGCCTCGTCCTCTCCCCCTTCCTCATCCTTGACCCTGCACATTAACAAACTCATTATTCCTATCATTCCTCCCACCTCGTGGAGAGTTGTTTTCTTCAAAAATAGGATTATTCACATTAAGATTGGGGTTAGGGTTAGGGTTAGGATTATTGACTTCCCTTTCATCGCGAGGCGGCTCATCACGCCTTTGATTACCTTGACCATCGATGGTGTTCGAACCACTAGGTTTTGAACTCTCCAAAGCCGCCATCTTGGCTTGTAGTGCAGCCAAGGTGTCCGTAACTGTGGCCATGATGGCTACCAAGGTGTTGAATTGTTCGGGAGTAATGGTAGTGCTAGAGTTATTCCCATTGTTGGGCTCGTTGTTTACTTGGTTACCTGCCTGAGACATTGCAACAAGAAAAGAAACAAAGAACTATGTAAAAGATTAGTAAAAACATAAACAACCTCACAATTATGTTTCGCTCACACTCTTCTCTCCGATTGGTATGTCACGCTTGCTGGGGCAATTCGCCTTGGGCAAATCAACACTCAAGCAAAGAACTAAGCAATCAAAGTATATATATATGAGAGAACAAGACTCAAGGGTGCTCGACAAAGGCTGTAAGCACTCGACAATAGCCAAAGAGAACTCGATCCAAGCAATAGGGCACTCGACAGTAGCTAGAATGCAGAAAAGATACTCGATTTAAGCAAAGTTGCACTCGCCAGGGGTTAAGCACATTCGACGCAGCAAGGAGAGAACTTGGTATCGACTGAGATCTCTTGACTCAACACAACAGCAACTCGATATGAACAAGGAGTACTCGATCAAGAGAGAAGGGTACTCGACAATGAAGAGAAATAAAAGAAAATAAAAGAAAGACAATGAAAGTTTAGAAATTTACCTCTTTTTGATTGAAAACCTTAAGTTAGGATGTTGTAGTTGCAAGGTAGGGTTTCAATTTAGAATTTTGATGAGGTAATGTGTTTGAGATATAGGGTTGTCGACTAGGGCTTGAGAGGTTCACCAAAATAGGTCCTTTGGGGAGCTTTCTTGCACTAGTAGAACAAACTCTCTCTTTTTTTTTTCTTTTTTTTTTACTTACTTTTGCCCCTAGTGAATTTTATCCTCCTAGGTCCAAGTTCAATCTCTCTTTTTTTTAAAAAAAAACTGATTTTTTTTTAACTAATGCAAGAAAGACTTAATGCAAAAAGAAGGACTCGGAAATTCTAAGAAATAATGGTGAAAGGATAAAATTTGTAGCCCTAAAGATAAATAAATAGACAACCTTTGGATATATTTGGTAACAAGGTCTATCTAAGCCTCTTAAAGATAAATGATAGATAATATGGAATAATCTACCAAATAAAATCAGATCTCAATAAGGCAAGTAGAATAGCTAAAGGATAGATCAAAAGTTCCAAAGATAGAAAAGATAGAAAGATAAACAAACTAGGGTTTGTCATGTGTGGAGGATGATTTTCGGCCAAGCAAGGCTATGGGGACAGTAATTGCCGTCGGCTTTAGGGGTGTGCACAAGGGTTGTGTACACCTCTTTGGTCGACTCCACGGTCTCGGCTAGGCTTTGTGTTTAGGCTATGCAACCACAAACAATCACAAACTCAAGATTAGTGCAATAATCAAATAAAGAATGCAAGAAGTAAAACCCAAGAACAAGAAAGACTCTATTTTTGTGTTTTTGTGTTTAGGAAAAGAAAAAGACTCAATCTTGATGTCGGAAACCAAAGCTCTGATGCCAATTTGATACGGGGTTAGTCGTAGGATGACCCGATCTTCGACAATCAAACAAGAAACTAAAGAACGGAAGCAAGAAACAATAAAGACTCAAAGAAACGCAGCAAGACTCAACAAGAATCGATCAAGAACAGCCAAGATCGACCAAGAATGAACCAAGACTCGACAAGATCTCAAGATCAGGGGCTGAACTCGAAATAGACTAAACAAAAGAAATAAAGACTCGATAAAAAGGATGCAAGACTCGAAATTGAATAACAAGAATTGAAAGACACGACTGATAAGGACTGAGTCGATCTATATAGAACAAGATAAAGACCCTAGGCCTCCTCAGAGGGTAGGAACCAATACCAATGACTATATAACCCGCCTCTACAACCCTACACAACCAAGCGGACAACTTGGAGGCACAAGGAGGAGGCTCGTGGATACTAGGATTACCAAGTCTTGCGAAGTTGATGAACACAAAGCAAATCAAGCTGAGACGATACCAATTCGTGAATGATGAGCACGGCTCTAATCATTCAACAAGCACTCAATGTGTTTCACACAAATTTGAGAGACTAATTCTATTCAATAATGTTCCAACTGAAATACAAGAGGGTGAATCGACATATATAGGCCTGAGAAGGTCGTTGGGCCGATTCTAGTTGATAGAAAGATAACAACTAACAACTTAAAGTGATTAATAAAAGAAAAAATTTGCAATATAGGACGTTTTTTTGGACGTATTTGCAAAATGCCCTCGTTTTTTTGACAATTTAGGAAAATGTCCCATATATATACTTTCTCAAATTGGAATCTCTCTCCTCTCCGGACCTTTCCCCTTTCCCTCGCTCGAACCCTAGCCGCTCGAACCCTTGGAGCCGCCGGAGATTCGCTCCGCCTCTCCCCTCCCTCCTTGCCGGCGACTCGATCATCCTCTCCACCTCCTCGCCTCGTCTCCGTCACTGCATCGGCCAGCCTTTCATCTGATTATTTTGTGCACGCTGGTTAGATCGAGATTCCTATTCTCCAGCGACTTGCACCTCCCCCTCGCCTCGTCTCCATCACTGCATCGCTCCTCCTCTCCACCTCCTCCTTGCCTCGTCTCCGTCTCCGGCGATCGAGCATAAGCTAAGGTACGGTGTTTTTGTGAGTTGATGATTTTGCTGGATTTTGGTCGCCTTGCTTATCAGTCCCTCAATCCCCCCTTATCATCCGACGAATCTTCCTATTTTAGGCTCTCGAGTTGCGGCAAAGGCGGATTCAGTACATGTTCAGGTAGCTCCTGCCCCTATTGTTGCTCCTGCAGATATTCCTCCATTCTCGCTGGATACACTGTTATTTGAATGTCTTTGGAGCTTGAATATGGAGCAACAGAGCAATATTACACCGATCTGACCGAATTGAATGTTGCATCTGTACCAGTTCATCTAGGTAATCTCTCCAATTTCCAATTCGTTTGATTAAATGTGCTATACTGCTCAATGTAGGATTAAATTTGATCAGAGTGAACACTGTTATTTGAATGTTTTTGGTGCGTGTAACTACTCTTTGACATTATCTTTTATTTTCTATTTTCTCAAACAATTGTCCATATGACATTTGAGGTTGGTAACTGGTATAGCAGTATAGCACATTGATTCTTGGGAGCTTCATTTATTGCATATTTATTCCTTTTTCCAGTTGTATATTGGTTAATGTTTTATTGTTGTTGGCCCCCACTGTCTTCTGAAGTTTTTCTATTTTAGTTTTAAGAAACTGAATTCTACTTGTTGAGTGCTAGAGTATAACTTAAGAGTTGCAGATTTGCTTGCTTCAACTATTCTTACTGGATTCTACCTGATCTTAGATCCTTTCTAATTAGGCTCGTTGTGTAATATAGGGATTGAATCAGTTTATGAGTGGAAGGGAGAGGTAACTACCATATACTTGCACTTGCCGACTTTTCAAGGGCCATCAAAAAAATTTGTGATTGTGGAATGTAGAGAAAACTTGTTTATTTTTCTCCTCCTTTCCATTTCTCATTCTATTTGCTGGCGAATTGATTTTTTACCTCTTTCAATCAGCTTCTCCTGCACAAAGAATATTTTGGGCAGTATGGAAAGGTCTTAAAGGTGTCCATCTCGCGAACTTCAGCTGGCACTATTCAGCAGTTTGCAAATAATACTTGTAGTGTGTAAGTGTCGTAGTCTCATTTCCTTTGTTGTTAGATCGACATTCTGCTTTTGCTTCATTTCATATTCTTTCATTACATACAGATTGAAGGTATTTATTTTTTATTTGTTTAACCGTAACCATATCTTTTATATGACTAACTGTGATAATATATTATTTATATGGTTTCATTGCTTTTATAGTATTATGATCTGTCTATCAAGTGTATGATTCACAATGGGCAAGCACATGAACTATCTTCTTTACTACTTATTCAGGTGGTTGGGACTCCATTGAGTTCTTCTTTGCTACTTATTCACAATGGGCAAGCACATTGAGTTCTTCTTCTTTGGGGGGTTTGCATTTTATATTAGTGGATTACTTTTATAATGCTCCACCATTGCTTTTGTTGTGGATTGACAATTTTATTTCTTGTCTGTGTATAGGATGGGGAGCTGTATGTATGGGGAAGGAATTTTTGTTTTTCCTGTATATTTAATCTTAGGGAGGGGGGTGGTGCAATAATGTCACTACTTGTCTTGCTCGCAAGAATAGTGGTCTAGGATCTTCAAGGAAGATGGTGAGACAACTCGCTTTCTCTGGGATACTGAGTAACAATCCAGGTGAATGCCATACCCTGGTAAATTTGAACCAAATTTGCGGGTTTTTCCATTCTTTACAGTAAGATGCGTACTTGAACTGAATTTCATGGTGCAGAGTTCTAAAACTGGAATAGGGTGAAGGTTTGGTACTGTGACAGATCATCTTTCCCAGAAGATATAGAAGTTGTCAATCCTGTGAGCAAATTGAAATTCATTTGAACAAGTTTTTTTAAAAAAAATTGGTGAATCCTTTTTTATTTATTTAACCAGAATAGTTCCTTCTTGTTTTTGTTTTGGACAGTGTAGGTTACTAAGCTTCACTTTAGAGGAGCGAGGATTTGGCTTGCAGTCATAGAAGAACTACTTGCAAAAGGAATGAACTCTTTTGAAAATGTATGGCTTTTAAAATACCAAATGCTTCATTCTCTTTTATGTGCTTTTGCACCACATTTCTTTATGGTGATCATTACTGAAGAGTTGCCACATTAGGCTATTCTTTCTGGATGTTCAGCTGGTGGAATGACTTCCATTTTGCATTGTGATAGCTTTCGAGCTCTCCTACCAATTGATACTAAAGTGAAGTGCCTTTCAGATGCCGGCTACTTTGTGAATGTGTGAGCATCACTCTCTCTTACGGATCTTTCTTTTCAAATTATGTTTCCCTTGTTCACTTGTCATTATATCTGTTGAGTTCTCTTCCGACGTTATGAATTTTCCTTTCTACAGGCCCGATGTGTCTGGAGCAGGTTAGATCGAATCTTACTTCTATCAAATAGTTTAATTATATGTATGTATTCTTCTCACTTGCCCTTTACTCTATTCGTGATCGGTGGTTGTGTGCAACTTATATATCATCACCACACAAGTGACGCAACACTTGCTAATTGCACGAGAAGTGTTTCATTTTTCCCCTAAAATAGCAAGACCTCTATCCTGATCTTGATCTTTTTATATATTGGATCCCTTTATGGATTTGTAACAATGGAAATTTCACATTGTTTCAGAAAGGGAAATTAAGTGGCATATAAGATTGTTAGAAATTTTGATGATCAGCATCTTAGGATCCTCAACCGAAATGATGCACTAGGTTGAAGTGTCCAGTCTAACTAAATACCTCATTGAAAATGAAGAAGAAGAGAGTTAATATAGTTATCCTCCATATGGTTTTGAGTATTTGATAGCCACACCCTTCAAGTTTAAATTTCTCAAAGGAAGTGGAAATGCGACGAGGGACAAAAATCAGCCATTATTCCTTTCATTATGTTTTCACTTTCTTCATCATATTGCCTTTGGTTTGCACTGCTGATTTTATCCTGAACCCGTGACACACAGGTTTCGGTGAGGAACTTGCCTTCATACTGCACGACAAGGTCACTTAGACCACATTTGGTAAGAGGTTAACACTATGCGTCGGTACTTCTCTTTACTGGGTCCTCTTCCTGTACCTATTGTTCATTCTTATCATTGCATTTTGATTTTCTTGCTATAGTGCCTCTTTCCGCAGTATGTTGCAACGCAGATACGAACACCACTATTTTTGCTGAACGCAGCGTATGATTCGTGGCAGGTTTTGTGTAAGTCTTGGCAAAATTTTGTTATCCTTCTTTTTTGGTTTCTAAATCTGAGGCCTTGTGTTGGTTTAGATTAAGAATATCCTAGACTCCGATTGCTGCTGATCCTCAGGGCGATTGGTCTGATTGCAAGCGCGGCATAAAGAACTGCTCTCCTGGTCAGCTCAGAGTCATGCAAGGTTTCTTCTAAACTACACATGTGAATTCGAAGCTCCAACTGGGACCAACTAACTGTATTTATCATGACAGCTTTCAGAGTGGAGTTCTTATCTGCGCTTCTTGTGCTAGGCAGATCAGTGTCCAGAGGCTTGTTCATAAACTCTTGCTTTGCCCACTGTCAAACCGAAATGCAGGAGACGTGGTTTAGATCCGACTCCCCGAAACTGACCAATACTGTACATCTCTACTGCCCCTTTTCCTTTCAAGTATGGAAGCTGTCTTCCTTGCAATTCCAAATATAAATCACTTGTATGGAATTCTTGTATAATGACAGTATAATGACAGACAATAGCAGAGGCTGTCGGAGATTGGTTCTTCGACCGAATCCCGTTCCAGCGGATAGATTGCCCAAATCCATGCGATCGAACGTTCCATAACCTGGTTTTCAGTCCAGAACAACACTCGACACTCTGGAGTATAGGCTAACTTGTTTCACACAAATCATTCTTTAGATCCTTATTCATATTTGGGTCTTAAGATCCAAAAGGGGTATACATGTTTTCTTCCATGCGATCGAAATTTTATATATTAAAAATGCATATATATTCGTCAAGGGTTCATTTAAAGCCTATTAGCTCAAAATGGTAGAGCAATGTGTCTATGCACAATGATACGGGTTCAAATCCCGCATAGGCTATCGATGTGGTATCTCTTATTATGTTTCTCTTCGTGAATAAGAGTATAAGGTGCAAAAATAAAATTGTAATGTGTAGTTGTGCAACTGTAAATTTGTGACGTGGTGGAAAAAAGAAAAGAAAAACTTAAAAAAAGTGCTGACGTGGAAAAAAAAGGATTTTTTTTAAAAAGTGCTGACACACATAGAATAAAAAGTGCACAAATTAGAATAAAAAGTGCAAGAATAATATTATTAAATGCACAAATCTGATTTGAATTGTTTATTGGAAAGGAGTATGAACAAGTTCTAAATTGCACATTCAAACTAAAATAACTTTCGAATCTAATTTGCACAACATAAACTTATATTTTGCTCAACAATAGGTTATTTTTGCACAACAATTGAAACTTGTGAAATTGTTCTCAACATGATTTTATTTTCTCTCAATATAATTTCATACTTTCTCAATAAATTATTGCACAACATCATCTTAGTTTTGCTTAACAATACGTTATTTTTGCACAACAATCGAGACTTGAGAATTTTTTCTCAACATGATTTTATTTTCTCTCAATATAATTTCATACTTTCTCAATAAATTATTGCACAACATGCTCTTATTTTTGCTCATTAATACTTTATTTTTGCACAACATTTGAGACTTGAGAAATTGTGTCTCAACATGATCTTACTTTTTGTAAATATAATTTTATACTTTTTAATAGATTATTGCACAACATGAGGTTATTTTTGCTCATCAATAGACAATAATTGCATAACATAGGGGATTGGTGAAATTTTGCTCAACATCATCTTATTTTTGCTCAACTATAGGTTATTTTTACACAACAACCGAGACTTGTAAATTTGTTTTCAACATGATCTTATTTTCTCTCAATATAATTTCATACTTTCTCAATAAATTATTGCACAACATGCTCTTATTTTTGCTCATCAATACTTTATTTTTGCACAACTAGTGGGGAAAATTAGTGCTGACACTGATATTAGTTACAATTAGTGCTGACACTAATATTAGTTACAATTAGTGTTGACACTGATATTAGTTACAATTAGCGCTGACACTGATATATTAGTTATAATTAGTGGTGAAAATTTGCACGACTCTGTTTTAAGAGTTGCACGACTCTGTTGTAAGAGTTGCACGACTCGTTGCACGACTCTGTTGTAAGAGTTGCACGACCCTGTTTTAAGAGTTGCACGACCCTGTTGTAAGAGTTGCACGACCCTGTTGTAAGAGTTGCACGACCCTGTTTTAAGAGTTGCACGACCCTGTTGTAACAGTTGCACGACTCTGTTGTAAGAGTTACACGACTCTGTTTTAAGAGTTGCACGGCTCTGTTTTAAGAGTTGCACGGCTCTGTTTTAAGAGTTGCACGACTCTGTTTTAAGAGTTGCACGACTCTTTTTTAAGAGTTGCACGACTTACGGTTATATTTGCACATCAGAATCTTTTATTTGCACGAAAAATGTGAAAAATAAAAAAAAATAGAGTTGGGTCATATTTGCACAACTTATGTAATGTAACAATTTATGTTATTATTAATTTTTATTTGATGCCTTTGTGCATCCATGGCTCAAGCTCAATCCAAGCAAATCAAGCAATAAGTGAAAGAATGAAAATGATGATACATGCTTGTCTTATTCACAACCCAAAACGGTGATGATCACCAATGGACTAAAGATACTCTGTTTATCTTTGAACTTATGTAATGTAATAATTTAATTTGGCAAATTGAAGGCAGAAAATTGAACCATCAAAATCAAGATCAATCTAACAACTTAGATCAAAATGGATGGGTAATGTTGTGTCATTCTCACATCCCAAATAAACCCACCCAAAAAATAAAACCTTCACACTTTCACAGTGTGTGATGTGAACTGTGAAGGTGTGAGCCCAGTGTTATTTATGACCCCCCATGTCCACAAAGATACAATCTTTATTCACAAACCAAACACCAACGCAGAGAAATAAGCAACAAACAAAAAATCCTCCATTAACAACCAAAAAACTCCAGCTGCCATGAAATCAGTGAAAACCCATTTGCTTATCCTTCTGATCTTGCACACCCACCTCTCAATTTCAACTGGGCAACCAAATTCCAGCCTGGGATTGCTGAGGAGCGGTGGCGCAATGGTGGCGCCAGATGAGGAGTTTCAGATGGATTCAGAGGTGAGCAGGAGAGTGTTGGTAATGGAGAAGAGGTATATAAGGTATGAGACATTGAAGAGGAATGCAGTTCCATGTTCAACTCCTGGTACTTCTTACTACAATTGTGCACCTCCTGAGACCAACCATTTCAATAGGGGGTGTGAGGTAATCATCAGATGTGCAATTTTCAGCAATTGCATTCGGGATTAAGCAAATTATTTTAGGTGCGAAGAATTAAAGAATGGGACAATCAAGGAAATCATGAGCTCCTAAAATCACCTTATTTGCATAAGTATATATATATATATAGGTGAAATCAAACAAAATTCTATTTAAAAAAGAGCTTGAAAAGGAGAAGGAAATGTTAAGATAATGTACCTGTCAGCACCACCAGCATCACTTGAACTACTCCCCTCCCCCCCTGCAAATTTATTAACAGGCAATCAACAATCTGTTGAAAAACAATTGACCATGACATCCTGGGACAGTGGAAATAAACTATCAGTCAGCTGCAACTAAATATGTAATGCTACCAAAGAGGGACTTGATTCGCCTAAAACTCAAATACAATGGTCAAGGCATGAGAACAAAAATTCAGCACTAGCTTAATTCATGGCCTAGAGGTTGTGCAACTCTAACCTCCAGGTGTGCAACTCTAAACTCCAGGTGTGCAAATCTGATCAGCAGCAGCCCACTCATTCTCTTTTGTATTCAATGCATTAAGACACACATAATTTGCAGTTTGGGCATAAGAAAAAGGACTTTCAGAAATGCTATATTTTGTGCAATATTATATGGTCAATCAACAAAGATGGAATCTGAAATCCCTAACCAACAGAAATTGCAAATCGAAATCCCTAAAAAGTCTTTATCTTAAAGTATGTTACTTGCTTTGATGTCTCTCGTGAAGGAACATAAGGCGTCTTCATGAAGGAACATAAGGCTTCTAGCAGTACCTAAGCATATAGCAGAACGCTTTCCCCAGTCTAGTTTACTCCGATCACTTGTGAAAGCTAACAATTTGATCAACAAAAGGCAGCAACTTAAGCTGAACAGTTAATCAAAACAATTTTGAGTCTGTCATCTGCAAAAAGGCATGTTATTAAGGAGGTAGGAAGCAGGAAGACAGAGCAAGTGCAGAGCATAAACAATACAAATCAACAGTAAAAACACTCATACTTGCATCCTGGTTTGCCAGCCCTGAATTCCCCAATGTTCTCTGATCAAATTGAAGGCAAAATAAACTATGAAATTGAGTTAATCTGAACTGCAGTCCATCACAAACAAAATCGAGTTCTTATCAATAGATCGAAAACAGTCGGAAGCAAAAATCGATTAGTCGGAAGCAAAATCTGTCACATGTATGCTCAATTTCAAAGCCTTCACGGTGCAATTTGACAAAGAAACATAAACACAAATACCTTGAGATTTCAAAATCGACTCCAACACTTAAAAAATCAAAGAAAATTTGCGCCTTCAGCGCAAATTTTCTATGATTCCATTGCACTCATATAGAGTTACCTGCAATGCCGTCAACAATCGTCGATCATGATTCGACGCCTTCGTCCTCAATCGAACTACACGCGGAACGCCTTCGGCCTCCCTCGCTCGCTCCGGATTCTCAGATCCAGCGAGGGACGATGTCGACGATCTCGGAGGAGATCTCCAGCGGCAATAGAGAAGGAAGTGCAGTCGGGGACTGTGCGGCGATGCGCCGGAGATGGACGGAGACGGACGGAGGAATCGTCGAACGCTTAATCGCCGGAGAGAGAGAGCGCGCGTAGAGAAGAGAGAGCGTAGAGGAGAGAGAGTGGCGTAGGGGAGATAGGGTTTATATTTAGGACATTTAACAAAATTGTCCCAAAACGCGGACATTTCGCAAAATAAGCCCATTTTGGTGGCTATTTTGCAAAATCCTCCTTAATAAAATATCCCTAAAGTTTCCTAAAATAACTTAAGTAGAAATAATACTAAAAATAGTAACATAGATATGTTCCAACACTTGGTCAAAATCGGCAGCTCTATGACTAAGGTGGATCGGCTTCTTCTTGAATCCCTATGTACATATAGGTCTTCAATGTAGGCTCGGGGAGTTGAACCCTGCTCTAGAACAAAGCATGACTCACAAAGTTGAATGAGTCTCTCTGAAGCTTCTTAGCTCGAGCTCGAGTCATAGGTCCTTCTCCAAGAATGATTGGTGTGTCTGGAGCTATAGAAGATGGCCCCGCATCACTTTATTAATATGTCCTCTCAAATTGAGGATTTAACTTTACAACTTGATAATATTACAACGGAAGACTTTTAAATAAAATCAAATAATAAAACTTCTATACAATATATCTAGAAATTTTAAAATGTAAATACAATGTTAAAATAACTTAAGTGTCTTCTCAACTTCTCTTCTCTTCTCTTCTGAAACTCGACCTAAACCTACAAAGACTGGTCTGGCATCCGGAATGAAGGACATCAGCCATCCAAATAAAGAACGGTTAGTTCGCGAGAACTAGCAAATGACGGCTCGAAACTGGGACTTCTTTGGACTCAAACTCAGTGACCATAATACGATATGAATCTAAACCCAAATGCGATTATTGAAAATGTTTTTTGTGAAGGCTTAACATTTTAGAACACGACTCCTGAGACACGGATAACCCCGAAGGATTGAGTATCAAAAGATGCGAGTGACGAGCCCTCTTAGGAACCATACTCCGAGTATAAATGGAATATGATACAAAGCTAATTGTAATCACCGAACAAAAAACACTCTTCGAAACATTACTTCACTCACTTCCTCACGTTGAATAGCTTAAACACAATTTACACACTTTACACGATTATATTAACACGAATAACTGTTTACTAACTAATACCGGTCTCACCCTGACATAGTGGTTATGACCTACAACCGCTTTGGTTGTGTAACACACCTCATCTGGAAGTGTGTAGTTTCATGAAACCTTCAGACCGAGGAGTAACGGCCCCGACCTTACTGTAAAGACCGGGAAATTTTAGAATATTGAATTATTAAAATAGTGATTTATAATCATTCCGATTTCTAAGATTTGGGAAGTTTGGAATTTCCGTCATTGAGCTATTGGTTTTATACTAAATATTTCAAAACGAGTTCCGACAATATTTAGTTGAAAATTTGAAATATGCTTTATCCCGCTTCCATATGCGAAAATTTAAAATAATATTTGGTGTTCATTATTTATTTCGGAATTAGAAATTTAAAAAAAAAATTCGTTTTGAGTTGGATCGGATAAGGTCGAGAGAGCGGGTTTCATATTTTATTTTCCCCGTGATTTTAAACTGGGGTTCTTGGGACCAGTTTACCCCCTCCTTGTCTTTGATTCTCCCCTCCCTCCTTGTTCAACGTTCAACAACAGTAAGGGCAGTACACAGCTGTCCCATTTACCCTTCTAGGCAAGACCACCACACCTCTACTCTCCTCCTTCTTAGCCTTGTTTCCCTATTGCTGGCAAAGTGCCAAATCTTACCCATGCCAAGTTGTTCCCCACGCCAAGGGTGTTTGTTGTGAGCCTAATTTGCCATGTTTTATACTATCATTTATATCGATTTCTGCACGCATTTCATACATTTGGGTTAGAATAATACAAAATCTGTGAAGTTTACACTTATTTTCAATATATGGAGGTCTACACAAGTTTGGTTATATTTCGCAGAAATCGGACGCACTTTGGAGCTTAAAGGAAACTCATGGATAAGCTAAGAATGGTGCATCTGGAGAAAAGGCCATATTTCACCATTCTTCGTTCTGAATCAAGCTTTGATGTCTTCATGAGAGTTGTAGCCCTCGGAAAGAGCTTTCCAACGCATGGTCATATGCGTCAATCCGACGAACGAGGACTCGGGAAAGTGCGTTTCAAGAACAGAGCAGAAAGCTGAAGCCAAGTGTACTCGATATCGAGTACATCTTACTCGATATCGACCAACCTGGTCGAGCACACCTGGTCGAGCAGAGCTGATCGAGGACACCGAGTCAGAGACAACCCGACTCCCGGAACCCTACTCGAGATCGACTAGCTCTAGTCGAGATCGACCACACTTCGGAGCCATGTCCGGAGTCGACGAGTTGTGCCAAGCCGAGAAGTCGAGGACGAAGACGCAGATCACCTCTACTCGATACAGAGTAGTCGTGGTCGATATCGACCAGACCTCCGAGCCATGTCCGAGCCTTGTCGAGCGGAGTCACCCAGCCAGACCAAGTCGACGAACCCTGGTACTCGATATCGAGTAGACGTGGTTTATATCGAGTAGACATGTCGAGCCGCGTTACTCGGTTTGAGCAGTCCGAGTAGAGCTGGGATTTCTTGGGCACGAAGGATGTCGAGTGGGCCGAGATCTATCATCATCTATCCATGGAAGGGAGATCTATCAACACATGAAGACTTACTTAGTTTAGATTTATCTTTTCCTTTTAGATTTAATTCCTTTATTGCTTTTATTTATCATTAAGCCTTTTAGATATAGTTTTAGATATAGATAGATATTTCTATCCTTGAATAGCAAGGAATAGAAGGCTATAAATAAAGCCCTAGGGGCTGGTTTTTCATTAATTCAAATTCAGAAGAGAGGGAAGTAGTTCACAGAGACGGTTTAGGAGTTCGAAGGTTTTAGGGTTTTGGCGTTCAACGAGAGTTGGATTGCCGGGATTGTAAAGTCTTGGAATATAGTTTAATGCAAGTTGTTTTCTTTCAATGGATGATGTCTGAGGTTGCGATGAAGCGCGAGTAGTCCACCCACTTCTAGGGTTGGGGCGAGCCCGACGATAGCCATGCATAATTGAGGTAAAAGATCCGACCTTTATCATGTTTTGAGCATTTTCCTACTTGTTGATGTGTTTATTGCCCATCTAATGGAGATCCATGCTAACAACTTGGATTATAAACATAAAATCGGTAGAGACAATTAGGGTTTCTTGAAAGAGTTGTCTAATTGTTGGAAAAGGCGAAAGTTTGTCCTTTGATGCAATTCACATGATTATCAGTTTATCTCTACCTTATGCATGTTTGGTTATCGTTGTTGCAAACCCCAATCTTGGAAGTCCTTTTACATTAAGTTTAGTCAAAACCCCAAAGCATTTGTTTTTACTTTCTTTCGTTTTCGTTTTAAGTTTCTGCCCTCGTCGACCTCGACCAAGCCCTGGTCGATCTCGACTACTGATCTTCGACCCAGAGTCGCCGTAGCTTACTTGTGCAGGAACTCGACCATACCCACTCGACCCAGACGAAGGCTACTCGATATCGAGTAGGGCCTTGTCGAGATCGACCACCATTGCCGAGTTGCTGCTGCTGTGTTCGAATGTCCGATCTTCTGTCGACTACCCTAGTCGAGATCAAGGACCCTGTTGTCGACTTCTAACCGTGAGATTACTCTGCTGCCTAGGATCCGCTGACACGCTTCCTCGTGGATCGATCCAGACTTCCCACTACTGCATCAGGAGGAGGTCTTGTAATTATTTGCAAGGGACGGAATCTGGTTTGCTGTGAATTATTTCTATTTTATAATTTGCAATCTCGATTTCCTCCTATCAACACAAACCTGCAGACTCCTCTCCACCCCACTTCATTCTGATTTCAAAAGGTTCCCTTCTTCATCCCTTATCTCAAGCCTCCACTTCCCATCTCCCTTCATTACAAATCACAAAGATAAACCCTCAAATAGCCCTTCTTGAGGCCTGTTCTTGCTACTGTCGAGCCCCCACTCCACCCCTGTCTCCGACGAAGGCCGAACTGAGCAGCCCAGGGATCTCCCAGCTGCCAACGCCACTCCCAGAAGCCTCCGACCTCTTCGTCGGAGCCGCGAGATCCCCGTCTTCCCTGTTTCTTGTGTGAGTCGCCCTCTTTCCCTTTCGTTTTTCGTTTTCAACTCGAAATCATGTGAATATGTGAACCTTTAACTCCCATCCCCCGTCCTAGGCCAAGCAAGATCACCCTCGCCGTCCGCCAGGGCCAAAGCGCGAGCCGATTCCTCTGATTTCAGTTCGTGAGGTCGGGTGCGATTTTCTTTCATTTTCTATTCTAATCCCCTCCACATTGCTCCTCACTCATCTTTTCCCCCGTCCTAGGCCTCAATCGAACCCCTCTCGAGCTATCGAAGCCGGAGCCGCCCTCGAGCCCATCGGAGTCGGAGTTTCGCGCGATTGGTAATCTTTCTCTCTCTCCCTCCTCCCTTGCTGCGCTTTCGCTCTATTTGTATGGGTGTGGTCAGAATCAGGGTTCGGTCGGAGTGGTTGAATCTCAGGCCGAAAGGCCGCCGCCGGAATCTGGGCTCACCTCTTCCTTCCTTCTTCCGTCTTCTTTCCGAGCGCTGTTCGGTGTTGAGGAAGAAGGGTTCAAGAAACCCGGTTCTTTCTTATTTGTTTTGTTCTTAAACCGGTTCGGTGGTTCTATTTAATTAAAGAAGCCGGTTTGGTTTTGTAAAGAAAAAAATCAGATTTGCTTTGGGCCTATTACATCCGAATCCTTCATTTTTGGATTGTTGGGCTATTTCCTGGGTTGTGTGGTTTCACTTGCTAATGGGTTATCTTTCCATATATGTGGGTTATATGTTGAACTACTTACTCGTTATGGTTGTTAATAGTTATTATTACGATTATTATTATTATTATTATTATTATTATTATTATTATTATTATTATTATTATTATTATTATTATTATTATTATTATTCTGAGTTTATGAAAATATGTTTCCTGAATTTATGATCAGATACTATCAAATTATTTTAAAGGTGCTAATATTTGGAATATGTACTTTTGGTGATGATTTAAATATGTAACTTATAAAGATGGATTTACTTGGTGTTTATTTTAGATAGATATTGTTTGAACTAATTAAGAAGAGATTTTTAAGTCTTTGGAATTATCTCTTTAAGGATTTGTGTTGGAAAACCAAAATGCCGGAATTAATTCTATAATATGATTTCGAGGTATTGGTTTTAAGGTTTAAATGTTTAATGTCGGGATTCTTTGGCTTGGTTTTGAGAAGGGAGTTTTGAAGATATTGTTGGTATGATTTTATCAAAGGGTTTAATTTGAAGAATGATTTTGGTTGATGTTGATCATATCGGAAAGGTTTTGGAAAAAGGTTTTACCATCGGTTGGTTTTTAGTATGTTGAGAACTTGGGTTTCGTGCGTATAATCTTGGTCCGGTGGCTTATGGAAATGACTTGATGATAGGTGTGTATTGCTTTTGGATTGCTTTGGACTTGCATTTGGACCCTTGCTTGTATTATCCTGCTGTTCTGCATCTTCAGGTAAGTTCCCTAGGGGGCTTACTCAGGTTGGACATTCATGCCTGTTGTTGCATTTTATGTTAGGTGTTGCATATGTATAAAAGCATGCCATGTAGTATCCTATTTAGGTTGCACTAATTGAATGAGCATCTGCTTACTTTATGCGTTTGAAACAGAACGGTCGTTATCTGTGATAGTCCTAGAGTCTTTGCTAGGGTCATAGGGTAGCCCAGCCTCATCGGGTACCCTGAGTCAATCGAGTCATGAACTTCCTTATATTATGAGATGCCTGCGGGCTTTATTGTGGAGCGGGTTAGGCATGCGTGCCCCCCGATTATGATGGAATGCATTCACGAGCTGGCCAGTCTCCGCCCTATCGGAAGGGGGTGGAGGTAGGAGAGGGATATGCCATTTGGCATTGTCTTGGGCCCTTTACAGTATTTCTGCACATTATTATAACTAGGAGCATACTAGTGTGTTTGACTTTCGTACTGCATTAGAGCATCTTTATTAGGTATAGCACATACTATGTGGCCTCAGCGAGGACTGCCGGTCCCGCATGAGTGGCTCGATCTGACTCCTTTCCCCGTTCTTCTTTTAAAGGTATTCTCTGTAGATTTGAGTGCTCGATGTCTATATGACGGGGTTCCCTGTTGGCGAATCGAAGAATCTGGCTAATATCCTAATTTAGTAAAATGGTAATTAAACACTCATGATTTGGTTTTGACCGGTTCTGTCGTGACACTTGTATCTTTACTTTGCTTTCGCCTTACTTCCGTTTGAAATGAATTCCGCGACATAGTCTTAGGACAGGTCAAGGGTACCCAACGTCCCTTCGATGTTTTTAGGGTTTGAAATCCCTCTTTCTACTAATCTTAAAATGAGTTTGAAATCTCGACCCGTACCTAGATTGCAAGATCCGAACAAGGGGTTTCATCCCTTGAAACGTAACCCGGAAATCATAATTCTGGGCCGTTACAAAGATGGTATCAGAGCTGAGGTTGTGCAATTCGGGTACTGTTAATAGGAGGAAATCGAGTATGCAAATAAAATATAAATAATTACAGCAAACCAGATTCCGTCCCTTGCAAATAATTACAAGACCTCCTCCTGATGTAGCAGCGGGAAGTCAGGATCGATCCACGAGGAAGCGTGTCAGCGGATCCTAGGCAGCGGAGAATCTCACGGTCAGAAGTCGACAACAGGGTCCTCGATCTCGACTAAGGGTTAGTCGACAGAAGATCGGACAGTCGAACACAGCGCAACAGCTCGGCAAAGGGTGGTCGCTCTCGACTGGGGTCTACTCGAGATCGAGTACGGTCTGTCGAAGTCGAGTTGGTCTTCGTCGATTCCTGCACAAGTAAGCTACGGCGACTCTAGGTCGAAGATCAGTAGTCGAGGTCGACCAGGGGCTGGTCGAGATCGACGAGGGCAGGGAGTAAAACGAAATAAAAGAAAGTAAAAACAAATGCTTTGGGGGATTCGACTAAACTTAATGTAAAAAGGACTTCCAAGATTGGGGTTTGCAACGACAATAACCAAGCATGCATAAGGTAGAACCAAACAGATAATCATGTGAATCACATTAAAGGATTAAGCTTTCGCCTTTTCCAACAATTAGACAACTCTCTCAAGAAACCCTAATTGTCTCTACCGATTTTATGTTTATAATCCAAGTTGTTATCATGGATCTCCATTAGATGGGCAATAAACACATCAACAAGTAGGAAAATGCTCAAAACATGATAAAGGTCGGATCTTTACCTCAAATATGCATGGCTATCATCGGGCTCGCCCCAACCCTAGAAGTGGGTGGACTACTCGCGCTTCATCATAATTAAAGACATCAATAATAAAAGGAAATAAACTTGCATTAATAAAATAAAATAGAGCTTACAACCAAAGGAAGTCAATTCCGCTCTCGCTTCACCAACTCCTCTTGGCCACTCACTCTCTCTCTCTCTCCTACTACTTCTCCTACTGAATTTTAATCGTGATTGAATCAATGAAAAACCAGCCCCATGGGCTTTATTTATAGCTTTCTAATCCTTGCTAGTCAAGGATAGAATATCTATATCTATACCTAAAACTATATCTAAGACTTTAATGATAAATAAAAGACATAAAGGAATTCAATCTAGAATAGGAAATATATCTAAAGTGTCTTCAATGGATAGAACTTTTCTTCTTCATGGTAGATCTTGATATTTTCGGATAGAATCAGAAATCTTCACGCCCAAGCAATCCCAAGTCGAGTAGGATTCGTCGAACCGGGTAACGCGGCTCTAGAGGTCTACTCGATCTCGACAAGGGTCTGGTCGATCTCGAGTAGGGTTGACTGGCTCGGTTTCGTCGTCTCGGCTAGCTGGTGCTCGACAGACTCGGACTTGGTTCACGGTGCTCGTCGATGTCGACAAGGGCTCGTCGAGGTCGAGTAGACTGGCTATGTCGACTGGGTCTTCTCGGCTGGCTCTACTCGACAGGCTCGGATCTGGACTCGGGGCTCGTCGATCTCGACTAGGGCTCCTCGAGATCGACTAGGGTGTGGTCTTCTCTGGTCGAGTAGCTTCTCCTCGGCAAGGACTCGGACAGGCGCTGGTTGTCTCGTCGATCTTGACAAGGTCTCGTCGAGGTCGAGTAGGATTGTGCTCGGCGTCTTCGTCCTCGGCTTCTCGATCAGCTTTCTTTCTCGACTCCGGGTGTGGCGCTGAGGCGTCGTCGATCTCGACAAGTGGTACTCGAGATCGAGTAGGCTCCGGAAGTCGGGTTGGTCTGGCTCAGCTCTCTCGACCAGGCTTCGTCGATCAGGCTGCTCGGACTTTCTACTCGAGATCGAGTAAAGTCCACTCGAGATCGAGTAGCCTGGGCTTCAGCTTGGTTCTGTATTCTCGGATCCTGGACTTCTGTAGTTGCTTTCCGAGCTTTTCTGACCTTCTTTAGAGTTGCTGTAAAATGCTCCGAATTCTGCGAAATTAAACAGAAACTGGTGTAGATTCCACAATTTGGCAAATAAACATAAACCACATAGATTCTGCACTATCTTAGCCCGAATGAATGAAATGCATGCAGAAATCGATATAAAAGTCACAGTAAAACATGGCAGATTAGGCTCACAACACGTACGAAAGGGTCGAGTGTATGTTTTGGAAAACCGCCCATGAATTTCAAGGGATTTGAAAGGATTTTAAAAAGGGCAAAATGAACTTAAGATGCCTGACCGAAATTGGACTAAGTATTGAACTTGACTTGTAATAAAAGAGGAAAACCGACCAAACGGGGACACGAGTGGTTAGTAAAGGCGCTAGACCACCCTTATTGGGTGTAGTTGGGAACGGTAAGCAAAATACTAGCTTGCTCTTTACAGAAGGACCGGAAGACTCCAAGGAGATTGCACCAAGGTGGTTGGAGTGGCGAGTTAGGTAGGATCGCGAGGTTTTTGCCCCTCCGATCAGTCGCTCCTCGAAGAGCGACATTAGATAGCTTGATGTGCTTTATATGTTGAGCCCGAGAACGATCTTCCTTGAAGGAGGTCATTATAATTGTCATTGACTGATTCTATGCTGAGTGTTTGATATGCTGAGATCTGATTTGGATGCCCTAACAATAAAGTGTGTACTGACTTGTCTGTGCAAACGGGATAGCGGGAGTACCCTAGTTTCTGTATGGTCAGCCCAGTTATGTGTAATAGTCCGTTCCACTATGCTAAACCCTTGAGGATCTTATCGAGTCCTTCTCCCGGATTTCAGTATCTTTCATTGGAATCGGGTTGGTGATAAATACACTGTGTCGGAATCATGTGTGTATATGAAGGTTGTCTGAGTGAGTGTTGTAAGGTAGTTCTTGATGTCACTTTGAGTCAAAAGCAAGGTGTTTCTAGGGCTGTCTTTCTTGATTCTTATGACAAGCAACCAGTGTCTTCTTACCATAAAGAGTCGTACCAGAGTCTCACGGGAAAGAGAGGGTGATAAGTCAATTGGGGAAGAGTCAATGGATGCCCTTAGGGATCTCTGCCCGGTTGAAATGGTGACTCTCTCTGAATTGCATGACATGATTGTGTAGTCTCTGACACGTGTCTTATGAATAACCATTGGTACCAAGTTGTTGTGTTATTACATGTGCGACTAGTTACATTGCTTAAGTCTCATGTTATGTATTGCCTTCTATCATGATTGTATGTTGGTTATAGTATGCCTACTTGACATATTGTATTAATTGCGCTAATGATCAATTGGAAGCATGGACCACATGATATGAACCTATATGCTTGTTGTTTTGCCTGGGTTAGGTCCATGATAGTGTTTAACTTCTCTGTACAAATGCCTGTAAACGATCTCCTTAGCATGCTAGATGATGACACGTTGATGCTCCTTGTTCCTTGAATCTATCGCAGGCCCATCCATTTTGTATTCGTCAAATTGAATAGTGTTGATGATTTTGCAAGTTAATATTGTTGTGTGTTACTTGCGTGGAATGGAGAATATGAGGTTTAATTGAGTCTTGGGGAATGCATGTTTCATCCTAGTATGTGCTGATTTGAATTCATGTCCTCGTATTCTAGTCATACTGACAATTACTTAGACTTGTGTTATACATCGTTAAACTTTCCTCATGCTTCTATACCGTTGGAACATGATTGAATTGATTTCTTACGTATCGTCATGATTAGTTGCATGCATGTATCGTATGTTAAGTTGAGTTTTAGCATCATGTAGGGTCCTTGGTTGTGACTTGTGGGAATTTATATCTTGTCAACGGTATTGCTGACCTCCTCTTGAGCTAGGTCCCTGATAGTGTGGTTCTTCCCCTTTTTCTATAATCTTAAATTGTTGTACTCATCCTGATTAGTTACTGTCGAATTCGATGATTGACTTGCTTTCCGTAATGAGTAATCCTAGCATGCTTACATGTTATCGCTCGGTAGTGTTCCTTATTACTTTATGACATCCTCTCGTGATTGCATAGATGTATGACTTGGCACCTCGCATGATCACACACCACGCTATATCATGATTCCGCATATGCATGACACCTAAATGTTGGAATGAATCTATTCGAATTACCTTGGTTGTAGTCATGTTTTAATATGTGCTCGTAGTATCATGTATGGTTTTATGCTCCCCGATAAGACTCGCTAAATGATGATTACCATACTTATTCTATTACGTGAACATGCTTGTCCCATAATGTGATAGTTGTTATACCGTTTTATGTGCACTGTGACAGTTGTTCCTAGCATGCTTTTAATCTATCACTGGTGATTTCCTCTTGGTTACTCTCTGTAATGATGCCTCATGCTTTATGAACATTATGTTGAACTCTTTTAAATGACTCTTGACTATGCCCATGCCTTGTCATGTAATGCTAGTACTGTTCAGGACCTATGCTTTCTAAATGTATCTCGTCGTATGATTACATGTTGTTCTTAACCTACTATATGATCATTGTTGCCAGATGTGATAGTTACTATTCTGTTTTTATGTGTGCTCGTATGACGCTTCGTCTGCTTGTTATGATATATCTCGTTATGCTATATTTGAACTCAATTGTTGACGAGTATACCATGTTCGTCCATCGTTCATATACATGATACTTGTTATCCTCATTAAATCCCGCATGACTTCGAATCTTGCATGATCGTTACTGGTTCCGCATATCTTACTTGAAGTTGCTAGGCATCTCTCCTTCCATAGAATAATAGACTGCTAGTTGTCTCACAAGCATCAGTGTAGGAATCGATTGTGCCTTTGGAATGAATATGCATGTCGTTCTCCTTGCGATAGGTACATGTTAGTGTGGATTAATATGACTAATTTGCTCCATGATGATTCCATTTTGCTCGGCACAATTGTAACCTAATAGACTTCCATAAGGGCATCATTGCTATTCTCGAGTCGGAGTTTTGTCTCTAGTTGTTGTCTTTAGTTGTGGTCCGTTTTTGTCCCTGAAAGGAATTTGGGTTGTCCGCTCTTGTCACTCCCCTATCTCCCCTAACTTGGACTCTTGCGCGATACATTAGACGAGCGACCGCATGGGAAAAGAGAATGAGAAGTTGGATAGCGATAGAACAGTGCAACGGAAGTGTGGGCCCATAACCCACGGGCCTCAGGATCAAGGATGTCGACGGAACGGGCACGCATCAAGAATTACGGTTACTGAGTAAGATATGACTTGCAAGCGAGAGTGTTCTCCGTTCGAATTAATAACCCTTTTTAAACTTGTTGACAATGATATTGCACTAACTTGGCGATGAGATTTACGTGTTGATGTGCTGACTTGATGATGACTATTGCCTGATTGCCTTTCGTTTATGATGATATGATGTGATGTCTTATGGATCTAATGTACCATGATGTCTTGACGTGTTGCTACTCTAAGTTGTTAAGCATGATTTGAATTCCTTTGCCTGTAAAATATGAACTACATATCCTAAGAGACCTGAATTGTATCTGACAAGGTTATAATGCAGCATGCTAGCTTGCCTTGATTACGTTCATATATGATGTTTGCGATGATTATTGAGCATGATGGTAAATTGAGACTTTTTGAACCCATGTTGTTATGTTTATAAATGCTAGTTGATATGATGTAGACCTTATGTTTGATGATTTTCATAATTGCTTCTTCCTTAAACCTGTGGGTGAGGTCATTTGGTAGCGTGGTTGGAGAGTTGTGATAGAATTTTGGGCGGTTGGAATGATCGATGGTACTAGAAGGTGAGTCATGAGAAAGGGATGTTGGCTTAGGTAAGACTGAGAGAGCTTTGAGATTTATGAGAGGCAATGTTGGTGGTTCTGATGAGCTTCTAGGTGATGCTGGTAATGCTTCGGGTAGTATGAGAAGAGTAGGGAATAGCTCTTGAGAGTAGTTAGGACATAGCATGAGAGGATGCTTAGGTGTGAAGTTAGAGATAGGAGTTGGGTTCTTAGAGGTGGATGGTGTGTGAGAGTGCTTGATGGAATGAGGGGTGAGATTGGAGTATCGAAATGAATTGGGATTTCTTCAGGGGATTTTGTCGGAGTTAGTGTTATTGAGTCTAGAAGAAGATTAATCTTGGCTTGAGAGTGGAGATGGGTGAGTGGGGATTGTGTTTTATTTTGACTGGTATGACGTGAGGATTTTCTTGGTTATGTGATTTATTTATATTCGCTGGCATGATGCTAGATAGCAACCATGATGAACCTGATATACAATGATATTACATACTGATCTGCAATATTGAAGTCTAATTGACAGTGAATAGTATTATCGTGATATATTGATGCATACTACCCTGCTATGCGCTTTAGAAGCATGTTACGATGTGTTATATGAATCATGAGATAATGACGTGTTGCTATGTGAAAACATGATATTATATTACGGGGTGATAAAGCATGATGTTATGTTGTATGATCCTTAAGCATGATTGTGGGTATGTTAAATGATGAATATGACTTTGAGGATGAATATGACTTGTATATATATGAGATAATGATACCAGATTTCTAAATGATCGGTATATGGCATTGTGTTGAGTTAAGATGATGTTTGGTGAATATGCTGACATTCGATGACTGATATACTGTTTGACCTGCCCTTTCACGGAATCTTAATAACATGACTTGTTGTGTTGACAATGAGTTTGATTCATTGACCTTATGATGAGGTTGTACCTGTTATGACATTGGTGTGATAACGAGATATGTGTTATGATTTTGGCATAGATGCATATTATGACCTTTAGTATGGTGTGGAGACGTTGATGTGATCTTGTGGTAGTGTGCTGGCATATGTTTGAGACTTGTCATATGATATACTCGTTGATGATCGATTGGTTATGTGGTTATGCATTGCTTATGGCTTGTGAATCTTGCTTGAATTGAGACTGGTAGATTGATTTGATTCTGGAAACTAGGAAAAGAATATGGGATTAGCCCTTAGAGGTGGATGGTTCCACCTCCGAACTTCTGAAATTGATTGATTGTTATGCGGGAAACTGATTTGGTTTTGGAGGATTTTGACGAAATTCTAATCGAAAGGATTTTACTTGTTTTGGTGTAAATTTGCTTGGTTAAACGTCTTCTTTAAAGATTTTGAGCGGTTTGAAAGGGAATTACTTGAACATTTTAAAGAATAAACGTTACCAAGAATTTCAACGATTTTGAGGCCAATCTTTTTCAATTGCGGAATCCCTTTTCGAGAATTTTCACACCCGGGCTTATATTATAACGCCTCACGAAGTGGATACAAGCATTTTATAGGGGCGCATATAGAATGCTTGCTAAGACCTAGTAGAGACGCTATGATTGCTTTTCGAGTTATGATATGACCGAAAGGTCGGGGTAAGGGTGTGATAGGGGCCCATATCACATACTTGCTATGACCAATTGGGAATGTTATGATCACGTCAGGGTGCTTTGAGGATCTCATACGGGCCCCTATGAGATGCTTAAAGAATCAATGGCATGATCCTTGGACTCACCAATTTAAAACTTCATCCACTTGTTTTAGAGTGATTTTAGTCTCGGGGACGAGACTTGTTTTTAGAGGTGGATGATGTAAAGACCGGGAAATTTTAGAATATTGAATTATTAAAATAGTGATTTATAATCATTCCGATTTCTAAGATTTGGGAAGTTTGGAATTTCCGTCATTGAGCTATTGGTTTTATACTAAATATTTCAAAACGAGTTCCGACAATATTTAGTTGAAAATTTGAAATATGCTTTATCCCGCTTCCATATGCGAAAATTTAAAATAATATTTGGTGTTCATTATTTATTTCGGAATTAGAAATTTAAAAAAAAAATTCGTTTTGAGTTGGGTCGGATAAGGTCGAGAGAGCGGGTTTCATATTTTATTTTCCCCGTGATTTTAAACTGGGGTTCTTGGGACCAGTTTACCCCCTCCTTGTCTTTGATTCTCCCCTCCCTCCTTGTTCAACGTTCAACAACAGTAAGGGCAGTACACAGCTGTCCCATTTACCCTTCTAGGCAAGACCACCACACCTCTACTCTCCTCCTTCTTAGCCTTGTTTCCCTATTGCTGGCAAAGTGCCAAATCTTACCCATGCCAAGTTGTTCCCCACGCCAAACCTGCAGACTCCTCTCCACCCCACTTCATTCTGATTTCAAAAGGTTCCCTCCTTCATCCCTTATCTCAAGCCTCCACTTCCCATCTCCCTTCATTACAAATCACAAAGATAAACCCCCAAATAGCCCTTCTTGAGGCCTGTTCTTGCTACTGTCGAGCCCCCACTCCACCCCTATCTCCGACGAAGGCCGAACTGAGCAGCCCAGGGATCTCCCAACCGCCAACGCCACTCCCAGAAGCCTCCGACCTCGTCGTCGGAGCCGCGAGATCCCCGTCTTCCCTGTTTCTTGTGTGAGTCGCCCTCTTTCCCTTTCGTTTTTCGTTTTCAACTCGAAATCATGTGAATATGTGAACCTTTAACTCCCATCCCCCGTCCTAGGCCAAGCAAGATCACCCTCGCCGTCCGCCGGGGCCAAAGCGCGAGCCGATTCCTCTGATTTCAGTTCGTGAGGTCGGGTGCGATTTTCTTTCATTTTCTATTCTAATCCCCTCCACATTGCTCCTCACTCATCTTTTCCCCCGTCCTAGGCCTCAATCGAACCCCTCTCGAGCTATCGAAGCCGGAGCCGCCCTCGAGCCCATCGGAGTCGGAGTTTCACGCGATCGGTAATCTTTCTCTCTCTCCCTCCTCCCTTGCTGCGCTTTCGCTCTATTTGTATGGGTGTGGTCGGAATCGGGGTTCGGTCGGAGTGGTTGAATCACAGGCCGAAAGGCCGCCGCTGGAATCAGGGCTCACCTCTTCCTTCCTTCTTCCGTCTTCTTTCCGAGCGCTGTTCGGTGTTGAGGAAGAAGGGTTCAAGAAACCCGGTTCTTTCTTATTTGTTTTGTTCTTAAACCGGTTCGGTGGTTCTATTTAATTAAAGAAGCCGGTTTGGTTTTGTAAAGAAAAAAATCAGATTTGCTTTGGGCCTATTACATCCGAATCCTTCATTTTTGGATTGTTGGGCTATTTCCTGGGTTGTGTGGTTTCACTTGCTAATGGGTTATCTTTGCTAATGGGTTATCTTTCCATATATGTGGGTTATATGTTGAACTACTTACTCGTTATGGTTGTTAATAGTTATTATTATTATTATTATTATTATTATTATTATTATTATTATTATTATTATTATTATTATTATTATTATTATTATTATTATTATTATTATTATTATTCTGAGTTTATGAAAATTTGTTTCCTGAATTTATGATCATATACTATCAAATTATTTTAAAGGTGCTAATATTTGGAATATGTACTTTTGGTGATGATTTAAATATGTAACTTATAAAGATGGATTTACTTGGTGTTTATTTTAGATAGATATTGTTTGAACTAATTAAGAAGAGATTTTTAAGTCTTTGGAATTATCTCTTTAAGGATTTGTGTTGGAAAACCAAAATGCCGGAATTAATTCTATAATATGATTTCGAGGTATTGGTTTTAAGGTTTAAATGTTTAATGTCGGGATTCTTTGGCTTGGTTTTGAGAAGGGAGTTTTGAAGATATTGATGGTATGATTTTATCAAAGGGTTTAATTTGAAGAATGATTTTGGTTGATGTTGATCATATCGGAAAGGTTTTGGAAAAAGGTTTTACCATCGGTTGGTTTTTAGTATGTTGAGAACTTGGGTTTCGTGCGTATAATCTTGGTCCGGTGGCTTATGGAAATGACTTGATGATAGGTGTGTATTGCTTTTGGATTGCTTTGGACTTGCATTTGGACCCTTGCTTGTATTATCCTGCTGTTCTGCATCTTCAGGTAAGTTCCCTAGGGGGCTTACTCAGGTTGGACATTCATGCCTGTTGTTGCATTTTATGTTAGGTGTTGCATATGCATAAAAGCATGTCATGTAGTATCCTGTTTAGGTTGCACTAATTGAATGAGCATCTGCTTACTTTATGCGTTTGAAACAGAACGGCCGTTATCTGTGATAGTCCTAGAGTCTTTGCTAGGGTCATAGGGTAGCCCAGCCTCATCGGGTACCCTGAGTAAATCGAGTCATGAACTTCCTTATATTATGCCTGTGGGCTTTATTGTGGAGCGGGTTAGGCATGCGTGCCGCCCGATTATGATGGAATGCATTCACGAGCTGGCCAGTCTCCGCCCTATCGGAAGGGGGTGGAGGTAGGAGAGGGATATGCCATTTGGCATTGTCTTGGGCCCTTTACAGTATTTCTGCACATTATTATAACTAGGAGCATACTAGTGTGTTTGACTTTCGTACTGCATTAGAGCATCTTTATTAGGTATAGCACATACTATGTGGCCTCAGCGAGGACTGCCGGTCCCGCATGAGTGGCTCGATCTGACTCCTTTCCCCGTTCTTCTTTTAAAGGTATTCTCTGTAGATTTGAGTGCTCGATGTCTATATGACGGGGTTCCCTGTTGGCGAATCGAAGAATCTGGCTAATATCCTAATTTAGTAAAATGGTAATTAAACACTCATGATTTGGTTTTGACCGGTTCTGTCGTGACACTTGTATCTTTACTTTGCTTTCGCCTTACTTCCGTTTGAAATGGATTCCGCGACATAGTCTTAGGACAGGTCAAGGGTACCCAACGTCCCTTCGATGTTTTAAGGGTTTGAAATCCCTCTTTCTACTAATCTTAAAATGAGTTTGAAATCTCGACCCGTACCTGGATTGCAAGATCCGAACAAGGGGTTTCATCCCTTGAAACGTAACCCGGAAATCATAATTCTGAGCCGTTACACTTACTATACAATAGACCCGGGCAAACGCGTGCGCGGGCCGGGCTTGGGACGTGTTTTACCCGAGATTTCCTCCCGTTGTTGCGGGCACAGGCCGGGCTAAGCCCGCTTAACGGGTTAGAAGTCGTGTCCAAGCCCGTCCGCGAATGCGGGTGCGGGTAGCCCGCGGGTACCCGCAAACCTAATCAATTTTTCTTATTTAAACTATAGTAATCAATTTTAATATATATATATATATATTAAAATGAATATATAGTTACTGTTTTTTTTTCTTATAATTACTTGGAGTATATAGTTACTGTTTTATAAGTATAAAATGAATAATTAATATTATAGTTACTGCTTTCATATTAGTTACTGTTGTATAAGAATAATTAAAATGAATAATTTATGATTTATTTATAAGAATAACTAGTACAATACCCGCGCCATGGCCCGTGCGCGAGGAAAAAAATATAAAATATCTATTATAAGGATGAACAAAAATAATAATGAAAAAAATACAAATGGTGAAGTACATTAACAAATATAAAAATATATATATTGATACGTTTGGTCATATATGAATGGATTTTGTCGTTACGCTAGACTTAGTCCATAGGATTCCTGGGGAAAAAAATAATTTGGTTATATGAAGGGATGAAAATGTATATAAAAAAGAAATAACTTACCTAATGAGGAAAATAAGGATTATCGGTGGGCGACACCAAGTTTGGAGACCAAGTTCTCCAAACTCTAAGTTAATGTACTCCACCGGTGTAAACAAACTAGTAAACACAATAAGACCAATATTATGATTAGCACATTGAAATAAAAGTTATAAAGGCAAAAAAAAAAAGACAAACAGTAAATAGAATGTATCTGTTAGGCTAAAGTATTTTCAAGCCAAATTTGGTTGTAACCCTAAGTTATTATGATTTTCAAGCCAAACTCTAAGTTATTATGATTTTCATTGTACACGACGTTAATAGTAGTGTTGAGTTCGTTACCATTCTTATCACATGATAGAATTTTCAAGCCAAATTTGGTTGTAACCCTTGAGACAGCAACATACAACTGGCCATGGCTGAAGACTGGCCTCCTTAAGTATAGCCCAACGTGAGAAAGTGATTGTCCTTGACTTTTGTTAATCGTCCATAGGTTTCAAGCAATGGAAGAGTAAGAGAAAGAATTTTGACATACCATTTCAGTTGGATTCGGAATGGATCCTCCGGGCCATTGTTGTGTCCCAATCCAGATCATCTCGATCTCGTTTGGTGCCTATTCTCTATTTCCGGCATCAGCAAAACAGAGAAGCAACTTGAAATAAGGCATAATCAGAACCAATAGGGCCTCAAACAAAGGTTTTAATGGGTACATCATAACAGTTAAAGGGGAAAAAGGAAAAGAGAAAGAAAGCATGGGAGAAAGAGGTTATGAAGAGAGTTTTGTACTTTTCAAGGTGGCTTCCAGCAGCGGGAGCTTGCTAGAAGCTTTCATCTTGTAAGCTTTATGGTTGTAGCTGCCAGCGAATGCAGCTCCGAGCTGTCTTTGTCTTTCTTGGTTCGATCTTTCGCCAGTTGTGCAATGGCAGAGGTACACTACATACAATGCATAATCAGAAATTGGGAATCAGATTTTGATAAATAATGCATAATCAGAACAAAGAAGCTCGTGTGTGATATGCAATATCAAAACAGAGAAGCAACTTGAAATAAGACATAATTAGAACCAAAAGCATCCAGGCAGTAGGCAAACTCATAAACCAAAAACCGCAATCAAGAAAGTGGGAGTCAGAAATCGATCAATTCCACAATCAACAAAATGAGAAAGTCATGGCATTTCCAATTGTACATAAATAGTAAAGCTGCAGAATGTTACACAAAGGCATAAACATGTATTCTTAGGATCTTTCTCAAAGCCATGGCATTTCCTTGAAGTCAGGCAGTGCTCTAAAAGAGGCCGCCAAGTCTGGATCATTAAGAATGGTATGAAATTTGAGGTTATAATCTCTAAGGGGTTTCAAGCAATGGAAGAGTAAGAGAAAGAATTTTGACATACAATTTCAGTTGAATTCAGAATGGATCCTCCAGACCATTGTTGTGTCCCAATCCAGATCATCTCGATCTCGTTTGGTGCCTATTCCCTGTTTCCGGCATCCCCAAAACAGAGAAGCAACTTGAAATAAGACATAATCAGAACCAATAGGGCCTCAGAGAAAGGTTTTAATGAGTATATCATAGGAGTTAAAGAGGAAAAAGGAAAAGAGAAAGAAAGCAAGGGAGAAGGTGGCCTCAGAAACTCTGAAGAGTTTAATCCAATGTAGCATTATTGGAATTGCCTACATCACCTGCTTTTTCATATCATATTAATTTACTTCAAAAGTTCATAATAAAAAACTCAACCTTGTAGCGTGTTGAACATACCTGTCAACAAATGAGAAAGCCATGGCATTTCCGATTGTACATACCTGTCAGTTTATTGCTCATTCGCATACATCCCCCAATTTGAACTGTAAAAAAAAACAAATTCATGGAAATGCAGTTCAATTTCACCCAATGCACGATAATAATTATACACAATTCGTACTCAAAAGGCCAAATCAGAGACAAACCCTAAAAACGAACGCAGTGGAAAGGCATTCAGGTAGATGGAAACAGAGAGATTATGTTTTCTAACTAATTTAACTCAGGGTAGAGATACAATTTTCAAGAGACAGGTAAAGTAACCGGCAAAGAAATGCATTATAACACATACACACAAGAAATACAAAGATCGAGATGGATGTAGAGCAAACAACACCAGGGAAAGAAGTTTCTATAGAAGGAATTTAGAAGATGATGTATAACTGAGAAAGATTTGGGAGGATTTTATTCATTTAATGTCGTGATTCCATATCCTTCCCTATCAAATCTTCTTAGTTCCTCCTCCCAACCAAGCACAACCTACGAATAAGGACTATTGCATTTGCTTACAACATATGAATTATTACGTTCAATCAATCAAAATTTCTAGGGAAAACATAAAAAAAAAAACCAAGAAAGTAATCTAGAAACAGCGCCGAATGAGCAAGAAACCTAGCCGAAAACAGATAAATAGCGCCCAAACCTCCACCGACTTGAAAAATCAACAAATCGGACTACGAATAACCTCAAATTTCATAAAAAAAATTAATCGAACAGATTAGGAACCTAGGGTTTCTGATCGGAATTTAGGGATTCGACGAACAATAACAAAACAATTGATTTCTGGTGTTATAAGTAACAAACCTGAAGCCTTCGATATGAAGGCAGCAAGGGCAGAAGAGAACTTGGAGGACGAAAGATTGAAGCGTCCAAAGAGGCATCAAGATTGAATCGTCCGAACAGAACGTGGAGGACGAAAGCAAGGGCAGAAGGAGAAGCATCAAGGATTTAAAGGAGAGGCGGTGAAGGCTCGGAGGCGGTAGGAGATGGATTCGGAGGAGAGGCGGTATGTGGAACCCTTGAGGTGGAGGAGAGGCGGAGGAGTGGGAACCCGAGCCGATGATGAAATCAGGAAGAGGCTTTCTCCAAAAAAAAATTAGGAAGGGGGAAGGAGTAGATAAAACGCAATTGACCAAACTACCTAAATTCAAGGACTGATCGCCACCTCATCAAAGTCTTCTAACTTAAAGTTATATATAGATAAGCAACTAGCCTATATAGTTACTGTTTTTTTTTCTTATTATATATATATGTAGTTACTGTTTTTTTTCTTTCTAGATGAATTATTAATATTATTTATTACATATATATATATATATATATATATATATATACACACACATATTAATTTTAATAAAAAAAACGGCGGGTACCCGTTACAGACCTTTTATATGTCCAATCCCGCACCCGCTGCGGGCGCGGGCCAGGCCTAGCAGCCCGCGTGGGCTTTTCCACATGTCCAATCCCGCCAGCTAATGCGGGCCGGCGGGGCGGGCCGAGCGGGCCTACCCGCGTTTGCCCAGGTCTACTCTACAACATCACTTTCACTTGACTTCACACATTAAGGTTCACACTGTTTTACATTGATTGATACGTTTTACTTGCATTGATCTTGATTCAATTGAGTTCCAATCGTAACACACAATCCTCACATTGTTAACTATTAACTTAAGACATCTTATGTGATCACACAATACAAACTATCCCGTGCTATTTATAGGTAACATGGATGCCAAATGAAATGAAGCAAATAAAATAAAGGATGTAAACATCAAAGAAAAGACATGTTCCATACCTAACCAATTAGCATGAAAGAACAAGGATAAATCATGCTCTAAATAAACGGTGGGTAACTATATTATTATCTTATCTTAAGGTCACCCAATTAAACTTGCAAAATTCAAACGGAAGGTTAAATAAATCACACAACCAGGTGAATTGCAATTTATTTTAATTAATTTGGCAAGCATTCCAAGAAAATAAAACAACTAGACACGAAGGCACTGAAATGAGCAAAATGGCTCGGAAAGTCGCTTGTCTTATTCGTCTCGTTGGATTTCGGTACTAACTATGGACTTGAAAGCATTTGTGCCGGAGTTGACGAAATCTACGGTCGAATCTATAGATATTAAATATAAGACAAGGAAGTATTTAATAATCGGCAATTTACGAAACAGAATTGACTTATTTAATTCGAATAAAAATCAAATTAATTAGAAAGTCGAAAATACTACCTAGATGATCTCTTCGGGACCCTTAACATTGAGGATGGATAAGGACGTGATGATAACGCTGCGGAGTGCGGAGATTACGCGAGTTAGAATAACATATAAAACTGCGGGATAATTTCTGAAATTTTAAAAACTAAAACAGGGGCATATTTTATAAAAACAGAAAGTACGAGAGCTTGGGCGTAAATATCCTATCCCCTACCTCAGCCCGACAGCAACATTCAACAGCAACTTCCCGGCGACGTTCTGATGAGTCTTCGGCGAGGCGTAGCGGCTTCGTTAGTACTCGGAATGATATGCGACTGGTGGCTACGGCTTCGTGGCGATGAGACGAATCTCCTGGTGGTGGATTTTGGCTCCTGAAGCGGCGGAATGGTGGTGTACGAGGCAGCTTCGGCGAGGGTAGGATCAAAATGGGGCTTTTTGAATTCGGAATGATTTACTGCAAACTTTGTGAGGGGAAACGTTGCTTGGTGTATGTAGAGCACGGTGGAAAGGCTTAGAGAGTCGGATATGGAGAGGAGAGGTGGTGGTGTGATTCGAAAGTGATCCCGGAAGGGGTATTTATAGGAGGAGGATTCGTGGATGGATTTGATTAAAATAAATCCGTAAATCGATTAGATAATCACTCTTGACGCTATCTCAATCCTCAATTTGATGAGATTCATCCCGAATTGAGCGAATTTGGACGAGCTTCGAATTTGGGGATAAGTTCGTTCGGTTGCGGTTCGATCCCGAACGAGATTTGAGGGAACATTCTAGAAACAAAAACGGTAAGATTTGGACGAGATTTGAGGGAGTGAAATTTCATCTTGTGCAACAGTGAAACGCAAGGGGAAGGTTGAAGACAACGGTTCAGGGCCGGTCCGGTTTTGGTTTTTTGTTTTGCCGGTTCGGTTCACGTGAACCCAAAGAAAACCGGTTTAGTCCTATTTCTATTTATAAACACATATATCTATACCTTGAAATTTTATTCATTAAAATTCTTCATAAATTAAATAATAAAAATAACAAAACACTTAATGAAATACATTTTATTTTGCATAACACAATTTTCTAAAACGTTATATTAAATACTTTTCGTAAACTAAAATAAATTATAATTATGAGTCATTCCTTATTTTTGAAGAAAATATATATCACTTGGCCTTAAACAATATAACTTCAAATCTAATTTATTTACTATAGATGCATATGAATAAATAACAATAAAAATGAACTATCTCGAGAATAGTTATAAAAACTTAAATATATAGTTAATCTATATAAACTCTTAATTTAGAAGAGTTTAGGATGATGTGTCAAGCTTAGAGGAATTTTAGGAACCCTAACAAATCTTTTTTTTTTTGTAATTTTTGCAATTTTTCTTTGAATTTCTTTAATTCTCATTTTTTTTCTTCTTTTTCCTTTAATTCTCTTTTTGCTTTAATTTTACCAACTATCTATATCTATATAAACTCTTAATTTAGAAGAGTTTAGGATGATGTGTCAAGCTTAGAGAAATTTTAGGAACCCTAACAAATCATTTTTTTTTTTTGCAATTTTTCCTTGATTTTCTTTAATTCTCTTTTTTTTTCTTCTTTTTCCTTTAATTCTCTTTTTGCTTTAATTTTACCAACTATCTATATCTAGATAAACTCTTAATTTAATTAGAAGAGTTTAAGATGATGTGTCAAGCTTAGAGAAATTTTAGGAACCCTAACAAATCATTTTTTTTTGCAATTTTTCTTTGATTTTCTTTAATTCTCATTTGTTTTTCTTCTTTTTCCTTTAATTCTATTTTTGCTTTAATTTTACCAACTATATATATAAACTCTTAATTTAGAAGAGTTTAGGATGACGTGTCAGCTTAGAGGAATTTTAGGAACCCTAACAAATCATTTTTTTTTTGCAATTTTTCTTTGATTTTCTTTAATTCTCATTTTTTTCTTCTTTTTCCTTTAATTCTTTTTTTGCTTTAATTTTACCAACTATCTATATAAACTCTTAATTTAGAAGAGTTTAGGATGATGTGTCAAGCTTAGAGGAATTTTAGAAACCCTAACAAATCAATTATTTTTTTTTGCAATTTTTCTTTGATTTTCTTCAATTCTCAATTTTTTTTTTCTTCTTTTTCCTTTAATTCTCTTTTTTCTTTAATTTTACCAACTATCTATATAAACTCTTAATTTAAAAGAGTTTAGGATGATTTTTCAAGCTTAGAGGAATTTTAGAAACCCTAACAAATCTTTTTTTTTTTTTTGCAATTTTTCTTTGATTTTCTTTAATTCTCTTTTTTTTTCTTCTTTTTCCTTTAATTCTCTTTTTGCTTTAATTTTACCAACTATTGGGCTTAATTCAAAACATTGATCTTAGCCGAAATTATAATTTTAGTAGTTTTTTTCTAATAAAACAAGAAGTAATTTGCTCCAAAGGCCGAAGGCCTTTGGAGCAATTACTAAATGTCCTAAAGGCTTTTCTTTGCTAGTAAATGGCCAAAAATTTTTCATAATACCAACACTACCCCTATTTTAATTAACCCCATCCCCGTCTCTTCTTCTTTGTATTTTTTTCATTCCGTCCAGAACTTCCTTGCGGCTTCATCTGGAGAAAGCAACAACGACATCGTCTCTTCTTCTTTGTGGATCTGAGAGATCGATCCTCTTCCTCTCTACACTGTGATTCAGGGCGAGATCCTCTTCCTCTTCCCGGCCTTCCAAGCCCGTCTACGTCCAGCCGGCGCAGTTGTCTCCGCGCCGCCGTCCGCCGCCGAATCCAGAAACCCTAGATTGGGCGCTGCCAACTCCGCTCCGCCCCTGTCTCCTCCACCGGCCGTCCGATGCGATCCCTAGATTGGGCGCTGCCCTTTGATTACAGGCCGCTCCGCCCCGGCCTCCTCCACCCGCCGCCTCTCCTCCATCCGCCCTTTGATTACAGGCTTTGTGCCGCTCCACGCGCCGCTGCAGCAGCGGCTTCCGGTTTTCGACGGCGTCATCAATCTGGTTCGCTGCGTCGCGCCATCAACAGGTGGATCCCGACACATGTGCTCGAGTTTATGTTGTTTGATGCCGAATTCTAGACGAGCCCAATCGCTCCTGTGTATCTCTTCTATTGTTGCTGCTGTTACAAACGAGCCCTGTTACTTGATTTTCGTTTGATGCCGAATTCTAGACGAGCCCAATCGCTCCTGTGTATCTCTTCGATCGCTGCTGCTGTTACAAACGAGCCCTGTTACTTGATTTTCGTTTGCTTCTACTGCAAACAAAAATGTAGATTGAATCTGATTTATGGGTCTGTCTAATTGAATTTAATCTGATTTTTGTTTGCTGCTACTGCAAACATTCTTGATATAAATGAAACATTCCCAATCTGATTGGGAAATGTAAATTAATTCCCAATCAATTTAGCCCAATTCAATTGAGTTTTGATTTATGTGGTCTGTCTAATTTAATGTTTGGTTGTACTGAAATGTTGATTGAATCTACACCAGGATTTTTGCTCAATAGATCTGATGAATTTATCACAGTAAAGAGATCAGATGAAATGTATATTTTGTGACTGAATTCATCCGGACAGAATTTAATTAGGTGTTTTGGAATGGTATAGAAGCTCGATTTTGAAGATTTCATTTGATTGAATCGGAATTGGTGGTTTTTTGTTGTGTAAGTCCATTGTTGGAGAATTAATAGTATTGGGATCGAATGAACTTAAAATTCTGTTAACTAAATCCATCTAGACGGAATTACAATGTCTATTGTCCTACTCTCATTACCCCTATTGGGTTTATCCTATGGTTTTCCTGTGATTACAGTGTCTATGACCTTGTCTGTATAATGATGACAGTGTCTATGACCTTGTAACCACATGTATTTTGAGTTAAAGTGTCTATGGCCTTTGATTACAGTGTCTATGACCTTATTTTTATAGTGGTGACAGTGTCTATGACTCTCTTACACATTCATATATTGAAGGAGAACTGTCCACTTAATGTCTTTTGGCTTCTTATTAGCCCTTTTAGGGTTTGTGCTTACCTTATCCTAGGGTTTTCCATTTGGTGACAACAATCATCTCTTAACGACGTACTGTACTTAACATTTTAGGGTTTAGGGTTTAGGATTTAGGGTTTAGGGCCTTGGCCCTAAACCCTAAAGACTTAACCCTAAACCCTAAACCATACTGTACATCACATGTTCTTTTGGCTTCTCATTAGCCTTTTAGGGATTGTGCTTCCCTTTTCCTAGGGTTTTCCTTTTGGTTACAAGTGTCTAGGACCTTATTTTAATAGTGGTTACAGTGTTTATAAGGCTGTTTTTATTTTGGTTATAGCGTCTATAGAGTTTTCCTTTTGATTACAGTGTCTTTGACTTTGTTTTTATAGTGGTGACAGTGGCTATGACACTCTTTTTATTTTGATTACAGTGTCTATGACCCTCTTACCCATTCATATATTGAAGGAGAACTGTCCACCTAATGTCTTTTGGCTTCTCATTAGCCTTTTTAGGGTTTGTGCTTACCTTGTTATAGGGTTTTCCATTTGATGACAGCAATCATCTCTTAACGACGTACTATACTTAACATTTTAGGGTTTAGGGTTTAGGGTTTAGGATTTAGGGTTTAGGGCCTTGGCCCTAAACCCTACAGACTTAACCCTAAACCCTAAACCATACTGTACATCACATGTTCTTTTGGCTTCTTATTAGCCCCTTTAGGGTTTGTACTTCCATTTTCCTAGGATTTTCCTTTGATTACAGTGTCTACGAACCTTTTTTCGTAGTGGTGACAGTGTTTATAAAGCTGTTTTTATTTTGGTTACAACGTCTAAAGGGTTTTCCTTTTGATTACAGTGTCTATGACTTTGTTTTTATAGTGGTGACAGCGGTTATGACACTGTTTTTATTTTGATTACAGTGTCTATGCCCCTCTTACCCATGTATTAGAGGAGAATTGTCACCAAATTTATTTTGGTTTCTCATTGGTCCCTATAGGGTTTGTTCTTCCCTTATCATATGATTTTCCTTTGATTACAGTGTCTATGACCATGTTTTTATAGTGGTGACAGTATCTATGACCCTATTTCAATAGTGGTGACATTGTCTATGACCTTATTTTTATTTTGCTTACAGCGTCTATGACCATCTTACCCATTCATGTATAGGGGAAAGCTGTCACCACATGATAATCGGCTTCTCATTATCCCCTATAGGGTCTGTGCTTCCCTTTTCCTAGGGTTTTCTTTTGATTACAGTGTCTATGACCCTTTTTATAGTGGTGACAGTGTCTATAAAGCTGTTTTTATATTGGCTACAACGTTTATAGGGTTTTCCTTATGATTACAGTGTCTATGACCCTATTTTAATAGTGGTTACAGTGTCTATAACCTTATTTTTATTTTGCTTACAACGTCTATGATCCTCTTAACCATTCATATATAGAGGAGAACTGTCACAACATGTATTTTGGCTTCTCATTAGCCCCTATAGGGTTTGTGCTTCCCTTTTCCTAGGATTTTCCTTTGATTACAGTGTCTATGAACCTTTTTTCATAGTGATGACAGTGTCTATAAAGCTGTTTTTATTTTGGTTACAACGCCTATAGGGTTTTCCTTTTGATTACAGTGTCTATAGCTTTGTTTTTATAGTGGTGACAGTGGCTATGGCACTGTTTTTATTTTGATTACAGTGTCTATGACCCTCTTACCCATTCATGTATTAGATGAGAATTGTCAACACATTTATTTTGGCTTCTCATTAACCCCTATAGGGTGTGTGCTTCCCTTATCATATGATTTCCCTTTGATTATAGTGTTTATGACCATGTTTTTATAGTGGTGACAGTGGCTATGATACTATTTATATTTTGATTACAACATCTATGACCCTCTTAACCATTCATATGTTATAGGAGAACTGTCACCACATGTATTTTGGTTTCTCATTAGCCCTATAAGGTTTATACTTCCCTCGTCCTAGGGTTTTCCTTTGGTTACAGTGTCTATGATCCTATTTTTATTTTGCTTACAGCGTTTATGACCCTCTTACTCATTCATATATTATAGAAGAACCGTCACCATATTTATTTTGGCTTCTCAATAGCCCCTATAGGGTTTGTGCTTCCCTTATCATATGATTTTCTTTTGATTACAGTGTTTATGAACCTTTTTTCATAGTGGAGACAATGTCTATAAAGCTGTTTTTATTTTGGTTACATCGTCTATAGGGTTTTCCTTTTTATTACAGTGTATTTGACCGTGTTTTTATAGTGGTTACAGTGTCTATGATCCTATTTTTATTTTGCTTACAGCATATATGACCCTCTTAACCATTCATATGTTATAGGAGAACTGTCACCACATTTATTTTGGCTTCTCATTAGCCCCTTATAAGATTTCCTTTTGATTACAGTGTCTATGACCACGTTTTTATAGTGGTGACAGTATCTATAACTTTATTTTTATCATGGTGACAATAATAGTTACATTTTTAATTTTTTAACAGAGATTATGCGAGTTAGAACAACTTCTATAATTGCGGGATAATTTCTGAAATTTTAGAAATTAACACAGGGGCATATTTTATAAAAAACAGAAAGTCTGGGAGGTTTGGCGTAATTCTTCTTCTTCTTCCCCCATTTCGAGCAGTCCTTCAACAGTGATTTTTGCCGATCTTCCGACGGCTCGTTCTCCTTACACAGAGCTCCGTTTGACGCGTATGACCTATCAAACTGACGAGTGCAATCTCTACTTCAGTCTCGTTGTGTTTATTTTGTCGAAGGATGATCTTACAAAACGCGAAGAATGCTTGAACAGGGGCTGCTAAGCGGGTGTTTCACGAATCTCCAAGGTGTCCAACAATGGCGGTTAGCGATTTTGTATAAATTTGAGAGGGGTTTTTGCACGAAAACCATCCTGGAGAGATGTAGAACGTGATTGAGCGGGTAGAAGGCTTCGATTTAGGGTCGAACGTGATTTAGGGTGCACGAGAGCTTCGATTCGGCCTTCAATGGAGGACGGCTCGGTTGTGAGGCTTGGGAGGGTGCAACAGCAGCAGGCGATGGTGCGGTGGTGGCGGCGCTGGCGACGGTGGTGGCGGCGCCGACGATCGGTGGTGGTGCGGTGGTGGCTCGAGATCCCCGCGCTCCCTCTGCCTCCAGATTTGAGATCTACGTGCTTCCTCTCACTGCTTGTTTTAATTTGGGGAGAAGGGGGTGAAATAAAGGCAGGGGCAAAATTGGAAATTATGGCCTATTACCTAATATTGCCACCCTTGTGGCCTATGTCTTAAAAATTGGACCCAAAATGGCCACTTAACAAAAAATCCCACAAAACAATGGGATTAATTCAAAACAGAAAATTAATATTAGTAATCTATATATATAGGTAAAGATTCAAATGAAAATGGGGCTTAAGATGAAAAATTTGCTTAAAGTGAAAATGGTCCAATTTGAAGGTAAATGAGCCTAATTTAAAGGTAAATGGGCATAATTAAATGAGTAATAGATAAATGAACCTATTTAATGTGTAAATGGGTCTTATTTTATGGGGTAAATGGATAAATGGGTAAATAACCCTAAATATGAGATAAATGTCACCACCTCTCCCATACTTTCTATTTCTACCAATATTGCCCTTATTTCAATTATAAAAATTACATATTTTAGCCCGTAATTTTTATTTGAAATAATATTATAAGGTGCATCTATAAGATTACAAAATGCAACAAAATATGCTACATCACATTTCTTGTCTTTATTTTAAAAAGTGAAAAATATGAGATTACAAAATATAAAGTGAACAAATAATACAATAAAGATTATTATTAATAAATGTGCATTTTCCTAATGTAAAGTAAGTTTCCTACCAAATATTTTCTTTATGAGTTCCTATTTTTATGACGGTTTTGTACTTTAATGCGACATGTGTCATTAAAAGCCTATTAGCTCAAAATGGTATAACGATGTGCCCATGCACAAAGGTTTGAGTTCAAAATCTCGCACATGCTATTTATGATTGTCTTCTTTTTATTTTCGTTCATGAATAAGATTATAAAATGGAATAATAAAATGATAATGTGCACAAATAAGATGATATAATGCATATATAACATTATGGTGTGCAAATATAATATTGTGTTGTGCAAATATAATATTATGTTGTGCAAATAAAATGATAAGTGCAAGAATAAGATTATAAAATGCAATAATAAAATGATAATGTGCACAAATAAGATGATATAATGCATATATAACATTATGGTGTGCAAATATAATATTATATTGTGCAAATATAATATTGTGTTGTGCAAATATAATATTATGTTGTGCAAATAAAATGATAAGTGCAAGAATAAGATTATAAAATGCAATAATAAAATGATAATGTGCAGAAATAAGATGATATAATGCATATATAACATTATGGTGTGCAAATATAATATTATATTGTGCAAATATAATATTGTGTTGTGCAAATATAATATTATGTTGAGCAAATAAAATGATAAGTGCAAGAATAAGATTATAAAATGCAATAATAAAATGATAATGTGCACAAATAAGATGATATAATGCATATATAACATTATGGTGTGCAAATATAATATTATATTGTGCAAATATAATATTATGTTGTGCAAATAAAATGATAAGTGCAAGAATAAGATTATAAAATGCAATAATAAAATGATAATGTGCAGAAATAAGATGATATAATGCATATATAACATTATGGTGTGCAAATATAATATTATATTGTGCAAATATAATATTGTGTTGTGCAAATATAATATTATGTTGAGCAAATAAAATGATAAGTGCAAGAATAAGATTATAAAATGCAATAATAAACTGATAATATGCACAAATAAGATGATATAATGCATATATAACATTATGGTGTGCAAATATAATATTTTATTGTGCAAATATAATATTGTGTTGTGCAAATATAATATTATGTTGTGCAAATAAAATGATAAGTGCAAGAATAAAATGATTAAGTGCAAGAATAAAATGACAAAGTGCAAGAATAAAATGTCAAAGTACATGAATAAGATTATGAAGTGCACAATTAAGATTATAAAGTGCATAAATAAAATGATAAAGTGCAAGAATAAAATGATAATATTATAAAATGATAAGTGCAAGAATAAAATGATGTTGTATGAATAAAAAATATGAAGTGCATGAATAAGATTGAGAAGTGCACAATTAAGATTATAAGTGCATAAATAAAATGATAAAGTGTAAGAATAAATTGATGAAGTGTATGAATTAGATTATAAAATGCACAATTAAGATTATAAAGTGCATGAATAAAATGATAACGTGCACGAATAAGATTGTAAAGTGCACAAATAAAAGGATAAAGTGCACCTTGATTTATTATTTATGCACTTTAGAATATTGAAGATGCATCTTATAGAATTTAAACCCGATAAAAATTACGGGCTAAAATTTGTAATTTTTACAATTAAAATAGGGCAATAATTATAGAAATGAAAGTAAGGGGAGGTTTTTTGAATTTCGACATCTTCTTCCTCCTCTCGTGGTTTGCTACAGTACCAAAACAGATCGGCGATGCTACACAGGTCCCCGTCAATGGCTGCTGGTAGCGCGTCGGCGGAAGATCGGCAACAGAACAACGGTGCCGCTTCAGTCGGTGGTGGATCCGGCAACACAGCTCCGAGGAAACACAGATCTGGCAACACAACTCGAAGAGATCCGGCACCGCTTCGGTAGGAATCTGAAATGACGAACTTGAAGAGACAACGAAATCGATCACTAAATTAGATGGATCACTCGTCTTCAGTTCGCAAGTCAACGAATTTGCCTCAAAATCTCAACTTTATTTGTGGATAATTGCACAAAAACGAGGTAAAAAAGCGAGCGAAATGAGTGGAGTACCATGGGAGCAAGATCCTCGAGGGAGTTGGAGATGAAAGAGACAAGCAAGCTGCTCTTGTCGACGACGGAATCTCCGATGAGCAAGAAAGGAGGCGACGGAGGCGTCAGATCCGAGGGCGGCGAGCACCCTGGAGAGCTCGGTGGAGCAGATCCGAGGACGGTGAGCACAACAATGCCATTTGGATACCGGTGTCGGCTCTCCCTCTCTTTTTTGGCGATGCCGATGACGAGGCGAGCAGGGGAACGGAGATCTTGAGACTCCGGCGAGAGGGGGCCTCCGGGTGTGGATTCCGACCTTGACATCCACAGATCCAGCCGCCAGGTCGAGGCTCAGATCCGAAAACGGGAGGGGAGAGAGAGAGGGGGAAGGAGATTTGGGAAGCAGGGTTTGGTTTGGTGAATTGGGCCGGGTCCGACTTAATTTTTTTTTTAAATGAAGCCCATTTTCACTTTAAGAGAATTTTCATCTTAAGCCCCATTTTCACTTTAACCTCACCATATATATATATATATATATATATATATATATATATATATATATATATATATATATACTCCCTCCGTTCGGCAAAACTTGTCGTTTTAGAGTTTTGTTTTTGTTCGGAAAAACTTGTCATTTTAGGTATTTTTGCTTCTACTTTACTAAAATGCCCTTGATTTGATTGATGTATTGTGAGTTGTAGTTTTTGATAAAGTAAAAAGTGGGGTAATAAATGAGGGTAAATTAGTAAGAAAGGAGTGTAATTATTAACTTTATTAAAAGTTGTGTGGAGAGTTAAAATGACAAGTTTTGCCGAACGGAGGGAGTATATATATATAGACACACACACTTTAATCATTTTCTCAACCCATGAGTTTCATTTAAAATATTTAATTATCTGAACTTTTACAATTATGTTATAATATTAATTTAATATATTAGTATGATTTTATTTATAAAAAAATCGCGTCATGACGCGGGGATCATACTAGTTTGATCCTAAATTAAAAATTAAATAAAGATCTTCTAAAAATTCTTTTTCTATAGGTCAAACTCATCCAAGTTCACCGTCAAATTCATCCAGTTTACCGTGAAAGCACCATATACAATTAAAACATCAAGTCTTAACATGTCTGGCAAACGTTTACACATCTCAATCTTGAGGGACATGTTGTGTTGCTTTCTTCTGTCATACTATATGTTTGTTGAAATTACTTAATACGGAGTATTGTGAATTGTGATATTGTAATTGTAGCATGCGGATGATATTGCACAAAGATGTTCACTTCCCGAGTTCCTGATTCCGCACATTCTCTAAAATGCTCACTTCCTAGAAATCAATTGCTGAGATATATATTTTGTTGTTCGTTAGTCGACCGTCTGGTTTCAATAGCATCAAAGGACGGAATTCCCATCCTATGTCCACAAAAAAATTCAGCTGAAAATTCGAATAAAATTTGTAGCCTAAACTGTTCAGCGTAGCCTGATCGAGGTTGGACCTTCTTCTCCGTCTCGGTGCTGGTAAGGTCGAAACCGTGGTCGTCCGTCTCCGGTTTGCCGGCCGGGCACCCATTAGAATCAAGAAGGGGAAGAAGAAGAATATACCTTATGCAGTTGGAGGAAGGTATTGAGAATCCTGGTGGACGGGAGAAATAGCGTGGCCTTCCCGCCGGCGCACAATCAGAATGGGAAAGGAGAAGGTTGTTGCCAGAGGTAGGGATTGAAAAAGAACAAACAATGTTTATTTTTATTTTTAATTTAGGAAATAAGAATTATTTTTTAATTAAGATTTTTGAAATAATTTGATAAATTAATTATAGGTGGACCAATAGAAATTGTGTAACATAGAGGGTTACATTGTGGGTTGTAGGTGATCTGAACCACTTTTTTTGTGTTTTTAGTTTATTTAATCCACCCCTTATACTTATTATTTTAGAAGCAGCCTCTTTGTAAAAGAATGAGCCACGTGTTCTCTTTGAGCAAAATTAAAAACAAAAACTTTCAACCTTCTCTCCCCCACGTTCTCCCTGCAAGAACTGCTCCCATCTCCCATCTCTCATCTCCTCCTCGCACCGACGATACTTCCTCTCTTCCCAAACAAAAAATTTCAACCCCCCACCTGATGGTTTATAATTATTCTTCCTCTTTAACTCATTGAGTATTTTGGATTTTTGGGGCTTGAATTAGGTTTTGGATTGTTGGGGCTTGATTGTTTCAATTTCTGGTGCGTGAGTACTGAAGGCAAGGGGTTCGGTACTTCAGCGTCACTTTCCAATTCAACAAGCACATTTTCAAACCCTAAATCAGTGAGGGAGACAGCAGCGATCAGCGACGCGACTCCGGAGGGTACGAGGCGCCGGCCGTCGGTGGCACACGACTATACGAGGACTGAAGGGCGGTGTGAGTTGGGAGAAGTCGACGTGCTCTCGCTTCTCAAATCGCGAGTCGCAGCGTAAGGTTCATGTTCACCCCTCAGAAGAAAGCCCCTTGGACTCCGATTCCTCCTTCACCGGAGCGGAGGACCAACGCTTCTAAGGGCAATGTTTTGGTTGCCGGGCGGCTAAGCAGTGCTGCAAAGGGGAAGGCTGTCACTTTTGCAGATGGCTCGGCGCCACCACCTCCGCCCTTGAGTATCTTGGACGGAAACCGTGGCGGTACAGGGTACGACTGTGGCAATATGGAGGATTGGAGGAGGCTTAAAGAAGCGGGGCTGCTAGACGCTGCGGCCCTCGAGAGGAGGGACCATGATGCTTTAGTTCAAACGGTAAACATGTGTGCTATCACGTTCTTGCTGTGACAAGTGAACGTCCCAAGGACAAAAAAAGACTTGCTGCAGGGCCAAACAGTGCAGGAAACACACCACTGTACAAGGTGATTCAGTACACGAAGGTTGAATTCTAATTTGAATTTCTAAACCAACTCTAAGGGCATATTTTATGTTCTAAGTTAATTTTTAGTTTGCTTTTTACGGAATTTAAAAGCATTGCTTTTGCTCTCTCTAACAGGCTAATACCACCAAGAAGATTGTCAAGAGGCTTTAGTGCCAGTCCTGCAACCACATTTCTCAACAATCAATCAAGGTTAGTGTTCACATTCATGCTTCTCTTAGCTCATATCCTTATAAGTCTTGATATTAAAATCAAAATAGTTCAATTGAAATTGGATCAAATCCTTATAAGTCTTGATATTTTTTAATGTCTTTTTAGGTTACTTATATTAGGTTATATGTGTTATTATTATTGAAGTGGATGAAGTTAGTGTGACATGTGATTGATTCTTTATTTTTGACATTGGTTGTGTTTATTTTGCCTAAATAGAATGGTAGAATAGGAATATCATTTGAATACAAGTTTCTGAGTTGAATGAAAGTAGAAATCATGTATCATATGCAATCTGAGCATGATCATATGCAAATATCATGAAAATGCAAGTTTGGAGTTTCTACCTTGATCAGTCTACTTCACAGCTTGCTAGTGAAATATAACATGGGTGTATTATTTATATCCAGCCATGAAACATGCAATATGAAAATGATTCATCATATATATGCATGTTATTTTCGTTTTTAATTTTGCTGTTCTGGGTGAAATTTAATTTCGGTGAACATTTAACATTTGAGTAGTTCTTAAAAATAAATTCGGTGTGAAATTTTTGTTTTTAATGTGCTTACGACATGGTGTTTATTTTTTTCAGGGGACTGAAGATGTTATATCTGACTTTGGTAGCTGACGTAGGATATCAACTGGTCATTTTTTATGTTTCTTATTAGATGCAGTTTATGGTTATGTTATTTGAACTTGCGGTTTATGTAGGGAATGTGATATGACTTAGATTAAATTCTATATAGGCCTTAGAAACGAACTTGCGGTTTATGGTCACATTTTTATGATGTGTACTATTTTGGACCGTATGTGCACAGATTGATCATTTTGATATGTTATGAAATTATCGATGATTATCATTTAACGTGCATTTTTTTTTTATCTGAAAGTGGCCTCTAGCCCTTAGTAATTGTTTAGAATGCTCGGAATCAAAAGCCTCGGAGCCAAGTCTAGAAAATTACATGAGAAATGAGGAACACTAGCATCTTCATTAAAGGGGGCAGCACAAGTAATTGTTGTCGTTGGATTACATTTGGAATATATGGACTCCCATGGTAACATGCCGCACCTTAAAACCATCACAATGATGAATCCATAGTTTTATCTCAGCACGTTTCACAACAATGGTGTGAAATAATTAATGGCCATGAAACACATACTCGATGAAATAGTCAATGACCATGAAACACATACTCGATGAAACACATAGTTTTATCTCAGCACGTTTCACAGCAATTGTGTGAAATAGTTAATGAATATACTCGATGAAATAGTTAATGGCCATGAAACAGCAATGATGAATCAATTTTCAATATCAAATACAATGGGAATAAAAAAAACCAAACATACTCGATGTTCAACCCGTCATATATTTAGACTAATTTCTGAACTCAGTTTTCTTAGGCAAAAACTATAAGTTGTGGAAACGATCGATTTACTTCTTTTTTTTTTTTGTTAAATTTGAGGTATTGATCATCTTGAGAAACACTTCACCATGATAACAAAATATTTCGAAGAACGACGAGACAAGAAACATGGGCAAAATTTTAATTTCACACTTTTAACATAGAACGACGAGACAAGAAACATAGATTTCGGTATTTTGTGGGGTATGTCAAACTCGGTCGAAAATATTCCGAACATGGTTCGGGAAAAGTACTAGTTTGAAATTATTTTAATATCCCTAATAATAACCAAATAAATTCCATTTTGTTTTTACAAATAAACATTTTACGCTCATACGGATTTTTTATTATTCCATAATCTTTCAACACTTATTTTACCTAATTTTTCAATTTCAGCTGTTTTTAAATTTTAATCACTTTTTTAACTCCGTCCCAATACATTTTTTTGATGGGAATCCGTCCCAATACATTACCATTCCATATATCACTCACTTCTCCTTCACGGTGATTAAAAAAACATAAAATCTATTAGTACAATTTTATCACTCTAGAATGAAACTATAATTTATTTTTATTTATTTTGGCGGGAAAGGTGGCGGGAAAGATAATTTTTACGGAGTAATTATTATTTTTAAAGTCCATTTATAATTATCTACGGAGTAAGATGAAACTGTAATTTTTTTTTACACGATCCTCCCAAATCACAGATTTTACCTAAAGGTTCATCTTCAACCCCAAAATCCATGGCGGCCTCTGCGTTATGCCGCTACACCCGCGACCGACGACGAAGACGTGGTGGTGCTGATCGAGGGCTCCCACACGCCGCCCCTTCCAAAACGGCGCCGGATTAATAGCTTTAAGCCAGACTCAATCCCCGCCGGCAGAACCATCGACGACGACGACGACGACGTAGTGGTGCTGAGGGAGGTCCGTCCCATCTTGATTCCCGATGAAGACGATTGCTACGAGATTCCTCAGGCATCCACATCTGCAATCGGAGGCGGTAATTTCAGCCTGTATTTCAAGGGTTTGGTGGTGGAGGATAGCAAGAAAAGGGGGAAATTGGGGGCGATTGGGATCGCCATCTTCGATTCGAAGAACGGAATGGTGTCCGAGAGGTCGGATCCTTGTGTGTGCTTCCCTTCACTTCGATTTGGACTCTTATGTGAGTTTTCCTTTGCTTAAAGACCAAAATTAAATGGTTTATTCATACCAAATCGATTCTGTTTTAGGGAGGTAGTATAGTTATTGTCAATTGGCAATCGGATAGGGTTGTTTCCGATTTCGGGTGGGGTTTTCATTTGTGCTGTGTTGATTCGAGGCTTAGTTACTTCAGGTTTCGAGTATTTGGCTTGGTTTAGGGCTACTTAGGTTGGGCTTGGTTCAGATCATCAATTTTGATAAAATTTTGGGTTTCAATGCATTTGATTTCAAGCAGGTTGGGTCAGTTACTACTTTTTTCAATTATATGTGATCAGATTTAGCTATTTCGCCAAGGAGCAGAAATTAGGATACAATGTGTATTAATCTGTTATTGTCCACCTACCTTAATTATGATCCTCAATTTGAAGTAGATGGTGCTAGGACTAGTGCTTCCCAAATGTTATTTCTATTCATTGAAGTTATCGAAAGTTCGATTTGTGGCATTTGAATAGAGTAAGTTTAAAGATGAAGACGAAAAATTGAACTTTCGATAGCTTCAATCGAACTTGCTCTATTCAGAACTAAACAATATTCGTGCACTGCAGTCTAAACTTTAGATTTTTTAATGCACTACTATGTATGAAATGGTGTGAACTGTGCACTAAAATTGTGGTTGAAGATGATAACTTATGGCTCCCTTTCCCTAAAGAAAAATATAAGTTCGTTTCTTCTATGATCTACTTGTGTTCCTTTTGCCTTGAATTTGATCTCTGCACTCGTTCGAGTTTGTGTTGTGAGTATGGATGGAAAAGGTTTCAATTCATTTATATGAAAAAAGTTTCAATTCAATTATTTGTGATCAGCTTTAGCTATTTAGCCAAGGAGCAGAAATTAGGATATAATGTGTATTAATCTGTTATAGTCCATTTGCCTTGAATTTGATCTCTGCACTTGCTGGAGTTCGTGTTGTGACTATGGATGGAAACAGTTTCAATTCATTTCTATGAAAATTGATCAGAAAACCAAGGAGGCCAGAGAAGCACATTTGGTGGATCGTGCCCGTTTTCTTAAGAACAGATTTCGGCGATGTCGTTTATCCAAAATCGGCAAGAACGCAGATGTTGTATTGCAGCTTGTCAGGTCCTCAATAGCGAGCCAGGCCGGGAGACCCTATGAAGAAGTCATTCGAACGGAAGAGAACTGTCCGATTTGCTTGGAAGACGTCGATTCGAAGAAAATGATTCAAATAGATGGTTGTCCACACCGTTTTTGCTCCTCTTGCTTGAAAACACATGTAGAACTCAAAGTGCAGGGCAGGGAGCTTCCTCGATGCCCTCAACCAAACTGCAGATTGGAGCTGAAAATCGACTCTTGCAGGAAACTCCTTGCCCGAAAGATGTACAAAGTACTCGACCAGCTTGTCAAGGAATCATCGATTCCTGCCACAGAAAAGGTGTATTGCCCGAACCCTAGGTGCTCCTACTTGATGTCCAAGGCCGAGGCTTTAGAGACTAACCGCAATCTTGCATCTACGAGTACAATGGACTTGACCGCGTGCAGGTGTCTGAAATGCCTTAAACTCTTCTGCATAAACTGCAAGGTGCTGTGGCACTCGAACCTGTCGTGTGACGCATACAAGAAGGAGAAGGTGAAATTAGACGACGACAAGTTGATGAAGCTTGCTCAAACCAAAAATTGGAAGCAGTGTCCCAAGTGTCACCATATGGTTGTGCGTATTAATGGTTGCTATCACATGACTTGCAGGTAACTAACTCTTTGATCACTTGATATAGATCTCGATTCAACATCGTCGATCATTTCATCACTAACTGTTTGTTGATTGTGAACGGAAGATGTGGAACCGGCTTCTGCTACTTATGTGGGCGTCAAAAGAAGGACCATTCATGTTCTTGCCTAAAGTTTTCGCGTGGCACTAATGGTCGGTGATCGATTCTATGAACTCGACGATATTCTAAGGTAGTTATTATATATACTAAGACATATGAACTTAGAAGATGATATTCAAATATGCTTTATAATTGCTCAACTGATTTAGTCAGGACAATTTATTTTGCATCTTTTTGTGGAGGACATATCAGAGGTATATATTAGACGTATGTGAATCTTTTATTTCACAAATGTATTGTTATTGATCACAGTATGTTCGTTTGGAGTGGTGCGTTAAGTTCAATCTTATATACAGTATCAAATTTTATATCAAATCGAAACTCTCAACCCAAATCCAAACCCAAATGATATATGTGCTAAACAAACTGTTCCAAAATTTGATATCATGAATTCTAATGCCAAAAGAAATTTCACAAATGATTAGTATATCATAATATATGTCCATGTTTTTTGAGAATGCAATAAGGTAAGCGGATTCAGTCACGTTTGAATTTGAGTAGTGTAGGTCACTTCCCGGTGTACGGAGAATACATTAATATAATATTATAAATAATTTAAATAGATACAAATAAATAATAAAATATTACTCTAAATATAAATTATTTTTCCAACAAAAAATAATATAGATATAAATAAAATAGCACCTAAAATACGGATTACTACATATTTATCTATTAATATTTTTGGTAAGTATAACTATGAAATATTTTTTATTTATATTTATGTCAATTAACTAAAATTTAAATATATATAGATAGATTGTGGTTTATATATAACTTTCTATAAACTATGATAACATATTATTTTACTAATTTTTTTTCCTGGAATCAACCACAATGCGCCATATATATAGACAGATTGTGGTTTATATATAACTTTCTATAAACTACGATAACATATTATTTTATTAATTTTTTTTCCTGGAATTAACCACAACGCGCCACATAGTATTTTGTACGCGCCACATAGGACAATATGCATCGGTTTTAGTATATGTATCGTGCATAACGCACGGGATTTCTAAAATATATTATATAATTTTTAGAAGATAGTATCACAATTTATCTAAATTATATATATATATATATATATATATATATATATATATATATATATATATATATATATATATATATATTATGATAATATGAAAAGTCTATAGCGAAATACTATTAAATCCAAACACCCAAATAATCCTAAAAATAAATCAAATCCAAACGATAAATCTAATAAACGGGTTCTGCTCACTCGATTCACATATTCGATCGATAATTAAAAGGGTGTTTTAAAGATCGCAATAGTTTCATTAACCCGTAATGTTAAGAATATAATACGGATTTATTTCAAGTAGAAAAGATAAAGTCAATTGCAATATAGTACTGTTTAGATTGATTTTTATTTGGATGAAAGATTGCGGTTTAGATTGATTTTTATTTAAATTTTAATTAGTTTAGCATTTTTTTAATTAGATTGTTAGGGTCGCTTGCCTTTTTTGTGGAAAACCTTTATCAATTTAGAGCCTTATCCTATGCCCTTAGGATATAAGATAGAAAAACCGTAAGTTATTATTATTTGATATTTACTACGATAGATTCTTGCTTATCTACATAGAGTATTAAATTATCAAGGATAAGCTATCGTTAATATGATAAGTATAAGGTTGTTTTGCTATCATTTGTTTTTTTTATGTTATGTATATCTTTAGATGTTATTATTATTGTTGTTGTTGTATTTTTGAGGAAAAATTGATCTTAATATAATAGGTGTTACTTGATTGAAACGATACATACCATTTGTACATATGTGCTGTTAAAATAGGGCGATTCATAAATACCTATTAATATATCGAATTGGGTCAAGTATATCGTAAATGGATCTGTTTTTTTTTGTAAGCTCTGTAAATGGATATGATTCTAATATAAACAAAGAGAGAGTACTTAAGGTATTTTATATTAAAAAAAAGTTCGATACAAAAATAAAAGATTCTTATGTTTTGGAATTAAAAGGATATGATTGAAAAAAAAGGAGAAAAGGGAGCTAGAAATATGAAAATCCGAAGTAGGCAAGTAGCAGCACTGCTACAAAAATCCGAAGTAGGCAAGTAGCAGCACCGCTACAAAGTATGGCACCTCACCCACCTCCTTTTTCCCAGCACCAGTTCACACAGTGAGCTTCTTCATTCCAACGTCGGTCTTAAAAATCAAAGAGTATCTTCTCTTGCTCTCATCCGGTATGTCAATCGGAAAATTCAGCTTCTTTCTCCCCAACCCCAATTTTGTCATCCTTCTCTGTTCGAAAACCTAAAAGCAATTTTCATGGTATGTTCCCCTAAATCTTTCACAAAGTTCAAAGATTCGACATTATTATTGCAATTAGCCTTTGTCAATTTCGATTTGAAAAAGGTCCTTCCCCAATTTCGATCTGAAAAATCAAAGAGGGATGAAAAATTTTGCGACCTAAAGAACCACCAGTTTTGCCCTCTGTTTATATTCTCTTAATTTTTCCTTAATTTTTGGGTTGATATCGACGAATTGGGATCGAAAAATTTAACCAAGGTTGTTGTATGCAATTTGGGATTTCAACTTTACTTATGCAATCTGGGTTGTTGTGTTCGTTTTGAACATTGGGTGAGAATTCATGTACGACACTTGGGAGAGGAGACTGAGAAGAGGCCGAAAGAAGGCCTAAAAAGGACTTGAAGACGGGGAATCAAGAGCTTCAGCAACCCGAAGAACTGTCAGGTTTGCCCCGTATTTTCCCTAAAATTTGCAATCACTTTGATCTGATTTGAGTGATTTGGGATATGGGAAAGCCATCGCTGATTTTTTTTAGGTCTGCTTCGTTTAGGTGTGACTTTTCCCTCCTCAAATTTTTACTACTGCTGATGTTTGATTTTTTTTTCCTTTGGGTAATCTCTAGCTTAAACGCCAGATTTTGATTTGGTAGGTTTAATTCAAACTTTTTCGTAATGAACCAATCTGGTTGAATTTTTCCAGAGTTTTGCTTGAACTTTATTGTTGGTTTCACTTCTTGCTCAGTGATTCTTTAGTTAAGTTAGCCTATTAGCTCAAAATTGGAAGAGCGGTGTGATTAACCACAAATGTAAAACAATAAGTGTGGATTGCGAAGAAGTAGAAAAGGAATAAGATGAAGCAGGAATAAGAAGTTGAAGTATACCGTTGCAGGGGATGAAAATATGTGAAATACTTGTTATCTTTAACTATCAATATTTATAGATGAAAACAGGAATAAGAAGATTGCAATCTTTTTGTTGGAAATAGATAAATATTGGAATTTAACAAATTATTCCATCTTAGAGAAAACTTAATATCGTTGGATTTGATTTTATGAGAAAACAAATCCTGATTTAGTTTTAGTTAATCAATAAACTTTAAGTAAATCCAGAAATCTAACTCGTTAAATATATTTTTTTACAAATATATTTTAAGAATATATTTTTTTTTATTAGAAAGATGATAATGTGAAATCAACCCAATAAATCTGAATTTCTGATTTTTTGGTAGTGTTAAAAATATATTGATTTTCGGATTATTTAAGGGATAATCATCCAATTTTTTTTCCCCCGAAAATATATTTAGCGAGTTAGATTCGGATTTAGTTAAAGTTTATTTATTTTCTTGAACAATTATTTGTTTATTTAGATATAGGATATGCAATATGTTGGTTGTTAATGATTGTTAAGCTCATCCAGATTTTACAAATATATTTTAATCTATATATTTTTTAGTAGAAAGATGATATTTTTAAATCAACGTACCAAACAACAATTGAATTTCTGATTTTGTGGTAGTGTTAAAATATATTTTTGGATTATTTAAGGGATAAGCACCCATGTATCTGATTTTTTTTCCGAATTTATTTTAAGGAGTTAGAAAAAAATTCACTTCAGGTTTATTGCTACGAACATCACAAAGGTCTTGGTCTTATTCCCATCCACCAGATTTGGAGGGGTAAGTGAATTTTTTTCCACCGTTCAAACTCATTATGATTTACAACTAACATTGATATGAATTTTTTCACTGTAATTTCATTATTGATGTCGATCAGGTAAGAAGTCGAAGGGATTTCTCTAGAGCAAAGTTTGAAAGCAATGAGAGTGGCAGTGTCAAATTTCTTTCTATGAGCCAGCCACCCACAGTAAAAGTGCACAAAGGCCTTTCAAGAGACATCGGTTTGAGCACAATCCAGTGACAATGATCAAGAAAAGGGATTGACAACATATTACTCCGGGGCAATGGCACCCTCTAGTTCACTAGAGGAAAAGAAGAAGTGTGAAAGCCATTCTAAGCGTTTTGAAAAAGTTAATGAGCAAAGACGTTGAGAAGCCTTGAAGACCTGATTGATCTTTATAGTTGGTTAAACAAAAATAGTATTTCGTTCATTCATAGTTTGATCTTAAGAAATTATTCAATGAGAGAATGGTTGTATAAAAGTGTATTGTAATTTTATTTAAGTATACATATGAGATGATATATATATATATATAATGAAGTCTGATTTTTCGGGAATGCTATCAAATTTTATTTTAAGGATATCTATATACCTACTTAATTTCGTATACCTTATGTTGACGTGGCAATCAACCCGCACATTTCTCCTTTATAACCAATAAGCTTTTTTTCCTTTTTTTTTTTCATTTATTGTTTTTTTCTCCCTCTTCACCCTTTGGCCTCATTGTTTCCAATCCCGTCTTCCTCCTCTCGCGCCTCGCCCCTCCTCCAACGACCGCTCATGGGAATGCCCCTCCTCCGCTTCCTCCTCTCGCCCGCCCCTTCCTCCCTGAATCCCGATTCGTATGCCTCGCTCCTCTATTTCGTCGTCGGCTGTGGCCCATTCCAATTTTGTCACCGGCTGCTTGAGGTTGCTTTTGTGCATTCTCTCTTCTTTTTAATCTGATTTTTAATTTCGATTGACATTCTACCTTTCTCTCTTATCAGTTCGAAGTAGCAGTCGCCTGATTCGGGATGGTGTTTTCCTCTTTCCCTCTCCCCAAGATCACCATTTATTTGTTCGATCTCCGATTAGGTACCTATTATATCTCTTATCTGTCTCCTCTATCTCACAATGTTGAATCTTTGTCCAATTCCTCTCGATTTGCAGGGTTTAACTGCGCCACTCTGCGATTTCTTTGCACACGCCTCTCGAGTACTTAGCAGGTTAATTACTTCCTATCAAGGTTTGATCTTGCTGAGAAATACCCAATTCCACAAATTACTTTCAATGCCAGGCGTCACAAGGTTACTGTTTTTTGGTTCAAGTATTTAATGTTTGTTGTTTTATTTTGGAGGTAGCATGATGTGTTTGGTACATGCTGTATTTTACTTCAAGTGTTTGTGTTAGCTTCAAGTTTGTTCAGTTAATTACTTATGGTGTCTTTGGGTAAAGTACTATAGTACTTGAACCTCTTCTCGTGTATACTGTATACTGTGGGTTTTCTGTTTCTTCTAGCCACATTGTGAGTGGAAAGTCTAATAACGGAGTTGTATAGCATGTGTTTCTTGATATGAACCCATGTCCTTTTAATAAACTGGATTTAAAAAAGGAGTTTATCCATGTTGCAGACCATCATTACCAAGGAGAACACTTTAGACAACCTGGAGAGAGACACATATCTTTTGATCCAACTAGGCAAGTGCATTATAGTACTTTTTTTTATTGTATAGTTAGTTCTTTCCACAATTCACTAGCTGATAGTTTTTGTATTTGCAGGAAAGAGAGATTCATATGCAGATGGATTGATGCTCTATCTGATCCTCGTGTGACCCCAGAGATTCGCTCCATCTGGATTTCCTACAGGTCACAGGTGAGTGACTGAGTAATGGTTCCTTCTGCTCGTGTAGTGATTGAACTACTTATGTCAAGATTGTGCAGTATCCCAAAGTCTACTGATGTTCTAACACTTGGTATGTTGCAGGCTGATAAATCTCTGGGTATGAAGCTAGCAAATAGATAGAGTGTTAAACCAAAGATGTGAATGTGAAGGGTGCCTTTCAGGTTAGCGAAATGGGTGACGAGACCATTTTGTACGTTTACTTGCTCACTTCCTAGGACTATTGTTTACCTAATTGTTCCTCTGCCATATCCGCATTTAAAGGTAATTGGCCCTTATTAGAAAGCCTATTGCTTTCATCATCCATCCTTTTTACCTTCCTTTTTTTTTGTTATCCCCCTCCCTCTAAAGTATCTTTCTTCTTTTACTTTGATAATTGTTACTATTGAGTTTCATTTAGTTATCAGGATTCAGGAACAAACAACCCATGCAAATGTTGCCCAAACTTAAAATGGTTTTTCTTTTGATTAATGCTAGGGATTTTAATAATTTTAACAATTTCCATTGATGTCACGTAGTAGAGGTTCTTCTTATCTCTTATTTGAGAGAAGATAACACAAATAACATAAATAAACTTTGCATATTAAATATGGTAATTGTAATTTGCTGGTTATATTTACAAATCCCCACAATCCCTAATTCTCTAAATTTGTTAATAATTGTGTTTTGAGTCTCAAGTTGAACATCAAGGTGGTTTGAGTGTGTTTTTCTGCCTTGATAATTTAACAAACTGAGCTACATTTGGTTCATGCTCTGAGTCTACTACCGACCTGAGCATATTGGGTTTGTTACACTCCGAGTAGTGAGGAGAGAATTGAAGCAAAAAATGAGTCACCTGCTTTAAGTTGTGTCGGTTCTTTTAATCTGTAGAATGTGTAATTTGGGGATATTAGGAACTGATGTTTCTCACAAGAGGACACCATTCTGTGTTCTCAAGATGAATTGGAATTTAATTTTATTAAAGCTGTTGCTTGGAATTAGGCAAGTATCTGACTTTATTAAATATATGTATGGACGTTTTGCACTGTACAATAGTTAACATTATCTTTTTCTTTCAACTTAGATATTCGGTGGTGTGGGCATTGCTTGTCCGACTCTTGGGCTCATCTTTGCATTCGTTCGACGACCAAAGGCAATTATCACCCGTTCACAATATATAAAGGTTGCTTTCGAGCTTATTTTATGCGTACACTAATTCAGTTTTCCTCAATTGCTTATGCCGCTTTTGGAACCTTGCTATATGCATCTAAAAGATTCTTCTGTTGCACGATTATTGTTTATCAGGAAGCTACTGAGCTTGGAAAAAAGGCAAAGGATTTGAAGAAAGCTGTTGAGGATCTTCGTCAGGAAGAAAAAAGTGGCAAAAAGGGAAGGAAATGGAATAAGAATGTCAAAGAAGTAGGAAAGGTACATAAATTTGTCCATCAAACCGTGTGGTACTTATCTTACTACATTCAGATTTTTTTTTGGAGTTTTCTAATGTATGCTCATTAAAATTCCCAAATTTAGAAAGATTATTTTTTAAAATGGTTTAAATTTTTCAATGCATTAGCCCCTATGGTGTAACGGCCCGGGATTATGATTCCCGAGTTACGTTTCGAGGGATGAAACCCCTCGTTGGATCTTGCACCCCGAGTACAGGTTGAAGGTTTGAAATCGAAGGTGCATAGTTCAAAGTGGGATTTTACACCAAAATCCGGAAGGTCCGTTGGAGACCCCGGGGTAAACCCTTGTACCTGTCTTAAGTCTACAACGCGCGAAAAACCTTTATCATGCAAAGGACGAAAGTTCTGAAAACGATACAACTAGTGCCACGGCAGAGCCGGGTCAAAACGGAGTATAATAGGAAGAAATCCAAAAAGCATGAGTCTGGTGAAGTCAGGGTTCATACACTCACTCTCCGCCATATGAATGGACCCCGTCATATCAGCACAAAATCAAGTAATAGATCGGGTACCTGAAACTATACCACCAAGTAAGGCCAAGAGTCCGCCCGCGGGTCCTCTGACCACGCTGAGGAGATATAATACGCCTATTCCTAGAATAAAGGATGCCTTCATGCAGTACTGAAATAAAACCACACTATCATGCTCCTAATTCATATGTGCAGAATATTGAGGAAGGCCTTAACAAAGAATACCAAGCGGTATATCCCTCTTTTACCACCACCCTCTTCCAGACAAGGTGGAGACTGGCCAATTCGATGCAATAATCATATCAAATCTCATCATCATATCATATCTCATCATCATATCATATCTCATCATCATATCATATCGCATGCCCATCTCGTATCTCGTGATATATATAAATGACTCGAGGAGGACAACACCCGATGAATCTGGGATGCCCTATGACCCTATCAAGGATTCTAGGACTCACAGATAACGGCCGTTCTGTATTCAAACGCATACAGAATAAGAATGCTCATTCGTAAGTGCAATTTCTAAGCATGATACTACATGGCATGCTCTTATGCATATGAAACACCTACATACTACATGACACATCAGGCGGGAGGTACTGGTTACTGAGTAAGCCCCGGAGGTACTTACCTCGCTAGAAGATCAGCAAAAGAAGAATCCAGCACACAGTAGTCACGATCACAGAAAATCACCTAATCACATAACGAGAATATACTAAGTATACTTCTATAGCCTTTCTGAACACATATATTACTCACTCAAATTAGCAGATAGATAAGTAAGCTTGCATCAATCATACTTTCAATTTATCACGATCAACCATCTCTTATCTCATACCATTCATCATAACTTGTCAACTTATCAGTTTAAAAAAAATATACCCCATATAATATATCATACTTATACTTTCCATATATATCATCATCATAAATATCGAACATTTAATCTCATCTGAAATTCACCACAATATCACGCTATTAGTCATCGTCTTATTCCCAAGTTAGCTTCAAAACCATTTCAAATCCGAATTAAACAGTTAAGAGTTCTGACCCCTTGAAAATACTCGCTAAATTCCTTTTTCAATTTATTTATTAAATCGCTTTTCAACGTTTTATAAAATCACTAAAACCGACCCCAAATTTTGTAAAAACTTCAAACCGAGTTCATTTGCTTTAAACCCTCAAAATTGAACACCATGAGAACAATTAGGCCCAACACTCTCCTCCATTTTAAAGTAAAATTTCGGCCCAAGCCAACCTATTCTTCCCTTCATTCTTTCATTCGGATAAAAAAAAGAATGGGCCCCAGCTGATGTGGCGTGTGATATGGCAGGGGACCCGCGGCTGAGATGGCAAGAGAGGCTACTGTTCACCTCCATCCTCAATTCCATCCTCTGCTCGACGGAAAGGAAGAAGGAGAAAAAAAAAGGAGGGGAGCTCGCCGGCGTCGCCCCGCACTCCGACTTCGACCACGACACCGTCGACCCGACGCACACACAGCAAGAAGAAAAGGGAAAGGAAAAGGAAGAAGGAAGAAGCTCACCGAAGGATTTCGCGGACGTTGGAGCTTCGTCGGAGCTCGCCGGAGGCACGATTCGTTGCGTCGGAGAGGGAGGAACCTCGGATTCGACCTAGGAGGGTAAAGGAAGGTTAAAGGAAGGTTCATTCATGGAATTTCGGATCGAACGAGAGGTCGAAGCTTACCGAACGGAGTTTGCGCTCGAGCGAGGTGGTGGAGCTCCGGTGGCTCGATGGGGGCGCTAGGGCCTCTGGGGCGGCGTCGGGGTGGTGGTGAACGCCAGTAGAGGTGGCTAGGCCTGCTGTTGCTGCTGCTCGTCGAGGAACACGAAGGTGGAGGTGGAGGTGGCGATGGAGATCGGTAGTGGCGGCTCGGCTGTCTCCAGCTGTTGCTTTTGAGGGAGGAGGATGATGGGAAGAGAGCTGTAGTGATGGTGTGACAGCGGGAGATGGGAGCGGGAATGATGAAGGAGGGAGTTGGTGGAGGTGAGGTGAAAATAGAGAGTGAAGGTGACGGTGGTTGGGATGGTGAAATGGTGATGAAAATGAAAGATAAGGAGAGGGAGGTGATGTCTTGACAACTGAATTGAGGAGTAGGGGGGCTGTAGGGGTGAGGCCGGTGCAGAGGTGAGGGAGTGGGTGTACGAGGTTGAGTGTGAAATTGGTTAACCAATACCCGGAAATAAATCCTGAATACGCGAATTTTGAATCCCGAAATTAGTTTCCGAATGTTAGTTTTTCCGAATCCCGCTTTCTTGATCAATTAGATTTTTAAAATTGACAAGGATATCGCCATCTGATAATTATTTTGAATTTTTGAGGTCAAGGACGGAAATTGTTCATCAAATTTTACATTCCGGTCGGAATCCGCTAAACGAGTTTTAAACCCGATTTTAATCTCATTTTTAATTCTCTTTTTCCGAAAAAATTAGGATTTAAAAATCCGAGTCTTTACATCATCCACCTCTAAAAACAAGTCTCGTCCTCGAGACTAAAATCATTTTTAAAACAGGGGATAAAGTTTGAAATCGGTGAGTCCATGGATCATGCCATTGATCCCGTAAACACCTCATAAGTGCCCCTATGAGGTCCTCACAGTACCATTGCCGTGATCATAATATCCCCAAATAGACCGCAGTAAGGATGTAATATGGGCCCCTACCACATCCTTACTCCGACTCCTTGGCCATATCATAACTCAAATACTTATCCACTTCGTGGGGCATTATAATGAAAACTAGTGTTATATATATATATATATATTTTTATTCTTATCATCCAGGTTAGTCTCTTTTGAACACGATTCAAAATTTCATGTTCGACGTTAGTGAGGTTCATTTCTACCTTCTCAGTTCATCTTACCATCCACCTCTAAGGGCTAACATCACATTCTCTTCCTAGGTTCCATGTTATGATCAAATTCCAATACTTCAGCTTCCATCATTTCTATCATCAAGCATTATATATATATATATATATATAGAGAGAGAGAGAGAGAGAGAGACACTCATATCACATATTAATAGCATGACCTAAACACGTCAAGTATAGTCGCATACCATAAAATATCTAGCACGTCATCACATCATCACAGCTCATCATATCATATCACCAAGGATCTGCACACAACTACCAATCATAAGTACACAAGCAAAGAGATACTACCAACCAACCCCAATCCAACTAGACAACTCACCGCACCCGCGAGGTCAGGGAAATATCTACGCTCGCCTCGACATAGGATGCGAGCAACTCGTCTAGGACATCCCCATAACTAGCCCGAATACTCTCCTCAGTCTCCCACGTGGCCTCCTCAGGGCTCCTCCTAGACCACTGAACTAGAAGCAAAGGAACCTCCCTGTTCCTAAGCCTCTTGACTCGACGGTCAAGAACTCTCACAGGACGCTCTACAAAGGTATGGTCAGGCTCAACCTGAAGGTCTAAATAATCTAGGCATGGCTAGGGTCAGGGATATACTAGCGAAGCTGTGAGACGTGAAAGATGTCATGAACACCAGCCAAGGATGGGGGCAAAGCTAAACGATAGGGCACCTCGCCAACTCTATCCAGAATCTCAAACGGGCCAATATACCTCGGACTCAACTTTCCTTTGATCCCAAACCGTCGGACTCCTCTGGTAGGCGAAACTCGAAGCCACACATGCGAACCTACCTCGAACTCAATCTCTATCCTCCGCCTGTCTGCATACTTCTTCTGGCGATCCTGGGCGACTCTCATGTGCTCACGGATGCGTCCAACCTTACTAATGGTCTCTCTAACTAGGTCCGGTAAAGATGAAACCGTGTCTGCAGGCTCATCCCAACAAACTGGCGACTTGCATCGCCTCCCATACAGAGCCTCATATGGAGCCATCTCGATCGACGCATGGTAGCTGTTGTTGTATGAAAACTCCACCAATGGTAGATGTCTAACCCAACGGTCTCCCCACTCCAAAACACACGATCGCAGCATATCCTCCAAGGTCTGAATCGTCCTCTCACTCTGGCCATCTGTCTGAGGATGAAAAGCTGTACTGAAATGCAGTCTAGTACCTAGGCTCTCCTGAACCTGGTGCCAAAACCTCGAGGTAAAACGTCCATCTCTGTCAGATACGATCCTCTCAGGTACTCCATGAAGTCTCACGATTAGGCAAATGAACTCCTCAGCTAACCGCGATGCTGGCCATGTCTCCTGAATCGGAATGAAGTGAGCCGACTTGGTCAACCTATCGACCACGACCCAAATGGCGTCGAATCCTCTGACATCCCGCCTCAGCCCAGTGACGAAGTCCATCGAGATATCTGTCCACTTCCATGCGGGAACTGGAAGCGACCTGACAAGTCCTCCCGGTCTCTGGTGCTCAATCCGAACCTGCTGGCAAACCTAACATCTGGCTACAAAATCTGTGATGTCTGCTCGCATTCTCTGCCACCAATAATATCTCCTCAAATCCTGATACATCTTATTCGTCCCTGGATAGACAGAATAAGGAGTGGAGTGAGCCTCCTGCATGATCCTCTGCCTCAGATCTGACATCGACGGAACTACAACTCTGCCCTGAAAGGTCAGCATCCCATCTCCTCTCTCTACAAGCTCTCTGAATCGACCCTGGGCCATCCGATCCCTCAGAATTGCAATCTCTGGACAGTCTGCCTGACCTCGACGAATCTCCTCGGTCAACTCAGCCTGAACCTCCAAGAATGATAACTGTCCATTCTCCCGCTGAACCCACACCTCGAAGCAACACCTCATCAAATCTGTCTGCAAATCCCTCTGATCTGTAAGCCTCGCAACTGATGCCTCCTGGTGAGTCTTCCTACTGAGTGCATCTGCCACCACATTTGCCTTTCCTGGGTGATAAACTATGTCCAAGTCATAGTCCTTTAGAAGCTCTAGCCACCGTCTCTGTCGCATGTTGAGCTCCTTCTGAGTGAAAATATACTTCAAGCTCTTGTGATCCGTCATCACCTTGCATGAAGTGACGTACAGGTAATGCCTCCAAATCTTCATAGCATGAACTACAGCTGCCAACTCCAAGTCATGAACAGGATAGGACACCTCTGCAGGCTTCAACTGGCGCGAAGCATAAGCGATGACTCGATCTCTCTGATGCAGAACACATCCCAAGCCGGAACGCGAAGCGTCTGTGTAGACGACGAATTCCTCTGTCCCTTCTGGCAACGCTAGCACTGGGGTGGTCGTCAGCTTCTCCTTCAGAAGCTCAAAGCTAGCCTGACATTCCACACTCCACTCAAAAGGAACATCCTTCTTCAGCAGCTGCGTCATCGGCCTAGCAATGCTCGAGAAACCCTGGACGAATCTCCTGTAGTAACTGGCCAATCCTAGAAACGAGCGGATGTTCTTGACGTTCTTGGGCACCTCCCAAGCAACGATAGCATCAATCTTCACCGGATCCACGACGACTCCCTCAACTGAAATCACATGGCCTAAGAAAGCCACCTCTGCGAGCCAGAACTCACACTTGCTGTATTTCCCATACAGCTGATGCTTCCTCAGCGTCTCGAGGACAATCCTCAAATGCTCCTCGTGCTCCTCTCTACTCCTTGAGTAGACTAAAATGTCATCTATGAACACGACAATGAATCTGTCCAGGTAGTCAATGAACACGCGGTTCATGAGCTCCATGAAAGCAGCTGGTGCATTGGTCAGCCCAAACGGCATGACCACGAACTCGTAGTGACTATAGCGGGTCCTAAAAGCGGTCTTCTAGACATCCTTTGGCTTCACTCTCAGCTGGTGATAACCGGACCTCAAATCAATCTTCGAGAAGACAACGACGCCCTGCAGCTGATCCAGCAGGTTGTCAATCCTGGGAAGGGGGTAACGGTTCTTCACCGTCGCACGGTTCAACTCCCTATAATCGATGCATAACCTCAATGACCCGTCCTTCTTCTTCACGAACAACACTGGTGCTCCCCAAGGTGATGCACTAGGCCTGATGTAACCCTTCTCGGCTAGCTCCTCCAATTGAGCCTTGAGCTCTGCCATCTCCGTCGGTGCCATGCGGTAAGGTACTCGTGAAATAGGTCTGGTGCCTGGGTCTAGCTCGATCCCAAAGTCAACCTCTCTTGGTGGGGGAAGTCCCTGTAGCTCATCTGGAAACACATCTGCGAAGTCTCTGACAACAGGGACATCTGACAAGCTGGGATGTGTGCGATCCACCTCTAAAGCGTAACACCAATACCCGATGCATCCCTGGTCTAGAAGTCTGGCGGCTCTGACTTCGCTAATGAGCGCTCCGTTCCTCTTGGGGTCGCTCCCCCAAACCTGGTGCTCAGTCCCATCATCTGCCAAGATAGACACCGTCCTCGTCCTCAGATTGATAATCGCTCCATAGTGGTCCATGAAATCCATACCCAGAATTAGATCATCCATCCTCAATGGCATGACAATAAGGTTGGTTGGCCACTCACGCTCACCTATATGGATGGGGCACCCTAAAATCTCCCGACTCGTCCTAACCTTTGCCCCGTCCGCTAGACCAATAGTAATGGGTAAACCACTCGTGCAGCTCAGGCTCAGCCTAGCAACGCACGCCTCTGCTATAAAGCAGTGAGTAGCACCAGTTTCAAACAATATAGACAAGCACGCATCATGGAAATGTATAGTACCTGTGGAAGTAGGGGCAGTACGGTCATCAGCTCTCATCTGGAACACGCGGGGCGGTGGGGGTAATGCTGGTCCTCGGCCTCCAGAACTCTGGCCACGATCATATCCGGGCCCAGATGGTCCTGCAGATGACGAACCTCTACCCTGACCTGGCCCTGACGGCCCTCTGCCTCCACGATCGTAACCTCTACCTCCTCTACCTCCTCCTCGACCTCTACCAGAAGCATCTCCTCGCCCCTGACCCTGGGGATAAGTCAGCAGTGGCGGCTGAGGAGCCGCAGGAAGTCTCGGTGGCCGTGCAGTCGGCGGGGCTCTACCGTCCTGGGGACAACGGGCAGCTCTGTGCCCTATAGTGCCGCAAGTGAAGCAGACAATTGAACGATCTGGGCAGGAAGCGACATAATGACCTCTCTCGAAGCATCCATGGCAAGTGACACTCCTCACTCGTGCATCTCCTCCATAAACAGCTGGACCGGGCGGCTGGGGTGCCCTCGGTGTAACTCTGTGATATCCCCCTCTAAATCCTCCTCCACAGCCTCCTCTCCTGGATCTGTCATCTCCGCGACCATCCGCTGGTCTCGCTCTCTTCGCCTCAGGGCGAGAAGTGGTGTATGAAGTCTCGAACAAGATTCGTTGCTGGTCGTACAGGAGGATGACCTCCAGGAATCGATCAAATTTGACAGCTCCCAAGCTGGAGGCATGTAGAAGTACTGGAGGCGGCAGTCTCATCGATAACATGCGAATCCGGCTCTCATCGGAAGGGCACAAGTGAGCACAGTAGACCAGTTCCTTCTTGAACTGGCGAACGATGGTAGCGACAGGAGCTGATCGGTCGTAGTAGCCTCGCATAAAGGATACCTGTCGGGCTATCTCAATCCCAGGAGGGCGGTACTCTCTCAGCATCAGATTCCTAAACTCCTCGTAGGTCCACTCAGCCTGATCTATCTTAAATAAAGACCAGCGGTCAAAAGCATCTCCCTGTAGACGGCCTGCGGCAAGTCTCTGTCTCTCGGAAGCGGGGACAACAACATGGTCGAACAACCCATCCATCTCATGGAACCATCTCTTAATATCCCCCCAACCTCTCCAGTAAAAGCCGGAGGACAGCACTGAGCTAACATCTTGACCCAGTCGACGCGCTTCTCAGGGCGTGCATCGGCTACGGGCTCAGCTGGCTGAACAGGAACCTCGGGCGTCGGTGCTGTAGATCGAGCTCCTCCTCGTAACTCGCTCAGAATGTCGTGAAGCGTCGTCTCTAGCTGTCCAAGCCTAGTCTCTGTGGAAATCGGAAGCTGGTCGTCAGCCGGTGGAGGCGAAGCTCGCTCCTCAGCGTGATCGTCAGCAGCGTGCTCCTCGACGCTCTCAACAGCAATCCGACGGGGGCGTCCCCGGCCACGACGTGTCCTACCCCCACGCCCAACTGAACCGCGTCTATCATCGACCATGAAGACTACATGAACGGTTAATTTAAACACTCAGCACAGAAGCACTCGACGATTAATATGATCCTCTTCAAGGAGGATCGCCCTCGGGCACAATTGCATATATGTAGAAATTAAGCATAGAGATGATCTATGCCGTCCTTCGAGGGACGGCTGACCGGAGGGGCAAAACCTCACGGTCACCTAACTCGACACTCCAACCTCCGTGGTGTTCCTTGGAGTTATCTAGGCACATCTGTAAATCAAAGCTAGTATTTTGCCTACCGTTCCCCGAGTTCTACATCCATAAGGGAGGTCTATCGCTTTGGTCTCTACCCACGAGATTGATTTCCCTTTGTTCATTTTAGGTTTTAATTCCAATTAAATTCATTTTGCCCTTTTTAAAAGCATTTTTCAAAATCATTTGAAAACATTGGGCGATTTTCAAAACCATCTTCAACCTGTTGTACTCGGATTGCAAAACCTCGGTTCTGATACCACCTTTGTAACGGCCCGGGATTATGATTCCCGAGTTACGTTTCGAGGGATGAAACCCCTCTTTGGATCTTGCGCCCCGAGTACAGGTTGAAGGTTTGAAATCGAAGGTGCATAGTTTAAAGTGGGATTTTACACCCAAATCCGGAAGGTCCGCTGGAGACCCCGGGGTAAACCCCTGTACCTGTTCTAAGTCTACAACGCGCGAAAAACCTTTATCATGCAAAGGACGAAAGTTCTGAAAACGATACAACTAGTGCCACGGCAGAGCCGGGTCAAAACGGAGTATAATAGGAAGAAATCCAAAAAGCATGAGTCTGGTGAAGTCAGGGTTCATACACTCACTCTCCGCCATATGAATGGACCCCGTCATATCAACACAAAATCAAGTAGTAGATCGGGTACCTGAAACTATACTACCAAGTCAGGCCAAGAGTCCGCCCGCGGGTCCTCTGACCACGCTGAGGACATATAATACGCCTATACCTAGAATAAAGGATGCCTTCACGCAGTACTGAAATAAGACCACACTATCATGCTCCTAATTCATATGTGCAGAATATTGAGGAAGGCCTTAACAAAGAATACCAAGCGGTATATCCCTCTTTTACCACCACCCCTCTTCCAAACAAGGTGGAGACTTGCCAGTTTGATGCAATAATCATATCAAATCTCATCATCATATCATATCTCATCATCATATCATATCTCATCATCATATCATATCGCATGCCCATCTCGTATCTCGTGATATATATAAATGACTCGAGGAGGACAACACCCGATGAAGCTGGGCTGCCCTATGACCCTATCAAGGATTCTAGGACTCACAGATAACGACCGTTCTGTATTCAAACGCATACAGAATAAGAATTCTCATTCGTAAGTGCAATTTCTAAGCATGATACTACATGGCATGCTCTTATGCATATGAAACACCTACATACTATATGACACATCAGGCAGGAGGTACTGGTTACTGAGTAAGCCCCGGAGGTACTTACCTCGCTAGAAGATCAGCAAAAGAAGAATCCAGCACACAGTAGTCACGATCACAGAAAATCACCTAATCACATAACGAGAATATACTATGTATACTTCTATAGCCTTTCTGAACACATATATTACTCACTCAAATTAGCAGATAGATAAGTAAGCTTGCATCAATCATACTTTCAATTTATCACGATCAACCATCTCTTATCTCATACCATTCATCATAACTTGTCAACTTATCAGTTTAAAAAAAATACTCCCTATAATATATCATACTTATACTTTCCATATATCTCATCATCATAAATATCGAACATTTAGTCTCTTCTAAAATTCACCACAATATCACGCTATTAGTCATCGTCTTATTCCCAAGTTAGCTTCAAAACCATTTCAAATCCGAATTAAACAGTTAAGAGTTCTGACCCCTTGAAAATACTCGCTAAATTCCTTTTTCAATTTATTTATTAAATCGCTTTTTAACCTTTTATAAAATCACTAAAACCGACCCCTAATTTTGTAAAAACTTCAAACCGATTTCATTTGCTTTAAACCCTCAAAATTGAACACCATGAGAACAATTAGGCCCAACACTCTCCTCCATTTTAAAGTAAAATTTCGGCACAGTGGAATAGGCCCAAGCCAACCTATTCTTCCCTTCATTCTTTCATTCGGATAAAAAAAGAATGGGCCCCAGCTGATGTGGCGTGTGATTTGGCAGGGAACCCGTGGCTGAGATGGCAAGAGAGGCTACTGTTCACCTCCATCCTCAATTCCATCCTCTGCTCGACGGAAAGGAAGAAGGAGAAAAAAAAAGGAGGGGAGCTCCCCGGCGTCGCCCCAGACTCCGACTTCGACCACGACACCGTCGACCCGACGCACACACAGCAAGAAGGAAAGGGAAAGGAAAAGGAAGGAGAAAGAAGCTCACCGAAGGATTTCGCGGACGTCGGAGCTTCGTCGGAGCTCGCCGGAGGCTCGATTCGTTGCGTCGGAGAGGGAGGAACCTCGGATTCGACCTAGGAGGGTAAAGGAAGGTTAAAGGAAGGTTCATCCATGGAATTTCGGATCGAACGAGATGTCGAAGCTTACCGAACGGAGTTTGCGCTCGAGCGAGGTGGTGGAGCTCCGGTGGCTCGATGGAGGCGCTAGGGCCTCTGGGGCGACGTCGGGGTGGTGGTGAACGCCAGTAGAGGTGGCTAGGCCTGCTGTTGCTGCTGCTCATCGAGGAACACGAAGGTGGAGGTGGAGGTGGCGATGGAGATCGGTAGTGGCGGCTCGGCTGTCTCCAGCTGTTGCTCTTGAGGGAGGAGGAAGGAAGGAGGATGATGGGAAGAGAGCTGCAGTGATGGTGTGGTAGCGGGAGATGGGAGCGGGAATGATGAAGGAGGGAGTTGTTGGAGGTGAGGTGAAAATAGAGAGTGAAGGTGACGGTGGTTGGGATGGTGAAATGGTGATGAAAATGAAAGATAAGGAGAGGGAGATGATGTCTTGACAACTGAATTGAGGAGTAGGGGGGCTGTAGGGGTGAGGCCGGTGCAGAGGTGAGGGAGTGGGTGTACGAGGTTGAGTGTGAAATTGGTTAACCAATACCCGGAAATAAATCCCGAATACGCGAATTTTGAATCCCGAAATTAGTTTCCGAATGTCAGTTTTTCGGAATCCCGCTTTCTCGATCAATTAGATTTTTAAAATTGACAAGGATATCGCCATCTGATAATTATTTTGAATTTTCGAGGTCAAGGACGGAAATTGTTCGTCAAATTTTACATTCCGGTCGGAATCCGCTAAACGAGTTTTAAACCCGATTTTAATCTCATTTTTAATTCTCTTTTTCCGAAAAAATTAGGATTTAAAAATGCGAGTCTTTACATATGGTTTCCTCTGATTCAAATTTCTGATGTTTTCCTTTGATTTTGTTGTTTGATTTTGCTCGATATCTTGAATTTGTGTTGAATCTGCTGTTGTGTTAACCTGTTGTTTCTGTTTCTTTCGGTTCTGTTTTTTTTTTGTGCATCTGTTCAAAGCATTTAACTGTGTGTTTCTCCTTCTAAATCCCTTCACAATGTAAATTTTGGTTTCATCCTAAATTATAAATGATTTGTCTTCCTTATGTAAGTTACACATTTTGGTTCATTATTAAACTTTTTATATTTACATTTTAATTTGTATATCATTTATTATTAACCTGTAAATGATCTCTATCATACAAATTCATCCGTTTGTATCCATAATTATTTTTTTTCCAGGATTTGAATGGACGAAGCCTACATCACCAACTCAATCTGTGCCTTTTCTAAACACATATAATTGGATAGATAGAAGATCTTATAAAAGATTCAATATTATATAAGGAAAAAACGCGTTCCCTATATACACCGCAAATGACACGTCGAATTGGACGTTACAGCAACGTTGGATTAGACGTTGCCAAAACGTCCAATTTGACGTTTCATTTGTTGGGGAAATTGCCCAAGTGAAGGGGATCCGACGTTGTAACAACGTTGGATCGGACGTTGCAACAACGTCCGATCCAACGTTGCCCCCTGGATACCAATGGGCTCCGTCGGGCTTAGCAACGTTTATTTAGACGTTGCTACAACGTCTGAATGTACGTTGTAATTGGGGAAGGGTCCCAATTACAACGTCTGATGTGACGTTGTGACGACTGACACATAGAACGCGTAATTAACGTCATGTATGGTCCCCCTCTTATGCCCTTATATACCTCAACCATCAGACCGATTGAATGCATCCATTTACCTCACAATTCAAGACAATAGTTACTATTTCATTCGTAGATCTGAAAATGTCATCCTCAGAAAGTGAAGAAGCGATGGAGGTGGTACGAGTCGCCCCCCCCACGACGAAACAATTCTGTTCCACAGGTAAAATCCTATGGCTGTATTATCTGTCTCTATGTATTTTTCCATTATTTAACCCGAAGTAAATATATACCCTTTAAGTAATATGAAGTGCATGTACGTTGTTATGCCTTTATCTAGTTTCGAGACTTTACATGTATGTTTACCGACACCCGTACTTGGCAATCCCAGAATGAAATGGTCGACCATTTCAAGTAACTCGGCATTAAGAACAACATGGTCTTAGTAATCAAGCAATCGTGGTCGACCGCTTCAAAACGACCGGGTGGCGTGTTGTTAGCGTGCGAGCAATATGGAGTGTTTCGCAGAAAGGGGAAGCAGATTCGCAGCACGCAGAGCAAACTAAGCAACTGCCCGTTCTCCTTACTCGGTCATGAGGGGGGGCCGAATATGTGGACGATGACCGTGCAAAATGGAACGCACAACCATGGACTCCCTCAACGATTGAAGGGTCATGCTTACGCGGGAAGAATGACACCAGGGGAGAAGAAAATGTGCAAGTGGATGAAAGACATAGGAACTCCGCCGAAGGCCATCTCGTACGGGCTACGACAAGCAGATGCGAATAGCATCACCTCATCGCGATCACTGGAGAACACCCTCAACAAGCTCGCCGTTGAAGAGAGAGGAAATCGAACGATGACCCAAGATACCCTCCATCGTCTCCGAGAAAGGGGCTACTACTACGAATTCAGGAGGAGCCCAGACGATGACAATGTATTGAATGACCTTTTTCTCGCACACCCGGATGGGATTCGTCTCTTGAACAAATACCCTTACGTCGTCGTCATGGATAGTACGTACAAGACAAACGCGTAAGTACTATATCCTATGTCTTCGTACATTTCTTCCATAAATAGTGATATGCTAATGTGCGTACGTTGCGGCACCGCGTCCACAGGTACAACGTCGCGCTGTGCGAGATAGTCGGCTTAACGCCAACGGGAAACAACTTTTGCATCGCATATGCCTTTATGGCTTACGAGGACACGGACACGTACACTTGGGTGCTCAACAACCTACGTGTTATTTTTCAGGGTAAGGTGCCCGATTCGATTATGACAGATCGAGAGTTGAGCCTTATGGCTGCACTTAGGGCCGTCTTCCCCGAGGTGCAACATCTACTGTGCTGGTTACATGTAACTCGCAACTGTGAAGACACCGCTTTGAAGATTACAAAAAATCTGGAAATTTCAACTCTATTCAAGAATCAGATGTGGGGTTTATGCTCGTCTTCAACGGAGGAGTCGTTCGAGAGGCGGCGTAGATTTCTTCACGCCCAATGGCAGCCCTTTCCCGGGGTCATGGGGTATCTGGAAACAGTGTGGCTCATCCACCGGACGAGCCTTGTCAGATGTTACACCGACCACGTCCTACACTTTGGAACGAGGACAACCAATAGGTACGCATATCGTTTTCGTCGTTACCCTTGTCACTCCTTTACTACATTTCAACTGTCGTTCACCTCAAGCACATGATGCATTGTGTAGGGTTGAAGGCCAACATAAAGTGTTGAAGGAAGCATTACACTCATCCACTGGTGATTTCTGTGTCGTGGTGGATGCCATTCATCGGGTGAATGAATGTCAGGTGCACGAGATCCAGACTGCGTTGGAGATAGATCGTTTCAAGTGGCCAACTAACGCACACGAAGTCCCCTTATTCGATCAGATTAAGCACGTGGTTTCAAAGAAGTGTTTCGAACTTCTCTACGGTCATTGGAGGAAAGTTGTCGACAAAACAGTAGCTCCAGAGTGCGTCGACCGTCATTGGAGAATATGCCATGGGATACCTTGTGTGCACGACGTTCAGCGTTTTGTTGATGAAGGAGTTCAAATAACACCTGACGACATCCACGTATTTTGGATGAATCTGACGTGGGATGAATCGGACAATGCGATCTTACCCTATGCCAGGTCGGCTTCGTACATTGCATCTGTAAAGGCCCGGATTTTTATATAATAAATTTCAACAAATAATATAAAATGGATTTAAGTCGAAAAAAAAAACATATAAAAAAAATATAATAATATCATAATAATTCGGATATTTGAAAATCCTCATCTTCGCCTTAAAAATCGCATTTTAAAATCTTTCCGGCATCGTTTTAGAATTATGATTTTAACGGAATTTGATTCCGCTTTCGAGTTGCGAGTCTAGATAGATTAATTTAATTCCGATAATGATTTACAAATCAAAGTTGACCGAGTCGGGACAAGGTCGAGAGAGCGGGTTTCGTGATTTATATTCCGGGTATTCTTTTGACCAAACTTGGGACCACTTCCTTGTTTCTTTTGCTCCCTTCTCCGATTTTCCAGTAGTAGCCTAGTAGGGGTACAGTATTCCTCCTTGTCTTCTTGCTCCCATCCACCCATCCTTTGCTTGAATTGGCTAAGCCACCATCCCTTGTTTTTGCTCTGTTCCCACGCCACTTCCTATTGTAGCACAGCCTCTCTCCCTCCCTTGGTTGACCGGATGCAGCTTGCCTAGGACTCCCCTCTGTCTCTTTTTTATTTGGTTCAGCCCCCATCTTCTCTCTCCCATTTCAAAAGAAAACCCACCACCTATTCTCCCCTCTTCTTTTGGTTCAATCCCTGCAGAACCAGTGAGATCCCAACCCTCCAATTTTTGAGTGCAATCACCACCAACTGGCCATTGTCTTCCGACGAGCCACACCATCGCCTCACCTTGCCTCTGCTGCACTCCCTCCATTTCGTTTCGATTCCGTGAGCAGCAGCAACAACAATAGCATCTTCGTCCCTCCTCCTTCCTCTGCGTCTGTAGTAGAAGCAAGCGAAGCCGAGCGCGCAGCACACCTTCGCCCTCTCTGCTTTCGTGTTCGAAAATGAGACCGAGCCAAGCCAAGGGAGCACAACTCCATTCCTCCTCTCCGACGAGCCCAGCAGCAGTTCCTCCACACTTCCGACGTCCGAAGATACACAGCGCCGCCGCGGCATCCTTTTCCTCCTTCCTTTCCCTGTCTTCGCGCGAACGGGCTCGGTAAGCCTTCCTTCTCCCCCTTTCACTTTGAAACGTCCCAAAAAAATCCAGCTTCTGACCTTCTATTACTGTCCTAGACCAAATGCGCATCGATTCCGACTCCGTCGTAGCCGATCCGAGCCTTGACGAGCGTCTTCCGGCGAAGCCCTTCGAATCTCGGTGAGAACCTCTCTTTCTCTCCCTTTCCTTGTCCGTGTGGGTCGTTTTCTGTCAATTGGGGGTCGGGATTGCTTGTCGCCGGCGAAACCTTCGCCCTTCCTTCTTCTTGGCGTCCTCCCGCTGTGAACAGATCTGGGAAGCGGGGAGGGAGACGGGTCCAGTGGACCGGGTTCCTTATTCTTCTTTTCCTGAACCGGCCGGGTTGGGCCTGATTTTCGGTTCACTTAATTCCCTTCGGGTTGGGCTTTGAGCTGGGCTCGGATCCGGGTATATCCATCCGGGTTTTGGGCTTCTGAGTATTGGGTTGGGTTATTTTGTTGTTGTGGGTAGATGTTAACTACTTTACATATATAAATATGTTATGTTGTTATTTTGTAATACTATATATTATCCTGATTGTGGGAATTTCATATTCTGATTTTGTGATAAGTATATATTTTCTGAAATTTTATATATTATAAATGGTTTCTTAAAAAGGAAATAATAGTATTAATTGGAATATGTATTTTGTGGGGTTTAATATGTGAATATTAGGAATTTTAAAATGAATTATTGGCTTGACTTATAAATATGGTTGTGAAAATAGAATTATTCTGTGACTAAATGTCGGAATTTATTTATGTAAGGATTTTGAAAATAAACATGCCGGAATTGTTTTAATGATATGATTTTGGGAATTTGTTAAAGATTTAAATGATAAATGTCATAATTTGGCTAAGTATGATTTGAGAAATTGTTTTGAATATGAGTTGACTTAACTTGATATTTAAGAGTTTGGAAAACTTCGGGAAATGAGTTTGGAAAATCAAAATGCCGGAATGATTTCTATAACATGATTTGAGGCATTGATTTTAAGGTTTAAATGTTTAATGTCGGGATTCCTTGTCTTGATTTAATTTGATGTTGAATGTCGGGATTCCTTGTCTTGATTTAATTTGATGTTGGTTTTAAGAAGAAAGTTGAAAGATATTGTTAGTATGATTTTATTAAAGCGTTGATTGGAAGAATGATTTTGGCTGATGTTGATCATATCGGAAAGGTTTTGGGAAAACGGTTTCACTATCGGTTGGTTTTGAGTATGTTGGGAACTTGGGTTTCGTATGTATGAATATCGGTCTGGTAGCTTATGGAATTGACTTGATGATAGGTGCGTATTGCTTTTGGACTTGCATTGGGCCCTTGCTTGTATTATCATGCTGTTCTGCATCTTCAGGTAAGTTCCCTAGGGGGCTTACTCAGGTTGGACATTCATGCCTGTTGTTGCATTTTATGTTAGGTGTTGCATATGCATAAAAGCATGCCATGTAGTATCATGTTTAGGTTGCACTAATTGATTGAGCATCTGTTTACTTTATGCGTTTGAAACAGAACGACCGTTATCTGTGATAGTCCTAGAGTCTTTGCTAGGGTCATAGGGTAGCCCAGCCTCATCGGGTACCCTGAGTCAATCGAGTCATGAACTTCCTTGTATTATGAGATGCCTGCAGGCTTTATTGTGGAGCGGGTTAGGCATGCGTGCCGCCCGATTATGATGGAATGCATTCACGAGCTGGCCAGTCTCCGCCCTATCGGAAGGGGGTGGAGGTAGGAGAGGGATATGCCACTTGGCATTGTCTTGGGACCTTTACTGTATTTTTTTACACATTATTATAACTAGGAGCATGCTAGTGTGTTTGACTTTCGTACTGCATTAGAGCATCTTTATTAGGTATAGCACATACTATGTGGCCTCAGCGAGGACTGCCGGTCCCGCATGAGTGGCTCGATCTGACCCCTTTCCCCGTTCTTTTTTTAAGGTATTTTCTGCAGATCTTGTTTGCTCCTTGCTTCTGTGACGGGAAACCCTTTGGCGAATCGAAGAACCTAGCTAATATTCTAACTTGGTAAAATGGTAATAACTTGCTTATGATTTGGTTTGACCCGGCTTTGTCGTGGCATTTGTATCCTAGTTTTGCTTTCGCCTTACTTTCGGTTGAATTGGATTTTGCGACATAGTCTTAGGACAGAAAAAGGGTACCCAATGGCCCTTCGAGTTTTTTTTTAGGGTTTGAAATCCCTCATTCTACTAATCTTAAATGTGTTTGAAACCTCGACCCGTACCTGGATTGCAAGATCCGAACAAGGGGTTTTATCCCTTGAAACGTAACCCGGAAATCATAATTCTGGGCCGTTACAAAGATGGTATCAGAGCTGAGGCTGTGCAATTCGGGTACGCAAGGGTCGAGTGCATGTTTTGGAAAACTGCCCATGAATTTTAAAGGATTTGAAAGGATTTTAAAAAGGGCAAAATGAACTTAAGATGCCTAACTTAAATTGGACTAAGTAATGAACTCGACTTGTAACAAAAGAGGAAAACCGACCAAACGGGGACACGAGTGGGTAGTAAAGGCGCTAGACAACCCCTATTGGGTGTAGTTAGGAACGGTAGGCAAAATACTAGCTTGCTATTTACAGATGGGTCTGGAAGTTTCCAAGGAGATTGTTATGAGTGTTATTAACTGATTCTATGCTGAGTGCTTGCTATGCTAGAGATCTGATTTGGTATGCCTAACAATGAGATGTGTACTGACTTGTCTGTGCAAACGGGGTAGCGGGAGTACCTTTATTTCTATATGGTCAAGCCCAGCTTGTGTGGAATGGCCTCTTCCACTATGTTAAACCCTTTCCGGTTCTACCAAATCTTTCTCCTGGTTGTCAGTGTCTTTCACGGGGAATCAGGTTGGTAAACACATTGTGTCGGAAACTCATGTATGTACATGAAGGTGGTTTGAGTGAGTATTGGAAGGTAGTTCTTGATGTCATTTTGAGTCAAGAGTAAGGTGTTTCTGAGGCTGTCTTTCTCAATCCTTATGATGATCGACCATTGTCTCCTTGCCATAAAGAGTCATGTCGGAGTCCCACGGGAAAGAGAGGTGATGAGTTGGTTGGGAAGGTCAATGGTTGCCCTTAGTGATCTCTGTCCAGTTGTAATGGTGACTCTCTCGGAATTGAATGACATGATTTTGTAATCTCACGCACGTACCTTGTAAATGATCATTAGTAGGAAGTTGCTCGTGTTATGTCTTGCTTTCTGTCATAATTTTATTGTGTAAGCTCATGTTGTGGTTAGTTACATTGCTCAAGTCTCGTGTTGTGTCTTGCCCCCCATCATGACTGTATGTTGTTATAATATGTTTACTTGACCTATTGATCGTATGATTGACTGGAAGCATGAGCCATATGATATGAACCTGCATGATCGTTATTTTCTCCTAGATTAGGTTCACGATAGTGTGATCAACTCCTCTTTGTATGAATGCATGTAGATGATCGCCTTAGCAGTCTTGGTGATGACGTGTTGATGCTTATTACTCCCTTTTTGTGACGAGAACCTATAGCATGCCCATCTATTTTGTATTCTTCGGATTAACTATTGTTGATTATTCCGCATTTGATATTGTTGTGTTACTTGCATTGAGCAGAGAAAATGTGGTAGAATTGAGTCATGATAAATGCATGTTTCATCCCAGTATGTGCGGATTTGAACTCATGTTCCCGTGCCCTAACTGTATTGCCCCTTACTTAGACTCGTAGTATAAATCGTTATCCTTGCCCCATGCTTCTATATCATCGGGATATGATTTAATTGATTTCTTACATATCGTCATGATTAAATGCATGTATGCATCGCATATTGTGTTGAGTCATTAGTGTCATGCAGGACCCTTGATGGTAACTTGTGCGTGCTATACCTTGTCTGCATTATTGCTGATTCTCTCTTGAGTTAGGTTCCTGATACTGTGGTTCTTCCCTCCTTCTATTACCATAACATGTCTTACTCACACAAGTTAATTGAAGTTGAATTCAATGATCGATTTGCTTTCCGTGATGGTTAATCATAGCATTCTCACATGTTGTCGCTCTGTAGTGTTTTCCTATTGCTCTATGATATCCTCTTGTGCTAGTATACATGCATAACTTGGCACCTCGCATGATCACACACCCCACTCTATCATGATTTCGCGTACGCATGACACCTAAATATTGGAATGAATCTATTCGGATTACCTTGGTTGTAGTCATGTTTTGATATGTGCTAGTAGTACCCTGTAGGGCCTTATGCTCCCCAATAAGACTGGTTAAATGGTGACTTGCCATACTTATTCTACTACGTGAACATGCTTGTCCTATGATGTGATAGTTGTTATGCCGTTTTATGTGCACTATGACAGTCGTTCCTAGCATGCTTATGATCTATCATTGTTGATGTCCTCTTGGTTACTCTCTGTAATGATGCCTAATGCTTTATGAACATTATGTTTAACTCTTTTAAATGAGTCATGACTATGTCCATGCCTATTTATGTATCGCTAGCATTATGTAGGATCTATGCTTTCTAAATGTGTTCCATTATATGATTACATGTCTTTTTCAACCTCTTATGCGATCATTGTTGTCAGATGTGATAGTTATTATGCTGCTCTTATATGTTCTCGTATGACGCTTAGCCTGATCATTATGTTATATCTCGCCATGCTATAATTGACCCCCCCTGTTGTTGCATGTGCCATGCTTGTACATTCGTTCATATACATGATAGTTGCCATCCTCATTAAATCCCACATGACTTTGAATCTCGCGTGATCGTTATTGATTCCGCATATCGTGGTTGAAGTTGCTAGGCATACCTGCTTTCATGGAATACTAGAATGTTAGCTTGTCTCACATGCATTAGTGTAGGACTTGATTGTGTCTTTGATATGAATACGAAGGTTGTCCCCCCAAGATAGGTACATGTTAGTGTGGATTAGTGTGATTGATGTGCTCCATGATGAATTCGTGTTACTTGTCGCGATTATAACCTAATAGACTTCCATAAGGGCATCGTTGCTATTCTCGGGTCGGAATCTTGTCTCTTGTTTGTTTTCTTTAGTGTCGGTCCGTGTTTGTTTCCCGAAGGGACTTTGGGTTGCCCGTCCTTCTCACTCCCCTATCCCTGCAACTTAGACTCCGCGATACTTGGATAAGCGATCGCATGGGAAAGACAACGGAAGGTGAGATGACGATAGAGCGGCTCAGTAGAAGCGTGGGCCCATAACCCACGGGTCTCAGGATCAATGATGTCGGCGGAACAAGCACGTGTCGAGGATTGCGGTTACTGAGTGCGATATAACTTGCGAGCGAGAGTGTCTTTCGTTCGAATCGATAATCCTTCTAAATTTGTTGATGACAATATTGCACTGACCTGACGATGAGATTTATGTGTTGATGTGCTGACTTGGTGATGATTGTTGTCTGATTGTCTGTTGTCTATGATGATATGAATTGATACATTATAGTTCTAATGTGCCATGATGTCTTGATGCCATGATACTCTGAGTTACTACGCGTTATCTAAATCCCTTGCTTGTAAAATGTGATCTGCAATTGCTGAGGAATCTAAGCTGGTTATTTGATAAAGTTATGTTGAAACTTGATAACTTGACTTGATTATGTTCATATATGACGCTACTATTATAAATGCTAGTTGATGTGATGTAGACCTAATTATGTGTGATGATTTTCATGATTGCTTCTTCCTTAAACTTTTGGGTGAGGTCATCTGGTAGAGTGGTTAGAGAGCGGTGAAAGAATTTAAGCGGTTAGGATGAACGATGATATTATGAGGGAAGTAGCAAGATAGGGATGTTGGCTTAGGTAAGACCGAGTGAGCTTGGGATTTAGAAGAGGCAATGTTTGTTGGTTTCGGACTAGCTTCTAAGTGAATCTTGGGAACTGTGAGAAGTTTAAGGAAGGCCTTTAAAGAGTACTGATGTTATAGTAAGAGAGGGCACTCGGGTGTGAAGTTAGAGGTAGGAGTTGGATTCTTAGAGGTGGATGGTGTGGTAGTGCTTGGCGGAAAGAGGGGCGAGATTCGAGCATCGAGATGAATTGGGATTCTTTGGGGAATTTTGTCTGAGTTGACGTTGGCGAGTCTAGGAGATGATTAGTCTTGGCTTGAGAGTGGAAATGGGCGAGTAGAGATTGTGTTTTATTTTGACTGGTATGATGTGAGGATTTTCTTGATTATGTGATTTATTTATATCTACTGGCATGATGTTAGATAGTGACCATGATAAAACCTGAGGTGGAATAACATTACCTTTTGAAACGCAATGTTAAAATCTAATTGGTAGTGACTAGTGTTACATGATATATTGATGTTTTGTTAGCCTGTTGTGTTGTTTTAGAAGCATGTTAGGATGTGTTGTGATATGATAATATATGAGATCATGGTGTGTTATTATGTGAAAGAATGATGTTATGCTATATGGTCATTAAGCCTGATTAGGGATATGTTAAATAATGAATATGAATTGGAGTATGAACATGACTTGTATATGTAAGATAATGGTGCCTAATTACTAAATGAATGTTATATGATATTGTGATGAGTTAAGATGATGTTTGGTGAATATGCTGACCTTCGATGACTGATATACCGTTGACCTCCCCTTTTCACGGATCTTAATAACATGACTTGTTGTGTTGATGTGTTGACAATGGGTTTGATTCGTTGACTTTATGATGAGGATGTACCTGTTATGACCTTGGTTTGGTATCGAGATGTGGGTTATGATTTTGACATAGGTGCATATTGTGACATTTAGTATGATGTAGAGACGTTGATGTGATCTTGTGGCAGTGTGCTGGCATATGTTTGAGACTTGTCATATGATGTACTCGTTGATTATTGATTGGTTATGTGGTTATGCATTGCTTATGGCTTGTGAATCTTGCTTGAATTGAGACTGGGAGATTGATTTGATTCCGGAAACTAGGAAGAGAATATGGGATTAGCCCTTAGAGGTGGATGATTCCACCTCCTACCTTCTGAATTTGATTGATTGATATGCGAGGAAATGATTTGGTTGTGGGAAGATTTTGACGAAAGCTTGATTTGAAAGGATTTGACTTGTTTTGTGTAAAGTTGCTTGATTAAACGTCGGATTTGAAGATTTTGAGCGGTTTTGAAAGGAAGTAACTTGGATTTTACAAGAATAAACGATATCGAGGATTTCAACGATTTTGAGGTTAATCTTTTCCAATTGCGGAATCCCTTTTGAATCGTTTCAAGCCCGGGCAACTCTATGATACTTCACGAAGTGGATACAAGCATTTTATGAGGGCGCTTCTAGGGTGCTTGCTAAGACCTAGTGATGACATTATAGGACTTTTAGAGTTGTGGTACTTCCGAAAAGTCGAAGCGAGGATGTGATAGGGGCGCTTATTGCATACTTGTCAAGGCCAATTGGAGATGTCACGATCGTGACTAGGGTGTTGTGAGAATCCCGGAAGACGCAACCGAGATGACTACAAGATCCTTGGACATGGTCCTCGGACTCATCAATTTCAAACTTCATCTCCTACTTTATTTTAGATTGAGTCTCGGGGACGAGACTTATTTTTAGAGGTGGATGATGTAAAGGCCCGGATTTTTATATAATAAATTTCAACAAATAATATAAAATGGATTTAAGTCGAAAAAATATATAATAATATCATAATAATTCGGATATTTGAAAATCCTCATCTTCGCCTTAAAAATCGCATTTTAAAATCTTTCCGGCATCGTTTTAGAATTATGATTTTAACGGAATTTGATTCCTCTTTCGAGTTGCGAGTCTAGATAGATTAATTTAATTCCGATAATGATTTACAAATCAAAGTTGACCGAGTCGGGACAAGGTCGAGAGAGCGGGTTTCGTGATTTATATTCCGGGTATTCTTTTGACCAAACTTGGGACCACTTCCTTGTTTCTTTTGCTCCCTTCTCCGATTTTCCAGTAGTAGCCTAGTAGGGGTACAATATTCCTCCTTGTCTTCTTGCTCCCATCCACCCATCCTTTGCTTGAATTGGCTAAGCCACCATCCCTTGTTTTTGCTCTGTTCCCACGCCACTTCCTATTGTAGCACAACCTCTCTCCTTCCTTGGTTGACCGGATGCAGCTTGCCTAGGACTCCCCTATGTCTCTTTTTTATTTGGTTCAGCCCCCATCTTCTCTCTCCCATTTTAAAAGAAAACCCACCACCTATTCTCCCCTCTTCTTTTGGTTCAATCCCTGCAGAACCAGTGAGATCCCAACCCTCCAATTTTTGAGTGCAATCACCACCACCTGGCCACTGTCTTCCGACGAGCCACACCATCGCCTCACCTTGCCTCTGCTGCACTCCCTCCGTTTCGTTTCGTTTCGTTTCGATTCCGTGAGCAGCAGCAACAGCAACAACATCTTCGTCCCTCCTCCTTTCTCTGCGTCTGTAGTAGAAGCAAGCGAAGCCGAGCGCGCAGCACACCTTTGCCCTCTCTGCTTTCGTGTTCAAAAATGAGACCGAGCCAAGCCAAGGGAGCACAACTCCATTCCTCCTCTCCGACGAGCCCAGCAGCAGTTCCTCCACACTTCCGACGTCCGAAGATACACAGCGCCGCCGCGGCATCCTTTTCCTCCTTCCTTTCCCTGTCTTCGCGCGAACGGGCTCGGTAAGCCTTCCTTCTCCCCCTTTCACTTTGAAACGTCCCAAAAAAATCCAGCTTCTGACCTTCTATTGCTGTCCTAGACCAAATGCGCATCGATTCCGACTCCGTCGTAGCCGATCCGAGCCTTGACGAGCGTCTTCCGGCGAAGCCCTTCGAATCTCGGTGAGAACCTCTCTTTCTCTCCCTTTCCTTGTCCGTGTGGGTCGTTTTCTGTCAATTGGGGGTCGGGATTGCTTATCGCCGGCGAAACCTTCGCCCTTCCTTCTTCTCGGCGTCCTCCCGCTGTGAACAGATCTGGGAAGCGGGGAGGGAGACGGGTCCAGTGGACCGGGTTCCTTATTCTTCTTTTCCTGAACCGGCCGGGTTGGGCCTGATTTTCGGTTCACTTAATTCCCTTCGGGTTGGGCTTTGAGCTGGGCTCGGATCCGGGTATATCCATCCGGGTTTTGGGCTTCTGAGTATTGGGTTGGGTTATTTTGTTGTTGTGGGTAGATGTTAACTACTTTACATATATAAATATGTTATGTTGTTATTTTGTAATACTATATATTATCCTGATTGTGGGAATTTCATATTCTGATTTTGTGATAAGTATATATTTTCTGAAATTTTATATATTATAAATGGTTTCTTAAAAAGGAAATAATAGTATTAATTGGAATATGTATTTTGTGGGGTTTAATATGTGAATATTAGGAATTTTAAAATGAATTATTGGCTTGACTTATAAATATGGTTGTGAAAATAGAATTATTCTGTGACTAAATGTCGGAATTTATTTATGTAAGGATTTTGAAAATAAACATGCCGGAATTGTTTTAATGATATGATTTTGGGAATTTGTTAAAGATTTAAATGATAAATGTCGTAATTTGGCTAAGTATGATTTGAGAAATTGTTTTGAATATGAGTTGACTTAACTTGATATTTAAGAGTTTGGAAAACTTCGGGAAATGAGTTTGGAAAATCAAAATGCCGGAATGATTTCTATAACATGATTTGAGGCATTGATTTTAAGGTTTAAATGTTTAATGTCGGGATTCCTTGTCTTGATTTAATTTGATGTTGGTTTTAAGAAGAAAGTTGAAAGATATTGTTAGTATGATTTTATTAAAGCGTTGATTGGAAGAATGATTTTGGCTGATGTTGATCATATCGGAAAGGTTTTGGGAAAACGGTTTCACTATCGGTTGGTTTTGAGTATGTTGGGAACTTGGGTTTCGTATGTATGAATATCGGTCTGGTAGCTTATGGAATTGACTTGATGATAGGTGCGTATTGCTTTTGGACTTGCATTGGGCCCTTGCTTGTATTATCATGCTGTTCTGCATCTTCAGGTAAGTTCCCTAGGGGGCTTACTCAGGTTGGACATTCATGCCTGTTGTTGCATTTTATGTTAGGTGTTGCATATGCATAAAAGCATGCCATGTAGTATCATGTTTAGGTTGCACTAATTGATTGAGCATCTGTTTACTTTATGCGTTTGAAACAGAACGGCCGTTATCTGTGATAGTCCTAGAGTCTTTGCTAGGGTCATAGGGTAGCCCAGCCTCATCGGGTACCCTGAGTCAATCGAGTCATGAACTTCCTTGTATTATGAGATGCCTGCAGGCTTTATTGTGGAGCGGGTTAGGCATGCGTGCCGCCCGATTATGATGGAATGCATTCACGAGCTGGCCAGTCTCCGCCCTATCGGAAGGGGGTGGAGGTAGGAGAGGGATATGCCACTTGGCATTGTCTTGGGCCCTTTACTGTATTTTTTTACACATTATTATAACTAGGAGCATGCTAGTGTGTTTGACTTTCGTACTGCATTAGAGCATCTTTATTAGGTATAGCACATACTATGTGGCCTCAGCGAGGACTGCCGGTCCCGCATGAGTGGCTCGATCTGACCCCTTTCCCCGTTCTTTTTTTAAGGTATTTTCTGCAGATCTTGTTTGCTCCTTGCTTCTGTGACGGGAAACCCTTTGGCGAATCGAAGAACCTAGCTAATATTCTAACTTGGTAAAATGGTAATAACTTGCTTATGATTTGGTTTGACCCGGCTTTGTCGTGGCATTTGTATCCTAGTTTTGCTTTCGCCTTACTTTCGGTTGAATTGGATTTTGCGACATAGTCTTAGGACAGAAAAAGGGTACCCAATGGCCCTTCGAGTTTTTTTTTAGGGTTTGAAATCCCTCATTCTACTAATCTTAAATGTGTTTGAAACCTCGACCCGTACCTGGATTGCAAGATCCGAACAAGGGGTTTTATCCCTTGAAACGTAACCCGGAAATCATAATTCTGGGCCGTTACAGCATCTAATGAAGCTTGTGACCCTGATTTGCACCCACCGGAGCGGGGTAGCATACGGTCAAAGGGCAGACCTAGAGGGAGGAGGAACCCGTGCAGAACGAATCCCTTGCGATCTGAGCAAAATCGGGCGAATTTTGAAAGGGAGGAAGCCAGATCAGGTCGCCACGGTAGGGACCGACAGTCCGGACATCCGTCTGACGCACAGTATTAGGGATTTAGCTGGGGAGACAACAATGTGGACCCTTTCATGTTCAGGCACATTACGGCGGCCGTCAACACCGTGGGAGATGGTCACTGCGGATATCGAGCTTTGGCGCAACTGATGTTACGGCCAGGGGAGGCACGATTCGGAGATATGAAAGGGTTATTGTGTAACCATCTGGAGCATAACGATCACCTTTACGCTGGTTGTTACATGGGAGGGTATTCGGTCCGAGAGTTTGTCGACCTACAGAGTTACTCCGGCAGAGTGGGAGGTGACCGGAGATACTGGATCGAGTTGCCTATCATGGGTCTTGTGTTCGCAACCGTCTACCAGGTGCCCCTTGTCGTCTTATCTTGGCACATGCCCATCACATGCCTCCCTATGTACACCGAACAACCAAATGGCGCACCTCAAGAGGCCATACTAGGTATTGCATGCATCGGGAACCAAGATCATTTCGCAGCGGTGAGTATGATCTCACTCCAACCATAAATTAACTATCATTAATTACCCCACTTAATACTATACTATACTTTTTGCCCTTTTTGCAGATATGGTTACATCCCAACGCCCCTTTACCTCCTCCAACGCATGAATGGACGGCATACCATCACCCGAGCGTCAACGGAGGGGATACTCCCTTCCAAGACCAATTTGATAGATTTAGAGCATTGCGGATTCAGGAAGGTCGCCCTCTACACCATGTTTAGGAGTCATGAAAGTTGGAATTATCTGTGTCGTATTTGTTTGTTTTCTTTTCTATGAAGTTCAGAGTTGAAAGTTGAATGTTTGTTGTTATGAAGATGGAGAAACAATATAAAAAAGCAATCATTCAACCAAAACAAACATTAGTTGGCCCCATATCTAAAATTACAAACGGGTTTTAATGTTACATTTCAACAAGGGTTGTTGTATTAAACGGAACAACTACCGACCGACTCTTCAGGAATGTTTGGGTATATACTAATCTGCACCTGCTGGAACGCATATGTCGTCATCAGATCTTGGGCAGGGCGCACTACTGTATCAACTGCATACTCTGCTACTCTGCGACAGCGCGACAGAGACATGTCGTCGTACAAAACGACCAGGATATCCGTTATCTGCTCAATCATCCGTGTATAGTACGATGCAGGGTCATCGTCACACTCCTGACACCCGAACTGCAACTGTGTTGACATCTCCAGGATACGGTAAACCTGCACAGAAAGTAGATTGCATCGAAAATAATGTGTATAGTTCATATGCTTGCAGTTGCAAGCATCCTTCTTAGGGGGACGAGGGTGTCTCCCCACTTCAACAACGAAACGGGTTCCATCATTGAACTTGGCATATTTGACAAAGGAATTTGGGCTTGATGCCATTACGTGTGTTTCGTATATGCCAATAACGCAAAATGTTGGTGTATTTATAGATGGCGTAATTAGCAACGTCCAATTAAACGTTGTCATGGGAGTTCACATAACACAACGTTTAATATGACGTTGTAACAACGTCCAATTAAACGTTGCTGCAACGTTTAATGTAACGTTTTAACGACGTCATATTTGGCGTTGTATAAAGGAAGCCTCACAAAAAAGGAGAAAGGATTTCCCACTATAAATTACGCCATGCTAGGGTCGAAATTACAACATCTCGTTTGACAGAAGAAGAGATGGCGGCCGGTAACACACCAAGACCTTTCTTCTCAGTCACAGGGAGTGGCCCTAGGGATTTTTTCTGGTGGGTAGAAGACGTCTCTCTCACACAAATACTGGTAAGCCCCCTTCGGTCTCACATCCGATTTACAACGGACCCAACTCATTAAGTAGATCTTGACATCTGCAGCCTCTGCCTTCCAACTTCGAGGAAGAATACGGGCTGGGGGGCGTCGAAAGAATAACGCTAACTAATGGGCCAGGGAGGAGAGGCACCAGCATCCGGGTAGAGCGCAACAGCTCCGAGGCACTCTGGCTCGCACAAGGATGGAATACGTTCGCGAGATCGCGTGGCGTGCGGGTAGGCGCGGGTTTGATGTTTAGCTACTTAGGCAACGCTCGCTTCCGGGTCGTCGTAGTGCCGCCGGAGAATGTTTCACCATCAGAGGAAGAGAACAACAATGATTTCCTCTGAGGTGTGACATGACAGCGACCCGGAAAAACATCTTAACTAAGTTATGTTTGCTGTAATCTTCTATCATTAATATGAAAAATGAGGCAGTCTAAATGTTTTCATGTAACGTGTTTTTCCCTGAAATAACCACAAATCATATTTGAAAACCCTCTGCGAGGGGAAAAACGCACTAAGTTTTTGCCAACATCCTACCCAACAAAAACAAAGATAATAGAACTTCAAAGTTGATCCAAGTGCTGCTGGTACAAACGTCAGACTTAACGTTGTCTTCATATTGCAACGTTATATTGAACATTGCTATCTGGCCCGACGAGGCCCACTTTAGCAACGTCGGATTAGACGTTGCTAAAGTGTCCGACCCGCCCAGCTTCCTTCAAATCACAACGTTGTGTAGGACAAATGACAACGTCGAAACCAACGTTGCTGCAACGTGAAATCCAACGTTTTTACAACGTCACATTCGACGTTTCATTAACAGCGCTAATCATGGATTTGCGGTGTATATAGGGTGACCCGGAAAAAACTATATCAATATAATTAATTGTTATTTTATATCTATGTATATTTTTTTGTGGCCAAAATAAATAACTAAAATATTATATAGCCATATATGTAGTCACAATTCATCCGTACATAGATATTTTAGTAAACAAATGTAATAAATATATACTACATATTTAATAAAAAAGAATATTAAAATATTTTTAAAAATCAACTATCTAATTAAATTAAATGAGATTTAATATATTAAAATATTTTTAAAAATCAACTATCTAATTAAATTAAATGAGATTTAATTAACCATAGATTAGAAAAAAAAAAACTTTTACATAGTACCTTATAAATGTAAATTTTATTTATATTTTGAGAGAATCTAATTAAAAGATATTTAGATTATATATAACCCGTTGAACTAATTTTATTTATATTTATATTATTTTTTGGAGGAAAAAATAATTTATATTTAGATTAACGCATTCTCTGTCCATGGGACGAGATCTACACTAGTATCTATACAAAATACTAAAACAGAGGCCGTTGGCGCGACCTCGCGGCCACGAAATTTTCTGGATTAAACGGGATTATTTTTGCCTGCGAGGCATTTTCTAGATTAAAGCGGTATTATATTTTTTGGCCACATCAATTAATAAACGAATATAGTTAGGTAAAAAACTTATCTTTTTTTATACATAATCTATCCAATATAAACTTATATCTTAATTAGATAGATCTATCTAATATTATTCATGCCGGTAAATTTTATTAATAAAAAAGACATTTTTTTTATTAGGGTAATAAAAAGGGTAAATTACACATAACCACCCATAAATTATGGTACTTTTCACATAACCACCCATAAAAACTTAAATTACAGTAAACCACCCATAAATTTGATTTGTTTTCATATGACCACCCACACATTAAACCTCTATTTGTTTTGTTTAAAACGACTAAAATACCCCTAATTCAAGCTTGTATTTGTTTGTACTTTGTAAAGGAAAGATGTTGCATGTATGTAAGTACGTGTTTGGATTCCAATTGTATTATGTTTATAATGTAAAATATACAACGTCGTCTTTGGCAAACAAAAAATTTAAGATAAATTAAGGGTGTGTTTGGATTCCATAATTTATTAATTATATATAATGTAATAGTTTTATCCTGATGTATGTGATTATTTGGTTAAATTACTAAATCGATGTATGAGATTTTTAGTTATATAACCAACTGCTCACATAAACCGAAGTAAATAATTGCATTATAATTAAATTGGAATGGAATTCAAACCCACACTAAATACTCCAACCAATATATATCTAAATTGGATTTGCAATGTGAAGAGTCGAGACTTGCAATAGCTCCTAACAGTCGCCTCTCCTTCAAATGTTGAATAAGATAGGGATAAAACTCTAAAATAGAACAAGGTTGTTGCTTTCAAATTAGAGTAAATTAGCTCATATCTTAAATTACAAACCATATCATTTAAAAAATAAGCTAAGCTTATACATATCATTTGACAAATTAGCCAAACATGAATAATTTTATTACAATTTATTCTTTTTTAAAAGGGGTAAAAGTAAAACCGGATTATTTAACAAATGAGAAGTCTTATGAAAACAAATCTTTGCATTAAATACAAATAAGCTTGAATTAAGAGTATTTTAATCCTTTTAAACAAAACAAATAGAGATTTAATGGGTGGGTGGTCTTATGAAAAGATAACTAATTTATGGGTGGTTTAATGTAATTTAGGTTTTATGGGTGGTTATGTGAAAAGTATCATAATTTATGGGTGGTTATGTATAATTTGGACATTTGACCTCGTAGGCTTGTGAGTGAGTTATGCCATCCGATTTCCCTTTTTCTTTCATCATTTCAATCAGCTAAAAACGAAAATATAGAAAATTTCACAATTATTATTTTAATATCATGAAACTCAGTTTACTAAATCTACTATTGATCTATCTATTTAAATATTTTTTTTTATTATCTATGTACGTATACCCATCTATCTTCTATATCGATCTATAATATATTATATTCAATTTGATGTAAAAGGTAGAATAATATATTGGTCAAAATTCAGCGATAAAAGGTAAAATAATTATGTAAAATATAATTAAATAAAATTTATCCGATTTCCCTTCTTCTCAAATTTTATCATTAAGATGGTACATATTTATATTTAAATATATATTCTATTCAGTTTGATGTAAAGGGTAGAATAATTGACCCAAATTTTGACGGCATTCTATATATCTAATATATCTAATATAATACTAAAACAAATGTTTTAAGATGCCACATGTCGACTCCTCCTTAAACGAGGTTTATGCGGCAACGTATCCTTCATTGTGGCCCCACTTTTATTTTTATAGATAAACATAAAACCATCTAAATAATTAATTCAATTTAATGAATTATTGATTTAAAAAATCTAATTACTTATTAAATCAATCTAACAAATCAAATAAATTATCAATTGCATGTACTTCACCGTGAGAATAACGATATCCATTGGTCAATGCATGATCTCACTAATTATATTTCTTATTATATTTGTTGTATATACGTATGATTTGCCTTATATTCATCCAATTTATTAGGTAACTTTCAACCCAACGCGCACAAAAAAAAAAAATTGTATACAACGATGATTATTTTTTAGTCTTTATAAATTATGCTACCTTCCAAAACAAAATAATCAATTATATTATATATGCGTTATATTTTTTTGGTCGATATTATTTTATAACACAAAGGTACTACACATTTATTAGGAAAAATTAGTTATAAGAAGTATAACCCTTGAAAAAATATAAATGTTAAAAATGTTAAATTCGTATGCAAATTATTCTCCTATTAACCAAAATAATATGGTTTTAAAATCCGGTTAAAAATCCCGCAAAATGTGGACGTGGCAATCGAAAAGGTATTTGAAAATCAAAATTTTGGTTGATATTTTTTTGATTGTCAAGTCAAGATTGATTTACTACAAGATTAATTTAAAAATATCCAATATGCTTAAATATTTAATTTTTTGAAGATAAATTATGATCACACCTTAAATTATTTATTACACTAATTTATTGCTATTTCATTTGATGCCACATGTCGACTCTTCCTTAAACGAGGCTTATGGTTTTAAAATCCGGTTAAAAATCCCGCAAAATGTGGACGTGGCAATCGAAAAGGTATTTGAAAATCAAAATTTTGGTTGATATTTTTTGATTGTCAAGTCAAGATTGATTTACTACAAGATTAATTTAAAAATATCCCAATATGCTTAAATATTTAATTTTTTGAAGATAAATTATGATCACACCTTAAATTATTTATTACACTAATTTATTGCTATTTCATTTGATTTTTTTAAAAAAAGATTATGTTGGTTCATCCTATATAGATATCCAGGGCCGGCCCTGTACATGTGCAAGATGGGCGTTCGCACAGGGCCTCCAATTTTACGGGGCCTCAATTAAATAATTTTAGTATATTATTAAATATTTTGTAGAATTAACGGGTTGTTCTGCTGGCACAGTGGTTGCGCTAAATTGGTAGGAAAAGCGGCATTTTTACTGCACATCCCGTGTTCGATTCCAATTAGCCGCAATACATTCAATTTTTTCCACCTTTTCTTCTAGTTTGGCCGACAGCTTCCCTAAAATTTCCCCAAAATGAAGAAACAAAATACAAATTCTTTAAATTATTTTTGCTTAACTCCAACAACTTCTCCATTTTGAAATTTTGGAAAATCATTTGGTTTGGAGAATGCTGGAGATTTAGGGAATTCTCTCCATTTTTTTTTACTACTTCTCTATTTTGGAGAATGTGATGGGAAATCGGTTAGACCAAAAAATACCTGAAAATTCTTCAAAAACTCCAAAATCCCCAAAATGGGAAAATTGTTGGAGATGCTCTTAATATACTTTTATTAATATTTAATAATATTTTAAAATTATTAGTCATGCATGATTATGTTGGATCTTGACGATTATTTTCATTATTGTTGCATGGAATGTTTTTAAGTTAAAGTTGATGAAATTGTACCTACCTATCTCCATTTTTTTTATCGTTAATGTGCGATCATATTTTATCTAAAAATTTAACGTATTTTATCACTATTTTATTTTTTAAGTTTGGCACAGGCCCTCCGAAATCCATTGGACGGCCCTGTAGATATCCACCTAAATCATATTAGTATTTTTATCTATTTTCTTAATAAAATCTAAATAAAGCCAAATGTTTTTTTACAGTAACTGACACTATTTCAGTTATCATCATATTACTAAGATAAGATCCATTTTTCAAACGTTTATTTATATTATAATTTATTTTCACATGATTAGGTTTGAAATCTTACCTAATAGGTATTATAAAACTACTTAAACCACATTATCAAATCTTTACAAACACTTTGATTTGTTTTTTTTTTAATTTTAAAAAAATGTTATGTTAGGCTATAAAAGTGGTTAGTGGAGCTTTTAATCCTCGGACCCTCATTTATAATTAGGCTACAAAGTATATTTTCAACCAAATATATAAATAAATAAATACATAAATAAAAGGCAGCATCTAGAAGATTCGATTGAAATTAAATATTTTATCCAAGAGGTTACATGGATTATTGAATTTTATTTTTATCATGACATTTTAAGTCTTGATTTTTTTTATTCTTATTAAGTTTTATATTAATTTTTAGATATGATCTTAACGAATGAAATAAAGTTAAAATACGACAATTTCCTTCTTTCTTGAAACCGATTATTTAACCTACTTTTTTTAAAACCTCTATTTATTAGATAGTTTTTGCTCATTTATTTTTTAATCGTGTCTATATCTAATATAATACTAAAGCAAATGTTGATGATGCCACTTGGCGACTTTTGCTTAAAAATAGGCTTACGTGTCAACTTCTAATGAATCATGGTCCCACCTTTAGAATTAATTAATTTTTACTAATTAAATTAATTAATTATTTAACCAAAATCTTTATTTCAAATTGAAAAGTTGTTATGATCCTTCCGAAATACAAATTTGTAAAAACCTTTATCATCTTTTATTTACAAAATTTTTATTTTAATTACCGGTAATTATTGTTCAACTAAAAGTTAAAGGTTATGTAGTTATTATTTATTTTATTTTATTATAATTGTTGTTGTTGTCGTCAACATATTTAATCAGAACAGATCAATATAGTAATTTTCAATTAAATTAATCTTGCTAATAGTTTCAATTATAGTTTCAATAATTTATTATTTGTTCTTTTGACTTACTCATGGTTTTTTATCTCACTATTCATAATGGTTCATATTTTCAAATTGACTCCTACAAATTTAATTACTCCATGACTCCTACAAATTTAATTAATGTATGCTCTTCCTCTATTTATTTTTTTTTCCTTTTTTCATCTTCATTGTTTTAAATTTTGTTTACCAGTTAACAATTGATCGATATTTTAATGTACATATATAACATGAATGTGTTCAGAACACCCTTAAAAAGAAAACTACTCCATGACACCTAACTACAAAGTTAAAAGGTACATAAAGAACTAGAGAATGATATATAATATGCAATTAATCAACTTCTTATTAATCTACTAATCATACTACGAAACAAAACTCCCAAATATCTATGTGTATATAGTAACATTTTGCAGTTAAAATTATTTTATTTTATTTTAAAATATAATACTAAAGCAAATGTTGATGATGCCACTTGGCGACTTTTGCTTAAAAATAGGCTTACGTGTCAACTTCTAATGAATCATGGTCCCACCTTTAGAATTAATTAATTTTTACTAATTAAATTAATTAATTATTTAACCAAAATCTTTATTTCAAATTGAAAAGTTGTTATGATCCTTCCGAAATACAAATTTGTAAAAACCTTTATCATCTTTTATTTACAAAATTTTTATTTTAATTACCGGTAATTATTGTTCAACTAAAAGTTAAAGGTTATGTAGTTATTATTTATTTTATTTTATTATAATTGTTGTTGTTGTCGTCAACATATTTAATCAGAACAGATCAATATAGTAATTTTCAATTAAATTAATCTTGCTAATAGTTTCAATTATAGTTTCAATAATTTATTATTTGTTCTTTTGACTTACTCATGGTTTTTTATCTCACTATTCATAATGGTTCATATTTTCAAATTGACTCCTACAAATTTAATTACTCCATGACTCCTACAAATTTAATTAATGTATGCTCTTCCTCTATTTATTTTTTTTTCCTTTTTTCATCTTCATTGTTTTAAATTTTGTTTACCAGTTAACAATTGATCGATATTTTAATGTACATATATAACATGAATGTGTTCAGAACACCCTTAAAAAGAAAACTACTCCATGACACCTAACTACAAAGTTAAAAGGTACATAAAGAACTAGAGAATGATATATAATATGCAATTAATCAACTTCTTATTAATCTACTAATCATACTACGAAACAAAACTCCCAAATATCTATGTGTATATAGTAACATTTTGCAGTTAAAATTATTTTATTTTATTTTAAAATATAATACTAAAGCAAATGTTGATGATGCCACTTGGCGACTTTTGCTTAAAAATAGGCTTACGTGTCAACTTCTAATGAATCATGGTCCCACCTTTAGAATTAATTAATTTTTACTAATTAAATTAATTAATTATTTAACCAAAATCTTTATTTCAAATTGAAAAGTTGTTATGATCCTTCCGAAATACAAATTTGTAAAAACCTTTATCATCTTTTATTTACAAAATTTTTATTTTAATTACCGGTAATTATTGTTCAACTAAAAGATAAAGGTTATGTAGTTATTATTTATTTTATTTTATTATAATTGTTGTTGTTGTCGTCAACATATTTAATCAGAACAGATCAATATAGTAATTTTCAATTAAATTAATCTTGCTAATAGTTTCAATTATAGTTTCAATAATTTATTATTTGTTCTTTTGACTTACTCATGGTTTTTTATCTCGCTATTCATAATGGTTCATATTTTCAAATTGACTCCTACGAATTTAATTACTCCATGACTCCTACAAATTTAATTAATGTATGCTCTTCCTCTATTTATTTTTTTTTTCCTTTTTTCATCTTCATTGTTTTAAATTTTCTTTACCAGTTAACAATTGATCGATATTTTAATGTACATATATAACATCAATGTGTTCAGAACACCCTTAAAAAGAAAACTACTCCATGACACCTAACTACAAAGTTAAAAGGTACATAAAGAACTAGAGAATGATATATAATATGCAATTAATCAACTTCTTATTAATCTACTAATCATACTACGAAACAAAACTCCCAAATATCTATGTGTATATAGTAACATTTTGCTGTTAAAATTATTTTATTTTATTTTAAAACAAGAAGTTACAAATTATTCTTAATTAGCAAAGACTAGATTTTACAACTAAATATTTCTTTTGCCTAAAAATTCAATTTATGAGGAAATTCTCCCTTTTCATAACAAAGAAAATTCAATTTATATACAACCAAAAGTTTATATCAATAAAAAAAAAAATTCAATAAAAATGACCCGTTATTTATTAAAAATAAGTCAATATGTATTAACCAAAAATAACATTAGATAATAAACAAAAATAATTTTCTTTATTATATTATCTAAATTAAAATATTAAATCTTTTATCTTTGCTTAATTTTCTTATTTAGGTTTTTTAAATAAGTAATTATTTAATTAATCTAATATGTAATTTAATTAATACTTACTTGATATGTTTTCTTAGCCTTATCCGGATTTCATCTGGAGTGTAAGGCGAAATCTTAATTTTCATTTTCATTTTAATTAAGTACCAACATCGATAAACATATATAGCTATCAACTAACTCTTTTTTATTGTAATTTTATTTCCAAATTTCTTTGATTTAGGTTAATATCACGTCTCCATGGGAAGTTTGTTATGATTAACAACCAGGAAGATTATGTAAATCTATTTTCATAAACTTTAATGATCTTAAAAAAAATATCTTTTGTTTATTAACTATAAAGGGTTATTAATCATATTTTAAAATTTAAAATTAAATTATTCTTATTTTCTAGATAATCATCTTTTTTAAAGATTCACCAAATCCCATATTCTTATCTTTTGTTGAAAAATAATAATAAATGAAAGTTTTTGCCTAAATTGTTCAACGAATAGAGCTATCAATCTTGGATATGAAAATGTAATAGGTTTTCTATAAACAATAATGCATATAACACTTAGGCAGTACTCCTTATAGTATGCAATAGGTTTTCTTTTACATGGTATATAAGCATCAAGTTTTATATTATTTTCAACTTTTTCTTCTTATAACTATCGATTGTGCTATTGCTTTTTTCTTAACTGTATTTTGAATTTGATTTCAATTTTAAGTTACACAGGGTGAGTGAATGATTTCCATTTGCAATTTGTAATAAGCAATACTCCTTATAACATGCTCCCGTCTACAATCCAAGAAAGGCATTGCCACCGTCTAAACTCTTCGAACATCAACCCCATCACATTCAAAGGGTCTGCATATCCAACTTCGACATCAAATATAAAGACAATTGGACTCCACCATCATTTTCCTTTTCTCTTTATTTCTAGAAGCTATCGAACCCCAAATGATGGCATTTGCCTCCAAAATCTCAGTCAATATGTCTACCTACTACACTCTCGAAAACCCTAAAAAATTGACTTCACCCCACATCCTGCTCAAGCAACAATCCTTGTAACGACCCGAAATTTAAGTACCCGAATTAACCTCCATAAACCTACTTAGAAGGTAAATAAGGTTCGGAATACTAGATTATCGGGGAACGTTATAGAAGAAGTTTGATCTTCTTCCGTGAGCTTTGGATCTTACGACCGAGTACGAGTTATTATTAGGTTCATTTAAGCGGAAGATTTAGTTGTCAAAAGATGGGGATTGCGAACCCCGAAAAGATCGTAAGCCCGTTGGAGGCTTCACCTGTCCTAGACTATCGCGAAAACGTTTCGAACAGAGATAAAAGCGGAAATCATAAATACAACAAAATACCACGGCCACGCCGGGTCAAAACGATAAAACGTATGAGCAAAAGAGTGCGAATGTCAAGCGCCTCCCTCACTCTAATCGTCCAAAAGGTCTGTCCCGACAACCATCCACATCAGTAAGTCATATCGGGTAAGGGGTACCTGAATCTAAAAAACAAGAAATAAATCGGGGTCAATCATCGGAAATATGCACACTCCGTGCCATATAAAGAGGCATACTTAAACTACATGAATGTTAAAATGCAACACATAAGCAAGTGTATAGATATATATAAATGCGAAATAAACACACAAGGGCCCGTATCATCATCATAATCATCATCATAATCACCATAATATCTTCTCAAACGTACTCATCCTTCTCAAACATACTCATTCTTTCTCATCATAAGCCTTTCATCATTTCATTCGTGTTCCATCGAGTATAAGTCATTTATTCAGATTTTGACGGCCGTCCTACCATAGACACATAGCATACATATGAATCGTTGGATTTACTAAGTTCATCCTACGTCATATTACCGGTTTATATTCCTAACATGTTACTAGGTCGCGTGATGCATGAAGACTCTCGATAAGACAAAGAGTATCACATAAATCCATCATGAGTAAGTCCAGGGGACTTACCTGGAGTCCGGAGAATAAGCAAGCAATAAAGTGCACAACCAAGGATCCAATCAACAAGAGCCTATTAATTTCATTAAGCTTTCATTAGGTGGTATTCTAATGCATGGTACCCAACCTAATAATCAACATACATCCACATGAGGTTCACGATTCTATAGATTACACAATTTGGTTAAGTGATCCGGACTTAACCAGTTGTAATCTATATCGTATTATCACATAATCGATTTTCTTCTTATCGGATCATAAGTCAAGTTATGGGTATACTTCATTTCTGTATTTTATATGCTCTAAGTTTAGGTTATGCCATCACATATTTAACCATATTCTTAGCATTCCCTTAACCAAGTTTTCTAACCGAGTCATTATAAACACTGGTTACTAAAATTATAATAACTCTTGATTCAACCGTTGGATTGCCGTAATTTTTGAAAGACAGATAGATAACATTCCCATGAACATCATATTAAGATTTCAGCCGAATCAGACCGTTGGATTGGAATTAAAGTCCAAATTACAGAGGCACATATATCCATTTTGTCTCTTGATGTTTGCTACAAAACGCAACCAAAAACACATAGAGGCTCCACTTCCTAAGCCCTTTCCAAGCACACAAGATCTATTCCTAGAGAGAGGGAAGGCGGATGAGGGATTACCTTCGAAGAATCCCACACAAACGACTCAAGAACACCCTCGGGAGTCCTTCGGAACACCTTTCAAACACCTTGCCATTTTGTCACCAAAAATCCCAAAACATGATTTAGATTCTTACTCAAAGTTGAAGAAAAGGAGTTATAAAACATGTTGGAACTCAATTTTGGAAGAAAGGAAGGGTTCTTACCAAGAAATCAAGTCACACTCTCAAGACCCTTCAAAAACAGTTTTCTGCAGCTTCAAAGATGGACAATTTTGGCTGGGCAAAAGACCTTGGATTTTTGTGTTTGAGATATGTATGGAAAGCTGGGTTCAAGACGGATCCATGGCCACCGAGTTTGCTCAATTTGGATGAGTATGGAGGGAGTTAGGCTATTTCTTGTGAAGGCTGTCCAAAATGGACCTAAAATGGAGCAAGGCTCTCCTTCTCTCTCTCTCTCTCTCCTCTCAAGTGACGGTGGGGCTTCTTTGGATGAGCTCCTCATGAGTCTTGGGGTCAGGCTTATAGAGGAGAGGGGTGGTTGGCTTCATGAGTCAAAGCATGGGGGGTGATGGGATGAAGAGATGGGAGTGGTTGAATGTCTACATTCACAAGCAAGCCACAAGTCAAGGGTTTGGTGGATCAATGTTGGGCAATTTGGGTGGATGACCTCTTTAACATAATGTAAAATCCGAGCTCGCGAAGCGTTAAAATCCGTTACGTTTATAAGATACGAGAAAAGTGGCTTGGGCATATTTTTTCCGTCATTAAATCCATGTAAAGCTAGGCATAAAATTTTTAAATTTTCCGGGTTTTCATAATCATAAGGGAGGATAATATTCGGATTATCCTACGGATATTTTGTAAATATTAATTAAATTCCGGTCTTTACAATCCTGATCCCATAGCCATCGATCTCGCGTACAACTACATTGCAGTTTAGTTTATGATTCCTTGAATTGATGCATTTTATTTTTCTTTCTCACTTATGTATTATATTTTGTATGAAGTAATTGTGATGAATTTTTTGATGATATATTTTCACACATCATTGTTTATCGAGCAAGAATTTTTATTTCTCTTAATGACTTCGATCTATTTCTTTATACTTTTTTTTTGTATAAAATATTTCTTTAATTCTTAATAAATATTTTTTTGAACGATTTTCTATAAACAATAATGCATATAACACTTAGAACCAATTTTGATTCGAATTAAGTAGTATTTTAAGCTTAACATCCCAATTTTTTATAATCAAATATAAGTATGATGAAAGGATATTATGACTAGAGTCACTTACATTTTGATGTGTTTTCATCACATTAGAATTTAAAATAGTATAATATAAATCGATCAAATTTGATCCAAATTTATAATTTGTGATTATTAAGAAAGCACGTTGCCTCCAAAATCTCAGTCAATATGTCTACCTACTACACTCTCAAATGATGGCATTTGCCTCCAAAATCTCAGTCAATATGTCTACCTACTACACTATCGAAAACCCTAAAAAAATGACTTCACCCCATCCTACTCAAGCAACAATCCTGATCCCATAGCCATCGATCTCGCATACAACTACATTGCAGTTTAGTTTATGATTCCTTGAATTGATGCATTTTATTTTTCTTTCTCACTTCTGTACTATATTTTGTATAAAGTAATTGTGATGGATTTGTTGATGATATATTTTCACACATCATTGTTTATCGAGCAAGAATTTTTATTTCTCTTAATGACTTCGATCTATTTCTTTATACTTTTTTTTTGTATAAAATATTTGTTTAATTCTTAATAAATATTTTTTTGAACGATTTTCTATAAACAATAATGCATATAACACTTAGAACCAATTTTGATTCGAATTAAGTAGTATTTTAAGCTTAACATCCCAATTTTTGATAATCAATTATAAGTATGATGAAAGGATATTAAGACTAGAGTCACTTACATTTTGATGTGTTTTCACCACATCAGAATTTAAAATAGTATAATATAAATCGATCAAATTTGATCCAAATTTATAATTTGTGATTATTAAGAAAGCACGTTGCCTCCAAAATCTCAGTCAATATGTCTACCTACTACACTCTCGAAAACCCTAAAAAAATGACTTCACCCCATCCTGCTCAAGCAACAATCCCGATCCCATAGCCATCAATCTCCCGTACAACTACATTGCAGTTTAGTTTATGATTCCTTGAATTGATGCATTTTATTTTTCTTTCTCACTTCTGTACTATATTTTGTATGAAGTAATTGTGATGAATTTGTTGATGATATATTTTCACACATCATTGTTTATCGAGCAAGAATTTTTATTTCTCTTAGTGACTTCGATCTATTCCTTTATACTTTTTTTTGTATAAAATATTTGTTTAATTCTTAATAAATATTTTTTTGAACGATTTTCTATAAACAATAATGCATATAACACTTAGAACCAATTTTGATTCGAATTAAGTAGTATTTTAAGCTTAACATCCCAATTTTTGATAATCAATTACAAGTATGATGAAAGGATATTAAGACTAGAGGCACTTACATTTTGATGTGTTTTCACCACATCAGAATTTAAAATAGTTTAATATAAATCGATCAAATTTGATCCAAATTTATAATTTGTGATTATTAAGAAAGCACGTGCGTGTAAGACATATGACAAGAGTCCCTTAAATTGTGATTAAAAGGATATTAATTTATAAAATGTAACCGTATAAAATATCCATCCAGTAAAAGTATTAGTACATAAATCCTAGTATATTGGGCTCGCCTAGCATTTTTCGAATGTGCAATCCACTTAACAAAGTATTTGGTTCTACCTTTCAGCTTGTTATGATAAAAAAAAATTGTTTAATGTTCAAAAGTAACCAATCAAGTTACAAAAAACTAGAAGGTGAAAAAAAAATATTTAAAACACTCCCTACATGATTAGTTCATGCAACTGTGTCTATCTAGAAAGTTGAGGCATTAGCGTTTTGCCATACATATTATATACTGATATAATATAAGCATTATTTTTTCCAAATGAATATTATTTGGCTATATCATTTTTATATCATTATAATATTATAATATATCCAATATATAATGTAAATAAATTATGATAATATCTTTTAACCAATATAATATATTTTACAAATCTCGTGCGTAACGCACGGGTACTGTGCTTGTAATCCTTTAAATTAGAAGACTTTGATGACGTGTCATCTACTCCTTGATTTTAGTTAATTCAACCAATTCCCTATTTTCTACTTTTTATTTTATTTTTTCCTCTCTCCTATATTTAATTATTATTTCATTTAATCTATATATATATATAATATCTAATATCTAATATATCTAATATCTAATATCTAATATCTAATATCTAATATAATACTAAAACAGATGTGAAAGATACACGTGGCAGCCTCAACTTAAACCAAGGCTTACGTGGCAGTTTTTTATTTAGTGTGGCTCCACCTATATAACTAACAGAATTTAATCAATTATTAATTAAAATAAATTTAATGATAATTTAACAAATTTACTAGAATATTAATTTCTCCCAAATTTTTTTTACCCATTTGAATTAAAGATATTTAAATTTTTTTAATTAAATTAACCAATTAATTACTTTCTATTGTAAATTTTATTTATTTTTTCTAATTTCTTTTGTGTTAAAACTTAATATCTTTTTTATTTAGAAGATCATTGCCCAAGTTGAATTGGATGAAGCCTGACGTGTTCGAGACGAAGGCTCGCTTCGAAAGCAAAGTGCTCAAGAAACGGGGATCCAACATTGTAATCGACCACTTTTCAGACGCTAAGTTACATTTGTTGCTGGGTGACGACAATAAGTTATCCATTGATGGAATCTTGCTTCTTGATGCATATCTATTTCCGCAGTGACTTCTCTCGATGCATATGCCTATCCAGCATTGTAGTCGATCATTGCCCAGGTTGAATTGGAGCTCTATCTTGATGCATATGTAGGAACGTTGAATTAGTGTTCTTCACATAACTGCTAATCTCTCAAACATCAATGATTGTTGAATTATGTGGGTTTCACTATTTGATTCAAACATAGCAGTTGTTAAAATCCATCTTTTTTCTATTTACAAACAAAAAACGATTGTAATCTCATTTTACCCATTTTTGGTAAGATTTCTACTTATCTCAAAAATTTTGGTAGGATTTTTTTCTACTGAATTCTTTATAAAATGATTTTTTTTAAATCTATTTTTTTTCTATTTACAAATAAAAAAATATTGCAATCTCATTTTCCCCGTATATGGTAGAATTTCTAATCCTATCTCAAAAAATTTGGTGGGATTTTTACTGCTGAATTATTTATACAATGATTTGTTAAAAGACAATGTTTATCTAATTACAAAAAAAAAATTACAATCTCATTTTACCCGTATTTGGTAGGATTTCTGCTATCTTAAAATTTTGGTGACATTTTTATTGCTAAATTATTTATACATTAATTTGTTAAAATCCAATATTTATCCATTTACATATAAAAGAAATTCATCATATATCTCTACTCACACTTGGTAGAGTTGATCTTATCGTGAAGAATGATAGGCAAGTTCATTTTTATATGCATTGATTTTTATATTTTGTTATTAGTTATTTGTTTTGCCACTTTTAATATTGAATTCTTTCACAAGAATCGTACATTGAAGTGAACTGTTGGTTCGAAATTATTTAAACAAATATATATATACCCATCAATATGGAGCTGAATAGATACATCATTGATATATTTCAATTTCTTATTGTAAAAGATATTGGACATAAGTTTCAAATCATATTTCTTATTTAACTATATTTATTCACCTTATTTCTCAATATTACCAATAATTACAATTTCTAATGACCATATTTCTCAATATTACCAATAATTATAATTTCTTTTATTTTACCTCGTGAACATGTATTCTTTACTTTTATATGTTTAACTTTTGTTGTGTGTAGATGGGAGAATATTGTCAACTTTAATTTAGCCGATGTGACAAAGTTGTATATAAATCCGATTTTTTTCCGAAACTAATGCATATCAAACTATCAAAGAAGGTAATGCGTGTAACGGCCCGGGATTATGATTCCCGAGTTACGTTTCGAGGGATTAAACCCCTCGTTAGGACCTTGCGCCCCGAGTACAGGTTGAAGGTTTCAAAACCTACTTTAATGTTTTCAAAGGGGGGATTTCATACCCAAAATCGAAGGGATCGTTGGAATCTCCGGGGAAGTCCCCTGTACCTGTCGTAAGTCTAAGCGTGGAAATCAGAAATCGTGTGACTAGCGGAAACAAGTGTAATACAAGAGGGTGCCACGGCAGAGCCGGGTCAAAACGGAGTCTAAAGTGTAAATCCAAAAATATAATTAGAGTCTGGTGAAGTCGATAACTCCAGCGCTCACTCTCCGCCGACAAAATGACCCGCGCAATAAGCAAACAGCACCGATATGATGAACATAAATAATACCTAAAAAAATTGGTATGGGGCGGGATCAGATCGATGCCCACTTTAGCTCTGCATCCCAACCATAAGCACACATATACGCTATACCTAATAAAGATGCTTCTAGATGCATGGCGGAATATTAACACACTAACATGCTCCTAAGATCAAGTACATAATAATAATAAGGCCTTAGCACAGAATACCAAGTGGTATGTCCCTCTCCTACCTCCACCCCCTTCCGATAGGGCGGAGACTGGCCAGCTCGTGAATGCATTCATTCATAATCGGGCGGCACACATGCCTAACCCGCTCCACAATAAAGCCCGCAGGCATCTCATAATATAAGGAAGTTCATGACTCGATGGACTCAGGACGGGACCCGATGAGACTAGGTCGTCCTATAACCCTAGCAATGACTCTAGTTACTTCACAGATAACGGCCGTTCTGTTTACATACGCATAAAGAAATAGAATGCTCAACGGTCGATGCAACCTAGCATGGTACTACATGGCATGCTGATCATGAATGCAACACCTAGTATATCATGCACCTAAAGCAGGGAATAGCTCTATTCAATCTGAGTAAGCTCCGAAGAGACTTACCTGGCGGTGCAGAACAGCAAGACAAGCATTAAAGATCACCTAGATACATATCATAATGTCCATATAAGTCTACATTTAACCATCCAATCCCGCAGCACGCATCACTCAATAAAGTATAACTACATAATAACCATCATCTCATCAAGTTCAACCATTCATCATTTCATCACATTCCATAAGGCCATATCATTCTCATTTTCCATCAGCCACATTCATGTATTTGCAACAATATATCCGCAATAATAACCCGCATATCACATATCTCCAGTTCATCATTTTCATCATAGGTCATAAGGCATAAATCAACGATATATCACTTTAACATCTCATCATGCTATTAGTCACCCAATCATGCTATTAGACAATCATTCACATCAATCATGCTAGTTAGTCACCGAGCACATAATCCCCGAGTTAGTCCCGAAAACCGAGTTGACTAGTTAGAAATTCCGTCATTGGAAAATGTTCGTCAAATTCCCTTGCAAAAACAAGCTCCAATCTTCAAGACAAGTATTCTAGAACAATTTGATAAAGTTAGGATATTTCCCCAAAAATCCTCTTTAAAGTTATTAAATCAATTTCCGGCTCTTGAATATATTTTCCAATTCTCTTTTCAATTCAACTCCAATAATTCATCTTAAATTTCCATCTATTTTCCAAAGCCCATAATATATTTTAAAATACTCTCAATATATATTTTATCAAAATTAGCCTCAACCATTTTATTTTATAAAAATCAACCTTTTACTTTAATTACCAAAACCTCCTTTTATTTTATAAAGTTCAAAAATTCAGCCCTTTTTCCCAAATCCAAAACCGGATCTCCATTAAAGCAACAGGCCCAAACATATTTGATTTTAAAACCCACCAAACTGGCCCAAGAAAATAGGCCCAATTCCTCTTTAAAAAATCTGATGTTCAATTGCCTAAACCGGACCGGTTTTCCTTTGTTTTAAAATTATTGAACCGGACCCTATTTTATAAAACAAAACCGAACCCAAGTGAACACTGTTCACCTTTCTTCAACAATGGCTACTGCCGATGAAAAAAAAGAGGAAGGAAAGGAGAGGGCTCCTCGCCGACGATGGTTGGCGACTCCGACAGCCTATTTCCGACACTGACAAACACACAAGGCAAGAAGGAAGGGAAGAAGGGGGAAGGAGAATCTCACCGAGTTCGATTCGCCGAAAATCGTTGGATCGGAGCTCGATTGGACTCGCCGGAGATGGATCCTCGTCGGAGGTGGACTGGGACAGAGGAAGGAGGTCAAAGGATGAATCTTTACGGAGTTGGAAAACAAAAGAGAGGAGAAAGGGAACTCACCGATTCGAATGGGGAGGACAGGGGAACGCGGAGGAGGTGGCGGCTTCGGTTGCTCCTGTCGGCTCCAGCTGCTGCTGGCGGCTCCGGGAAGCGTCGAGGGAGGCCTCTGATGCTGGTTCGAAGTGGAAGGAAGACGAAGGAGGGAGAGGTGGGGCAGGAGAGCTCTCGGCAGAGCAAGGGAGGTGGGCGGAGGCTGCGATTGTCAGTGGTGGCCAGCGACGGAGACTGGGAGGCTGGTGAAGGTGGTGGGGTGGTGAAGGCGGCGACGGGTGGTGGCTGCTGGCTGCGAAAGGGAGAAGAGGAGGGTGGAATGGTGGTCGGCGCAGCAGGAGGAGAGGAAAGGGGCTCCCCCTTTTTTTGTTCTTTTGGGTTTGGGTTTGGAAAAAGCGAAAGAAAAGGAGGAGGATGAGGTTTGGGTTAGAATTGTACAACTGTAGGTAGCTTGTGGCTAGTATGAGGAGTCAAGGAGGAGGATGAGTAGGCTGCACAAGTAGCCTGGGATCCGTTTGGCACCTTGCCAAGATTAGGTGGGTCAAGCTAAGGAGGGAGGAGAATGAGAGGATAGAATTTTACCCAATTAAGAGATGATGACTTGGAATTGATAAGAATGGAAGAATATGACGGAATTGATTTTTTTAAAGTTAAAAATTGGGCTGGAATTCGCTTTAAGAATTTCAAGTTCGATTTATTAAAATTTGGAACGAGTTTTACTTGAAATATACGATTAATTTCATTTTTAATTTCCTTTTTCCGATAATTTAGATTGTAAAATCCGAGCCTTTACATCATCCACCTCTAAAAGCAAGTCTCGTCCTCGAGACTAAAATCATTCTAAAGTAGGGGATAAAGTTTGAAATAGGGGAGTCCAAGGATCACATCATCGATCCCGTAAGTGCCTCATAAGGGCCCCTATGAGATTCTCACAGTATCGTCGTCATGATCATAATATCCCCGATAGGTCGTAGCGAGAGTGTGATACGGGCCCTTACCACATCCTTACCCCAACTTCTCGGTTATATCATAACTCGAAAAGCATTACAACATCTCCACTAGGTCTTAGCAAACAGTCTATAAGGGCCCCTATAAAATGCTTGTATCCACTTCGTGGGGCGTCATAATGCAGGCTCGGGTCGAAAAAGTTCAAAGGGAGTCCTTAGTTCGAAAAGGTTTGGTTTCAAAATCATTGAAATTCTCAATCGCGTTAAATTTCCCAAAATCTAAGTTAGTTCCTTTTGACATCATTCAAAATCCCTTAACCCGATGTTAATCAAGCAAGCTTTAAATTTCAGGAGGTGGAATCATCCACCTCTAAGGCTAATCCCAATTTCTTTCCTAGGTTCCAAGTCTGAATCAAATTCATCAATTCTGTTCTATCATACTAGCAATTCCAATTCAAGGCATCATATAACATATCAATCGTATAGCATAGCAATCGTATCACGTGTTCATAAACAGATCACATTCATGTCAAGGATAGTCACATATAATAACAGATCTAGCATAGCATCGTACATAGTAGGATTCTCATATCATATCACCAAAAGTTGCACCTCATATCAATCAGATAAGCACATCGTACTTACGCTAACTACCAGGCATCATCACATTAGAGGCAATAGGTATTTCCACCTACTAGCATTTCATCAAGCTCAGGGATAACTATTGTTAGTACTAGCAGCTAACTATTGTCTATGACGATACTTCAAGGAATATCATCATCTATAGTATAGAACTCGCACCAAACTCGCCCCCCCCCCCCAAGTAAAGCACACATTAGATCACATCCTCAATAGAATCTGTCTATAACTATCAATCATGACAAGACACAACCACTACCCATCATCCATTTCATTAAGAGCGACTTCACCTAGGTCCACTAACTCAATCCAATACCAGTTACGATTATCATTGCATCCCGCTCATACACAGACCCTCTAGCCCCCCAACAACCCGCAATCGAGGCCAATTTCCCAATCCAACTACTAGGTATCTCAACCCTCATGCCATCAAGCCATCTAAGGATCAATCTGCTTTAATGCCCCAAATCTCAAGTCCTAATCTGCACCTTCTAAGAGAAATCCCAAGTCCTCTATTGAACCGCTCTCACGATCAATCTAGGCGCTTCTTAAAAATCTCACTTACTCTTTCTAGGCTCTCAAGCTTCTGCCTGACCATAATCTCCCCAAAGAGACATCTCAAATCTCCTCGCTAACCTGATCACACTTTCCGCGCCACTAATCACTCTTACTAGCCATCCCCCTCTAAGAACCCAACTCCTACATATCATCTCACACATGATACTCCCGATCAACTCTCACACGGAAACCCATCTAGTGCTACTCCCAACCACGAATCACCAAGACCCTCATCACCCGCACCTATCCTCAAAGACCAACCACTGATTCTATCTACGTACTTGTCCCATCCCGAATCTCATGAAACCTAAACATCCATGACTCCTCAGTCGACCTATTCTAGATTCTCGTCTCAGCATATTCCCAAATTTCCTCATCCTAAATCTTGATAAACCTTAACCTTGCGAAATCCTCACGTCGTCCTACTCCAGTTTCTCATCTCTTCATATTCCTAAGTTGCCCCAAACTCCTACATCTTAACCATTACACCTTACCGTCCCAAGCCCTCTTTTACCGATCATCATTTCCGTAGAATCCCTAGATCATCCTCATCCGAGTTTCCCAAGTACCACAACTTAGCCAACTCTCTAAAACATCCTTCCCTTAGTGTTCTCAATGCTTTCATGCTTTGCCAAATTCCCAATTTCATGCCCAAAATCTCCCTATCTCGACCTCAACCCACAATCTTACGAGAAATCTCAATGACATTCTTGCTTAACTACCAGCCCTTCCTCGAGATTCATCTCACGCCCTCAAATACCTCAATAGCCACAATAACATCCACTCACAACTCTCGATTCATTCCCTATCCTAGAATCCTCCAACAACGCATCTAGAAATTCCTTCACTCACGAATTCTCCAAGCACTACCAATCCTATCGAAACAATCCCCAAATACTCATCACACCTACATCCTTGATATGAACAACCTAATACCCAAGATCGATAATTTCCCAAGCAACCTTATACTACTCTTCCTTAGCGATTCCTCAACCTCAACCTTTACCAATATCGCTCCCAATCGCTACACATACAACCTAGTCCCAATTTCCACGATTCATTAGACATTCCTTAACCGATCATCCTCAACGCTGCCCACCTATAGAACTACACTGATTACTTATACTCACACCCACTCTCAAGGTCACCAAGAGGAACTAGTCTAGACCTCAGCCAACCACCCTTCTATGCCACGTGCTCACATCACACACCCACTACCTACCGACACATCTTGCTAGGACCTATCCCTCGAAATCTCGCCATGCTAACTCCACTCCTCACCTAAGACCTACCTGGAAGCTCAAATATACTCATTGACCACTATCTCCGACAAGTCATAACTCACTCGACTCTACCCAAGCTAACACATCCTTCATGCACTCCATCTCGCACAACCAATGACCAACTCGAAGACCTCATTCTACCTGCCATTTCCCGATCCGTCTCACCAAGGAATCACTCGACTCATGCACGAGAAAGAAACACCACCACCTATATAACTCATAACCGATTTACTAGCAGGTCAGTGCGCGTAAGCATAAAGGCATATTATCACAGGCACAGGTTAGTCAGACAATCATTCACTACCAGCTCAGCATATCAGTCATCACACATTCATTTAGTCAGTTCCAAGCCTATCGCACGACACCAATTCCAATTCGTATAGGAGAGAACGTCATTTCCCGAGTCATCTAGGAGGATTACGTCTGCAACCACCATCTTCAAAAGGCGTCCGTCCTTTAGTGACGTCGATTCTAGGGTCCATGGGCCCACCACGCTTCTGTTGCGCCATTCCGATGCCATTCGATTGTTCGTTTTCTCTTCTATGTCGATGTCCATCAAGGGGATCGCGAGGGGTTAGAGTCACGGAGATAGGGGAGGACAAGGAAGGACAACACGACTTCCTCAAGGATTCAGACACAAACCAGGACTAGGGTTGACGGGACCAAGATAGAACCCCCACCCGAGGATTACAAGGATGTCCTTAGGGTATTCTATGAGGTTATAATTGTGACACACAAATACATAATACTCATGAATATCATCACATCATTCCACACTAGTATGTACCTATCTCAAGGGATAGCGATCTATACATTCATAACATATCCATATAATCAACTTTTCATGCACGCAGAAAAAGCTAGCAACATATCGTCTCCTTCACTAATCATGCTCGATATATATTAAGATCATATATGCACAACCCGACAATATACATATACAAGATGAGTTATGTACGACATAACGGGCATTCTAGAATGTCATAGGTATGATTCATCACTCATTTTAGGGACACACATAAGCAGATCGAGACAATGCGAAGTCAATTACGGGCATATTGAGACGCACCCTAATAATCATGCTAGAGGATACGGTAAGGTCATATGGGCATAGTAACTATCACATCAAATACAACCATGTTCATACAACAAGACAAGATGGCACACAATCATGTGAGGGCCTATGATTAGAAGGCATACGTCTTACATGGTACTAACAATACTGATTAAACATGTACACGACCAACAAAGTTCAATTAGATCAATTTAACATGCTAAGAGTTCATTTCATATGTTAATCATTCAACGAGGGTTAGCCACACTATCATGGACCTAATTCAAGGGAGAGCAACAATCATGAGAATTCATACATGCGGCACATATACGTGTTCACAATTGCAATCATGCAAGATATATTGCAAGTAATGCTGGAATATACTAACACATCATGTCATGCAATCACAAGGTGGGCTACTATCATAACCTGACAGAATTTTCCAAGGGCGATCACCGACCCATTACCCCGTTTCCCGTAGGACGCTAGTATGACTCACCCGGTAGGACACAAGGACATTCACACTATTTCCGAGAGGTGGGGGTAGAACTCGTGTTTAGACTCTTATGGAAAGAAGACATGGTTGACCAGTATAAGAATCGAGAAGGATAACTCCATAAGACAAATCACTTCTAACTCGAAATTGTTTCATTGATCATCCTCCCTAAAATACTCATGAACTCCCCATATCCGACATACCCCCGGAAGTAGCTAGTTGACCGACCCAAATTTTCCCGTGGAAGACACCAACCTCATGTACGAGACTCAATAGAAGCATATATGGTGGGATATAAGCAGAACTCGAAACGGGGAGAGCGAACACTTCTCGACCCTTGCTAACATGCCTAAATGTCTTGGTGGGACGGATGACGGAGTCGGAATCATCAAAGGGTTTGAATTAGGGAAGAGCTATTCCGACCAGACGGGAATTCCGACTACATAAGGACAAGGTTTCCTCCCGCTATCTCGTTCACACATCTACATGATCAAGTTAAGGTATACCAACAAGTTTTCTACCTTAAGCACAATAACACTCAGCATGGAAGCAATCAACAGAATTGATATAATCCTCTTCGAGGAGGATCGCCCTCAGGCCCAATTGAATTGAAGACATACAAGCACAGAGACGATCTATGCCGCCCTTCGGGGGACGGCTAACCGGAGGGGCAAATACCTCACAGTCTCCTAACCCATTTTACCCCAACCCTCGAGTTCCTTGGAGTCTTCACAACCCATCTGTAAAAGAAGCTAGTATTTTGCCTACCTTCCCCGAATTCTACATCCATAAGGGATGCCTATCGCATAGTCTCTACCCCACGAGATTGCCATTCATAATTGATTAATTTATGCTTATGCTCAATTAAATTCATTTTGCCCCTTGAAAACGATTTGAAAACCACTTGAAAGCAAATTTGAAAACCTTGGGCCATTTTCAAAACCACTTCAACCTATCATACTCGGATTGCAAAACCTCAGCTCTGATACCCCTTTGTAACGGCCCGGGATTATGATTCCCGAGTTACGTTTCGAGGGATTAAACCCCTCGTTAGGACCTTGCGCCCCGAGTACAGGTTGAAGGTTTCAAAACCTACTTTAATGTTTTCAAAGGGGGGATTTCATACCCAAAATCGAAGGGATCTTTGGAATCTCCGGGGAAGTCCCCTGTACCTGTCGTAAGTCTAAGCGTGGAAATCAGAAATCGTGCGACTAGCGGAAACAAGTGTAATACAAGAGGGTGCCACGGCAGAGCCGGGTCAAAACGGAGTCTAAAGTGTAAATCCAAAAATATAATTAGAGTCTGGTGAAGTCGATAACTCCAGCGCTCACTCTCCGCCGACAAAATGACCCGCGCAATAAGCAAACAGCACCGATATGATGAACATAAATAATACCTAAAAAAATTGGTATGGGGCGGGATCAGATCGATGCCCACTTTAGCTCTGCATCCCAACCATAAGCACACATATACGCTATACCTAATAAAGATGCTTCTAGATGCATGGCGGAATATTAACACACTAACATGCTCCTAAGATCAAGTACATAATAATAATAAGGCCTTAGCACAGAATACCAAGTGGTATGTCCCTCTCCTACCTCCACCCCCTTCCGATAGGGCGGAGACTGGCCAGCTCGTGAATGCATTCATTCATAATCGGGCGGCACACATGCCTAACCCGCTCCACAATAAAGCCCGCAGGCATCTCATTATATAAGGAAGTTCATGACTCGATGGACTCAGGACGGGACCCGATGAGACTAGGTCGTCCTATAACCCTAGCAATGACTCTAGTTACTTCACAAATAACGGCCGTTCTGTTTACATACGCATAAAGAAATAGAATGCTCAACGGTCGATGCAACCTAGCATGGTACTACATGGCATGCTGATCATGAATGCAACACCTAGTATATCATGCACCTAAAGCAGGGAATAGCTCTATTCAATCTGAGTAAGCTCCGAAGAGACTTACCTGGCGGTGCAGAACAGCAAGACAAGCATTAAAGATCACCTAGATACATATCATAACGTCCATATAAGTCTACATTTAACCATCCAATCCCGCAGCACGCATCACTCAATAAAGTATAACTACATAATAACCATCATCTCATCAAGTTCAACCATTCATCATTTCATCACATTCCATAAGGCCATATCATTCTCATTTTCCATCAGCCACATTCATGTATTTGCAACAATATATCCGCAATAATAACCCGCATATCACATATCTCCAGTTCATCATTTTCATCATAGGTCATAAGGCATAAATCAACGATATATCACTTTAACATCTCATCATGCTATTAGTCACCCAATCATGCTATTAGACAATCATTCACATCAATCATGCTAGTTAGTCACCGAGCACATAATCCCCGAGTTAGTCCCGAAAACCGAGTTGACTAGTTAGAAATTCCGTCATTGGAAAATGTTCGTCAAATTCCCTTGCAAAAACAAGCTCCAATCTTCAAGACAAGTATTCTAGAACAATTTGATAAAGTTAGGATATTTCCCCAAAAATCCTCTTTAAAGTTATTAAATCAATTTCCGGCTCTTGAATATATTTTCCAATTCTCTTTTCAATTCAACTCCAATAATTCATCTTAAATTTCCATCTATTTTTCCAAAGCCCATAATATATTTTAAAATACTCTCAATATATATTTTATCAAAATTAGCCTCAACCATTTTATTTTATAAAAATCAACCTTTTACTTTAATTACCAAAACCTCCTTTTATTTTATAAAGTTCAAAAATTCAGCCCTTTTTCCCAAATCCAAAACCGGATCTCCATTAAAGCAACAGGCCCAAACATATTTGATTTTAAAACCCACCAAACTGGCCCAAGAAAATAGGCCCAATTCCTCTTTAAAAAATCTGATGTTCAATTGCCTAAACCGGACCGGTTTTCCTTTGTTTTAAAATTATTGAACCGGACCCTATTTTATAAAACAAAACCGAACCCAAGTGAACACTGTTCACCTTTCTTCAACAATGGCTACTGCCGATGAAAAAAAAGAGGAAGGAAAGGAGAGGGCTCCTCGCCGACGATGGTTGGCGACTCCGACAGCCTATTTCCGACACTGACAAACACACAAGGCAAGAAGGAAGGGAAGAAGGGGGAAGGAGAATCTCACCGAGTTCGATTCGCCGAAAATCGTTCGATCGGAGCTCGATTGGACTCGCCGGAGATGGATCCTCGCCGGAGGTGGACTGGGACAGAGGAAGGAGGTCAAAGGATGAATCTTTACGGAGTTGGAAAACAAAAGAGAGGAGAAAGGGAACTCACCGATTCGAATGGGGAGGACAGGGGAACGCGGAGGAGGTGGCGGCTTCGGCTGCTCCTGTCGGCTCCAGCTGCTGCTGGCGACTCCGGGAAGCGTCGAGAGAGGCCTCTGATGCTGGTTCGAAGTGGAAGGAAGACGAAGGAGGGAGAGGTGGGGCAGGAGAGCTCTCGACAGAGCAAGGGAGGTGGGCGGAGGCTGCAATTGTCAGTGGTGGCCAACGACGGAGACTGGGAGGCTGGTGAAGGTGGTGGGGTGGCGAAGGCGGCGACGGGTGGTGGCTGCTGGCTGTGAAAGGGAGAAGAGGAGGGTGGAATGGTGGTCGGCGCAGCAGGAGGAGAGGAAAGGGGCTCCCCCTTTTTTTTGTTCTTTTGGGTTTGGGTTTGGAAAAAGCGAAAGAAAAGGAGGAGGATGAGGTTTGGGTTAGAATTGTACAGCTGTAGGTAGCTTGTGGCTAGTATGAGGAGTCAAAGAGGAGGATGAGTAGGCTGCACAAGTAACCTGGGATCCGTTTGGCACCTTGCCAAGATTAGGTGGGTCAAGCTAAGGAGGGAGGAGAATGAGAGGATAGTATTTTACCCAATTAAGAGATGATGACTTGGAATTGATAAGAATGGGAGGATATGACGGAATTGATTTTTTAAAGTTAAAAATTGGGCTGGAATTCGCTTTAAGAATTTCAAGTTCGATTTATTAAAATTTGGAACGAGTTTTACTTGAAATATACGATTAATTTCATTTTTAATTTCCTTTTTCCGATAATTTAGATTGTAAAATCCGAGCCTTTACAATGCGCGCCTTATTTTACTTATTTTTTGTATCTATTATTACTTAATATGAACTATATTTATTTTACAGGTTTCTTAAATCCGACAATACCTCCAAAACCAAAACTGCGCAACGATGCTATGAATTCTCCAACATTGTGGATTAATGAAATTATCTTGATCAATATAACACACTTTTAATTATTGATCGAAGATGTGAATCGAGTGAGCAAGACCAGTTTAGTATATTTATCATTTTGATGTTTGGATTTAATATTATTTTTCTATATCATTTTCATATTATCATAATATTATTATTATTATATATAATGTAGATAAATTATGATAATATCTTTTAGAACAACATAATATATTTTACAAATCCCGTGCGTCACGCACGGGTACTATGCTAGTATAATCCTAAAACAGAGACGGGCATTGTATATTGATCTGAACTAAACATATTATTAGTTTAGTTTATTGTTATTAAAATGTCCAAAAATTCCAATCAAATTATTATAACCCTTCAAATTTCAGAAAGAAAATATAAATTAAATATTATTTTATTTATTAAGAAACCGCCCAACAAGCGGGTACCAAATACTAGAACAATTATAAAAAAATTGTTCCTTGAATTGCCGTCAAATTTGATGATAAAATTTTTCAAAATAAATCTATGTATAATCCTATCTATATATATGTACCACCGTATTTTTTTTAATTAAGAAATCTATGTATACTCCTATCTATATATATACAACCGTATCTTCTTTCAAATTTCACAAAAAAATACAAATTAAACATTATTTTATTTATTAAGAAACCGCACAGCGGGCGAGTACCGAATACTAGTATTAAAATAAACCGAAAAAAATATTGTGGACGATCTTAACAATCCCTACACAACACCACAAACTCTTCCTAAGAAGGCTAAGATCAATTTGAAAGATATGGTAGTAATAATTAATATATTTTTTAAAAATATTTTCTTTTTGGTCTGTAAAAAAAGATCGACACATAGGATACGCCGGATATTTCTAAAACTCGCTGATTCAAACCCTAAAATCCATGGCGGCCAGTGCCACCGACGACGACGTGGTGGTGCTCCTCGAGTGGCCCCACACGACGTCCCTTTTAAAACGACGTCGTCGCAATAGCTATAACCCACACTCAACCCCCGCCGCCAGAACCGATGACGACGACGTGGTGGTGCTGAGGGAGGTCCAACCCATCGTGATTCCCGATGAAGACGATTGCTACGAAATTCCTCACGCATCCACGTCTGCAATCGGAGGGAATAATTTCAGTCTATATTTCAAGGGATTGGTGGTGGTGGATAGCAAGAAAAAAGCGAAACTGGGGGCAATTGGGGTGGCCATCTTCGATTCGAAGAACACCGTGGTGGCCAAGATTTCGGAACCGTTGGCTTCGCCGGAGGGGGAGATTAGGGAACACGTGGCTGAACTCGAAGCGTTCGTCCATGGCCTCGAGCTCGCTTGGAGCTTAGACATAAAGATCCTTATGTGTGCTTCCCTTCACTTCGATCTTGACTCTTATGTGAGTTTTTCTATCCAAAGAAATTGCTTCTTTTATTTATTGGATATACTTATCAAATCAAATTCATTGTAGCCCTGCTTCATTCTCTCTTTATTGAGTGTATGAAAAATGAATTGGAATGGGTGTTTTAGATTTTGGTTATTTCGGATTGGATTTGGGATTTTGAGTTGGGTTTATTCAATGCTACTTAAATCGATCATATATGTCATAAAAATAACAGAATTTAATTAGTTGAAATTCTTGAAAAAAAAACTGTATGGGAGGAATATATTCATCTCAAAGACACTCATTGAGGGGGTTAGCGTAGTTATATAAGATCCAAATTAAAGTTCTTTAACTTTTTTCACATAGGCATAGTCAAGTATATATATTAAGTATATACTTCATCTGTCTCAAAATACTGAATATTTAACCTTTTGTATGTTTTTTTAAAAGCTAAAAACCATATAAAATATTATTTTTTTAAGGGTTAATTGCGCTAAATATCCCAACCTTTGTGGATAGTTGTGCTTAATATCCCGACCTTATAAGATTTCACGAAATATCCTGACCTATGGTGTTAGTTGCGCTCTCTACCCTAGATAGATTTCTTAAATTAAAAAATTCCACAAATAATGGAAAAATTACACAAAAGAACCCATATTTATATAAAAAATTCAATAATCCCTATTTTAATCAAAATAAAAAGGAAATTTATGCCAAACATATAAAAATGCGTGCTCTAAAAAATTAAAATAAGATCGATTATTTAAAAATAAACTTGTTTCTTATTATATCTTATATTCTTTAAAAATTTATTTTATAAAGCCGTAGTTATAGTTTATGTAAGATTAATATGTAAGTACCATATTATATGCCCAATTAATGAAGTTTTCATGAGTATATACCCAATTTTCCTATTTTTAATATATGTTTATCATATCTTTATTAATTATAAATAGTTATCATATACTCCATATTTTACTATTTCTTTTTAAAAAAATATATTTTATTTTATTTTTTTAAAGTATTATATTTCAGATATGTATAGTTAGCATTTTTTATAGAATCCTTTTTTAATGCTGTGGAATTTAGATGAGAAATATTTTCTTAAGATTCAATCACAAGATTCCACATAAGGTGTTATGTATTAGTTTTAGTGTATATAAAATAATATGGACCAAAAAGAAAATATATATAAAATAATATATAGAGTATATATGTACAGATCCACATTTATAGATCGGTATATATAAACATAGATTTTTTTATAACACATATTATGAAGAAAAATAATAAAATAAATTATTTTCAATAATTATAATAATTATGGGAGTAGTTTTTATCTATTAGCAATGATTTTTATTTTTATTTTGGGGGGGGGGGGATTTTAAATATATTAGGGGTTTATTGAAAATATTTTATGAATATGGGTGATTTTGTGTAATTTTTCCATTATTTATGTAATTTTTTAATTTAAGAAATCTATCTAGGGTAGGGAGCGCAACTAACACCAAAGGTTAGGATATTTCGTGAAATCTTACAAGGTCGGGATATTAAACGCAACTATCCAAAAAGGTCAGGATATTTAGCGCAATTAACCCTTTTTTTAATTAATTTTTTAAAATAATTTCCTATTTCTTAAAGTATAAATATATCAAATTTTATTAACATTTTATAGAGTTTTAGCTTGTTAAAGAATTTGTCAAAAAGTACAAAGGTATACCTATAAGAATTAGCTTGTTACCCAAAATATTATATTTTTTATATAACAAGGATAAATTAAAATATTATATATTATATATCATTTTTAAAAAAAATAGAATGTTACTTGTTTTTAATTTCCTCCCGTCTCTATGTTTATCGATCAAATTTCTTATACCTTAACAATCGCTATTTTCAATCCCGAACTCTGACAACTGACAAGATAAACCCAATCGCTATTTTTTTTTATTTAATTAACAAGGACGAAATTGTATCGTTACTAATGTCCACACTTAATAAACTAGACAATAATTATGCACTTGGAAACCTTAGGTTTTTTTTAATACATTAGTATGTAATTTTGATTCTTGTAAGATCTACTTGGGCTTGTTTTTACTTACTCGTCCTTTTAATTACCTTGAGCGTTCTTGCACTTGTTTGATCGAGTTGTGAAAAATGATCAGGAAACCAATAAGGAGGCCAAAGTTGCGGACTTGGTAGGTCGTGCTTCTTTTCTTAAGAAAAGATTTCAGCGTTGCCATATATCCAGAATCGAGAAGAATGCCGAGCTTGTATTACAACTAGCTAGATCCTCGATAGCGAGTCAGGCTGGGAGACCTTTCGAGGAAGTCATTCGCGTAGAAGAAAAGTGTCCGATTTGCTTGGAGGACGTTGATTCGAAGAAGATGATTCAAATCGATGGTTGTTTACACCGTTTTTGCTCCTCTTGCTTGAAGATGCACGTAGAACTCAAAGTGAAGGGCAGGGAGCTTCCTCGATGCCCTCAACCCGACTGTGGATTGGAGCTGAAAATCGAATCATGTAGAAAGTTCCTTGCCCGGAAAATGTATAAAGAACTCGACCAGCTAGTCAAGGAATCGTCCATTCCTACTACGGAGAAGGTGTATTGTCCGAACCCTAGGTGCTCCTACTTGATGTCCAAGACCGAGGCCTTAGCAACTAACCGCAATCTTGCATCTACAAGTAGAATCGATTCAACCAAGTGTATGTGCGTGAAATGCCATAAACTATTCTGCATAGAGTGCAAGGTGTTGTGGCACTCGGACATGTCGTGTGATGACTACAAGAAATGGGGATTGGATCCGAGCTCTGCTGATGCGAAGCTAAAGACGCTCGTTGGACACAAGAAGTGGAGACAATGTGCAATGTGTTCACATATGGTTGAGCTTGCTCATGGTTGCTACCATATATATTGCAGGTAACCTATGCTCTTTCTTCATGATCGATATTGTTATACTATTTTTTGGTTCATAGGTAGACACTTAAGTTATGCCATTACAGTAGGAGGAGGGGGGATTCGAACATGTAAACTATTGGTCATTACATGTCATCCTTATGCGCTAAGTTAGTAAGGCTTTGTAGATCGATCATTATACCATACCTTAAGCTAGCAAATCGCACCCTCACTAGGTTGTTCTCTTACCCTTGTAAAGTTACAAATTAAATCATATATATGTTAAGGTGAGTTTGAACTTGAGTTAGCTTAAACTTTATATTGTATTGCAGAAATCTATTTCATCTCACTATCTAATTTTTAATTTGCAATGTTATTGTGCTTCATTTTGGGTCGCAGATGCGGACATCAGTTCTGCTATGTGTGTGGATCGGAATGGAAGAACAAGAAAGCTACTTGTTCAAGATCTTGCCCGTTGTGGGCGGAAGAAAACATCATCCTTCGACGGTGATTCATTGTAGTTGCTTCTTCCAGCTGGATGGATTTAGATTTATTAGTTTCTCTAGTGTAGTCCATGATGTCTCAAGAGAAATGTGGCAAAATGATGGAGATGGAGATGTGAACCGACCCGATTAAAAAAGTCTTAAGTTCTCAAACTGAACCAAGAAAGCTACCAACTTTATTTTTCTAGTTTGTTCCTTGTTGATTGTAGACAAAAGCAATGGTTTAGTAAACTAATTAGATTCTAGGAATTTATTATTAGGTTAAAAGGGTTTATGTGATTTTAGGGTTTGCTGACAAATATAATGCATCAAGCATTTTTTCTAGCAAACACCATGCATCTTTTACCGGTGAATTAATACAGCAGTAAAACTTTTACTTTCTACCGAACACAATCAAACTTTTACTTTTAATCAATGTTTGATTGCCTCTAAATCATACTAAATGATAAAACTATAGTTTTTTTTTAAAACATGTAATTATATATCCACTTGTTATCGATCAAATCAATTTTTTCTTATTTATTTTTATAAAGTGTGAGTAATGCACAACTTGAGCCCGAGTTGCCCCACCCATTTTGACCCGATATCCGAATGGATACGAACATAGATAAACCCGACCTGTCCTTGATTCGACTCAAACAAAACCCTACCATTCCTTATAATTACTTTATCTTATTTTTAAATACTCAAAGAACGTGAATTACATATAATGAGACCTAATATACAAAATAAATGAAGTTTAATAGTCAATATATTAAGATAAATAAAAAAATAATCATCATTTTATTTTAAAACTTAATGTGACCCGACTTGATCTAACCTGAACCTGACTCTACTCGAAATCCATTTGACCCAAACTTACCCGACCCGAATATTGACCAGATCTGAACCTGAATGAGTATATAGTATACCCGACATATTAACGAATCTGAATGGCTATACCCAAACTCGACTTGAACAACCGAATTGCCACATCTGATTGGATGTTAGACTAACTTCAATGGTATGATGCAAATGCTTCAATATGCACATTTTAATACAAATTGTATTTCAATGGTTACTTTTGGGTGTTCAAAATGTGTACATTTGGACACAAAATGCTCAAATATAAGCACATCACCTCCCCATGTGCAAAAAACTTTTATCACTTTTAAAAAAAGTAGAGGTCATTCCTATTGGTTGTTTTTAAGCATTTCTTTTTTCCATTTTAATTTAATCAAATTTATTTAGAGATGGATGTGTATAAAGTACACATATATTTAACCAATGAAGTAAAATATCAAAAAGTGATGTGCATTTTTGAAACCTTTGTGCAAATGTGTATATTTACACACTTAACCATTGGAGTTAGTGTTGGTTTATATGTCATGAAAATCGATCACAAGGCTCTAGACATAGCTTTCGCAGTCGGAAAGCTGTGCCAATTCACTTGCAGTTGCAGTACGAATCATTGATAAGTAGTTTGCCGAGTATGTGCTCATGTATATATCTTAAGGGAACCAAGGATTATGATTTGAGATAGGTTGGGGTTCCTAATTTAGTTCTTGAAGGATATGATATTCGGATGCAGTTAAGTTGGATTCCCAATGTGAAGATCGATCATTCATTCTCCACGGAGGTGTGACAGGTGTCGTTATACACACAATTGATGCAACCATTTCACAAGCTTTATCCTAAAGTAATTTAGTTTAGTATGTTCGACATTCGAATTTCCAAAATCTGAAATGTAAGATTTCTATTCGATTTCGATCATGAAATCAATCAAACCAGGATCTAGATTCAATTCAATTCAAACTCTAATTCTATATCGAAGACTAACCTTGGTCCATTAGCGTCTTCGTAGCTGAACCGTAAATCGACTTCTCGCCCCTTAGCCTTCTCTTTGATTTGTCTCTGATGGAAGAGACCTCTACTGTTGCCTTTCTCTTTTCACTTCTTGGGACGTTCAAGTTGTCAGGGAAAGGAAGAAGAAAACCGTACAAAATAAAAGAAGAAGATAACCGTTCTCTTCTTTTCTTTTCTTTTCTTTTCCTTTTTCTTTTTCCCTTTTAATAAATCCCATTATATTTATTTTATGAGAAAGACAAACTTTAATATATAATAGACAAGGGGTGAGGGAGTATATTATAAACCCCCGGATTTAATTCTTTAACCGAGACCGATCCATCACGGTTTCGACTCTTATATTAAATCCAACAACATAATATACATGGACCAAATACTCAATTAAACCTAGACACATGAGCCACATAAAATGTCTATAAACATTCTAACATTCTCCCACTTGGCTCGTGTGACGACTTGATGGTTTAATTGAAACTTTAAATGTACAACTATAATGTATAAAGCCCATATAACATTAATAACCTTTACAGGATTAGAATTGATCGGATCATGGCGGTCACAAGTCATTGAGCGACATGATTCCTTCCATGTATCACGGAACAATCCAAATTCAGTTATTCTTTAAATATGAGGATAACTATAAGCCTCAAACAACATGTCATCAAGAAACTATAAGTATGCATAAACACCATAATGATAACATGTCTGATAATGCAGAAACATAACCATAAGTGTATACAGAAAGTGTCATAACCATAATGAGCTAAAATCATAATAGCAAGGCACTATCAATAATGCCCATACGCTCTACATGGCCAGTGAACGCCTTGGGTGGCAAACCCTTAGTCAGCGGATCTGCGATCATGAGATCCGTCCTGATGTGCTCAAAGGACACTCTACGTTTCTGTACTTCCTTCTTCACCAACAAGAACTTCAACTCCATGTGCTTAGCACCCCTCGAGTACTTGTCGTTCTTTGAGAAGAAGACGGCTGCAGAGTTATCACAATAAATTCTCAGTGGCCTGGCTATACTGTCAACAATCCCAAGCCCTGAGACAAAGTTCCGCATCCACAATGCATGAATCGTGGCCTCAAAGCATGCCACAAATTCAGCCTCCATAGTGGAAGTAGCAATGACAGACTGCTTTCCACTCTTCCATGATACTGCCCCACTAGCTAGTAGGAACAAGTAGCCAAACGTCGATTTCCTACTATCAACGCATCCGGCAAAATCTGAATCTGAATATCCAATGACCTCAAGATGATCGGATCTCCTATATGTAAGCATGTGCTCCTTGGTGCCTTGCAAGTACCTAAGAACCTTCTTAACAGCTTTCCAGTGGTCCAATCCAGGGTTACTTTGATATCGACCCAACATTCCTACAGCGAAGCTGATATCGGGTCGAGTACAAGTCTGAACATAGTTCAAGCTCCCCACCACTGATGCATAGGGAATATTCTCCATTTCCTTTCGTTCCAACTCATTTCTAGGACATTGCATTTTACTGAACTTGTCCCCTTTCTGTATTGGAACTACCCCTGCAGAGCATTTATCCATTCTGTATCTCTCTAAGATCTTTTGAATATAACTCTTCTGAGACAATCCCAACAATCCTTGTGTTCTATTACGGAATATCTCTATCCCAATCACAAAGGATGCCTCACCCAAATCCTTCATTTCAAAGTTCTCGGAGAGATACTTCTTTACATCATCTAACATGCCATTATCATTTGCAGCTAGCAGAATGTCATCAACATACAGAACTAAAACAACAAACTTTCTCCCACTAATCTTCATGTAGATACATCGATCAACAATGATCTCTACAAAACCATATGACGTGATAGTATCATCAAACTTTAAGTACCACTGTCGGGAAGCTTGTTTTAGTCCATATATTGACTTTCTCAGCCTACACACCAAGTTTTCCTTTCCTGTGGCTATAAACCCTTCAGGTTGGTCCATATAAACTTCCTCCTCTAGTTCACCATTGAGAAAGGCGGTTTTCACATCCATTTGGTGAAGCTCGAGATCATAATGAGCCACCAACGCTAAAACAATTCTCAAAGAGTCCTTCTTTGAAACTGGAGCGAAGGTCTCCTTGTAGTCAATTGTTTATTTAGTGACTATCTATGTGAACTCTTAATCGAGAAGAGTTTACGATGATGTGTACGTGAATCTTAGAGGAATTTTAGGAGTCTTTACCGATAATGACCTCGTGTTCCAATTTTCTTTGATTTTGTTTCATTATCCTTTGTTTCTTAATTTTCACTTAAGTCTCTTTTTAATTTCTTTATGTTACTAACTATTGGTTTTAAATCAAAACATTCAATTCAATCAAATATAACTATCGGGCTTAACTCAGGTTGTTTATTTAGTAACTCTATATCTATGTGAACTCTTAATCGAGAAGAGTTTACGATGATGTGTACGTGAATCTTAGAGGAATTTTACGAGTCTTGACCGATAATGAGCTCGTGTTCCAATTTTCTTGGATTTTTTCATTATCCTTTGTTTCTTATTTTTCACTTAAGTCTCTTTTTAATTTCTTTATGTTACTAACTATTGGTTTTAAATCAAAACATTAAATTCAATCTAATATAACTATCGGGCTTAACTCATGTTGTTTATTTAGTAACTATGTATCTATGTGAACTCTTAATCGAGAAGAGTTTACGATGATGTGTACGTGAATCTTAGGGAAATTTTACGAGTCTTGACCGATAATGACCTCGTGTTCCAATTTTATTGGATTTTGTTTCATTATCCTTTGTTTCTTAATTTTCACTTAAGTCTCTTTTTAATTTCTTTATGTTACTAACTATTGGTTTTAAATCAAAACATTCAATTCAATCTAATATAACTATCGGGCTTAACTCATATTGTTTATTTAGTAACTATCTATGTGAATCCTTAATCGAGAAGAGTTTACGATGATGTGTACATGAATCTTAGAGGAATTTTACGAGTCTTGACCGATAATGACCTCGTGTTCCAATTTTATTGGATTTTGTTTCATTATCCTTTGTTTCTTATTTTTCACTTAAGTCTCTTTTTAATTTCTTTATGTTACTAACTATTGGTTTTAAATCAAAACTTTCAATTCAATCTAATATAACTATCGGGCTTAACTCATATTGTTTATTTAGTAACTATCTATGTGAACTCTTAATCGAGAAGAGTTTACGATGATGTGTACGTGAATCTTAGAGGAATTTTACGAGTCTTGACCGATAATGACCTCGTGTTCCAATTTTCTTTGATTTTGTTTCATTATCCTTTGTTTCTTAATTTTCACTTAAGTCTCTTTTTAATTTCTTTATGTTACTAACTATTGGTTTTAAATCAAAACATTCAATTCAATCTAATATAACTATCGGGCTTAACTCATATTGTTTATTTAGTAACTAACTATGTGAACTCTTAATCGAGAAGAGTTTACGATGATGTGTACGTGAATCTTAGACGAATTTTACGAGTCTTGACCGATAATGAGCTCGTGTTCCAATTTCCTTGGATTTTTTCATTATCCTTTGTTTCTTATTTTTCACTTAAGTCTCTATTGAATTTCTTTATGTTACTAACTATTGGTTTTAAATCAAAACATTAAATTCAATCTAATATAACTATCGGGCTTAATGTTGTAGGGAGGAAATCGAGTATGAAATATAACTAAATAGATCAAACCAGATTCAGGCCCACGCAAATAAATACAAGACTCCTCCAATGCAGTAATGGGAAGTCAGGATCGAATCCACGAGGAAGCGTGTCAGCAGATCTCAGGTAGCTGTAAATCTCACAGACAAAGCAGCAGAAAGACAGAAACAAAGGAACAAAGGAAGAAAGACAAAGCAAAGCAGAAAATAAAAGCAAAGACAGAAAATAGCGAAAGAAAGTAAAGAACAATGCAAGACAGAAGCTACTCGATCTCGACTAAGCCTACTCGAGATCGACTAAGGACAGCAAAGAGAGAAACTTCATAATCGACAACAGAAGGCAAGAGTTCAACTCGACCTAGACAAGACCGTACTCGATCTCGACTACAGTCCTACTCGAGATCGACGAGGCTCTCCTCTGTATCGACTAGAAAGACAGAAAGTGTAAATTGCAATTTTCGAACCCAAACTCAGATTTCTGACGAAATAAATCAATATAATAACAGACTTCCAAGACCAGGGTATCAACACCACAACGATAACCATGCAAAGTAACACATAAAGGAATAAAAGATCATGCTTTCCATCAAATAACTTTCGTTATTAACAAATAGGCATATAGGGGCTTTCGCATAAACCCTAATTGTTACTAACCCTTTTCACATAATTAACCCAAGTTGCATTAAGATCACTTTCGCTTCAATAACACAAACAAGGATCACCTTCAACTCTCGCAAAAGAATCATGCTCATAGGGATAGAAGATGAATTGCACAAAAAGATCGGACCTTTACCGCATCACCTCACATGGCCACCGTCGGGCTCACCCCAGAGCCAGAAGTGGTTGGACTACTTGCTCTTCATCATCAAGAAAGACATCAAATAACAAAAGAAAATAACTTGCATTAAATTAAATAAAGAAAGCTTACAACCGACAAGATAAATCCGCTTTCGCCTCTCCACCTTGCTTGCTACAAACTCTCTCTCTCTATCCTACTTACTTGAATGGAATTGTCTCTGAATTGGAATGAATGAAAAACCAGCCCCTAGGGCTTTATTTATAGCCTTCTATTCCTTGCTAATCAAGGATAGAATCTTCTATCTATATCTAAAATTATATCTAAAATGCTTAATGATAAATAAATTGTTTAAGGGAAATAAATCTTTAAGGAAAAGATAAATTTAAACTAGGTAAGATGTCTTCATGTTGATAGATCTCCCTTCCATAGATAGATGATGATAGATCTCGGCCCACACGACATCCTTCGTGCCCAAGGAATCCCAACTCTACTCGGACAGCTCTTCGTCGACGCGTTTCTGAATCCAGTCTACTCGACATCGACAAGGGCTTCGTCGACCTCGACTAGAATTCTTCGTCGACTGGACTTCTCGGCTAGATCTGCTCGACAGGCTCGGATCTGGGTTCCTGGCGCTCGTCGATCTCGACTAGGTCTCCTATAGATCGACTAGGATGGTGGTCTTCTCTGGTCGAGCATCTTCTCCTCGGCATGGACTCGGACAGGGCTACTCTGGGTGGCTCGTCGATCTCGACTAGGGCTTTGTCGAGATCGAGTAGGGTTGCTCGACATCCTCGCCCTCGGCTTCTCGGTCAGCTCCTCTCCTCGTCGACTCCGGGTGTGACTCTGGGCTTCGTCGATCTCGACCAGGTCTTGTCGAGATCGAGTTGGGTTCCGGAGCTAGGTTGGTCTGGCTCTTTGGTGTTGCTCTTAGTCGACAAGGTTGTGCTCGGACATGCTCGTCGAGATCGAGTAAGGTCCACTCGAGATCGAGTAACCTTGGCTCTTAGATTGATTCGACTGGTTCCGCTGCTTTTTTTGACCTTGGACTTTTGTAGCCGTTTTCCGAGCTTTCCTGACATTCCTTAGAGTTGCTGTAAAATGCCTCGAATTCTGTGAAATTAAACAGAAACTGGTGTAGATTCCATAATTTGGCAAATAAACATAAACTACATAGATTCTGTACTATCTTAGCCCAAATAAATGAAATGCATGCAGAAATCGATATAAATGATAGTATAAAACATGGCAGATTCAGCTCACAACACTTAACTCATGTTGTTTATTTAGTAACTATGTATCTATGTGAACTCTTAATCGAGAAAAGTTTACGATGATGTGTACGTGAATCTTAGAGGAATTTTACGAGTCTTGACCGATAATGAGCTCGTGTTCCAATTTTCTTGGATTTTTTCATTATCCTTTGTTTCTTATTTTTCTTTTTAATTTCTTTATGTTACTAACTATTGGTTTTAAATCAAAACATTCAATTCAATCTAATATAACTATCAGGCTTAACTCATATTGTTTATTTAGTAACTGTCTATGTGAACTCTTAATCGAGAAGAGTTTACGATGATGTGTACGTGAATCTTAGAGGAATTTTACGAGTCTTGACCGATAATGACCTCGTGTTCCAATTTTCTTTGATTTTGTTTCATTATCCTTTGTTTCTTAATTTTCACTTAAGTCTCTTTTTAATTTCTTTAGGTTACTAACTATTGGTTTTAAATCAAAACATTCAATTCAATCTAATATAACTATCTGGCTTAACTCATATTGTTTATTTAGTGACTATCTATGTGAACTCTTAATCAAGAAGAGTTTACGATGATGTGTACGTGAATCTTAGAGGAATTTTACGAGTCTTGACCGATAATGACCTCATGTTCCAATTTTATTGGATTTTGTTTCATTATCCTTTGTTTCTTAATTTTCACTTAAGTCTCTATTTAATTTCTTTATGTTACTAACTATTGGTTTTAAATCAAAACAATAAATTCAATCTAATATAACTATCGGGCTTAACTCATGTTGTTTATTTAGTAACTATATATCTATGTGAACTCTTAATCGAGAAGAGTTTACGATGATGTGTACGTGAATTTTAGAGGAATTTTACGAGTCTTGACCGATAATGAGCTCGTGTTCCAATTTTCTTGGATTTTTTCATTATCCTTTGTTTCTTATTTTTCACTTAAGTCTCTATTTAATTTCTTTATGTTACTAACTATTGGTTTTAAATCAAAACATTCAATTCAATCTAATATAACTATCAGGCTTAACTCATATTGTTTATTTAGTAACTGTCTATGTGAACTATTAATCGAGAAGATTTTACGATGATGTGTACGTGAATCTTAGAGGTATTTTACGAGTCTTGACCGATAATGACCTCGTGTTCCAATTTTATTGGATTTTGTTTCATTATCCTTTGTTTCTTATTTTTCACTTAAGTCTCTTTTTAATTTCTTTATGTTACTAACTATTGGTTTTAAATCAAAACATTCAATTCAATCTAATATAGCTATCGGGCTTAACTCATATTGTTTATTTAGTAACTATCTATGTGAACTCTTAATCGAGAAGAGTTTACGATGATGTGTACGTGAATCTTAGAGGAATTTTACGAGTCTTGACCGATAATGACCTCGTGTTCCAATTTTCTTTGATTTTGTTTCATTATCCTTTGTTTCTTAATTTTCACTTAAGTCTCTTTTTAATTTCTTTAGGTTACTAACTATTGTTTTTCAATCAAAACATTCAATTCAATCTAATATAACTATCGGGCTTAACTCATATTGTTTATTTAGTGACTATCTATGTGAACTCTTAATCAAGAAGGGTTTACGATGATGTGTACGTGAATCTTAGAAAATTTTACGAGTCTTGACCGATAATGACCTCGTGTTCCAATTTTATTGGATTTTGTTTCATCATCCTTTGTTTATTAATTTTCACTTAAGTCTCTATTTAATTTCTTTATGTTACTAACTATTGGTTTTAAATCAAAACATTAAATTCAATCTAATATAACTATCGGGCTTACCTCATGTTGTTTATTTAGTAACTATATATCTATGTGAACTCTTAATCGAGAAGAGTTTACGATGATTTGTACGTGAATCTTAGAGGAATTTTACGAGTCTTGACCGATAATGAGCTCGTGTTCCAATTTTCTTGGATTTGTTCATTATCCTTTGTTTCTTATTTTTCACTTAAGTCTCTTTTTAATTTTTTTATGTTACTAACTATTGGTTTTAAATCAAAACATTCAATTCAATCTAATATAACTATCAGGCTTAACTCATATTGTTTATTTAGTAACTGTCTATGTGAACTCTTAATCGAGGAGAGTTTACGATGATGTGTACGTGAATCTTAGAGGAATTTTACGAGTCTTGACCGATAATGACCTCGTGTTCCAATTTTCTTTGATTTTGTTTCATTATCCTTTGTTTCCTAATTTTCACTTAAGTCTCTTTTTAATTTCTTTAGGTTACTATTTAATAGTTTTAAATCAAAACATTCAATTCAATCTAATATAACTATCGGGCTTAACTCATATTGTTTATTTAGTGACTATCTTTTCGAACTCTTAATCGAGAAGAGTTTACGATGATGTGTACGTGAATCTTAGAGGAATTTTCTTTGACCGATACTGACCGATACTGACCTCGTGTTCCAATTTTCTTTGATTTTGTTTCATTATCCTTTGTTTCTTAATTTTCACTTAAGTCTCTTTTTAATTTCTTTATGTTACTAACTATTGGTTTTAAATCAAAACATTCAATTCAATCTAATATAACTATCGGGCTTAACTCATATTGTTTATTTAGTAACTATCTATGTGAACTCTTAATCGAGAAGAGTTTACGATGATGTGTACGTGAATCTTAGACGAATTTTACGAGTCTTGACCGATAATGAGCTCGTGTTCCAATTTTCTTGGATTTTTTCATTATCCTTTGTTTCTTATTTTTCACTTAAGTCTCTATTTAATTTCTTTATGTTACTAACTATTGGTTTTAAATCAAAACATTAAATTCAATCTAATATAACTATCGGGCTTAACTCATGTTGTTTATTTAGTAACTATGTATCTATGTGAACTCTTAATCGAGAAGAGTTTACGATGATGTGTACGTGAATCTTAGAGGAATTTTACGAGTCTTGACCGATAATGACCTCGTGTTCCAATTTTATTGGATTTTGTTTCATTATCCTTTGTTTCTTATTTTTCACTTAAGTCTCTTTTTAATTTCTTTATGTTACTAACTATTGGTTTTAAATCAAAACATTCAATTCAATCTAATATAACTATCGGGCTTAACTCATATTGTTTATTTAGTAACTATCTATGTGAACTCTTAATCGAGAAGAGTTTACGATGATGTGTACGTGAATCTTAGAGGAATTTTACGAGTCTTGACCGATAATGAGCTCGTGTTCCAATTTTATTGGATTTTGGTTCATTATCCTTTGTTTCTTATTTTTCACTTAAGTCTCTTTTTAATTTCTTTATGTTACTAACTATTGGTTTTAAATCAAAACATTCAATTCAATCTAATATAACTATCGGGCTTAACTCATATTGTTTATTTAGTAACTATCTATGTGAACTCTTAATCGAGAAGAGTTTACGATGATGTGTATGTGAATCTTAGAGGAATTTTACGAGTCTTGATCGATAATGACCTCGTGTTCCAATTTTATTGGATTTTGTTTCATTATCCTTTGTTTCTTATTTTTCACTTAAGTCTCTTTTTAATTTCTTTATGTTACTAACTATTGGTTTTAAATCAAAACATTCAATTCAATCTAATATTATTATCGGGCTTAACTCATATTGTTTATTTAGTAACTATCTATGTGAACTCTTAATCGAGAAGAGTTTACGATGATGTATACGTGAATCTTAGAGGAATTTTACGAGTCTTGACCGATAATGACCTCGTGTTCCAATTTTCTTTGATTTTGTTTCATTATCCTTTGTTTCTTATTTTTCACTTAAGTCTCTTTTTAATTTCTTTATGTTACTAACTATTGGTTTTAAATCAAAACATTCAATTCAATCTAATATAGCTATCGGGCTTAACTCATATTGTTTATTTAGTAACTATCTATGTGAACTCTTAATCGAGAAGAGTTTACGATGATGTGTACGTGAATCTTAGAGGAATTTTACGAGTCTTGACCGATAATGACCTCGTGTTCCAATTTTCTTTGATTTTGTTTCATTATCCTTTGTTTCTTAATTTTCACTTAAGTCTCTTTTTAATTTCTTTAGGTTACTAACTATTGTTTTTCAATCAAAACATTCAATTCAATCTAATATAACTATCGGGCTTAACTCATATTGTTTATTTAGTGACTATCTATGTGAACTCTTAATCAAGAAGGGTTTACGATGATGTGTACGTGAATCTTAGAAAATTTTACGAGTCTTGACCGATAATGACCTCGTGTTCCAATTTTATTGGATTTTGTTTCATCATCCTTTGTTTATTAATTTTCACTTAAGTCTCTATTTAATTTCTTTATGTTACTAACTATTGGTTTTAAATCAAAACATTAAATTCAATCTAATATAACTATCGGGCTTAACTCATGTTGTTTATTTAGTAACTATATATCTATGTGAACTCTTAATCGAGAAGAGTTTACGATGATTTGTACGTGAATCTTAGAGGAATTTTACGAGTCTTGACCGATAATGAGCTCGTGTTCCAATTTTCTTGGATTTGTTCATTATCCTTTGTTTCTTATTTTTCACTTAAGTCTCTTTTTAATTTTTTTATGTTACTAACTATTGGTTTTAAATCAAAACATTCAATTCAATCTAATATAACTATCAGGCTTAACTCATATTGTTTATTTAGTAACTGTCTATGTGAACTCTTAATCGAGGAGAGTTTACGATGATGTGTACGTGAATCTTAGAGGAATTTTACGAGTCTTGACCGATAATGACCTCGTGTTCCAATTTTCTTTGATTTTGTTTCATTATCCTTTGTTTCTTAATTTTCACTTAAGTCTCTTTTTAATTTCTTTAGGTTACTATTTATTAGTTTTAAATCAAAACATTCAATTCAATCTAATATAACTATCGGGCTTAACTCATATTGTTTATTTAGTGACTATCTTTTCGAACTCTTAATCGAGAAGAGTTTACGATGATGTGTACGTGAATCTTAGAGGAATTTTCTTTGACCGATACTGACCGATACTGACCTCGTGTTCCAATTTTCTTTGATTTTGTTTCATTATCCTTTGTTTCTTAATTTTCACTTAAGTCTCTTTTTAATTTCTTTATGTTACTAACTATTGGTTTTAAATCAAAACATTCAATTCAATCTAATATAACTATCGGGCTTAACTCATATTGTTTATTTAGTAACTATCTATGTGAACTCTTAATCGAGAAGAGTTTACGATGATGTGTACGTGAATCTTAGACGAATTTTACGAGTCTTGACCGATAATGAGCTCGTGTTCCAATTTTCTTGGATTTTTTCATTATCCTTTGTTTCTTATTTTTCACTTAAGTCTCTATTTAATTTCTTTATGTTACTAACTATTGGTTTTAAATCAAAACATTAAATTCAATCTAATATAACTATCGGGCTTAACCCATGTTGTTTATTTAGTAACTATGTATCTATGTGAACTCTTAATCGAGAAGAGTTTACGATGATGTGTACGTGAATCTTAGAGGAATTTTACGAGTCTTGACCGATAATGACCTCGTGTTCCAATTTTATTGGATTTTGTTTCATTATCCTTTGTTTCTTATTTTTCACTTAAGTCTCTTTTTAATTTCTTTATGTTACTAACTATTGGTTTTAAATCAAAACATTCAATTCAATCTAATATAACTATCGGGCTTAACTCATATTGTTTATTTAGTAACTATCTATGTGAACTCTTAATCGAGAAGAGTTTACGATGATGTGTACGTGAATCTTAGAGGAATTTTACGAGTCTTGACCGATAATGAGCTCGTGTTCCAATTTTATTGGATTTTGGTTCATTATCCTTTGTTTCTTATTTTTCACTTAAGTCTCTTTTTAATTTCTTTATGTTACTAACTATTGGTTTTAAATCAAAACATTCAATTCAATCTAATATAACTATCGGGCTTAACTCATATTGTTTATTTAGTAACTATCTATGTGAACTCTTAATCGAGAAGAGTTTACGATGATGTGTATGTGAATCTTAGAGGAATTTTACGAGTCTTGACCGATAATGACCTCGTGTTCCAATTTTATTGGATTTTGTTTCATTATCCTTTGTTTCTTATTTTTCACTTAAGTCTCTTTTTAATTTCTTTATGTTACTAACTATTGGTTTTAAATCAAAACATTCAATTCAATCTAATATTATTATCGGGCTTAACTCATATTGTTTATTTAGTAACTATCTATGTGAACTCTTAATCGAGAAGAGTTTACGATGATGTATACGTGAATCTTAGAGGAATTTTACGAGTCTTGACCGATAATGACCTCGTGTTTCAATTTTCTTTGATTTTGTTTCATTATCCTTTGTTTCTTAATTTTCACTTAAGTCTCTTTTTAATTTCTTTAGGTTACTAACTATTGGTTTTAAATCAAAACATTCAATTCAATCTAATATAACTATCGGGCTTAACTCATATTGTTTATTTAGTGACTATCTATGTGATCTCTTAATCAAGAAGAGTTTACGATGATGTGTACGTGAATCTTAGAGAAATTTTACGAGTCTTGACCGATAATGACCTCGTGTTCCAATTTTATTGGATTTTGTTTCATTATCCTTTGTTTCTTAATTTTCACTTAAGTCTCTATTTAATTTCTTTATGTTACTAACTATTGGTTTTAAATCAAAACATTAAATTCAATCTAATATAACTATCGGGCTTAACTCATGTTGTTTATTTAGTAACTATATATCTATGTTAACTCTTAATCGAGAAGAGTTTACAATGATGTGTACGTGAATCCTAGAGGAATTTTACGAGTCGTGACCGATAATGAGCTCGTGTTCCAATTTTCTTGGATTTTTTCATTATCCTTTGTTTCTTATTTTTAACTTAAGTCTCTTTTTAATTTCTTTATGTTACTAACTATTGGTTTTAAATCAAAACATTCAATTCAATCTAATATAACTATCAGGCTTAACTCATATTGTTTATTTAGTAACTGTCTATGTGAACTCTTAATCGAGAAGAGTTTACGATGATGTGTACGTGAATCTTAGAGGAATTTTACGAGTCTTGACCGATAATGACCTCGTGTTCCAATTTTATTGGATTTTGTTTCATTATCCTTTGTTTCTTATTTTTCACTTAAGTCTCTTTTTAATTTCTTTATGTTACTAACTATTGGTTTTAAATCAAAACATTCAATTCAATCTAATATAACTATCGTGCTTAACTCATATTGTTTATTTAGTGACTATCTATGTGAACTCTTAATCGAGAAGAGTTTACGATGATGTGTACGTGAATCTTACAGGAATTTTACGAGTCTTGACCGATAATGACCTCGTGTTCCAATTTTATTGTATTTTGTTTCATTATCCTTTGTTTCTTATTTTCACTTAAGTCTCTTTTTAATTTCTTTATGTTACTAACTATTGGTTTTAAATCAAAACATTCAATTCAATCTAATATAACTATCGGGCTTAACTCATATTGTTTATTTAGTAACTATCTATGTGAACTCTTAATCGAGAAGAGTTTACGATGATGTGTACGTGAATCTTAGAGGAATTTTAGGAGTCTTTACCGATAATGACCTCGTGTTCCAATTTTCTTTGATTTTGTTTCATTATCCTTTGTTTCTTAATTTTCACTTAAGTCTCTTTTTAATTTCTTTATGTTACTAACTATTGGTTTTAAATCAAAACATTCAATTCAATCTAATATAACTATCGGGCTTAACTCAGGTTGTTTATTTAGTAACTCTATATCTATGTGAACTCTTAATCGAGAAGAGTTTACGATGATGTGTACGTGAATCTTAGAGGTATTTTACGAGTCTTGACCGATAATGAGCTCGTGTTCCAATTTTCTTGGATTCCTTCATTATCCTTTGTTTCTTATTTTTCACTTAAGTCTCTTTTTAATTTCTTTATGTTACTAACTATTGGTTTTAAATCAAAACATTCAATTCAATCTAATATAACTATCGGGCTTAACTCATATTGTTTATTTAGTAACTATCTATGTGAACTCTTAATCGAGAAGAGTTTACGATGATGTGTACGTGAATCTTAGAGGAATTTTACGAGTCTTGACCGATAATGACCTCGTGTTCCAATTTTCTTTGATTTTGTTTCATTATCCTTTGTTTCTTATTTTTCACTTAAGTCTCTTTTTAATTTCTTTAGGTTACTATTTATTGGTTTTAAATCAAAACATTCAATTCAATCTAATATAACTATCGGGCTTAACTCATATTGTTTATTTAGTGACAATCTATGTGAACTCTTAATCGAGAAGAGTTTACGATGATGTGTACGAGAATCTTAGAGGAATTTTAGGTGTCTTGACCGATAATGACCTCGTGTTCCAATTTTCTTTGATTTTGTTTCATTATCCTTTGTTTCTTAATTTTCACTTAAGTCTCTTTTTAATTTCTTTATGTTACTAACTATTGGTTTTAAATCAAAACATTCAATTCAATCTAATATAACTATCGGGCTTAACTCATATTGTTTATTTAGTAACTATCTATGTGAACTCTTAATCTAGAAGAGTTTACGATGATGTGTACGTGAATCTTAGACGAATTTTACGAGTCTTCACCGATAATGAGCTCGTGTTCCAATTTTTTTGGATTTTTTCATTATCCTTTGTTTCTTATTTTTCACTTAAGTCTCTATTTAATTTCTTTATGTTACTAACTATTGGTTTTAAATCAAAACATTAAATTCAATCTAATATAACTATCGGGCTTAACTCATGTTGTTTATTTAGTAACTATGTATCTATGTGAACTCTTAATCGAGAAGAGTTTACGATGATGTGTACGTGAATCTTAGAGGAATTTCACGAGTCTTGACCGATAATGAGCTCGTGTCCCAATTTTCTTGGATTTTTTCATTATCCTTTTTTTCTTATTTTTCGCTTAAGTCTCTTTTTAATTTCTTTATGTTACTAACTATTGGTTTTAAATCAAAACATTCAATTCAATCTAATATAACTATCAGGCTTAACTCATATTGTTTATTTAGTAACTGTCTATGTGAACTCTTAATCGAGAAGAGTTTACGATGATGTGTACGTGAATCTTAGAGGAATTTTACGAGTCTTGACCGATAATGACCTCATGTTCCAATTTTCTTTGATTTTGTTTCATTATCCTTTGTTTCTTAATTTTCACTTAAGTCTCTTTTTAATTTCTTTAGGTTATTATTTATTGGTTTTAAATCAAAACATTCAATTCAATCTAATATAACTATCGGGCTTAACTCATATTGTTTATTTAGTGACAATCTATGTGAACTCTTAATCGAGAAGAGGTTACGATGATGTGTACGAGAATCTTAGAGGAATTTTACGAGTCTTGACCGATAATGACCTCGAGTTCCAATTTTCTTTGATTTTTCGTAATTTTCACTTAAGTCTCTATTTAATTTCTTTATGTTACTAACTATTGGTTTTAAATCAAAACATTAAATTCAATCTAATATAACTATCGGGCTTAACTCATGTTGTTTATTTAGTAACTATGTATCTATGTGAACTCTTAATCGAGAAGAGTTTACGATGATGTGTACGTGAATCTTAGACGAATTTTACGAGTCTTGACCGATAATGAGCTCGTGTTCCAATTTTCTTGGATTTTTTCATTATCCTTTGTTTCTTATTTTTCACTTAAGTCTCTATTTAATTTGTTTATGTTACTAACTATTGGTTTTAAATCAAAACATTAAATTCAATCTAATATAACAATCGGGCTTAACTCATGTTGTTTATTTAGTAACTATATATCTATGTGAACTCTTAATCGAGAAGAGTTTACGATGATGTGTACGTGAATCTTAGAGGAATTTTACGAGTCTTGACCGATAATGACCTCGTGTTCCAATTTTCTTTGATTTTGTTTCATTATCCATTGTTTCTTAATTTTCACTTAAGTCTCTTTTTAATTTCTTTAGGTTACTATTTATTGGTTTTAAATCAAAACATTCAATTCAATCTAATATAACTATCGGGCTTAACTCATATTGTTTATTTAGTGACAATCTATGTGAACTCTTAATCGAGATGAGTTTACGATGATGTGTACGAGAATCTTAGAGGAATTTTACGAGTCTTGACCGATAATGACCTCGAGTTCCAATTTTCTTTGATTTTTCTTAATTTTCACTTAAGTCTCTTTTTAATTTCTTTAGGTTACTAACTATTGGTTTTAAATCAAAACATTCAATTCAATCTAATATAACTATCGGGCTTAACTCATATTGTTTATTTAGTGACTATCTATGTGAACTCTTAATCGAGAAGAGTTTACGATGATGTGTACGTGAATCTTAGAGGAATTTTACGAGTCTTGACCGATAATGACCTCGTGTTCCAATTTTATTGGATTTTGTTTCATTATCCTTTGTTTCTTATTTTTCACTTAAGTCTCTTTTTAATTTCTTTATGTTACTAACTATTGGTTTTAAATCAAAACATTCAATTCAATCTAATATAACTATCGGGCTTAACTCATATTGTTTATTTAGTAACTATCTATGTGAACTCTTAATCGAGAAGAGTTTACGATGATGTGTACGTGAATCTTAGAGGAATTTTACGAGTCTTGACCGATAATGACCTCGTGTTCCAATTTTCTTTGATTTTGTTTCATTATCCTTTGTTTCTTAATTTTCACTTAAGTCTCTTTTTAATTTCTTTATGTTACTAACTATTGGTTTTAAATCAAAACATTCAATTCAATCCAATATAACTATCGGGCTTAACTCATATTGTTTATTTAGTAACTATCTATGTGAACTCTTAATCGAGAAGAGTTTACGATGATGTGTACGTGAATCTTAGACGAATTTTACGAGTCTTGACCGATAATGAGCTCGTGTTCCAATTTTCTTGGATTTTTTCATTATCCTTTGTTTCTTATTTTTCACTTAAGTCTCTATTTAATTTCTTTATGTTACTAACTATTGGTTTTAAATCAAAACATTAAATTCAATCTAATATAACTATCGGGCTTAACTCATGTTGTTTATTTAGTAACTATATATCTATGTGAACTCTTAATCGAGAGGAGTTTACGATGATGTGTACGTGAATCTTAGAGGAATTTTACGAGTCTTGACCGATAATGACCTCGTGTTCCAATTTTATTGGATTTTGTTTCATTATCCTTTGTTTCTTATTATTCACTTAAGTCTCTTTTTAATTTCTTTATGTTACTAACTATTGGTTTTAAATCAAAACATTCAATTCAATCTAATATAACTATCGGGCTTAACTCATATTGTTTATTTAGTAACTATCTATGTGAACTCTTAATCGAGAAGAGTTTACGATGATGTGTACGTGAATCTTAGAGGAATTTTACAAGTCTTGACCGATAATGACCTCGTGTTCCAATTTTCTTTGATTTTGTTTCATTATCCTTTGTTTCTTAATTTTCACTTAAGTCTTTTTTTAATTTCTTTAGGTTACTAACTATTGGTTTTAAATCAAAACATTCAATTCAATCTAATATAACTATCGGGCTTAACTCATATTATTTATTTAGTGACTATCTATGTGAACTCTTAATCGAGAAGAGTTTATGATGATGTGTACGTGAATCTTAGAGGAATTTTACGAGTCTTCACCGATAATGACCTCGTGTTCCAATTTTATTGGATTTTGTTTCATTATCCTTTGTTTCTTAATTTTCACTTAAGTCTTTATTTAATTTCTTTATGTTACTAACTATTGGTTTTAAATCAAATCATTAAATTCAATCTAATATAACTATCGGGCTTAACTCATGTTGTTTATTTAGTAACTATGTATCTATGTGAACTCTTAAGCGAGAAGAGTTTACGATGATGTGTACGTGAATCTTAGACGAATTTTACGAGTCTTGACCGATAATGAGCTCGTGTTCCAATTTTCTTGGATTTTTTCATTATCCTTTGTTTCTTATTTTTCACTTAAGTCTCTATTTAATTTGTTTATGTTACTAACTATTGGTTTTAAATCAAAACATTAAATTCAATCTAATATAACAATCGGGCTTAACTCATGTTGTTTATTTAGTAACTATATATCTATGTGAACTCTTAATCGAGAAGAGTTTACGATGATGTGTACGTGAATCTTAGAGGAATTTTACAAGTCTTGACCGATAATGACCTCGTGTTCCAATTTTCTTTGATTTTGTTTCATTATCCTTTGCTTCTTAATTTTCACTTAAGTCTTTTTTTAATTTCTTTAGGTTACTAACTATTGGTTTTAAATCAAAACATTCAATTCAATCTAATATAACTATCGGGCTTAACTCATATTATTTATTTAGTGACTATCTATGTGAACTCTTAATCGAGAAGAGTTTACGATGATGTGTACGTGAATCTTAGAGGAATTTTACGAGTCTTCACCGATAATGACCTCGTGTTCCAATTTTATTGGATTTTGTTTCATTATCCTTTGTTTCTTAATTTTCACTTAAGTCTCTATTTAATTTCTTTATGTTACTAACTATTGGTTTTAAATCAAAACATTAAATTCAATCTAATATAACTATCGGGCTTAACTCATGTTGTTTATTTAGTAACTATATATCTATGTGAACTCTTAATCGAGAAGAGTTTACGATGATGTGTACATGAATCTTAGAGGAATTTTACGAGTCTTCACCGATAATAAGCTCGTGTTCCAATTTTATTGGATTTTTTCATTATCCTTTGTTTCTTATTTTTCACTTACGTCTCTTTTTAATTTCTTTATGTTACTAACTATTGGTTTTAAATCAAAACATTCAATTCAATCTAATATAACTATCGGGCGTAACTCATATTGTTTATTTAGTAACTATCTATGTGAACTATTAATCGAGAAGAGTATACGATGATGTGTACGTGAATCTTAGAGGAATTTTACGAGTCTTGACCGATAATGACCTCGTGTTCCAATTTTCTTTGATTTTGTTTCATTATCCATTGTTTCTTAATTTTCACTTAAGTCTCTTTTTAATTTCTTTAGGTTACTATTTATTGGTTTTAAATCAAAACATTCAATTCAATCTAATATAACTATCGGGCTTAACTCATATTGTTTATTTAGTGACAATCTATGTGAACTCTTAATCGAGATGAGTTTACGATGATGTGTACGAGAATCTTAGAGGAATTTTACGAGTCTTGACCGATAATGACCTCGAGTTCCAATTTTCTTTGATTTTTCTTAATTTTCACTTAAGTCTCTTTTTAATTTCTTTAGGTTACTAACTATTGGTTTTAAATCAAAACATTCAATTCAATCTAATATAACTATCGGGCTTAACTCATATTGTTTATTTAGTGACTATCTATGTGAACTCTTAATCGAGAAGAGTTTACGATGATGTGTACGTGAATCTTAGAGGAATTTTACGAGTCTTGACCGATAATGACCTCGTGTTCCAATTTTATTGGATTTTGTTTCTTTATCCTTTGTTTCTTATTTTTCACTTAAGTCTCTTTTTAATTTCTTTATGTTACTAACTATTGGTTTTAAATCAAAACATTCAATTCAATCTAATATAACTATCGGGCTTAACTCATATTGTTTATTTAGTAACTATCTATGTGAACTCTTAATCGAGAAGAGTTTACGATGATGTGTACGTGAATCTTAGAGGAATTTTACGAGTCTTGACCGATAATGACCTCGTGTTCCAATTTTCTTTGATTTTGTTTCATTATCCTTTGTTTCTTAATTTTCACTTAAGTCTCTTTTTAATTTCTTTATGTTACTAACTATTGGTTTTAAATCAAAACATTCAATTCAATCCAATATAACTATCGGGCTTAACTCATATTGTTTATTTAGTAACTATCTATGTGAACTCTTAATCGAGAAGAGTTTACGATGATGTGTACGTGAATCTTAGACGAATTTTACGAGTCTTGACCGATAATGAGCTCGTGTTCCAATTTTCTTGGATTTTTTCATTATCCATTGTTTCTTATTTTTCACTTAAGTCTCTATTTAATTTCTTTATGTTACTAACTATTGGTTTTAAATCAAAACATTAAATTCAATCTAATATAACTATCGGGCTTAACTCATGTTGTTTATTTAGTAACTATATATCTATGTGAACTCTTAATCGAGAGGAGTTTACGATGATGTGTACGTGAATCTTAGAGGAATTTTACGAGTCTTGACCGATAATGACCTCGTGTTCCAATTTTATTGGATTTTGTTTCATTATCCTTTGTTTCTTATTATTCACTTAAGTCTCTTTTTAATTTCTTTATGTTACTAACTATTGGTTTTAAATCAAAACATTCAATTCAATCTAATATAACTATCGGGCTTAACTCATATTGTTTATTTAGTAACTATCTATGTGAACTCTTAATCGAGAAGAGTTTACGATGATGTGTACGTGAATCTTAGAGGAATTTTACAAGTCTTGACCGATAATGACCTCGTGTTCCAATTTTCTTTGATTTTGTTTCATTATCCTTTGTTTCTTAATTTTCACTTAAGTCTTTTTTTAATTTCTTTAGGTTACTAACTATTGGTTTTAAATCAAAACATTCAATTCAATCTAATATAACTATCGGGCTTAACTCATATTATTTATTTAGTGACTATCTATGTGAACTCTTAATCGAGAAGAGTTTACGATGATGTGTACGTGAATCTTAGAGGAATTTTACGAGTCTTCACCGATAATGACCTCGTGTTCCAATTTTATTGGATTTTGTTTCATTATCCTTTGTTTCTTAATTTTCACTTAAGTCTTTATTTAATTTCTTTATGTTACTAACTATTGGTTTTAAATCAAATCATTAAATTCAATCTAATATAACTATCGGGCTTAACTTATGTTGTTTATTTAGTAACTATATATCTATGTGAACTCTTAATTGAGAAGAGTTTACGATGATGTGTACGTGAATCTTAGAGGAATTTTACGAGTCTTTACCGATAATAAGCTCGTGTTCCAATTTTCTTGGATTTTTTCATTATCCTTTGTTTCTTATTTTTCACTTAAGTCTCTTTTTAATTTCTTTATGTTACTAACTATTGGTTTTAAATCAAAACGTTCAATTCAATCTAATATAACTATCGGGCGTAACTCATATTGTTTATTTAGTAACTATCTATGTGAACTCTTAATCGAGAAGAGTATACGATGATGTGTACGTGAATCTTAGAGGAATTTTACGAGTCTTGACCGATAATGACCTCGTGTTCCAATTTTCTTTGATTTTGTTTCATTATCCTCTGTTTCTTAATTTTCACTTAAGTCTCTTTTTAATTTCTTTATGTTACTAACTATTGGTTTTAAATCAAAACATTCAATTCAATCTAATATAACTATCGGGCTTAACTCATATTGTTTCTTTAGTAACTATCTATGTGAACTCTTAATCGAGAAGAGTTTACGATGATGTGTACGTGAATCTTAGTGGAATTTTACGAGTCTTGACCGATAATGACCTCGTGTTCCAATTTTCTTTGATTTTGTTTCATTATCCTTTGTTTCTTAATTTTCACTTAAGTCTCTTTTTAATTTCTTTATGTTATTAACAATTGGTTTTAAATCAAAACATTCAATTCAATCTAATATAACTATCGGGCTTAACTCATATTGTTTATTTAGTAACTATCTATGTGAACTCTTAATCGAGAAGAGTTTACGATGATGTGTACGTGAATCTTAGACGAATTTTACGAGTCTTGACCGATAATGAGCTCGTGTTCCAATTTTCTTGGATTTTTTCATTATCCTTTGTTTCTTATTTTTCACTTAAGTCTCTATTTAATTTCTTTATGTTACTAACTATTGGTTTTAAATCAAAACATTAAATTCAATCTAATATAACTATCGGGCTTAACTCATGTTGTTTATTTAGTAACTATATATCTATGTGAACTCTTAATCGAGAGGAGTTTACAATGATGTGTACGTGAATCTTAGAGGAATTTTACGAGTCTTGACCGATAATGACCTCGTGTTCCAATTTTATTGGATTTTGTTTCATTATCCTTTGTTTCTTATTATTCACTTAAGTCTCTTTTTAATTTCTTTATGTTACTAACTATTGGTTTTAAATCAAAACATTCAATTCAATCTAATATAACTATCGGGCTTAACTCATATTGTTTATTTAGTAACTATCTATGTGAACTCTTAATCGAGAAGAGTTTACGATGATGTGTACGTGAATCTTAGAGGAATTTTACAAGTCTTGACCGATAATGACCTCGTGTTCCAATTTTCTTTGATTTTGTTTCATTATCCTTTGTTTCTTAATTTTCACTTAAGTCTTTTTTTAATTTCTTTAGGTTACTAACTATTGGTTTTAAATCAAAACATTCAATTCAATCTAATATAACTATCGGGCTTAACTCATATTATTTATTTAGTGACTATCTATGTGAACTCTTAATCCAGAAGAGTTTACGATGATGTGTACGTGAATCTTAGAGGAATTTTACGAGTCTTCACCGATAATGACCTCGTGTTCCAATTTTATTGGATTTTGTTTCATTATCCTTTGTTTCTTAATTTTCACTTAAGTCTCTATTTAATTTCTTTATGTTACTAACTATTGGTTTTAAATCAAAACATTAAATTCAATCTAATATAACTATCGGGCTTAACTCATGTTGTTTATTTAGTAACTATATATCTATGTGAACTCTTAATCGAGAAGAGTTTACGATGATGTGTACATGAATCTTAGAGGAATTTTACGATTCTTCACCGATAATAAGCTCGTGTTCCAATTTTATTGGATTTTTTCATTATCCTTTGTTTCTTATTTTTCACTTACGTCTCTTTTTAATTTCTTTATGTTACTAACTATTGGTTTTAAATCAAAACATTCAATTCAATTTAATATAACTATCGGGCGTAACTCATATTGTTTATTTAGTAACTATCTATGTGAACTCTTAATCGAGAAGAGTATACGATGATGTGTACGTGAATCTTAGAGGAATTTTACGAGTCTTGACCGATAATGACCTCGTGTTCCAATTTTCTTTGATTTTGTTTCATTATCCTCTGTTTCTTAATTTTCACTTAAGTCTCTTTTTAATTTCTGTATGTTACTAACTATTGGTTTTAAATCAAAACATTCAATTCAATCTAATATAACTATCGGGCTTAACTCATATTGTTTATTTAGTAACTATCTATGTGAACTCTTAATCGAGAAGAGTTTACGATGATGTGTACGTGAATCTTAGTGGAATTTTACGAGTCTTGACCGATAATGACCTCGTGTTCCAATTTTCTTTGATTTTGTTTCATTATCCTTTGTTTCTTAATTTTCACTTAAGTCTCTTTTTAATTTCTTTATGTTACTAACTATTGGTTTTAAATCAAAACATTCAATTCAATCTAATATAACTATCGGGCTTAACTCATATTGTTTATTTAGTAACTATCTATGTGAACTCTTAATCGAGAAGAGTTTACGATGATGTGTACGTGAATCTTAGACGAATTTTACGAGTCTTGACCGATAATGAGCTCGTGTTCCAATTTTCTTGGATTTTTTCATTATCCTTTGTTTCTTATTTTTCACTTAAGTCTCTATTTAATTTCTTTATGTTACTAACTATTGGTTTTAAATCAAAACATTAAATTCAATCTAATATAACTATCGGGCTTAACTCATGTTGTTTATTTAGTAACTATATATCTATGTGAACTCTTAATCGAGAGGAGTTTACAATGATGTGTACGTGAATCTTAGAGGAATTTTACGAGTCTTGACCGATAATGACCTCGTGTTCCAATTTTATTGGATTTCGTTTCATTATCCTTTGTTTCTTATTATTCACTTAAGTCTCTTTTTAATTTCTTTATGTTACTAACTATTGGTTTTAAATCAAAACATTCAATTCAATCTAATATAACTATCGGGCTTAACTCATATTGTTTATTTAGTAACTATCTATGTGAACTCTTAATCGAGAAGAGTTTACGATGATGTGTACGTGAATCTTAGACGAATTTTACGAGTCTTGACCGATAATGAGCTCGTGTTCCAATTTTCTTGGATTTTTTCATTATCCTTTGTTTCTTATTTTTCACTTAAGTCTCTATTTAATTTCTTTATGTTACTAACTATTGGTTTTAAATCAAAACATTAAATTCAATCTAATATAACTATCGGGCTTAACTCATGTTGTTTATTTAGTAACTATATATCTATGTGAACTCTTAATCGAGAGGAGTTTACAATGATGTGTACGTGAATCTTAGAGGAATTTTACGAGTCTTGACCGATAATGACCTCGTGTTCCAATTTTATTGGATTTTGTTTCATTATCCTTTGTTTCTTATTATTCACTTAAGTCTCTTTTTAATTTCTTAATGTTACTAACTATTGGTTTTAAATCAAAACATTCAATTCAATCTAATATAACTATCGGGCTTAACTCATATTGTTTATTTAGTAACTATCTATGTGAACTCTTAATCGAGAAGAGTTTACGATGATGTGTACGTGAATCTTAGAGGAATTTTACAAGTCTTGACCGATAATGACCACGTGTTCCAATTTTCTTTGATTTTGTTTCATTATCCTTTGCTTCTTAATTTTCACTTAAGTCTTTTTTTAATTTCTTTAGGTTACTAACTATTGGTTTTAAATCAAAACATTCAATTCAATCTAATATAACTATCGGGCTTAACTCATATTATTTATTTAGTGACTATCTATGTGAACTCTTAATCGAGAAGAGTTTACGATGATGTGTACGTGAATCTTAGAGGAATTTTACGAGTCTTCACCGATAATGACCTCGTGTTCCAATTTTATTGGATTTTGTTTCATTATCCTTTGTTTCTTAATTTTCACTTAAGTCTCTATTTAATTTCTTTATGTTACTAACTATTGGTTTTAAATCAAAACATTAAATTCAATCTAATATAACTATCGGGCTTAACTCATGTTGTTTATTTAGTAACTATATATCTATGTGAACTCTTAATCGAGAAGAGTTTACGATGATGTGTACATGAATCTTAGAGGAATTTTACGAGTCTTCACCGATAATAAGCTCGTGTTCCAATTTTATTGGATTTTTTCATTATCCTTTGTTTCTTATTTTTCACTTACGTCTCTTTTTAATTTCTTTATGTTACTAACTATTGGTTTTAAATCAAAACATTCAATTCAATCTAATATAACTATCGGGCGTAACTCATATTGTTTATTTAGTAACTATCTATGTGAACTATTAATCGAGAAGAGTATACGATGATGTGTACGTGAATCTTAGAGGAATTTTACGAGTCTTGACCGATAATGACCTCGTGTTCCAATTTTCTTTGATTTTGTTTCATTATCCTTTGTTTCTTAATTTTCACTTAAGTCTCTGTTTAATTTCTTTATGTTACTAACTATTGGTTTTAAATCAAAACATTCAATTCAATCTAATATAACTATCGGGCTTAACTCATATTGTTTATTTAGTAACTATCTATGTGAACTCTTAATCGAGAAGAGTTTACGATGATGTGTACGTGAATCTTACACGAATTTTATGAGTCTTGACCGATAATGAGCTCGTGTTCCAATTTTCTTGGATTTTGTTTCATTTTCCTTTGTTTCTTATTTTTCACTTAAGTCTCTATTTAATTACTTTATGTTACTAGTTATTGGTCTTAAATCAAAACATTAAATTCAATCTAATATAACTATCGGGCATAACTCATGTTGTTTATTTAGTAACTATATATCTATGTGAACTCTTAATCGAGGAGAGTTTACGATGATGTGTACGTGAATCTTAGAGGAATTTTACGAGTCTTGACCGATAATGAGCTCGTGTTCCAATTTTCTTGGATTTTTTCATTATCCTTTGTTTCTTATTTTTCACTTAAGTCTCTTTTTAATTTCTTTATGTTACTAACTAATGGTTTTAAATTAAAACATTCAATTCAATCTAATATAACTATCGGGCTTAACTCATATTGTTTATTTAGTAACTATCTATGTGAACTCTTAATCGAGAAGAGTTTACGATGATGTGTACGTGAATCTTAGACGAATTTTACGAGTCTTGACCGATAATGAGCTCGTGTTCCAATTTTCTTGGATTTTTTCATTATCCTTTGTTTCTTATATTTCACTTAAGTCTCTATTTAATTTCTTTATGTTACTAACTATTGGTTTTAAATCAAAACATTAAATTCAATCTAATATAACTATCGGGCTTAACTCATGTTGTTTATTTAGTAACTATATATCTATGTGAACTCTTAATCGAGAGGAGTTTACAATGATGTGTACGTGAATCTTAGAGGAATTTTACGAGTCTTGACCGATAATGACCTCGTGTTCCAATTTTATTGGATTTTGTTTCATTATCCTTTGTTTCTTATTATTCACTTAAATCTCTTTTTAATTTCTTTATGTTACTAACTATTGGTTTTAAATCAAAACATTCAATTCAATCTAATATAACTATCGGGCTTAACTCATATTGTTTATTTAGTAACTATCTATGTGAACTCTTAATCGAGAAGAGTTTACGATGATGTGTACGTGAATCTTAGAGGAATTTTACAAGTCTTGACCGATAATGACCTCGTGTTCCAATTTTCTTTGATTTTGTTTCATTATCCTTTGTTTCTTAATTTTCACTTAAGTCTTTTTTTAATTTCTTTAGGTTACTAACTATTGGTTTTAAATCAAAACATTCAATTCAATCTAATATAACTATCGGGCTTAACTCATATTATTTATTTAGTGACTATCTATGTGAACTCTTAATCGAGAAGAGTTTACGATGATGTGTACGTGAATCTTAGAGGAATTTTACGAGTCTTCACCGATAATGACCTCGTGTTCCAATTTTATTGGATTTTGTTTCATTATCCTTTGTTTCTTAATTTTCACTTAAGTCTCTATTTAATTTCTTTATGTTACTAACTATTGGTTTTAAATCAAAACATTAAATTCAATCTAATATAACTATCGGGCTTAACTCATGTTGTTTATTTAGTAACTATATATCTATGTGAACTCTTAATCGAGAAGAGTTTACGATGATGTGTACATGAATCTTAGAGGAATTTTACGATTCTTCACCGATAATAAGCACGTGTTCCAATTTTATTGGATTTTTTCATTATCCTTTGTTTCTTATTTTTCACTTACGTCTCTTTTTAATTTCTTTATGTTACTAACTATTGGTTTTAAATCAAAACATTCAATTCAATCTAATATAACTATCGGGCGTAACTCATATTGTTTATTTAGTAACTATCTATGTGAACTCTTAATCGAGAAGAGTATACGATGATGTGTACGTGAATCTTAGAGGAATTTTACGAGTCTTGACCGATAATGACCTCGTGTTCCAATTTTCTTTGATTTTGTTTCATTATCCTCTGTTTCTTAATTTTCACTTAAGTCTCTTTTTAATTTCTTTATGTTACTAACTATTGGTTTTAAATCAAAACATTCAATTCAATCTAATATAACTATCGGGCTTAACTCATATTGTTTATTTAGTAACTATCTATGTGAACTCTTAATCGAGAAGAGTTTACGATGATGTGTACGTGAATCTTAGTGGAATTTTACGAGTCTTGACCGATAATGACCTCGTGTTCCAATTTTCTTTGATTTTGTTTCATTATCCTTTGTTTCTTAATTTTCACTTAAGTCTCTTTTTAATTTCTTTATGTTACTAACTATTGGTTTTAAATCAAAACATTCAATTCAATCTAATATAACTATCGGGCTTAACTCATATTGTTTATTTAGTAACTATCTATGTGAACTCTTAATCGAGAAGAGTTTACGATGATGTGTACGTGAATCTTAGACGAATTTTACGAGTCTTGACCGATAATGAGCTCGTGTTCCAATTTTCTTGGATTTTTTCATTATCCTTTGTTTCTTATTTTTCACTTAAGTCTCTATTTAATTTCTTTATGTTACTAACTATTGGTTTTAAATCAAAACATTAAATTCAATCTAATATAACTATCGGGCTTAACTCATGTTGTTTATTTAGTAACTATATATCTATGTGAACTCTTAATCGAGAGGAGTTTACAATGATGTGTACGTGAATCTTAGAGGAATTTTACGAGTCTTGACCGATAATGACCTCGTGTTCCAATTTTCTTTGATTTTGTTTCATTATCCTTTGTTTCTTAATTTTCACTTAAGTCTCTTTTTAATTTCTTTATGTTACTAACTATTGGTTTTAAATCAAAACATTCAATTCAATCCAATATAACTATCGGGCTTAACTCATATTGTTTATTTAGTAACTATCTATGTGAACTCTTAATCGAGAAGAGTTTACGATGATGTGTACGTGAATCTTAGACGAATTTTACGAGTCTTGACCGATAATGAGCTCGTGTTCCAATTTTCTTGGATTTTTTCATTATCCTTTGTTTCTTATTTTTCACTTAAGTCTCTATTTAATTTCTTTATGTTACTAACTATTGGTTTTAAATCAAAACATTAAATTCAATCTAATATAACTATCGGGCTTAACTCATGTTGTTTATTTAGTAACTATATATCTATGTGAACTCTTAATCGAGAGGAGTTTACGATGATGTGTACGTGAATCTTAGAGGAATTTTACGAGTCTTGACCGATAATGAGCTCGTGTTCCAATTTTCTTGGATTTTTTCATTATCCTTTGTTTCTTATTTTTCACTTAAGTCTCTATTTAATTTCTTTATGTTACTAACTATTGGTTTTAAATCAAAACATTAAATTCAATCTAATATAACTATCGGGCTTAACTCATGTTGTTTATTTAGTAACTATATATCTATGTGAACTCTTAATCGAGAGGAGTTTACGATGATGTGTACGTGAATCTTAGAGGAATTTTACGAGTCTTGACCGATAATGACCTCGTGTTCCAATTTTATTGGATTTTGTTTCATTATCCTTTGTTTCTTATTATTCACTTAAGTCTCTTTTTAATTTCTTTATGTTACTAACTATTGGTTTTAAATCAAAACATTCAATTCAATCTAATATAACTATCGGGCTTAACTCATATTGTTTATTTAGTAACTATCTATGTGAACTCTTAATCGAGAAGAGTTTACGATGATGTGTACGTGAATCTTAGAGGAATTTTACAAGTCTTGACCGATAATGACCTCGTGTTCCAATTTTCTTTGATTTTGTTTCATTATCCTTTGTTTCTTAATTTTCACTTAAGTCTTTTTTTAATTTCTTTAGGTTACTAACTATTGGTTTTAAATCAAAACATTCAATTCAATCTAATATAACTATCGGGCTTAACTCATATTATTTATTTAGTGACTATCTATGTGAACTCTTAATCGAGAAGAGTTTACGATGATGTGTACGTGAATCTTAGAGGAATTTTACGAGTCTTCACCGATAATGACCTCGTGTTCCAATTTTATTGGATTTTGTTTCATTATCCTTTGTTTCTTAATTTTCACTTAAGTCTTTATTTAATTTCTTTATGTTACTAACTATTGGTTTTAAATCAAATCATTAAATTCAATCTAATATAACTATCGGGCTTAACTCATGTTGTTTATTTAGTAACTATGTATCTATGTGAACTCTTAATCGAGAAGAGTTTACGATGATGTGTACGTGAATCTTAGACGAATTTTACGAGTCTTGACCGATAATGAGCTCGTGTTCCAATTTTCTTGGATTTTTTCATTATCCTTTGTTTCTTATTTTTCACTTAAGTCTCTATTTAATTTGTTTATGTTACTAACTATTGGTTTTAAATCAAAACATTAAATTCAATCTAATATAACAATCGGGCTTAACTCATGTTGTTTATTTAGTAACTATATATCTATGTGAACTCTTAATCGAGAAGAGTTTACGATGATGTGTACGTGAATCTTAGAGGAATTTTACAAGTCTTGACCGATAATGACCTCGTGTTCCAATTTTCTTTGATTTTGTTTCATTATCCTTTGCTTCTTAATTTTCTCTTAAGTCTTTTTTTAATTTCTTTAGGTTACTAACTATTGGTTTTAAATCAAAACATTCAATTCAATCTAATATAACTATCGGGCTTAACTCATATTATTTATTTAGTGACTATCTATGTGAACTCTTAATCGAGAAGAGTTTACGATGATGTGTACGTGAATCTTAGAGGAATTTTACGAGTCTTCACCGATAATGACCTCGTGTTCCAATTTTATTGGATTTTGTTTCATTATCCTTTGTTTCTTAATTTTCACTTAAGTCTCTATTTAATTTCTTTATGTTACTAACTATTGGTTTTAAATCAAAACATTAAATTCAATCTAATATAACTATCGGGCTTAACTCATGTTGTTTATTTAGTAACTATATATCTATGTGAACTCTTAATCGAGAAGAGTTTACGATGATGTGTACATGAATCTTAGAGGAATTTTACGAGTCTTCACCGATAATAAGCTCGTGTTCCAATTTTATTGGATTTTTTCATTATCCTTTGTTTCTTATTTTTCACTTACGTCTCTTTTTAATTTCTTTATGTTACTAACTATTGGTTTTAAATCAAAACATTCAATTCAATCTAATATAACTATCGGGCGTAACTCATATTGTTTATTTAGTAACTATCTATGTGAACTATTAATCGAGAAGAGTATACGATGATGTGTACGTGAATCTTAGAGGAATTTTACGAGTCTTGACCGATAATGACCTCGTGTTCCAATTTTCTTTGATTTTGTTTCATTATCCATTGTTTCTTAATTTTCACTTAAGTCTCTTTTTAATTTCTTTAGGTTACTATTTATTGGTTTTAAATCAAAACATTCAATTCAATCTAATATAACTATCGGGCTTAACTCATATTGTTTATTTAGTGACAATCTATGTGAACTCTTAATCGAGATGAGTTTACGATGATGTGTACGAGAATCTTAGAGGAATTTTACGAGTCTTGACCGATAATGACCTCGAGTTCCAATTTTCTTTGATTTTTCTTAATTTTCACTTAAGTCTCTTTTTAATTTCTTTAGGTTACTAACTATTGGTTTTAAATCAAAACATTCAATTCAATCTAATATAACTATCGGGCTTAACTCATATTGTTTATTTAGTGACTATCTATGTGAACTCTTAATCGAGAAGAGTTTACGATGATGTGTACGTGAATCTTAGAGGAATTTTACGAGTCTTGACCGATAATGACCTCGTGTTCCAATTTTATTGGATTTTGTTTCATTATCCTTTGTTTCTTATTTTTCACTTAAGTCTCTTTTTAATTTCTTTATGTTACTAACTATTGGTTTTAAATCAAAACATTCAATTCAATCTAATATAACTATCGGGCTTAACTCATATTGTTTATTTAGTAACTATCTATGTGAACTCTTAATCGAGAAGAGTTTACGATGATGTGTACGTGAATCTTAGAGGAATTTTACGAGTCTTGACCGATAATGACCTCGTGTTCCAATTTTCTTTGATTTTGTTTCATTATCCTTTGTTTCTTAATTTTCACTTAAGTCTCTTTTTAATTTCTTTATGTTACTAACTATTGGTTTTAAATCAAAACATTCAATTCAATCCAATATAACTATCGGGCTTAACTCATATTGTTTATTTAGTAACTATCTATGTGAACTCTTAATCGAGAAGAGTTTACGATGATGTGTACGTGAATCTTAGACGAATTTTACGAGTCTTGACCGATAATGAGCTCGTGTTCCAATTTTCTTGGATTTTTTCATTATCCTTTGTTTCTTATTTTTCACTTAAGTCTCTATTTAATTTCTTTATGTTACTAACTATTGGTTTTAAATCAAAACATTAAATTCAATCTAATATAACTATCGGGCTTAACTCATGTTGTTTATTTAGTAACTATATATCTATGTGAACTCTTAATCGAGAGGAGTTTACGATGATGTGTACGTGAATCTTAGAGGAATTTTACGAGTCTTGACCGATAATGACCTCGTGTTCCAATTTTATTGGATTTTGTTTCATTATCCTTTGTTTCTTATTATTCACTTAAGACTCTTTTTAATTTCTTTATGTTACTAACTATTGGTTTTAAATCAAAACATTCAATTCAATCTAATATAACTATCGGGCTTAACTCATATTGTTTATTTAGTAACTATCTATGTGAACTCTTAATCGAGAAGAGTTTACGATGATGTGTACGTGAATCTTAGAGGAATTTTACAAGTCTTGACCGATAATGACCTCGTGTTCCAATTTTCTTTGATTTTGTTTCATTATCCTTTGTTTCTTAATTTTCACTTAAGTCTTTTTTTAATTTCTTTAGGTTACTAACTATTGGTTTTAAATCAAAACATTCAATTCAATCTAATATAACTATCGGGCTTAACTCATATTATTTATTTAGTGACTATCTATGTGAACTCTTAATCGAGAAGAGTTTACGATGATGTGTACGTGAATCTTAGAGGAATTTTACGAGTCTTCACCGATAATGACCTCGTGTTCCAATTTTATTGGATTTTGTTTCATTATCCTTTGTTTCTTAATTTTCACTTAAGTCTTTATTTAATTTCTTTATGTTACTAACTATTGGTTTTAAATCAAATCATTAAATTCAATCTAATATAACTATCGGGCTTAACTTATGTTGTTTATTTAGTAACTATATATCTATGTGAACTCTTAATTGAGAAGAGTTTACGATGATGTGTACGTGAATCTTAGAGGAATTTTACGAGTCTTTACCGATAATAAGCTCGTGTTCCAATTTTCTTGGATTTTTTCATTATCCTTTGTTTCTTATTTTTCACTTAAGTCTCTTTTTAATTTCTTTATGTTACTAACTATTGGTTTTAAATCAAAACGTTCAATTCAATCTAATATAACTATCGGGCGTAACTCATATTGTTTATTTAGTAACTATCTATGTGAACTCTTAATCGAGAAGAGTATACGATGATGTGTACGTGAATCTTAGAGGAATTTTACGAGTCTTGACCGATAATGACCTCGTGTTCCAATTTTCTTTGATTTTGTTTCATTATCCTCTGTTTCTTAATTTTCACTTAAGTCTCTTTTTAATTTCTTTATGTTACTAACTATTGGTTTTAAATCAAAACATTCAATTCAATCTAATATAACTATCGGGCTTAACTCATATTGTTTATTTAGTAACTATCTATGTGAACTCTTAATCGAGAAGAGTTTACGATGATGTGTACGTGAATCTTAGTGGAATTATACGAGTCTTGACCGATAATGACCTCGTGTTCCAATTTTCTTTGATTTTGTTTCATTATCCTTTGTTTCTTAATTTTCACTTAAGTCTCTTTTTAATTTCTTTATGTTATTAACTATTGGTTTTAAATCAAAACATTCAATTCAATCTAATATAACTATCGGGCTTAACTCATATTGTTTATTTAGTAACTATCTATGTGAACTCTTAATCGAGAAGAGTTTACGATGATGTGTACGTGAATCTTAGACGAATTTTACGAGTCTTGACAGATAATGAGCTCGTGTTCCAATTTTCTTGGATTTTTTCATTATCCTTTGTTTCTTATTTTTCACTTAAGTCTCTATTTAATTTCTTTATGTTACTAACTATTGGTTTTAAATCAAAACATTAAATTCAATCTAATATAACTATCGGGCTTAACTCATGTTGTTTATTTAGTAACTATATATCTATGTGAACTCTTAATCGAGAGGAGTTTACAATGATGTGTACGTGAATCTTAGAGGAATTTTACGAGTCTTGACCGATAATGACCTCGTGTTCCAATTTTATTGGATTTTGTTTCATTATCCTTTGTTTCTTATTATTCACTTAAGTCTCTTTTTAATTTCTTTATGTTACTAACTATTGGTTTTAAATCAAAACATTCAATTCAATCTAATATAACTATCGGGCTTAACTCATATTGTTTATTTAGTAACTATCTATGTGAACTCTTAATCGAGAAGAGTTTACGATGATGTGTACGTGAATCTTAGAGGAATTTTACAAGTCTTGACCGATAATGACCTCGTGTTCCAATTTTCTTTGATTTTGTTTCATTATCCTTTGTTTCTTAATTTTCACTTAAGTCTTTTTTTAATTTCTTTAGGTTACTAACTATTGGTTTTAAATCAAAACATTCAATTCAATCTAATATAACTATCGGGCTTAACTCATATTATTTATTTAGTGACTATCTATGTGAACTCTTAATCCAGAAGAGTTTACGATGATGTGTACGTGAATCTTAGAGGAATTTTACGAGTCTTCACCGATAATGACCTCGTGTTTCAATTTTATTGGATTTTGTTTCATTATCCTTTGTTTCTTAATTTTCACTTAAGTCTCTATTTAATTTCTTTATGTTACTAACTATTGGTTTTAAATCAAAACATTAAATTCAATCTAATATAACTATCGGGCTTAACTCATGTTGTTTATTTAGTAACTATATATCTATGTGAACTCTTAATCGAGAAGAGTTTACGATGATGTGTACATGAATCTTAGAGGAATTTTACGATTCTTCACCGATAATAAGCTCGTGTTCCAATTTTATTGGATTTTTTCATTATCCTTTGTTTCTTATTTTTCACTTACGTCTCTTTTTAATTTCTTTATGTTACTAACTATTGGTTTTAAATCAAAACATTCAATTCAATTTAATATAACTATCGGGCGTAACTCATATTGTTTATTTAGTAACTATCTATGTGAACTCTTAATCGAGAAGAGTATACGATGATGTGTACGTGAATCTTAGAGGAATTTTACGAGTCTTGACCGATAATGACCTCGTGTTCCAATTTTCTTTGATTTTGTTTCATTATCCTCTGTTTCTTAATTTTCACTTAAGTCTCTTTTTAATTTCTTTATGTTACTAACTATTGGTTTTAAATCAAAACATTCAATTCAATCTAATATAACTATCGGGCTTAACTCATATTGTTTATTTAGTAACTATCTATGTGAACTCTTAATCGAGAAGAGTTTACGATGATGTGTACGTGAATCTTAGTGGAATTTTACGAGTCTTGACCGATAATGACCTCGTGTTCCAATTTTCTTTGATTTTGTTTCATTATCCTTTGTTTCTTAATTTTCACTTAAGTCTCTTTTTAATTTCTTTATGTTACTAACTATTGGTTTTAAATCAAAACATTCAATTCAATCTAATATAACTATCGGGCTTAACTCATATTGTTTATTTAGTAACTATCTATGTGAACTCTTAATCGAGAAGAGTTTACGATGATGTGTACGTGAATCTTAGACGAATTTTACGAGTCTTGACCGATAATGAGCTCGTGTTCCAATTTTCTTGGATTTTTTCATTATCCTTTGTTTCTTATTTTTCACTTAAGTCTCTATTTAATTTCTTTATGTTACTAACTATTGGTTTTAAATCAAAACATTAAATTCAATCTAATATAACTATCGGGCTTAACTCATGTTGTTTATTTAGTAACTATATATCTATGTGAACTCTTAATCGAGAGGAGTTTACAATGATGTGTACGTGAATCTTAGAGGAATTTTACGAGTCTTGACCGATAATGACCTCGTGTTCCAATTTTATTGGATTTTGTTTCATTATCCTTTGTTTCTTATTATTCACTTAAGTCTCTTTTTAATTTCTTTATGTTACTAACTATTGGTTTTAAATCAAAACATTCAATTCAATCTAATATAACTATCGGGCTTAACTCATATTGTTTATTTAGTAACTATCTATGTGAACTCTTAATCGAGAAGAGTTTACGATGATGTGTACGTGAATCTTAGACGAATTTTACGAGTCTTGACCGATAATGAGCTCGTGTTCCAATTTTCTTGGATTTTTTCATTATCCTTTGTTTCTTATTTTTCACTTAAGTCTCTATTTAATTTCTTTATGTTACTAACTATTGGTTTTAAATCAAAACATTAAATTCAATCTAATATAACTATCGGGCTTAACTCATGTTGTTTATTTAGTAACTATATATCTATGTGAACTCTTAATCGAGAGGAGTTTACAATGATGTGTACGTGAATCTTAGAGGAATTTTACGAGTCTTGACCGATAATGACCTCGTGTTCCAATTTTATTGGATTTTGTTTCATTATCCTTTGTTTCTTATTATTCACTTAAGTCTCTTTTTAATTTCTTTATGTTACTAACTATTGGTTTTAAATCAAAACATTCAATTCAATCTAATATAACTATCGGGCTTAACTCATATTGTTTATTTAGTAACTATCTATGTGAACTCTTAATCGAGAAGAGTTTACGATGATGTGTACGTGAATCTTAGAGGAATTTTACAAGTCTTGACCGATAATGACCTCGTGTTCCAATTTTCTTTGATTTTGTTTCATTATCCTTTGCTTCTTAATTTTCACTTAAGTCTTTTTTTAATTTCTTTAGGTTACTAACTATTGGTTTTAAATCAAAACATTCAATTCAATCTAATATAACTATCGGGCTTAACTCATATTATTTATTTAGTGACTATCTATGTGAACTCTTAATCGAGAAGAGTTTACGATGATGTGTACGTGAATCTTAGAGGAATTTTACGAGTCTTCACCGATAATGACCTCGTGTTCCAATTTTATTGGATTTTGTTTCATTATCCTTTGTTTCTTAATTTTCACTTAAGTCTCTATTTAATTTCTTTATGTTACTAACTATTGGTTTTAAATCAAAACATTAAATTCAATCTAATATAACTATCGGGCTTAACTCATGTTGTTTATTTAGTAACTATATATCTATGTGAACTCTTAATCGAGAAGAGTTTACGATGATGTGTACATGAATCTTAGAGGAATTTTACGAGTCTTCACCGATAATAAGCTCGTGTTCCAATTTTATTGGATTTTTTCATTATCCTTTGTTTCTTATTTTTCACTTACGTCTCTTTTTAATTTCTTTATGTTACTAACTATTGGTTTTAAATCAAAACATTCAATTCAATCTAATATAACTATCGGGCGTAACTCATATTGTTTATTTAGTAACTATCTATGTGAACTATTAATCGAGAAGAGTATACGATGATGTGTACGTGAATCTTAGAGGAATTTTACGAGTCTTGACCGATAATGACCTCGTGTTCCAATTTTCTTTGATTTTGTTTCATTATCCTTTGTTTCTTAATTTTCACTTAAGTCTCTGTTTAATTTCTTTATGTTACTAACTATTGGTTTTAAATCAAAACATTCAATTCAATCTAATATAACTATCGGGCTTAACTCATATTGTTTATTTAGTAACTATCTATGTGAACTCTTAATCGAGAAGAGTTTACGATGATGTGTACGTGAATCTTACACGAATTTTATGAGTCTTGACCGATAATGAGCTCGTGTTCCAATTTTCTTGGATTTTGTTTCATTTTCCTTTGTTTCTTATTTTTCACTTAAGTCTCTATTTAATTACTTTATGTTACTAGTTATTGGTCTTAAATCAAAACATTAAATTCAATCTAATATAACTATCGGGCATAACTCATGTTGTTTATTTAGTAACTATATATCTATGTGAACTCTTAATCGAGGAGAGTTTACGATGATGTGTACGTGAATCTTAGAGGAATTTTACGAGTCTTGACCGATAATGAGCTCGTGTTCCAATTTTCTTGGATTTTTTCATTATCCTTTGTTTCTTATTTTTCACTTAAGTCTCTTTTTAATTTCTTTATGTTACTAACTAATGGTTTTAAATTAAAACATTCAATTCAATCTAATATAACTATCGGGCTTAACTCATATTGTTTATTTAGTAACTATCTATGTGAACTCTTAATCGAGAAGAGTTTACGATGATGTGTACGTGAATCTTAGACGAATTTTACGAGTCTTGACCGATAATGAGCTCGTGTTCCAATTTTCTTGGATTTTTTCATTATCCTTTGTTTCTTATATTTCACTTAAGTCTCTATTTAATTTCTTTATGTTACTAACTATTGGTTTTAAATCAAAACATTAAATTCAATCTAATATAACTATCGGGCTTAACTCATGTTGTTTATTTAGTAACTATATATCTATGTGAACTCTTAATCGAGAGGAGTTTACAATGATGTGTACGTGAATCTTAGAGGAATTTTACGAGTCTTGACCGATAATGACCTCGTGTTCCAATTTTATTGGATTTTGTTTCATTATCCTTTGTTTCTTATTATTCACTTAAATCTCTTTTTAATTTCTTTATGTTACTAACTATTGGTTTTAAATCAAAACATTCAATTCAATCTAATATAACTATCGGGCTTAACTCATATTGTTTATTTAGTAACTATCTATGTGAACTCTTAATCGAGAAGAGTTTACGATGATGTGTACGTGAATCTTAGAGGAATTTTACAAGTCTTGACCGATAATGACCTCGTGTTCCAATTTTCTTTGATTTTGTTTCATTATCCTTTGTTTCTTAATTTTCACTTAAGTCTTTTTTTAATTTCTTTAGGTTACTAACTATTGGTTTTAAATCAAAACATTCAATTCAATCTAATGTAACTATCGGGCTTAACTCATATTATTTATTTAGTGACTATCTATGTGAACTCTTAATCGAGAAGAGTTTACGATGATGTGTACGTGAATCTTAGAGGAATTTTACGAGTCTTCACCGATAATGACCTCGTGTTCCAATTTTATTGGATTTTGTTTCATTATCCTTTGTTTCTTAATTTTCACTTAAGTCTCTATTTAATTTCTTTATGTTACTAACTATTGGTTTTAAATCAAAACATTAAATTCAATCTAATATAACTATCGGGCTTAACTCATGTTGTTTATTTAGTAACTATATATCTATGTGAACTCTTAATCGAGAAGAGTTTACGATGATGTGTACATGAATCTTAGAGGAATTTTACGATTCTTCACCGATAATAAGCTCGTGTTCCAATTTTATTGGATTTTTTCATTATCCTTTGTTTCTTATTTTTCACTTACGTCTCTTTTTAATTTCTTTATGTTACTAACTATTGGTTTTAAATCAAAACATTCAATTCAATCTAATATAACTATCGGGCGTAACTCATATTGTTTATTTAGTAACTATCTATGTGAACTCTTAATCGAGAAGAGTATACGATGATGTGTACGTGAATCTTAGAGGAATTTTACGAGTCTTGACCGATAATGACCTCGTGTTCCAATTTTCTTTGATTTTGTTTCATTATCCTCTGTTTCTTAATTTTCACTTAAGTCTCTTTTTAATTTCTTTATGTTACTAACTATTGGTTTTAAATCAAAACATTCAATTCAATCTAATATAACTATCGGGCTTAACTCATATTGTTTATTTAGTAACTATCTATGTGAACTCTTAATCGAGAAGAGTTTACGATGATGTGTACGTGAATCTTAGTGGAATTTTACGAGTCTTGACCGATAATGACCTCGTGTTCCAATTTTCTTTGATTTTGTTTCATTATCCTTTGTTTCTTAATTTTCACTTAAGTCTCTTTTTAATTTCTTTATGTTACTAACTATTGGTTTTAAATCAAAACATTCAATTCAATCTAATATAACTATCGGGCTTAACTCATATTGTTTATTTAGTAACTATCTATGTGAACTCTTAATCGAGAAGAGTTTACGATGATGTGTACGTGAATCTTAGACGAATTTTACGAGTCTTGACCGATAATGAGCTCGTGTTCCAATTTTCTTGGATTTTTTCATTATCCTTTGTTTCTTATTTTTCACTTAAGTCTCTATTTAATTTCTTTATGTTACTAACTATTGGTTTTAAATCAAAACATTAAATTCAATCTAATATAACTATCGGGCTTAACTCATGTTGTTTATTTAGTAACTATATATCTATGTGAACTCTTAATCGAGAGGAGTTTACAATGATGTGTACGTGAATCTTAGAGGAATTTTACGAGTCTTGACCGATAATGACCTCGTGTTCCAATTTTATTGGATTTTGTTTCATTATCCTTTGTTTCTTATTGTTCACTTAAGTCTCTTTTTAATTTCTTTATGTTACTAACTATTGGTTTTAAATCAAAACATTCAATTCAATCTAATATAACTATCGGGCTTAACTCATATTGTGTATTTAGTAACTATCTATGTGAACTCTTAATCGAGAAGAGTTTACGATGATGTGTACGTGAATCTTAGACGAATTTTACGAGTCTTGACCGATAATGAGCTCGTGTTCCAATTTTCTTGGATTTTTTCATTATCCTTTGTTTCTTATTTTTCACTTAAGTCTCTATTTAATTTCTTTATGTTACTAACTATTGGTTTTAAATCAAAACATTAAATTCAATCTAATATAACTATCGGGCTTAACTCATGTTGTTTATTTAGTAACTATATATCTATGTGAACTCTTAATCGAGAAGAGTTTACAATGATGTGTACGTGAATCTTAGAGGAATTTTACGAGTCTTGACCGATAATGAGCTCGTGTTCCAATTTTATTGGATTTTGTTTCATTATCCTTTGTTTCTTATTATTCACTTAAGTCTCTTTTTAATTTCTTTATGTTACTAACTATTGGTTTTAAATCAAAACATTCAATTCAATCTAATATAACTATCGGGCTTAACTCATATTGTTTATTTAGTAACTATCTATGTGAACTCTTAATCGAGAAGAGTTTACGATGATGTGTACGTGAATCTTAGAGGAATTTTACAAGTCTTGACCGATAATGACCTCGTGTTCCAATTTTCTTTGATTTTGTTTCATTATCCTTTGCTTCTTAATTTTCACTTAAGTCTCTTTTTAATTTCTTTAGGTTACTAACTATTGGTTTTAAATCAAAACATTCAATTCAATCTAATATAACTATCGGGCTTAACTCATATTATTTATTTAGTGACTATCTATGTGAACTCTTAATCGAGAAGAGTTTACGATGATGTGTACGTGAATCTTAGAGGAATTTTACGAGTCTTCACCGATAATGACCTCGTGTTCCAATTTTATTGGATTTTGTTTCATTATCCTTTGTTTCTTAATTTTCACTTAAGTCTCTATTTAATTTCTTTATGTTACTAGTTATTGGTCTTAAATCAAAACATTAAATTCAATCTAATATAACTATCGGGCATAACTCATGTTGTTTATTTAGTAACTATATATCTATGTGAACTCTTAATCGAGGAGAGTTTACGATGATGTGTACGTGAATCTTAGAGGAATTTTACGAGTCTTGACCGATAATGAGCTCGTGTTCCAATTTTCTTGGATTTTTTCATTATCCTTTGTTTCTTATTTTTCACTTAAGTCTCTTTTTAATTTCTTTATGTTACTAACTAATGGTTTTAAATCAAAACATTAAATTCAATCTATTATAACTATCGGGCTTAACTCATGTTGTTTATTTAGTAACTATGTATCTATGTGAACTCTTAATCGAGAAGAGTTTACGATGATGTGTACGTGAATCTTAGAGGAATTTTACGAGTGTTGACCGATAATGAGCTCGTGTTCCAATTTTCTTGGATTTTTTCATTATCCTTTGTTTCTTAATTTTCACTTAAGTCTCTTTTTAATTTCTTTAGGTTACTAACTATTGGTTTTAAATCAAAACATTCAATTCAATCTAATATAACTATCGGGCTTAACTCATATTGTTTATTTAGTAACTATCTATGTGAACTCTTAATCGAGAAGAGTTTACGATGATGTGTACGTGAATCTTAGAGGAATTTTACGAGTCTTGACCGATAATGAGCTCGTGTTCCAATTTTCTTGGATTTTTTCATTATCCTTTGTTTCTTATTTTTCACTTAAGTCTCTTTTTAATTTCTTTATGTTACTAACTAATGGTTTTAAATCAAAACATTAAATTCAATCTATTATAACTATCGGGCTTAACTCATGTTGTTTATTTAGTAACTATGTATCTATGTGAACTCTTAATCGAGAAGAGTTTACGATGATGTGTACGTGAATCTTAGACGAATTTTACGAGTCTTGACCGATAATGAGCTCGTGTTCCAATTTTCTTGGATTTTTTCATTATCCTTTGTTTCTTATTTTTCACTTAAGTCTCTATTTAATTTCTTTATGTTACTAACTATTGGTTTTAAATCAAAACATTAAATTCAATCTAATATAACTATCGGGCTTAACTCATGTTGTTTATTTAGTAACTATATATCTATGTGAACTCTTAATCGAGAGGAGTTTACAATGATGTGTACGTGAATCTTAGAGGAATTTTACGAGTCTTGACCGATAATGACCTCGTGTTCCAATTTTATTGGATTTTGTTTCATTATCCTTTGTTTCTTATTATTCACTTAAGTCTCTTTTTAATTTCTTTATGTTACTAACTATTGGTTTTAAATCAAAACATTCAATTCAATCTAATATAACTATCGGGCTTAACTCATATTGTTTATTTAGTAACTATCTATGTGAACTCTTAATCGAGAAGAGTTTACGATGATGTGTACGTGAATCTTAGAGGAATTTTACAAGTCTTGACCGATAATGACCTCGTGTTCCAATTTTCTTTGATTTTGTTTCATTATCCTTTGCTTCTTAATTTTCACTTAAGTCTTTTTTTAATTTCTTTAGGTTACTAACTATTGGTTTTAAATCAAAACATTCAATTCAATCTAATATAACTATCGGGCTTAACTCATATTATTTATTTAGTGACTATCTATGTGAACTCTTAATCGAGAAGAGTTTACGATGATGTGTACGTGAATCTTAGAGGAATTTTACGAGTCTTCACCGATAATGACCTCGTGTTCCAATTTTATTGGATTTTGTTTCATTATCCTTTGTTTCTTAATTTTCACTTAAGTCTCTATTTAATTTCTTTATGTTACTAACTATTGGTTTTAAATCAAAACATTAAATTCAATCTAATATAACTATCGGGCTTAACTCATGTTGTTTATTTAGTAACTATATATCTATGTGAACTCTTAATCGAGAAGAGTTTACGATGATGTGTACATGAATCTTAGAGGAATTTTACGAGTCTTCACCGATAATAAGCTCGTGTTCCAATTTTATTGGATTTTTTCATTATCCTTTGTTTCTTATTTTTCACTTACGTCTCTTTTTAATTTCTTTATGTTACTAACTATTGGTTTTAAATCAAAACATTCAATTCAATCTAATATAACTATCGGGCGTAACTCATATTGTTTATTTAGTAACTATCTATGTGAACTATTAATCGAGAAGAGTATACGATGATGTGTACGTGAATCTTAGAGGAATTTTACGAGTCTTGACCGATAATGACCTCGTGTTCCAATTTTCTTTGATTTTGTTTCATTATCCTTTGTTTCTTAATTTTCACTTAAGTCTCTTTTTAATTTCTTTATGTTACTAACTATTGGTTTTAAATCAAAACATTCAATTCAATCTAATATAACTATCGGGCTTAACTCATATTGTTTATTTAGTAACTATCTATGTGAACTCTTAATCGAGAAGAGTTTACGATGATGTGTACGTGAATCTTACACGAATTTTATGAGTCTTGACCGATAATGAGCTCGTGTTCCAATTTTCTTGGATTTTGTTTCATTTTCCTTTGTTTCTTATTTTTCACTTAAGTCTCTATTTAATTACTTTATGTTACTAGTTATTGGTCTTAAATCAAAACATTAAATTCAATCTAATATAACTATCGGGCATAACTCATGTTGTTTATTTAGTAACTATATATCTATGTGAACTCTTAATCGAGGAGAGTTTACGATGATGTGTACGTGAATCTTAGAGGAATTTTACGAGTCTTGACCGATAATGAGCTCGTGTTCCAATTTTCTTGGATTTTTTCATTATCCTTTGTTTCTTATTTTTCACTTAAGTCTCTTTTTAATTTCTTTATGTTACTAACTAATGGTTTTAAATCAAAACATTCAATTCAATCTAATATAACTATCGGGCTTAACTCATATTGTTTATTTAGTAACTATCTATGTGAACTCTTAATCGAGAAGAGTTTACGATGATGTGTACGTGAATCTTAGACGAATTTTACGAGTCTTGACCGATAATGAGCTCGTGTTCCAATTTTCTTGGATTTTTTCATTATCCTTTGTTTCTTATTTTTCACTTAAGTCTCTATTTAATTTCTTTATGTTACTAACTATTGGTTTTAAATCAAAACATTAAATTCAATCTAATATAACTATCGGGCTTAACTCATGTTGTTTATTTAGTAACTATATATCTATGTGAACTCTTAATCGAGAGGAGTTTACAATGATGTGTACGTGAATCTTAGAGGAATTTTACGAGTCTTGACCGATAATGACCTCGTGTTCCAATTTTATTGGATTTTGTTTCATTATCCTTTGTTTCTTATTATTCACTTAAGTCTCTTTTTAATTTCTTTATGTTACTAACTATTGGTTTTAAATCAAAACATTCAATTCAATCTAATATAACTATCGGGCTTAACTCATATTGTTTATTTAGTAACTATCTATGTGAACTCTTAATCGAGAAGAGTTTACGATGATGTGTACGTGAATCTTAGAGGAATTTTACAAGTCTTGACCGATAATGACCTCGTGTTACAATTTTCTTTGATTTTGTTTCATTATCCTTTGTTTCTTAATTTTCACTTAAGTCTTTTTTTAATTTCCTTAGGTAACTAACTATTGGTTTTAAATCAAAACATTCAATTCAATCTAATATAACTATCGGGCTTAACTCATATTATTTATTTAGTGACTATCTATGTGAACTCTTAATCGAGAAGAGTTTACGATGATGTGTACGTGAATCTTAGAGGAATTTTACGAGTCTTCACCGATAATGACCTCGTGTTCCAATTTTATTGGATTTTGTTTCATTATCCTTTGTTTCTTAATTTTCACTTAAGTCTCTATTTAATTTCTTTATGTTACTAACTATTGGTTTTAAATCAAAACATTAAATTCAATCTAATATAACTATCGGGCTTAACTCATGTTGTTTATTTAGTAACTATATATCTATGTGAACTCTTAATCGAGAAGAGTTTACGATGATGTGTACATGAATCTTAGAGGAATTTTACGATTCTTCACCGATAATAAGCTCGTGTTCCAATTTTATTGGATTTTTTCATTATCCTTTGTTTCTTATTTTTCACTTACGTCTCTTTTTAATTTCTTTATGTTACTAACTATTGGTTTTAAATCAAAACATTCAATTCAATCTAATATAACTATCGGGCGTAACTCATATTGTTTATTTAGTAACTATCTATGTGAACTCTTAATCGAGAAGAGTATACGATGATGTGTACGTGAATCTTAGAGGAATTTTACGAGTCTTGACCGATAATGACCTCGTGTTCCAATTTTCTTTGATTTTGTTTCATTATCCTCTGTTTCTTAATTTTCACTTAAGTCTCTTTTTAATTTCTTTATGTTACTAACTATTGGTTTTAAATCAAAACATTCAATTCAATCTAATATAACTATCGGGCTTAACTCATATTGTTTATTTAGTAACTATCTATGTGAACTCTTAATCGAGAAGAGTTTACGATGATGTGTACGTGAATCTTAGTGGAATTTTACGAGTCTTGACCGATAATGACCTCGTGTTCCAATTTTCTTTGATTTTGTTTCATTATCCTTTGTTTCTTAATTTTCACTTAAGTCTCTTTTTAATTTCTTTATGTTACTAACTATTGGTTTTAAATCAAAACATTCAATTCAATCTAATATAACTATCGGGCTTAACTCATATTGTTTATTTAGTAACTATCTATGTGAACTCTTAATCGAGAAGAGTTTACGATGATGTGTAAGTGAATCTTAGACGAATTTTACGAGTCTTGACCGATAATGAGCTCGTGTTCCAATTTTCTTGGATTTTTTCATTATCCTTTGTTTCTTATTTTTCACTTAAGTCTCTATTTAATTTCTTTATGTTACTAACTATTGGTTTTAAATCAAAACATTAAATTCAATCTAATATAACTATCGGGCTTAACTCATGTTGTTTATTTAGTAACTATATATCTATGTGAACTCTTAATCGAGAGGAGTTTACAATGATGTGTACGTGAATCTTAGAGGAATTTTACGAGTCTTGACCGATAATGACCTCGTGTTCCAATTTTATTGGATTTTGTTTCATTATCCTTTGTTTCTTATTATTCACTTAAGTCTCTTTTTAATTTCTTTATGTTACTAACTATTGGTTTTAAATCAAAACATTCAATTCAATCTAATATAACTATCGGGCTTAACTCATATTGTTTATTTAGTAACTATCTATGTGAACTCTTAATCGAGAAGAGTTTACGATGATGTGTACGTGAATCTTAGACGAATTTTACGAGTCTTGACCGATAATGAGCTCGTGTTCCAATTTTCTTGGATTTTTTCATTATCCTTTGTTTCTTATTTTTCACTTAAGTCTCTATTTAATTTCTTTATGTTACTAACTATTGGTTTTAAATCAAAACATTAAATTCAATCTAATATAACTATCGGGCTTAACTCATGTTGTTTATTTAGTAACTATATATCTATGTGAACTCTTAATCGAGAGGAGTTTACAATGATGTGTACGTGAATCTTAGAGGAATTTTACGAGTCTTGACCGATAATGACCTCGTGTTCCAATTTTATTGGATTTTGTTTCATTATCCTTTGTTTCTTATTATTCACTTAAGTCTCTTTTTAATTTCTTTATGTTACTAACTATTGGTTTTAAATCAAAACATTCAATTCAATCTAATATAACTATCGGGCTTAACTCATATTGTTTATTTAGTAACTATCTATGTGAACTCTTAATCGAGAAGAGTTTACGATGATGTGTACGTGAATCTTAGAGGAATTTTACAAGTCTTGACCGATAATGACCTCGTGTTCCAATTTTCTTTGATTTTGTTTCATTATCCTTTGCTTCTTAATTTTCACTTAAGTCTTTTTTTAATTTCTTTAGGTTACTAACTATTGGTTTTAAATCAAAACATTCAATTCAATCTAATATAACTATCGGGCTTAACTCATATTATTTATTTAGTGACTATCTATGTGAACTCTTAATCGAGAAGAGTTTACGATGATGTGTACGTGAATCTTAGAGGAATTTTACGAGTCTTCACCGATAATGACCTCGTGTTCCAATTTTATTGGATTTTGTTTCATTATCCTTTGTTTCTTAATTTTCACTTAAGTCTCTATTTAATTTCTTTATGTTACTAACTATTGGTTTTAAATCAAAACATTAAATTCAATCTAATATAACTATCGGGCTTAACTCATGTTGTTTATTTAGTAACTATATATCTATGTGAACTCTTAATCGAGAAGAGTTTACGATGATGTGTACATGAATCTTAGAGGAATTTTACGAGTCTTCACCGATAATAAGCTCGTGTTCCAATTTTATTGGATTTTTTCATTATCCTTTGTTTCTTATTTTTCACTTACGTCTCTTTTTAATTTCTTTATGTTACTAACTATTGGTTTTAAATCAAAACATTCAATTCAATCTAATATAACTATCGGGCGTAACTCATATTGTTTATTTAGTAACTATCTATGTGAACTATTAATCGAGAAGAGTATACGATGATGTGTACGTGAATCTTAGAGGAATTTTACGAGTCTTGACCGATAATGACCTCGTGTTCCAATTTTCTTTGATTTTGTTTCATTATCCTTTGTTTCTTAATTTTCACTTAAGTCTCTTTTTAATTTCTTTATGTTACTAACTATTGGTTTTAAATCAAAACATTCAATTCAATCTAATATAACTATCGGGCTTAACTCATATTGTTTATTTAGTAACTATCTATGTGAACTCTTAATCGAGAAGAGTTTACGATGATGTGTACGTGAATCTTACACGAATTTTATGAGTCTTGACCGATAATGAGCTCGTGTTCCAATTTTCTTGGATTTTGTTTCATTTTCCTTTGTTTCTTATTTTTCACTTAAGTCTCTATTTAATTACTTTATGTTACTAGTTATTGGTCTTAAATCAAAACATTAAATTCAATCTAATATAACTATCGGGCATAACTCATGTTGTTTATTTAGTAACTATATATCTATGTGAACTCTTAATCGAGGAGAGTTTACGATGATGTGTACGTGAATCTTAGAGGAATTTTACGAGTCTTGACCGATAATGAGCTCGTGTTCCAATTTTCTTGGATTTTTTCATTATCCGTTGTTTCTTATTTTTCACTTAAGTCTCTTTTTAATTTCTTTATGTTACTAACTAATGGTTTTAAATCAAAACATTAAATTCAATCTATTATAACTATCGGGCTTAACTCATGTTGTTTATTTAGTAACTATGTATCTATGTGAACTCTTAATCGAGAAGAGTTTACGATGATGTGTACGTGAATCTTAGAGGAATTTTACGAGTGTTGACCGATAATGAGCTCGTGTTCCAATTTTCTTGGATTTTTTCATTATCCTTTGTTTCTTAATTTTCACTTAAGTCTCTTTTTAATTTCTTTAGGTTACTAACTATTGGTTTTAAATCAAAACATTCAATTCAATCTAATATAACTATCGGGCTTAACTCATATTGTTTATTTAGTAACTATCTATGTGAACTCTTAATCGAGAAGAGTTTACGATGATGTGTACGTGAATCTTAGAGGAATTTTACGAGTCTTGACCGATAATGAGCTCGTGTTCCAATTTTCTTGGATTTTTTCACTATCCTTTGTTTCTTATTTTTCACTTAAGTCTCTTTTTAATTTCTTTATGTTACTAACTAATGGTTTTAAATCAAAACATTAAATTCAATCTATTATAACTATCGGGCTTAACTCATGTTGTTTATTTAGTAACTATGTATCTATGTGAACTCTTAATCGAGAAGAGTTTACGATGATGTGTACGTGAATCTTAGAGGAATTTTACGAGTGTTGACCGATAATGAGCTCGTGTTCCAATTTTCTTGGATTTTTTCATTATCCTTTGTTTCTTATTTTTCACTTAAGTCTCTTTTTAATTTCTTTATGTTACTAACTATTGGTTTTAAATCAAAACATTCAATTCAATCGAATATAACTATCAGGCTTAACTTATATTGTTTATTTAATAACTGTCTATGTGAACTCTTAATCGAGAAGAGTTTACGATGATGTGTACGTGAATCTTAGAGGAATTTTACGAGTCTTGACCGATAATGACCTTGTGTTCCAATTTTCTTTGATTTTGTTTCATTATCCTTTGTTTCTTAATTTTCACTTAAGTCTCTTTTTAATTTCTTTAGGTTACTAACTATTGGTTTTAAATCAAAACATTCAATTCAATCTAATATAACTATTGGGCTTAACTCATATTGTTTATTTAGTGACTATCTATGTGAACTCTTAATCGAGAAGAGTTTACGATGATGTGTACGTGAATCTTAGAGGAATTTTACGAGTCTTGACCGATAATGAACTCGTGTTCCAATTTTCTTTGATTTTGTTTCATTATCCTTTGTTTCTTAATTTTCACTTAAGTCTCTTTTTAATTTCTTTATGTTACTAACTATTGGTTTTAAATAGAAACATTCAATTCAATCTAATATAACTATCGGGCTTAACTCATATTGTTTATTTAGTAACTATCTATGTGAACTCTTAATCGAGAAGAGTTTACGATGATGTGTACGTGAATCTTAGAGGAATTTTACGAGTGTTGACCGATAATGAGCTCGTGTTCCAATTTTCTTGGATTTTTTCATTATCCTTTGTTTCTTATTTTTCACTTAAGTCTCTTTTTAATTTCTTTATGTTACTAACTATTGGTTTTAAATCAAAACATTCAATTCAATCTAATATAACTATCAGGCTTAACTCATATTGTTTATTTAGTAACTGTCTATGTGAACTCTTAATCGAGAAGAGTTTACGATGATGTGTACGTGAATCTTAGAGGAATTTTACGAGTCTTGACCGATAATGACCTCGTGTTCCAATTTTCTTTGATTTTGTTTCATTATCCTTTGTTTCTTAATTTTCACTTAAGTCTCTATTTAATTTCTTTTTGTTACTAACTATTGGTTTTAAATCAAAACATTAAATTCAATCTAATATAACTATCGGGCTTAACTCATGTTGTTTATTTAGTAACTATGTATCTATGTGAACTCTTAATCGAGAAGAGTTTACGATGATGTGTACGTGAATCTTAGAGGAATTTTACGAGTCTTCACCGATAATGACCTCGTGTTCCAATTTTATTGGATTTTGTTTCATTATTCTTTGTTTCTTAATTTTCACTTAAGTCTCTTTTTAATTTCTTTATGTTACTAACTATTGGTTTTAAATTAAAACATTCAATTCAATCTAATATAACTATCGGGCTTAACTCATATTGTTTATTTAGTAACTATCTATGTGAACTCTTAATCGAGAAGAGTTTACGATGATGTGTACGTGAATCTTAGAGGAATTTTACGAGTCTTGACCGATAATGACCTCGTGTTCCAATTTTCTTTGATTTTGTTTCATTATCCTTTGTTTCTTAATTTTCACTTAAGTCTCTTTTTAATTTCTTTAGGTTACTATTTATTGGTTTTAAATCAAAACATTCAATTCAATCTAATATAACTATCGGGCTTAACTGATATTGTTTATTTAGTGACAATCTATGTGAACTCTTAATCGAGAAGAGTTTACGATGATGTGTACGTGAATCTTAGAGGAATTTTACGAGTCTTGACCGATAATGACCTCCTGTTCCAATTTTCTTTGATTTTGTTTCATTATCCTTTGTTTCTTAATTTTCACTTAAGTCTCTTTTTAATTTCTTTAGGTTACTATTTATTGGTTTTAAATCAAAACATTCAATTCAATCTAATATAACTATCGGGCTTAACTCATATTGTTTATTTATTGACAATCTATGTGAACTCTTAATCGAGAAGAGTTTACGATGATGTGTACGTGAATCTTAGAGGAATTTTACGAGTCTTCACCGATAATGACCTCGTGTTCCAATTTTATTGGATTTTGTTTCATTATCCTTTGTTTCTTAATTTTCACTTAAGTCTCTATTTAATTTCTTTATGTTACTAACTATTGGTTTTAAATCAAAACATTAAATTCAATCTAATATAACTATCGGGCTTAACTCATGTTGTTTATTTAGTAACTATATATCTATGTGAACTCTTAATCGAGAAGAGTTTACGATGATGTGTACATGAATCTTAGAGGAATTTTACGAGTCTTCACCGATAATAAGCTCGTGTTCCAATTTTATTGGATTTTTTCATTATCCTTTGTTTCTTATTTTTCACTTACGTCTCTTTTTAATTTCTTTATGTTACTAACTATTGGTTTTAAATCAAAACATTCAATTCAATCTAATATAACTATCGGGCGTAACTCATATTGTTTATTTAGTAACTATCTATGTGAACTATTAATCGAGAAGAGTATACGATGATGTGTACGTGAATCTTAGAGGAATTTTACGAGTCTTGACCGATAATGACCTCGTGTTCCAATTTTCTTTGATTTTGTTTCATTATCCTTTGTTTCTTAATTTTCACTTAAGTCTCTTTTTAATTTCTTTATGTTACTAACTATTGGTTTTAAATCAAAACATTCAATTCAATCTAATATAACTATCGGGCTTAACTCATATTGTTTATTTAGTAACTATCTATGTGAACTCTTAATCGAGAAGAGTTTACGATGATGTGTACGTGAATCTTACACGAATTTTATGAGTCTTGACCGATAATGAGCTCGTGTTCCAATTTTCTTGGATTTTGTTTCATTATCCTTTGTTTCTTATTTTTCACTTAAGTCTCTATTTAATTACTTTATGTTACTAGCTATTGGTCTTAAATCAAAACATTAAATTCAATCTAATATAACTATCGGGCATAACTCATGTTGTTTATTTAGTAACTATATATCTATGTGAACTCTTAATCGAGGAGAGTTTACGATGATGTGTACGTGAATCTTAGAGGAATTTTACGAGTCTTGACCGATAATGAGCTCGTGTTCCAATTTTCTTGGATTTTTTCATTATCCTTTGTTTCTTATTTTTCACTTAAGTCTCTTTTTAATTTCTTTATGTTACTAACTAATGGTTTTAAATCAAAACATTAAATTCAATCTATTATAGCTATCGGGCTTAACTCATGTTGTTTATTTAGTAACTATGTATCTATGTGAACTCTTAATCGAGAAGAGTTTACGATGATGTGTACGTGAATCTTAGAGGAATTTTACGAGTGTTGACCGATAATGAGCTCGTGTTCCAATTTTCTTGGATTTTTTCATTATCCTTTGTTTCTTATTTTTCACTTAAGTCTCTTTTTAATTTCTTTATGTTACTAACTATTGGTTTTAAATCAAAACATTCAATTCAATCGAATATAACTATCAGGCTTAACTTATATTGTTTATTTAATAACTGTCTATGTGAACTCTTAATCGAGAAGAGTTTACGATGATGTGTACGTGAATCTTAGAGGAATTTTACGAGTCTTGACCGATAATGACCTTGTGTTCCAATTTTCTTTGATTTTGTTTCATTATCCTTTGTTTCTTAATTTTCACTTAAGTCTCTTTTTAATTTCTTTAGGTTACTAACTATTGGTTTTAAATCAAAACATTCAATTCAATCTAATATAACTATTGGGCTTAACTCATATTGTTTATTTAGTGACTATCTATGTGAACTCTTAATCGAGAAGAGTTTACGATGATGTGTACGTGAATCTTAGAGGAATTTTACGAGTCTTGACCGATAATGAACTCGTGTTCCAATTTTCTTTGATTTTGTTTCATTATCCTTTGTTTCTTAATTTTCACTTAAGTCTCTTTTTAATTTCTTTATGTTATTAACTATTGGTTTTAAATCAAAACATTCAATTCAATCTAATATAACTATTGGGCTTAACTCATATTGTTTATTTAGTGACTATCTATGTGAACTCTTAATCGAGAAGAGTTTACGATGATGTGTACGTGAATCTTAGAGGAATTTTACGAGTCTTGACCGATAATGAACTCGTGTTCCAATTTTCTTTGATTTTGTTTCATTATCCTTTGTTTCTTAATTTTCACTTAAGTCTCTTTTTAATTTCTTTAGGTTACTAACTATTGGTTTTAAATCAAAACATTCAATTCAATCTAATATAACTATTGGGCTTAACTCATATTGTTTATTTAGTGACTATCTATGTGAACTCTTAATCGAGAAGAGTTTACGATGATGTGTACGTGAATCTTAGAGGAATTTTACGAGTCTTGACCGATAATGAACTCGTGTTCCAATTTTCTTTGATTTTGTTTCATTATCCTTTGTTTCTTAATTTTCACTTAAGTCTCTTTTTAATTTCTTTATGTTACTAACTATTGGTTTTAAATCAAAACATTAAATTCAATCTAATATAACTATCGGGCTTAACTCATGTTGTTTATTTAGTAACTATGTATCTATGTGAACTCTTAATCGAGAAGAGTTTACGATGATGTGTACGTGAATCTTAGAGGAATTTTACGAGTGTTGACCGATAATGAGCTCGTGTTCCAATTTTCTTGGATTTTTTCATTATCCTTTGTTTCTTATTTTTCACTTAAGTCTCTTTTTAATTTCTTTATGTTACTAACTATTGGTTTTAAATCAAAACATTCAATTCAATCTAATATAACTATCGGGCGTAACTCATATTGTTTATTTAGTAACTATCTATGTGAACTATTAATCGAGAAGAGTATACGATGATGTGTACGTGAATCTTAGAGGAATTTTACGAGTCTTGACCGATAATGACCTCGTGTTCCAATTTTCTTTGATATTGTTTCATTATCCTTTGTTTCTTAATTTTCACTTAAGTCTCTTTTTAATTTCTTTATGTTACTAACTATTGGTTTTAAATCAAAACATTCAATTCAATCTAATATAACTATCGGGCTTAACTCATATTGTTTATTTAGTAACTATCTATGTGAACTCTTAATCGAGAAGAGTTTACGATGATGTGTACGTGAATCTTACACGAATTTTATGAGTCTTGACCGATAATGAGCTCGTGTTCCAATTTTCTTGGATTTTGTTTCATTATCCTTTGTTTCTTATTTTTCACTTAAGTCTCTATTTAATTACTTTATGTTACTAGCTATTGGTCTTAAATCAAAACATTAAATTCAATCTAATATAACTATCGGGCATAACTCATGTTGTTTATTTAGTAACTATATATCTATGTGAACTCTTAATCGAGGAGAGTTTACGATGATGTGTACGTGAATCTTAGAGGAATTTTACGAGTCTTGACCGATAATGAGCTCGTGTTCCAATTTTCTTGGATTTTTTCATTATCCTTTGTTTCTTATTTTTCACTTAAGTCTCTTTTTAATTTCTTTATGTTACTAACTAATGGTTTTAAATCAAAACATTAAATTCAATCTATTATAACTATCGGGCTTAACTCATGTTGTTTATTTAGTAACTATGTATCTATGTGAACTCTTAATCGAGAAGAGTTTACGATGATGTGTACGTGAATCTTAGAGGAATTTTACGAGTGTTGACCGATAATGAGCTCGTGTTCCAATTTTCTTGGATTTTTTCATTATCCTTTGTTTCTTATTTTTCACTTAAGTCTCTTTTTAATTTCTTTATGTTACTAACTATTGGTTTTAAATCAAAACATTCAATTCAATCGAATATAACTATCAGGCTTAACTTATATTGTTTATTTAATAACTGTCTATGTGAACTCTTAATAGAGAAGAGTTTACGATGATGTGTACGTGAATCTTAGAGGAATTTTACGAGTCTTGACCGATAATGACCTTGTGTTCCAATTTTCTTTGATTTTGTTTCATTATCCTTTGTTTCTTAATTTTCACTTAAGTCTCTTTTTAATTTCTTTAGGTTACTAACTATTGGTTTTAAATCAAAACATTCAATTCAATCTAATATAACTATTGGGCTTAACTCATATTGTTTATTTAGTGACTATCTATGTGAACTCTTAATCGAGAAGAGTTTACGATGATGTGTACGTGAATCTTACAGGAATTTTACGAGTCTTGACCGATAATGAACTCGTGTTCCAATTTTCTTTGATTTTGTTTCATTATCCTTTGTTTCTTAATTTTCACTTAAGTCTCTTTTTAATTTCTTTATGTTACTAACTATTGGTTTTAAATCAAAACATTCAATTCAATCTAATATAACTATCGGGCTTAACTCATATTGTTTATTTAGTAACTATCTATGTGAACTCTTAATCGAGAAGAGTTTACGATGATGTGTACGTGAATCTTAGAGGAATTTTACGAGTCTTGACCGATAATGAGCTCGTGTTCCAATTTTCTTGGATTTTTTCATTATCCTTTGTTTCTTATTTTTCACTTAAGTATCTTTTTAATTTCTTTATGTTACTAACTATTGGTTTTAAATCAAAACATTAAATTCAATCTAATATAACTATCGGGCTTAACTCATGTTGTTTATTTAGTAACTATGTATCTATGTGAACTCTTAATCGAGAAGAGTTTACGATGATGTGTACGTGAATCTTAGAGGAATTTTACGAGTGTTGACCGATAATGAGCTCGTGTTCCAATTTTCTTGGATTTTTTCATTATCCTTTGTTTCTTATTTTTCACTTAAGTCTCTTTTTAATTTCTTTATGTTACTAACTATTGGTTTTAAATCAAAACATTCAATTCAATCTAATATAACTATCAGGCTTAACTCATATTGTTTATTTAGTAACTGTCTATGTGAACTCTTAATCGAGAAGAGTTTACGATGATGTGTACGTGAATCTTAGAGGAATTTTACGAGTCTTGACCGATAATGACCTCGTGTTCCAATTTTCTTTGATTTTGTTTCATTATCCTTTGTTTCTTAATTTTCACTTAAGTCTCTTTTTAATTTCTTTAGGTTACTAACTATTGGTTTTAAATCAAAACATTCAATTCAATCTAATATAACTATCGGGCTTAACTCATATTGTTTATTTAGTGACTATCTATGTGAACTCTTAATCGAGAAGAGTTTACGATGATGTGTACGTGAATCTTAGAGGAATTTTACGAGTCTTGACCGATAATGACCTCGAATTCCAATTTTCTTTGATTTTGTTTCATTATCCTTTGTTTCTTAATTTTCACTTAAGTCTCTATTTAATTTCTTTTTGTTACTAACTATTGGTTTTAAATCAAAACATTAAATTCAATCTAATATAACTATCGGGCTTAACTCATGTTGTTTATTTAGTAACTATGTATCTATGTGAACTCTTAATCGAGAAGAGTTTACGATGATGTGTACGTGAATCTTAGAGGAATTTTACGAGTCTTCACCGATAATGACCTCGTGTTCCAATTTTATTGGATTTTGTTTCATTATTCTTTGTTTCTTAATTTTCACTTAAGTCTCTTTTTAATTTCTTTATGTTACTAACTATTGGTTTTAAATTAAAACATTCAATTCAATCTAATATAACTATCGGGCTTAACTCATATTGTTTATTTAGTAACTATCTATGTGAACTCTTAATCGAGAAGAGTTTACGATGATGTGTACGTGAATCTTAGAGGAATTTTACGAGTCTTGACCGATAATGACCTCCTGTTCCAATTTTCTTTGATTTTGTTTCATTATCCTTTGTTTCTTAATTTTCACTTAAGTCTCTTTTTAATTTCTTTAGGTTACTATTTATTGGTTTTAAATCAAAACATTCAATTCAATCTAATATAACTATCGGGCTTAACTCATATTGTTTATTTAGTGACAATCTATGTGAACTCTTAATCGAGAAGAGTTTACGATGATGTGTACGTGAATCTTAGAGGAATTTTACGAGTCTTGACCGATAATGACCTCCTGTTCCAATTTTCTTTGATTTTGTTTCATTATCCTTTGTTTCTTAATTTTCACTTAAGTCTCTTTTTAATTTCTTTAGGTTACTATTTATTGGTTTTAAATCAAAACATTCAATTCAATCTAATATAACTATCGGGCTTAACTCATATTGTTTATTTAGTGACAATCTATGTGAACTCTTAATCGAGAAGAGTTTACGATGATGTGTATGAGAATCTTAGAGGAATTTTACGAGTCTTGACCGATAATGACCTCGAGTTCCAATTTTCTTTGATTTTTCTTAATTTTCACTTAAGTCTCTATTTAATTTCTTTATGTTACTAACTATTGGTTTTAAATCAAAACATTAAATTCAATCTAATATAACTATCGGGCTTAACTCATGTTGTTTATTTAGTAACTATGTATCTATGTGAACTCTTAATCGAGAAGAGTTTACGATGATGTGTACGTGAATCTTAGAGGAATTTTACGAGTCTTGACCGATAATGACCTCGAATTCCAATTTTCTTTGATTTTGTTTCATTATCCTTTGTTTCTTAATTTTCACTTAAGTCTCTATTTAATTTCTTTTTGTTACTAACTATTGGTTTTAAATCAAAACATTAAATTCAATCTAATATAACTATCGGGCTTAACTCATGTTGTTTATTTAGTAACTATGTATCTATGTGAACTCTTAATCGAGAAGAGTTTACGATGATGTGTACGTGAATCTTAGAGGAATTTTACGAGTCTTCACCGATAATGACCTCGTGTTCCAATTTTATTGGATTTTGTTTCATTATTCTTTGTTTCTTAATTTTCACTTAAGTCTCTTTTTAATTTCTTTATGTTACTAACTATTGGTTTTAAATTAAAACATTCAATTCAATCTAATATAACTATCGGGCTTAACTCATATTGTTTATTTAGTAACTATCTATGTGAACTCTTAATCGAGAAGAGTTTACGATGATGTGTACGTGAATCTTAGAGGAATTTTACGAGTCTTGACCGATAATGACCTCGTGTTCCAATTTTCTTTGATTTTGTTTCATTATCCTTTGTTTCTTAATTTTCACTTAAGTCTCTTTTTAATTTCTTTAGGTTACTATTTATTGGTTTTAAATCAAAACATTCAATTCAATCTAATATAACTATCGGGCTTAACTCATATTGTTTATTTAGTGACAATCTATGTGAACTCTTAATCGAGAAGAGTTTACGATGATGTGTACGTGAATCTTAGAGGAATTTTACGAGTCTTGACCGATAATGACCTCCTGTTCCAATTTTCTTTGATTTTGTTTCATTATCCTTTGTTTCTTAATTTTCACTTAAGTCTCTTTTTAATTTCTTTAGGTTACTATTTATTGGTTTTAAATCAAAACATTCAATTCAATCTAATATAACTATCGGGCTTAACTCATATTGTTTATTTAGTGACAATCTATGTGAACTCTTAATCGAGAAGAGTTTACGATGATGTGTATGAGAATCTTAGAGGAATTTTACGAGTCTTGACCGATAATGACCTCGAGTTCCAATTTTCTTTGATTTTTCTTAATTTTCACTTAAGTCTCTATTTAATTTCTTTATGTTACTAACTATTGGTTTTAAATCAAAACATTAAATTCAATCTAATATAACTATCGGGCTTAACTCATGTTGTTTATTTAGTAACTATGTATCTATGTGAACTCTTAATCGAGAAGAGTTTACGATGATGTGTACGTGAATCTTACAGAAATTTTACGAGTCTTGACCGATAATGAGCTCGTGTTCCAATTTTCTTGGATTTTTTCATTATCCTTTGTTTCTTATTTTTCACATAAATCTCTTTTTAATTTTTTTATGTTACTAACTACTGGTTTTAAATCAAAACATTTAATTAAATCTAATATAACTATCGGGCTTAACTCATATTGTTTATTTAGTAACTATCTAAGTGAACTCTTAATCGAGAAGAGTTTACGATGATGTGTACGTGAATCTTAGACGAAATTTACGAGTCTTGACAGATAATGAGCTCGTGTTCCAATTTTTTTGGATTTTTTCATTATCCTTTCTTTCTTATTTTTCACTTAAGTCTCTTTTTAATTTCTTTATGTTACTAACTATTGGTTTTAAATCAAAACATTCAATTCAATCTAATATAACTATCAGGCTTAACTCATATTGTTTATTTAGTAACTGTCTATGTGAACTCTTAATCGAGAAGAGTTTACGATGATGTGTACGTGAATCTTAGACGAATTTTACGAGTCTTGACCGATAATGACCTCGTGTTCCAATTTTCTTTGATTTTGTTTCATTATCCTTTGTTTCTTAATTTTCACTTAAGTCTCTTTTTAATTTCTTTAGGTTACTATTTATTGGTTTTAAATCAAAACATTCAATTCAATCTAATATAACTATCGGGCTTAACTCATATTGTTTATTTAGTGACAATCTATGTGAACTCTTAATCGAGAAGAGTTTACGATGATGTGTACGAGAATCTTAGAGGAATTTTACGAGTCTTGACCGATAATGACCTCGAGTTCCAATTTTCTTTGATTTTTCTTAATTTTCACTTAAGTCTCTATTTAATTTCTTTATGTTACTAACTATTGGTTTTAAATCAAAACATTAAATTCAATCTAATATAACTATCGGGCTTAACTCATGTTGTTTATTTAGTAACTATGTATCTATGTGAACTCTTAATCGAGAAGAGTTTACGATGATGTGTACGTGAATCTTAGAGAAATTTTACGAGTCTTGACCGATAATGAGCTCGTGTTCCAATTTTCTTGGATTTTTTCATTATCCTTTGTTTCTTATTTTTCACATAAATCTCTTTTTAATTTTTTTATGTTACTAACTACTGGTTTTAAATCAAAACATTCAATTCAATCTGATATAACTATCGGGCTTAACTCATATTGTTTATTTAGTAACTATCTATGTGAACTCTTAATCGAGAAGAGTTTACGATGATGTGTACGTGAATCTTAGAGGAATTTTACGAGTCTTGACCGATAATGACCTCGTGTTCCAATTTTATTGGATTTTGTTTCATTATCCTTTGTTTCTTATTTTTCACTTAAGTCTCTTTTTAATTTCTTTATGTTACTAACTATTGGTTTTAAATCAAAACATTCAATTCAATCTAATATAACTATCGGGCTTAACTCATATTGTTTATTTAGTAACTATCTATGTGAACTCTTAATCGAGAAGAGTTTACGATGATGTGTACGTGAATCTTATAGGAATTTTACGAGTCTTGACCGATAATGAACTCGTGTTCCAATTTTCTTTGATTTTGTTTCATTATCCTTTGTTTCTTAATTTTCACTTAAGTCTCTTTTTAATTTCTTTATGTTACTAACTATTGGTTTTAAATCAAAACATTCAATTCAATCTAATATAACTATCGGGCTTAACTCATATTGTTTATTTAGTAACTATCTATGTGAACTCTTAATCGAGAAGAGTTTACGATGATGTGTACGTGAATCTTAGAGGAATTTTACGAGTCTTGACCGATAATGAGCTCGTGTTCCAATTTTCTTGGATTTTTTCATTATCCTTTGTTTCTTATTTTTCACTTAAGTATCTTTTTAATTTCTTTATGTTACTAACTATTGGTTTTAAATCAAAACATTAAATTCAATCTAATATAACTATCGGGCTTAACTCATGTTGTTTATTTAGTAACTATGTATCTATGTGAACTCTTAATCGAGAAGAGTTTACGATGATGTGTACGTGAATCTTAGAGGAATTTTACGAGTCTTGACCGATAATGACCTCATGTTCCAATTTTCTTTGATTTTGTTTCATTATCCTTTGTTTCTTAATTTTCACTTAAGTCTCTTTTTAATTTCTTTATGTTACTAACTATTGGTTTTAAATCAAAACATTAAATTCAATCTAATATAACTATCGGGCTTAACTCATGTTGTTTATTTAGTAACTATGTATCTATGTGAACTCTTAATCGAGAAGAGTTTACGATCATGTGTACGTGAATCTTAGAGGAATTTTACGAGTGTTGACCGATAATGAGCTCTGGTTCCAATTTTCTTGGATTTTTTCATTATCCTTTGTTTCTTATTTTTCACTTAAGTCTCTTTTTAATTTCTTTATGTTACTAACTATTGGTTTTAAATCAAAACATTCAATTCAATCTAATATAACTATCGGGCTTAACTCATATTGTTTATTTAGTAACTATCTATGTGAACTCTTAATCGAGAAGAGTTTACGATGATGTGTACGTGAATCTTAGAGGAATTTTACGAGTCTTGACCGATAATGACCTCGTGTTCCAATTTTATTGGATTTTGTTTCATTATCCTTTGTTTCTTATTTTTCACTTAAGTCTCTTTTTAATTTCTTTATGTTACTAACTATTGGTTTTAAATCAAAACATTCAATTCAATCTAATATAACTATCGGGCTTAACTCATGTTGTTTATTTAGTAACTATGTATCTATGTGAACTCTTAATCGAGAAGAGTTTACGATGATGTGTACGTGAATCTTAGAGGAATTTTACGAGTCTTGACCGATAATGACCTCATGTTCCAATTTTCTTTGATTTTGTTTCATTATCCTTTGTTTCTTAATTTTCACTTAAGTCTCATTTTAATTTCTTTATGTTACTAACTATTGGTTTTAAATCAAAACATTAAATTCAATCTAATATAACTATCGGGCTTAACTCATGTTGTTTATTTAGTAACTATGTATCTATGTGAACTCTTAATCGAGAAGAGTTTACGATGATGTGTACGTGAATCTTAGAGGAATTTTACGAGTGTTGACCGATAATGAGCTCGTGTTCCAATTTTCTTGGATTTTTTCATTATCCTTTGTTTCTTATTTTTCACTTAAGTCTCTTTTTAATTTCTTTATGTTACTAACTATTGGTTTTAAATCAAAACATTCAATTCAATCTAATATAACTATCGGGCGTGACTCATATTGTTTATTTAGTAACTATCTATGTGAACTCTTAATCGAGAAGAGTTTACGATGATGTGTACGTGAATCTTAGAGGAATTTTACGAGTCTTGACCGATAATGAGCTCGTGTTCCAATTTTCTTGGATTTTTTCATTATCCTTTGTTTCTTATTTTTCACTTAAGTATCTTTTTAATTTCTTTATGTTACTAACTATTGGTTTTAAATCAAAACATTAAATTCAATATAATATAACTATCGGGCTTAACTCATGTTGTTTATTTAGTAACAATGTATCTATGTGAACTCTTAATCGAGAAGAGTTTACGATGATGTGTACGTGAATCTTAGAGGAATTTTACGAGTCTTGACCGATAATGACCTCATGTTCCAATTTTCTTTGATTTTGTTTCATTATCCTTTGTTTCTTAATTTTCACTTAAGTCTCATTTTAATTTCTTTATGTTACTAACTATTGGTTTTAAATCAAAACATTAAATTCAATCTAATATAACTATCGGGCTTAACTCATATTGTTTATTTAGTGACAATCTATGTGAACTCTTAATCGAGAAGAGTTTACGATGATGTGTACGAGAATCTTAGAGGAATTTTACGAGTCTTGACCGATAATGACCTCGAGTTCCAATTTTCTTTGATTTTTCTTAATTTTCACTTAAGTCTCTATTTAATTTCTTTATGTTACTAACTATTGGTTTTAAATCAAAACATTAAATTCAATCTAATATAACTATCGGGCTTAACTCATGTTGTTTATTTAGTAACTATGTATCTATGTGAACTCTTAATCGAGAAGAGTTTACGATGATGTGTACGTGAATCTTAGAGGAATTTTACGAGTGTTGACCGATAATGAGCTCGTGTTCCAATTTTCTTGGATTTTTTCATTATCCTTTGTTTCTTATTTTTCACTTAAGTCTCTTTTTAATTTCTTTATGTTACTAACTATTGGTTTTAAATCAAAACATTCAATTCAATCTAATATAACTATCGGGCTTAACTCATATTGTTTATTTAGTAACTATCTATGTGAACTCTTAATCGAGAAGAGTTTACGATGATGTGTACGTGAATCTTAGAGGAATTTTACGAGTCTTGACCGATAATGAGCTCGTGTTCCAATTTTCTTGGATTTTTTCATTATCCTTTGTTTCTTATTTTTCACTTAAGTATCTTTTTAATTTCTTTATGTTACTAACTATTGGTTTTAAATCAAAACATTAAATTCAATCTAATATAACTATCGGGCTTAACTCATGTTGTTTATTTAGTAACAATGTATCTATGTGAACTCTTAATCGAGAAGAGTTTACGATGATGTGTACGTGAATCTTAGAGGAATTTTACGAGTCTTGACCGATAATGACCTCATGTTCCAATTTTCTTTGATTTTGTTTCATTATCCTTTGTTTCTTAATTTTCACTTAAGTCTCTTTTTAATTTCTTTAGGTTACTATTTATTGGTTTTAAATCAAAACATTCAATTCAATCTAATATAACTATCGGGCTTAACTCATATTGTTTATTTAGTGACAATCTATGTGAACTCTTAATCGAGAAGAGTTTACGATGATGTGTACGAGAATCTTAGAGGAATTTTACGAGTCTTGACCGATAATGACCTCGAGTTCCAATTTTCTTTGATTTTTCTTAATTTTCACTTAAGTCTCTATTTAATTTCTTTATGTTACTAACTATTGGTTTTAAATCAAAACATTAAATTCAATCTAATATAACTATCGGGCTTAACTCATGTTGTTTATTTAGTAACTATGTATCTATGTGAACTCTTAATCGAGAAGAGTTTACGATGATGTGTACGTGAATCTTAGAGGAATTTTACGAGTGTTGACTGATAATGAGCTCGTGTTCCAATTTTCTTGGATTTTTTCATTATCCTTTGTTTTTTATTTTTCACTTAAGTCTCTTTTTAATTTCTTTATGTTACTAACTATTGGTTTTAAATCAAAACATTCAATTCAATCTAATATAACTATCGGGCTTAACTCATATTGTTTATTTAGTAACTATCTATGTGAACTCTTAATCCAGAAGAGTTTACGATGATGTGTACGTGAATCTTAGAGGAATTTTACGATTCTTGACCGATAATGAGCTCGTGTTCCAATTTTCTTGGATTTTTTCATTATCCTTTGTTTCTTATTTTTCACTTAAGTATCTTTTTAATTTCTTTATGTTACTAACTATTGGTTTTAAATCAAAACATTAAATTCAATCTAATATAACTATCGGACTTAACTCATGTTGTTTATTTAGTAACAATGTATCTATGTGAACTCTTAATCGAGAAGAGTTTACGATGATGTGTACGTGAATCTTAGAGGAATTTTACGAGTCTTGACCGATAATGACCTCATGTTCCAATTTTCTTTGATTTTGTTTCATTATCCTTTGTTTCTTAATTTTCACTTAAGTCTCTTTTTAATTTCTTTAGGTTACTATTTATTGGTTTTAAATCAAAACATTCAATTCAATCTAATATAACTATCGGGCTTAACTCATATTGTTTATTTAGTGACAATCTATGTGAACTCTTAATCGAGAAGAGTTTACGATGATGTGTACGAGAATCTTAGAGGAATTTTACGAGTCTTGACCGATAATGACCTCGAGTTCCAATTTTCTTTGATTTTTCTGAATTTTCACTTAAGTCTCTATTTAATTTCTTTATGTTACTAACTATTGGTTTTAAATCAAAACATTAAATTCAATCTAATATAACTATCGGGCTTAACTCATGTTGTTTATTTAGTAACTATGTATCTATGTGAACTCTTAATCGAGAAGAGTTTACGATGATGTGTACGTGAATCTTAGAGAAATTTTACGAGTCTTGACCGATAATGAGCTCGTGTTCCAATTTTCTTGTATTTTTTCATTATCCTTTGTTTCTTATTTTTCACATAAATCTCTTTTTAATTTTTTTATGTTACTAACTACTGGTTTTAAATCAAAACATTCAATTCAATCTAATATAACTATCGGGCTTAACTCATATTGTTTATTTAGTAACTATCTATGTGAACTCTTAATCGAGAAGAGTTTACGATGATGTGTACGTGAATCTTAGAGGAATTTTACGAGTCTTGACCGATAATGACCTCGTGTTCCAATTTTATTGGATTTTGTTTCATTATCCTTTGTTTCTTATTTTTCACTTAAGTCTCTTTTTAATTTCTTTATGTTACTAACTATTGGTTTTAAATCAAAACATTCAATTCAATCTAATATAACTATCGGGCTTAACTCATATTGTTTATTTAGTGACAATCTATGTGAACTCTTAATCGAGAAGAGTTTACGATGATGTGTACGAGAATCTTAGAGGAATTTTACGAGTCTTGACCGATAATGACCTCGAGTTCCAATTTTCTTTGATTTTTCTTAATTTTCACTTAAGTCTCTATTTAATTTCATTATGTTACTAACTATTGGTTTTAAATCAAAACATTAAATTCAATCTAATATAACTATCGGGCTTAACTCATGTTGTTTATTTAGTAACTATGTATCTATGTGAACTCTTAATCGAGAAGAGTTTACGATGATGTGTACGTGAATCTTAGAGGAATTTTACGAGTGTTGACCGATAATGAGCTCGTGTTCCAATTTTCTTGGATTTTTTCATTATCCTTTGTTTCTTATTTTTCACTTAAGTCTCTTTTTAATTTCTTTATGTTACTAACTATTGGTTTTAAATCAAAACATTCAATTCAATCTAATATAACTATCGGGCTTAACTCATATTGTTTATTTAGTAACTATCTATGTGAACTCTTAATCGAGAAGAGTTTACGATGATGTGTACCTGAATCTTAGAGGAATTTTACGAGTCTTGACCGATAATGAGCTCGTGTTCCAATTTTCTTGGATTTTTTCATTATCCTTTGTTTCTTATTTTTAACTTAAGTATCTTTTTAATTTCTTTATGTTACTAACTATTGGTTTTAAATCAAAACATTAAATTCAATCTAATATAACTATCGGGCTTAACTCATGTTGTTTATTTAGTAACAATGTATCTATGTGAACTCTTAATCGAGAAGAGTTTACGATGATGTGTACGTGAATCTTAGAGGAATTTTACGAGTCTTGACCGATAATGACCTCATGTTCCAATTTTCTTTGATTTTGTTTCATTATCCTTTGTTTCTTAATTTTCACTTAAGTCTCTTTTTAATTTCTTTAGGTTACTATTTATTGGTTTTAAATCAAAACATTCAATTCAATCTAATATAACTATCGGGCTTAACTCATATTGTTTATTTAGTGACAATCTATGTGAACTCTTAATCGAGAAGAGTTTACGATGATGTGTACGAGAATCTTAGAGGAATTTTACGAGTCTTGACCGATAATGACCTCGAGTTCCAATTTTCTTTGATTTTTCTGAATTTTCCCTTAAGTCTCTATTTAATTTCTTTATGTTACTAACTATTGGTTTTAAATCAAAACATTAAATTCAATCTAATATAACTATCGGGCTTAACTCATGTTGTTTATTTAGTAACTATGTATCTATGTGAACTCTTAATCGAGAAGAGATTACGATGATGTGTACGTGAATCTTAGAGAAATTTTACGAGTCTTGACCGATAATGAGCTCGTGTTCCAATTTTCTTGGATTTTTTCATTATCCTTTGTTTCTTATTTTTCACATAAATCTCTTTTTAATTTTTTTATGTTACTAACTACTGGTTTTAAATCAAAACATTCAATTCAATCTAATATAACTATCGGGCTTAACTCATATTGTTTATTTAGTAACTATCTATGTGAACTCTTAATCGAGAAGAGTTTACGATGATGTGTACGTGAATCTTAGAGGAATTTTACGAGTCTTGACCGATAATGACCTCGTGTTCCAATTTTATTGGATTTTGTTTCATTATCCTTTGTTTCTTATTTTTCACTCAAGTCTCTTTTTAATTTCTTTATGTTACTAACTATTGGTTTTAAATCAAAACATTCAATTCAATCTAATATAACTATCGGGCTTAACTCATATTGTTTATTTAGTAACTATCTATGTGAACTCTTAATCGAGAAGAGTTTACGATGATGTGTACGTGAATCTTAGAGGAATTTTACGAGTGTTGACCGATAATGAGCTCGTGTTCCAATTTTTTTGGATTTTTTCATTATCCTTTGTTTCTTATTTTTCACTTAAGTCTCTTTTTAATTTCTTTATGTTACTAACTATTGGTTTTAAATCAAAACATTCAATTCAATCTAATATAACTATCGGGCGTGACTCATATTGTTTATTTAGTAACTATCTATGTGAACTCTTAATCGAGAAGAGTTTACGATGATGTGTACGTGAATCTTAGAGGAATTTTACGAGTCTTGACCGATAATGAGCTCGTGTTCCAATTTTCTTGGATTTTTTCATTATCCTTTGTTTCTTATTTTTCACTTAAGTATCTTTTTAATTTCTTTATGTTACTAACTATTGGTTTTAAATCAAAACATTAAATTCAATCTAATATAACTATCGGGCTTAACTCATGTTGTTTATTTAGTAACAATGTATCTATGTGAACTCTTAATCGAGAAGAGTTTACGATGATGTGTACGTGAATCTTAGAGGAATTTTACGAGTCTTGACCGATAATGACCTCATGTTCCAATTTTCTTTGATTTTGTTTCATTATCCTTTGTTTCTTAATTTTCACTTAAGTCTCTTTTTAATTTCTTTAGGTTACTATTTATTGGTTTTAAATCAAAACATTCAATTCAATCTAATATAACTATCGGGCTTAACTCATATTGTTTATTTAGTGACAATCTATGTGAACTCTTAATCGAGAAGAGTTTACGATGATGTGTACGAGAATCTTAGAGGAATTTTACGAGTCTTGACCGATAATGACCTCGAGTTCCAATTTTCTTTGATTTTTCTTAATTTTCACTTAAGTCTCTATTTAATTTCTTTATGTTACTAACTATTGGTTTTAAATCAAAACATTAAATTCAATCTAATATAACTATCGGGCTTAACTCATGTTGTTTATTTAGTAACTATGTATCTATGTGAACTCTTAATCGAGAAGAGTTTACGATGATGTGTACGTGAATCTTAGAGGAATTTTACGAGTCTTGATCGATAATGACCTCATGTTCCAATTTTCTTTGATTTTGTTTCATTATCCTTTGTTTCTTAATTTTCACTTAAGTCTCTTTTTAATTTCTTTAGGTTACTATTTATTGGTTTTAAATCAAAACATTCAATTCAATCTAATATAACTATCGGGCTTAACTCATATTGTTTATTTAGTGACAATCTATGTGAACTCTTAATCGAGAAGAGTTTACGATGATGTGTACGAGAATCTTAGAGGAATTTTACGAGTCTTGACCGATAATGACCTCGAGTTCCAATTTTCTTGGATTTTTCTTAATTTTCACTTAAGTCTCTATTTAATTTCTTTATGTTACTAACTATTGGTTTTAAATCAAAACATTAAATTCAATCTAATATAACTATCGGGCTTAACTCATGTTGTTTATTTAGTAACTATGTATCTATGTGAACTCTTAATCGAGAAGAGTTTACGATGATGTGTACGTGAATCTTAGAGAAATTTTACGAGTCTTGACCGATAATGAGCTCGTGTTCCAATTTTCTTGGATTTTTTCATTATCCTTTGTTTCTTATTTTTCACATAAATCTCTTTTTAATTTCTTTATGTTACTAACTATTGGTTTTAAATCAAAACATTCAATTCAATCTAATATAACTATCGGGCTTATCTCATATTGTTTATTTAGTAACTATCTATGTGAACTCTTAATCGAGAAGAGTTTACGATGATGTGTACGTGAATCTTAGAGGAATTTTACGAGTCTTGACCGATAATGACCTCGTGTTCCAATTTTCTTTGATTTTGTTTCATTATCCTTTGTTTCTTAATTTTCACTTAAGTCTCTTTTTAATTTCTTTAGGTTACTATTTATTAGTTTTAAATCAAAACATTCAATTCAATCTAATATAACTATCGGGCTTAACTCATATTGTTTATTTAGTGACAATCTATGTGAACTCTTAATCGAGAAGAGTTTACGATGATGTGTACGAGAATCTTAGAGGAATTTTAGGAGTCTTGACCGATAATGACCTCGTGTTCCAATTTTCTTTGATTTTGTTTCATTATCCTTTGTTTCTTAATTTTTACTTAAGTCTCTTTTTAATTTCTTTATGTTACTAACTATTGGTTTTAAATCAAAACATTCAATTCAATCTAATATAACTATCGGGCTTAACTCATATTGTTTATTTAGTAACTATCTATGTAAACTCTTAATCGAGAAGAGTTTACGATGATGTGTACGTGAATCTTAGACGAATTTTACGAGTCTTGACCGATAATGAGCTCGTGTTCCAATTTTTTTGGATTTTTTCATTATCCTTTGTTTCTTATTTTTCCCTTAAGTCTCTATTTAATTTCTTTATGTTACTAACTATTGGTTTTAAATCAAAATATTAAATTCAATCTAATATAACTATCGGGCTTAACACATGTTGTTTATTTAGTAACTATGTATCTATGTGAACTCTTAATCGAGAAGAGTTTACGATGATGTGTACGTGAATCTTAGAGGAATTTTACGAGTCTTGACCGATAATGAGCTCGTGTTCCAATTTTCTTGGATTTTTTCATTATCCTTTCTTTCTTATTTTTCACTTAAGTCTCTTTTTAATTTCTTTATGTTACTAACTATTGGTTTTAAATCAAAACATTCAATTCAATCTAATATAACTATCAGGCTTAACTCATATTGTTTATTTAGTAACTGTCTATGTGAACTCTTAATCGAGAAGAGTTTACGATGATGTGTACGTGAATCTTAGACGAATTTTACGAGTCTTGACCGATAATGACCTCGTGTTCCAATTTTCTTTGATTTTGTTTCATTATCCTTTGTTTCTTAATTTTCACTTAAGTCTCTTTTTAATTTCTTTAGGTTACTATTTATTGGTTTTAAATCAAAACATTCAATTCAATCTAATATAACTATCGGGCTTAACTCATATTGTTTATTTAGTGACAATCTATGTGAACTCTTAATCGAGAAGAGTTTACGATGATGTGTACGAGAATCTTAGAGGAATTTTACGAGTCTTGACCGATAATGACCTCGAGTTCCAATTTTCTTGGATTTTTCTTAATTTTCACTTAAGTCTCTATTTAATTTCTTTATGTTACTAACTATTGGTTTTAAATCAAAACATTAAATTCAATCTAATATAACTATCGGGCTTAACTCATGTTGTTTATTTAGTAACTATGTATCTATGTGAACTCTTAATCGAGAAGAGTTTACGATGATGTGTACGTGAATCTTAGAGAAATTTTACGAGTCTTGACCGATAATGAGCTCGTGTTCCAATTTTCTTGGATTTTTTCATTATCCTTTGTTTCTTATTTTTCACATAAATCTCTTTTTAATTTCTTTATGTGACTAACTATTGGTTTTAAATCAAAACATTCAATTCAATCTAATATAACTATCGGGCTTAACTCATATTGTTTATTTAGTAACTATCTATGTGAACTCTTAATCGAGAAGAGTTTACGATGATGTGTACGTGAATCTTAGAGGAATTTTACGAGTCTTGACCGATAATGACCTCGTGTTCCAATTTTCTTTGATTTTGTTTCATTATCCTTTGTTTCTTAATTTTCACTTAAGTCTCTTTTTAATTTCTTTAGGTTACTATTTATTAGTTTTAAATCAAAACATTCAATTCAATCTAATATAACTATCGGGCTTAACTCATATTGTTTATTTAGTGACAATCTATGTGAACTCTTAATCGAGAAGAGTTTACGATGATGTGTACGAGAATCTTAGAGGAATTTTAGGAGTCTTGACCGATAATGACCTCGTGTTCCAATTTTCTTTGATTTTGTTTCAATATCCTTTGTTTCTTAATTTTTACTTAAGTCTCTTTTTAATTTCTTTATGTTACTAACTATTGGTTTTAAATCAAAACATTCAATTCAATCTAATATAACTATCGGGCTTAACTCATATTGTTTATTTAGTAACTATCTATGTGAACTCTTAATCGAGAAGAGTTTACGATGATGTGTACGTGAATCTTAGACGAATTTTACGAGTCTTGACCGATAATGAGCTCTTGTTCCAATTTTTTTGGATTTTTTCATTATCCTTTGTTTCTTATTTTTCCCTTAAGTCTCTATTTAATTTCTTTATGTTACTAACTATTGGTTTTAAATCAAAATATTAAATTCAATCTAATATAACTATCGGGCTTAACACATGTTGTTTATTTAGTAACTATGTATCTATGTGAACTCTTAATCGAGAAGAGTTTACGATGATGTGTACGTGAATCTTAGAGGAATTTTACGAGTCTTGACCGATAATGAGCTCGTGTTCCAATTTTCTTGGATTTTTTCATTATCCTTTCTTTCTTATTTTTCACTTAAGTCTCTTTTTAATTTCTTTATGTTACTAACTATTGGTTTTAAATCAAAACATTCAATTCAATCTAATATAACTATCAGGCTTAACTCATATTGTTTATTTAGTAACTGTCTATGTGAACTCTTAATCGAGAAGAGTTTACGATGATGTGTACGTGAATCTTAGACGAATTTTACGAGTCTTGACCGATAATGACCTCGTGTTCCAATTTTCTTTGATTTTGTTTCATTATCCTTTGTTTCTTAATTTTCACTTAAGTCTCTTTTTAATTTCTTTAGGTTACTATTTATTGGTTTTAAATCAAAACATTCAATTCAATCTAATATAACTATCGGGCTTAACTCATATTGTTTATTTAGTGACAATCTATGTGAACTCTTAATCGAGAAGAGTTTACGATGATGTGTACGAGAATCTTAGAGGAATTTTACGAGTCTTGACCGATAATGACCTCGAGTTCCAATTTTCTTTGATTTTTCTTAATTTTCACTTAAGTCTCTATTTAATTTCTTTATGTTACTAACTATTGGTTTTAAATCAAAACATTAAATTCAATCTAATATAACTATCGGGCTTAACTCATGTTGTTTATTTAGTAACTATGTATCTATGTGAACTCTTAATCGAGAAGAGTTTAAGATGATGTGTACGTGAATCTTAGAGAAATTTTACGAGTCTTGACTGATAATGAGCTCGTGTTCCAATTTTCTTGGATTTTTTCATTATCCTTTGTTTCTTATTTTTCACATAAATCTCTTTTTAATTTTTTTATGTTACTAACTACTGGTTTTAAATCAAAACATTCAATTCAATCTAATATAACTATCGGGCTTAACTCATATTGTTTATTTAGTAACTATCTATGTGAACTCTTAATCGAGAAGAGTTTACGATGATGTGTACGTGAATCTTAGAGGAATTTTCCGAGTCTTGACCGATAATGACCTCGTGTTCCAATTTTATTGGATTTTGTTTCATTATCCTTTGTTTCTTATTTTTCACTTAAGTCTCTTTTTAATTTCTTTATGTTACTAACTATTGGTTTTAAATCAAAACATTCAATTCAATCTAATATAACTATCGGGCTTAACTCATATTGTTTATTTAGTAACTATCTATGTGAACTCTTAATCCAGAAGAGTTTACGATGATGTGTACGTGAATCTTAGAGGAATTTTACGAGTCTTGACCGATAATGACCTCGTGTTCCAATTTTCTTTGATTTTGTTTCATTATCCTTTGTTTCTTAATTTTCACTTAAGTCTCTTTTTAATTTCTTTAGGTTACTATTTATTGGTTTTAAATCAAAACATTCAATTCAATCTAATATAACTATCGGGCTTAACTCATATTGTTTATTTAGTGACAATCTATGTGAACTCTTAATCGAGAAGAGTTTACGATGATGTGTACGAGAATCTTAGAGGAATTTTAGGAGTCTTGACGGATAATGACCTCGTGTTCCAATTTTCTTTGATTTTGTTTCATTATCCTTTGTTTCTTAATTTTTACTTAAGTCTCTTTTTAATTTCTTTATGTTACTAACTATTGGTTTTAAATCAAAACATTCAATTCAATCTAATATAACTATCGGGCTTAACTCATATTGTTTATTTAGTGACAATCTATGTGAACTCTTAATCGAGAAGAGTTTACGATGATGTGTACGAGAATCTTAGAGGAATTTTACGAGTCTTGACCGATAATGAGCTCGTGTTCCAATTTTTTTGGATTTTTTCATTATCCTTTGTTTCTTATTTTTCACTTAAGTCTCTATTTAATTTCTTTATGTTACTAACTATTGGTTTTAAATCAAAACATTAAATTCAATCTAATATAACTATCAGGCTTAACTCATGTTGTTTATTTAGTAACTATGTATCTATGTGAACTCTTAATCGAGAAGAGTTTACGATGATGTGTACGTGAATCTTAGAAAAATTTTACGAGTCTTGACCGATAATGAGCTCGTGTTCCAATTTTCTTGGATTTTTTCATTATCCTTTCTTTCTTATTTTTCACTTAAGTCTCTTTTTAATTTCTTTATGTTACTAACTATTGGTTTTAAATCAAAACATTCAATTCAATCTAATATAACTATTAGGCTTAACTCATATTGTTTATTTAGTAACTGTCTATGTGAACTCTTAATCGAGAAGAGTTTACGATGATGTGTACGTGAATCTTAGACGAATTTTACGAGTCTTGACCGATAATGACCTCGTGTTCCAATTTTCTTTGATTTTGTTTCATTATCCTTTGTTTCTTAATTTTCACTTAAGTCTCTTTTTAATTTCTTTAGGTTACTATTTATTGGTTTTAAATCAAAACATTCAATTCAATCTAATATAACTATCGGGCTTAACTCATATTGTTTATTTAGTGACAATCTATGTGAACTCTTAATCGAGAAGAGTTTACGATGATGTGTACGAGAATCTTAGAGGAAATTTACGAGTCTTGACCGATAATGACCTCGAGTTCCAATTTTCTTTGATTTTTCTTAATTTTCACTTAAGTCTCTATTTAATTTCTTTATGTTACTAACTATTGGTTTTAAATCAAAACATTAAATTCAATCTAATATAACTATCGGGCTTAACTCATGTTGTTTATTTAGTAACTATGTATCTATGTGAACTCTTAATCGAGAAGAGTTTACGATGATGTGTACGTGAATCTTACAGAAATTTTACGAGTCTTGACCGATAATGAGCTCGTGTTCCAATTTTCTTGGATTTTTTCATTATCCTTTGTTTCTTATTTTTCACATAAATCTCTTTTTAATTTTTTTATGTTACTAACTACTGGTTTTAAATCAAAACATTTAATTCAATCTAATATAACTATCGGGCTTAACTCATATTGTTTATTTAGTAACTATCTAAGTGAACTCTTAATCGAGAAGAGTTTACGATGATGTGTACGTGAATCTTAGACGAAATTTACGAGTCTTGACCGATAATGAGCTCGTGTTCCAATTTTTTTGGATTTTTTCATTATCCTTTCTTTGTTATTTTTCACTTAAGTCTCTTTTTAATTTCTTTATGTTACTAACTATTGGTTTTAAATCAAAACATTCAATTCAATCTAATATAACTATCAGGCTTAACTCATATTGTTTATTTAGTAACTGTCTATGTGAACTCTTAATCGAGAAGAGTTTACGATGATGTGTACGTGAATCTTAGACGAATTTTACGAGTCTTGACCGATAATGACCTCGTGTTCCTATTTTCATTGATTTTGTTTCATTATCCTTTGTTTCTTAATTTTCACTTAAGTCTCTTTTTAATTTCTTTATGTTAATAACAATTGGTTTTAAATCAAAACATTCAATTCAATCTAATACAACTATCAGGCTTAACTCATATTGTTTATTTAGTAACTATATAAGTGAACTCTTAATCGAGAAGAGTTTACGATGATGTGTACGTGAATCTTAGACGAATTTTACGAGTCTTGACCGAAAATGAGCTCGTGTTCCAATTTTTTTGGATTTTTTCATTATCCTTTTTTTCTTATTTTTCACTTAAGTCTCTATTTAATTTCTTTATGTTACTAACTATTGGTTTTAAATCAAAACATTAAATTCAATCTAATATAACTATCGGGCTTAACTCATGTTGTTTATTTAGTAACTATGTATCTATGTGAACTCTTAATCGAGAAGAGTTTACGATGATGTGTACGTGAATCTTAGAGAAATTTTACGAGTCTTGACCGATAATGAGCTCGTGTTCCAATTTTTGGATTTTTTCATTATCCTTTGTTTCTTATTTTTCACATAAATCTCTTTTTAATTTTTTTATGTTACTAACTACTGGTTTTAAATCAAAACATTCAATTCAATCTGATATAACTATCGGGCTTAACTCATATTGTTTATTTAGTAACTATCTATGTGAACTCTTAATCGAGAAGAGTTTACGATGATGTGTACGTGAATCTTAGAGGAATTTTACGAGTCTTGACCGATAATGACCTCGTGTTCCAATTTTATTGGATTTTGTTTCATTATCCTTTGTTTCTTATTTTTCACTTAAGTCTCTTTTTAATTTCTTTATGTTACTAACTATTGGTTTTAAATCAAAACATTCAATTCAATCTAATATAACTATCGGGCTTAACTCATATTGTTTATTCAGTAACTATCTATGTGAACTCTTAATCGAGAAGAGTTTACGATGATGTGTACGTGAATCTTAGAGGAATTTTACGAGTCTTGACCGATAATGACCTCGTGTTCCAATTTTATTGGATTTTGTTTCATTATCCTTTGTTTCTTAATTTTCACTTAAGTCTCTTTTTAATTTCTTTATGTTACTAACTATTGGTTTTAAATCAAAACATTCAATTCAATCTAATATAACTATCGGGCTTAACTCATATTGTTTATTTAGTAACTATCTATGTGAACTCTTAATCGAGAAGAGTTTACGATGATGTGTACGTGAATCTTAGAGGAATTTTACGAGTCTTGACCGATAATGAGCTCGTGTTCCAATTTTCTTGGATTTTTTCATTATCCTTTGTTTCTTATTTTTCACTTAAGTATCTTTTTAATTTCTTTATGTTACTAACTATTGGTTTTAAATCAAAACATTAAATTCAATCTAATATAACTATCGGGCTTAACTCATGTTGTTTATTTAGTAACTATGTATCTATGTGAACTCTTAATCGAGAAGAGTTTACGATGATGTGTACGTGAATCTTAGAGGAATTTTACGAGTCTTGACCGATAATCACCTCATGTTCCAATTTTCTTTGATTTTGTTTCATTATCCTTTGTTTCTTAATTTTCACTTAAGTCTCTTTTTAATTTCTTTATGTTACTAACTATTGGTTTTAAATCAAAACATTAAATTCAATCTAATATAACTATCGGGCTTAACTCATGTTGTTTATTTAGTAACTATGTATCTATGTGAACTCTTAATCGAGAAGAGTTTACGATGATGTGTACGTGAATCTTAAAGGAATTTTACGAGTGTTGACCGATAATGAGCTCATGTTCCAATTTTCTTGGATTTTTTCATTATCCTTTGTTTCTTATTTTTCACTTAAGTCTCTTTTTAATTTCTTTATGTTACTAACTATTGGTTTTAAATCAAAACATTCAATTCAATATAATATAACTATCGGGCTTAACTCATATTGTTTATTTAGTAACTATCTATGTGAACTCTTAATCGAGAAGAGTTTACGATGATGTGTACGTGAATCTTAGAGGAATTTTACGAGTCTTGACCGATAATGAGCTCGTGTTCCAATTTTCTTGGATTTTTTCATTATCCTTTGTTTCTTATTTTTCACTTAAGTATCTTTTTAATTTCTTTATGTTACTAACTATTGGTTTTAAATCAAAACATTAAATTCAATCTAATATAACTATCGGGCTTAACTCATGTTGTTTATTTAGTAACTATGTATCTATGTGAACTCTTAATCGAGAAGAGTTTACGATGATGTGTACGTGAATCTTAGAGGAATTTTACGAGTCTTGACCGATAATGACCTCATGTTCCAATTTTCTTTGATTTTGTTTCATTATCCTTTGTTTCTTAATTTTCACTTAAGTCTCTTTTTAATTTCTTTAGGTTACTATTTATTGGTTTTAAATCAAAACATTCAATTCAATCTAATATAACTATCGGGCTTAACTCATATTGTTTATTTAGTGACAATCTATGTGAACTCTTAATCGAGAAGAGTTTACGATGATGTGTACGAGAATCTTAGAGGAATTTTACGAGTCTTGACCGATAATGACCTCGAGTTCCAATTTTCTTTGGTTTTTCTTAATTTTCACTTAAGTCTCTATTTAATTTCTTTATGTTACTAACTATTGGTTTTAAATCAAAACATTAAATTCAATCTAATATAACTATCGGGCTTAACTCATGTTGTTTATTTAGTAACTATGTATCTATGTGAACTCTTAATCGAGAAGAGTTTCCGATGATGTGTACGTGAATCTTAGAGAAATTTTACGAGTCTTGACCGATAATGAGCTCGTGTTCCAATTTTCTTGGAATTTTTCATTATCCTTTGTTTCTTATTTTTCACATAAATCTCTTTTTAATTTTTTTATGTTACTAACTACTGGTTTTAAATCAAAACATTCAATTCAATCTAATAAAACTATCGGGCTTAACTCATATTTTTTATTTAGTAACTATCTATGTGAACTCTTAATCGAGAAGAGTTTACGATGATGTGTACGTGAATCTTAGAGGAATTTTACGAGTCTTGACCGATAATGACCTCGTGTTCCAATTTTATTGGATTTTGTTTCATTATCCTTTGTTTCTTATTTTTCACTTAAGTCTCTTTTTAATTTCTTTATGTTACTAACTATTGGTTTTAAATCAAAACATTCAATTCAATCTAATATAACTATCGGGCATAACTCATATTGTTTATTTAGTAACTATCTATGTGAACTCTTAATCGAGAAGAGTTTACGATGATGTGTACGTGAATCTTATAGGAATTTTACGAGTCTTGACCGATAATGAACTCGTGTTCCAATTTTCTTTGATTTTGTTTCATTATCCTTTGTTTCTTAATTTTCACTTAAGTCTCTTTTTAATTTCTTTATGTTACTAACTATTGGTTTTAAATCAAAACATTCAATTCAATCTAATATAACTATCGGGCTTAACTCATATTGTTTATTTAGTAACTATCTATGTGAACTCTTAATCGAGAAGAGTTTACGATGATGTGTACGTGAATCTTAGAGGAATTTTACGAGTCTTGACCGATAATGAGCTCGTGTTCCAATTTTCTTGGATTTTTTCATTATCCTTTGTTTCTTATTTTTCACTTAAGTATCTTTTTAATTTCTTTATGTTACTAACTATTGGTTTTAAATCAAAACATTAAATTCAATCTAATATAACTATCGGGCTTAACTCATGTTGTTTATTTAGTAACTATGTATCTATGTGAACTCTTAATCGAGAAGAGTTTACGATGATGTGTACGTGAATCTTAGAGGAATTTTACGAGTCTTGACCGATAATGACCTCATGTTCCAATTTTCTTTGATTTTGTTTCATTATCCTTTGTTTCTTAATTTTCACTTTAGTCTCTTTTTAATTCCTTTATGTTACTAACTATTGGTTTTAAATCAAAACATTAAATTCAATCTAATATAACTATCGGGCTTAACTCATGTTGTTTATTTAGTAACTATGTATCTATGTGAACTCTTAATCGAGAAGAGTTTACGATGATGTGTACGTGAATCTTAGAGGAATTTTACGAGTGTTGACCGATAATGAGCTCGTGTTCCAATTTTCTTGGATTTTTTCATTATCCTTTGTTTCTTATTTTTCACTTAAGTCTCTTTTTAATTTCTTTATGTTACTAACTATTGGTTTTAAATCAAAACATTCAATTCAATCTAATATAACTATCGGGCTTAACTCATATTGTTTATTTAGTAACTATCTATGTGAACTCTTAATCGAGAAGAGTTTACGATGATGTGTACGTGAATCTTAGAGGAATTTTACGAGTCTTGACCGATAATGAGCTCGTGTTCCAATTTTCTTGGATTTTTTCATTATCCTTTGTTTCTTATTTTTCACTTAAGTATCTTTTTAATTTCTTTATGTTACTAACTATTGGTTTTAAATCAAAACATTAAATTCAATCTAATATAACTATCGGGCTTAACTCATGTTGTTTATTTAGTAACTATATATCTATGTGAACTCTTAATCGAGAAGAGTTTACGATGATGTGTACGTGAATCTTAGAGGAATTTTACGAGTCTTGACCGATAATGACCTCATGTTCCAATTTTCTTTGATTTTTTTTCATTATCCTTTGTTTCTTAATTTTCACTTAAGTCTCTTTTTAATTTCTTTAGGTTACTATTTATTGGTTTTAAATCAAAACATTCAATTCAATCTAATATAACTATCGGGCTTAACTCATATTGTTTATTTAGTGACAATCTATGTGAACTCTTAATCGAGAAGAGTTTACGATGATGTGTACGAGAATCTTAGAGGAATTTTACGAGTCTTGACCGATAATGACCTCGAGTTCCAATTTTCTTTGATTTTTCTTAATTTTCACTTAAGTCTCTATTTAATTTCTTTATGTTACTAACTATTGGTTTTAAATCAAAACATTAAATTCAATCTAATATAACTATCGGGCTTAACTCATGTTGTTTATTTAGTAACTATGTATCTATGTGAACTCTTAATCGAGAAGAGTTTACGATGATGTGTACGTGAATCTTAGAGAAATTTTACGAGTCTTGACCGATAATGAGCTCGTGTTCCAATTTTCTTGGATTTTTTCATTATCCTTTGTTTCTTATTTTTCACATAAATCTCTTTTTAATTTTTTTATGTTACTAACTACTGGTTTTAAATCAAAACATTCAATTCAATCTAATATAACTATCGGGCTTAACTCATATTGTTTATTTAGTAACTATCTATGTGAACTCTTAATCGAGAAGAGTTTACGAAGATGTGTACGTGAATCTTAGAGGAATTTTACGAGTCTTGACCGATAATGACCTCGTGTTCCAATTTTATTGGATTTTGTTTCATTATCCTTTGTTTCTTATTTTTCACTTAAGTCTCTTTTTAATTTCTTTATGTTACTAACTATTGGTTTTAAATCAAAACATTCAATTCAATCTAATATAACTATCGGGCTTAACTCATATTGTTTATTTAGTAACTATCTATGTGAACTCTTAATCAAGAAGAGTTTACGATGATGTGTACGTGAATCTTATAGGAATTTTACGAGTCTTGACCGATAATGAACTCGTGTTCCAATTTTCTTTGATTTTGTTTCATTATCCTTTGTTTCTTAATTTTCACTTAAGTCTCTTTTTAATTTCTTTATGTTACTAACTATTGGTTTTAAATCAAAACATTCAATTCAATCTAATATAACTATCGGGCTTAACTCATATTGTTTATTTAGTAACTATCTATGTGAACTCTTAATCGAGAAGAGTTTACGATGATGTGTACGTGAATCTTAGAGGAATTTTACGAGTCTTGACCGATAATGAGCTCGTGTTCCAATTTTCTTGGATTTTTTCATTATCCTTTGTTTCTTATTTTTCACTTAAGTATCTTTTTAATTTCTTTATGTTACTAACTATTGGTTTTAAATCAAAACATTAAATTCAATCTAATATAACTATCGGGCTTAACTCATGTTGTTTATTTAGTAACTATGTATCTATATGAACTCTTAATCGAGAAGAGTTTACGATGATGTGTACGTGAATCTTAGAGGAATTTTACGAGTGTTGACCGATAATGAGCTCGTGTTCCAATTTTCTTGGATTTTTTCATTATCCTTTGTTTCTTATTTTTCACTTAAGTCTCTTTTTAATTTCCTTATGTTACTAACTATTGGTTTTAAATCAAAACATTCAATTCAATCTAATATAACTATCAGGCTTAACTCATATTGTTTATTTAGTAACTGTCTATGTGAACTCTTAATCGAGAAGAGTTTACGATGATGTGTACGTGAATCTTAGAGGAATTTTACGAGTCTTGACCGATAATGACCTCGTGTTCCAATTTTATTGGATTTTGTTTCATTATCCTTTGTTTCTTATTTTTCACTTAAGTCTCTTTTTAATTTCTTTATGTTACTAACTATTGGTTTTAAATCAAAACATTCAATTCAATCTAATATAACTATCGGGCTTAACTCATATTGTTTATTTAGTAACTATCTATGTGAACTCTTAATCGAGAAGAGTTTACGATTATGTGTACGTGAATCTTAGAGGAATTTTACGAGTCTTGACCGATAATGAGCTCGTGTTCCAATTTTATTGGATTTTGTTTCATTATCCTTTGTTTCTTATTTTTCACTTAAGTCTCTTTTTAATTTCTTTATGTTACTAACTATTGGTTTTAAATCAAAACATTCAATTCAATCTAATATAACTATCGGGCTTAACTCATATTGTTTATTTAGTAACTATCTATGTGAACTCTTAATCGAGAAGAGTTTACGATGATGTGTACGTGAATCTTAGAGGAATTTTACGAGTCTTGACCGATAATGAGCTCGTGTTCCAATTTTCTTGGATTTTTTCATTATCCTTTGTTTCTTATTTTTCACTTAAGTATCTTTTTAATTTCTTTATGTTACTAACTATTGGTTTTAAATCAAAACATTAAATTCAATCTAATATAACTATCGGGCTTAACTCATGTTGTTTATTTAGTAACTATGTATCTATATGAACTCTTAATCGAGAAGAGTTTACGATGATGTGTACGTGAATCTTAGAGGAATTTTACGAGTGTTGACCGATAATGAGCTCGTGTTCCAATTTTCTTGGATTTTTTCATTATCCTTTGTTTCTTATTTTTCACTTAAGTCTCTTTTTAATTTCCTTATGTTACTAACTATTGGTTTTAAATCAAAACATTCAATTCAATCTAATATAACTATCAGGCTTAACTCATATTGTTTATTTAGTAACTGTCTATGTGAACTCTTAATCGAGAAGAGTTTACGATGATGTGTACGTGAATCTTAGAGGAATTTTACGAGTCTTGACCGATAATGACCTCGTGTTCCAATTTTATTGGATTTTGTTTCATTATCCTTTGTTTCTTATTTTTCACTTAAGTCTCTTTTTAATTTCTTTATGTTACTAACTATTGGTTTTAAATCAAAACATTCAATTCAATCTAATATAACTATCGGGCTTAACTCATATTGTTTATTTAGTAACTATCTATGTGAACTCTTAATCGAGAAGAGTTTACGATTATGTGTACGTGAATCTTAGAGGAATTTTACGAGTCTTGACCGATAATGAGCTCGTGTTCCAATTTTATTGGATTTTGTTTCATTATCCTTTGTTTCTTATTTTTCACTTAAGTCTCTTTTTAATTTCTTTATGTTACTAACTATTGGTTTTAAATCAAAACATTCAATTCAATCTAATATAACTATCGGGCTTAACTCATATTGTTTATTTCGTAACTATCTATGTGAACTCTTAATCGAGAAGAGTTTACGATGATGTGTACGTGAATCTTAGAGGAATTTTACGAGTCTTGACCGATAATGACCTCGTGTTCCAATTTTATTGGATTTTGTTTCATTATCCTTTGTTTCTTATTTTTCACTTAAGTCTCTTTTTAATTTCTTTATGTTACTAACTATTGGTTTTAAATCAAAACATTCAATTCAATCTAATATAACTATCAGGCTTAACTCATATTGTTTATTTAGTAACTGTCTATGTGAACTCTTAATCGAGAAGAGTTTACGATGATGTGTACGTGAATCTTAGAGGAATTTTACGAGTCTTGACCGATAATGACCTCATGTTCCAATTTTCTTTGATTTTGTTTCATTATCCTTTGTTTCTTAATTTTCACTTAAGTCTCTTTTTAATTTCTTTAGGTTACTATTTATTGGTTTTAAATCAAAACATTCAATTCAATCTAATATAACTATCGGGCTTAACTCATATTGTTTATTTAGTGACAATCTATGTGAACTCTTAATCGAGAAGAGTTTACGATGATGTGTACGAGAATCTTAGAGGAATTTTACGAGTCTTGACCGATAATGACCTCGAGTTCCAATTTTCTTTGATTTTTCTTAATTTTCACTTATGTCTCTATTTAATTTCTTTATGTTACTAACTATTGGTTTTAAATCAAAACATTAAATTCAATCTAATATAACTATCGGGCTTAACTCATGTTGTTTATTTAGTAACTATGTATCTATGTGAACTCTTAATCGAGAAGAGTTTACGATGATGTGTACGTGAATCTTAGAGAAATTTTACGAGTCTTGACCGATAATGAGCTCGTGTTCCAATTTTCTTGGATTTTTTCATTATCCTTTGTTTCTTATTTTTCACATAAATCTCTTTTTAATTTTTTTATGTTACTAACTACTGGTTTTAAATCAAAACATTCAATTCAATCTAATATAACTATCGGGCGTAACTCATATTGTTTATTTAGTAACTATCTATGTGAACTCTTAATCGAGAAGAGTTTACGATGATTGGTACGTGAATCTTAGAGGAATTTTACGAGTCTTGACCGATAATGACCTCGTGTTCCAATTTTATTGGATTTTGTTTCATTATCCTTTGTTTCTTATTTTTCACTTAAGTCTCTTTTTAATTTCTTTATGTTACTAACTATTGGTTTTAAATCAAAACATTCAATTCAATCTAATATAACTATCGGGCTTAACTCATATTGTTTATTTAGTAACTATCTATGTGAACTCTTAATCGAGAAGAGTTTACGATGATGTGTACGTGAATCTTATAGGAATTTTACGAGTCTTGACCGATACTGACCTCGTGTTCCAATTTTATTGGATTTTGTTTCATTATCCTTTGTTTCTTATTTTTCACTTAAGTCTCTTTTTAATTTCTTTATGTTACTAACTATTGGTTTTAAATCAAAACATTCAATTCAATCTAATATAACTATCGGGCTTAACTCATATTGTTTATTTAGTAACTATCTATGTGAACTCTTAATCGAGAAGAGTTTACGATGATGTGTACGTGAATCTTATAGGAATTTGACGAGTCTTGACCGATAATGAGCTCGTGTTCCAATTTTCTTGGATTTTTTCATTATCCTTTGTTTCTTATTTTTCACTTAAGTATCTTTTTAATTTCTTTATGTTACTAACTATTGGTTTTAAATCAAAACATTCAATTCAATCTAATATAACTATCGGGCTTAACTCATATTGTTTATTTAGTAACTATCTATGTGAACTCTTAATCGAGAAGAGTTTACGATGATGTGTACGTGAATCTTAGACGAATTTTAAGAGTCTTGACCGATAATGAGCTCGTGTTCCAATTTTCTTGGATTTTTTCATTATCCTTTGTTTCTTATTTTTCATTTAAGTCTCTATTTAATTTCTTTATGTTACTAACTATTGGTTTTAAATCAAAACATTAAATTCAATCTAATATAACTATCGGGCATAACTCATGTTGTTTATTTAGTAACTATGTATCTATGTGAACTCTTAATCGAGAAGAGTTTACGATGATGTGTACGTGAATCTTATAGGAATTTTACGAGTCTTGACCGATACTGACCTCGTGTTCCAATTTTATTGGATTTTGTTTCATTATCCTTTGTTTCTTATTTTTCACTTAAGTCTCTTTTTAATTTCTTTATGTTACTAACTATTGGTTTTAAATCAAAACATTCAATTCAATCTAATATAACTATCGGGCTTAACTCATATTGTTTATTTAGTAACTATCTATGTGAACTCTTAATCGAGAAGAGTTTACGATGATGTGTACGTGAATCTTAGACGAATTTTACGAGTCTTGACCGATAATGAGCTCGTGTTCCAATTTTCTTGGATTTTTTCATTATCCTTTGTTTCTTATTTTTCATTTAAGTCTCTATTTAATTTCTTTATGTTACTAACTATTGGTTTTAAATCAAAACATTAAATTCAATCTAATATAACTATCGGGCATAACTCATGTTGTTTATTTAGTAACTATGTATCTATGTGAACTCTTAATCGAGAAGAGTTTACGATGATGTGTACGTGAATCTTAGAGGAATTTTACGAGTCTTGACCGATAATGACCTCGTGTTCCAATTTTATTGGATTTTGTTTCATTATCCTTTGTTTCTTATTTTTCACTTAAGTCTCTTTTTAATTTCTTTATGTTACTAACTATTGGTTTTAAATCAAAACATTCAATTCAATCTAATATAACTATCAGGCTTAACTCATATTGTTTATTTAGTAACTGTCTATGTGAACTCTTAATCGAGAAGAGTTTACGATGATGTGTACGTGAATCTTAGAGGAATTTTACGAGTCTTGACCGATAATGACCTCGTGTTCCAATTTTATTGGATTTTGTTTCATTATCCTTTGTTTCTTATTTTTCACTTAAGTCTCTTTTTAATTTCTTTATGTTACTAACTATTGGTTTTAAATCAAAACATTCAATTCAATCTAATATAACTATCGGGCTTAACTCATATTGTTTATTTAGTAACTATCTATGTGAACTCTTAATCGAGAAGAGTTTACGATGATGTGTACGTGAATCTTAGAGGAATTTTACGAGTCTTGACCGATAATGACCTCGTGTTCCAATTTTATTGGATTTTGTTTCATTATCCTTTGTTTCTTATTTTTCACTTAAGTCTCTTTTTAATTTCTTTATGTTACTAACTATTGGTTTTAAATCAAAACATTCAATTCAATCTAATATAACTATCGGGCTTAACTCATATTGTTTATTTAGTAACTATCTATGTGAACTCTTAATCGAGAAGAGTTTACGATGATGTGTACGTGAATCTTAGAGGAATTTTACGAGTCTTGACCGATAATGACCTCGTGTTCCAATTTTATTGGATTTTGTTTCATTATCCTTTGTTTCTTATTTTTCACTTAAGTCTCTTTTTAATTTCTTTATGTTACTAACTATTGGTTTTAAATCAAAACATTCAATTCAATCTAATATAACTATCGGGCTTAACTCATATTGTTTATTTAGTAACTATCTATGTGAACTCTTAATCGAGAAGAGGTTACGATGATGTGTACGTGAATCTTATAGGAATTTTACGAGTCTTGACCGATAATGAACTCGTGTTCCAATTTTCTTTGATTTTGTTTCATTATCCTTTGTTTCTTAATTTTCACTTAAGTCTCTTTTTAATTTCTTTATGGTACTAACTATTGGTTTTAAATCAAAACATTCAATTCAATCTAATATAACTATCGGGCTTAACTCATATTGTTTATTTAGTAACTATCTATGTGAACTCTTAATCGAGAAGAGTTTACGATGATGTGTACGTGAATCTTAGAGGAATTTTACGAGTCTTGACCGATAATGAGCTCGTGTTCCAATTTTCTTGGATTTTTTCATTATCCTTTGTTTCTTATTTTTCACTTAAGTATCTTTTTAATTTCTTTATGTTACTAACTATTGGTTTTAAATCAAAACATTAAATTCAATCTAATATAACTATCGGGCTTAACTCATGTTGTTTATTTAGTAACTATGTATCTATGTGAACTCTTAATCGAGAAGAGTTTACGATGATGTGTACGTGAATCTTAGAGGAATTTTACGAGTGTTGACCGATAATGAGCTCGTGTTCCAATTTTCTTGGATTTTTTCATTATCCTTTGTTTCTTATTTTTCACTTAAGTCTCTTTTTAATTTCTTTATGTTACTAACTATTGGTTTTAAATCAAAACATTCAATTCAATCTAATATAACTATCAGGCTTAACTCATATTGTTTATTTAGTAACTGTCTATGTGAACTCTTAATCGAGAAGAGTTTACGATGATGTGTACGTAAATCTTAGAGGAATTTTACGAGTCTTGACCGATAATGACCTCGTGTTCCAATTTTCTTTGATTTTGTTTCATTATCCTTTGTTTCTTAATTTTCACTTAAGTCTCTTTTTAATTTCTTTAGGTTACTAACTATTGGTTTTAAATCAAAACATTCAATTCAATCTAATATAACTATCGGGCTTAACTCATATTGTTTATTTAGTGACTATCTATGTGAACTCTTAATCGAGAAGAGTTTACGATGATGTGTACGTGAATCTTAGAGGAATTGTACGAGTCTTGACCGATAATGACCTCGAGTTCCAATTTTCTTTGATTTTGTTTCATTATCCTTTGTTTCTTAATTTTCACTTAAGTCTCTATTTAATTTCTTTTTGTTACTAACTATTGGTTTTAAATCAAAACATTAAATTCAATCTAATATAACTATCGGGCTTAACTCATGTTGTTTATTTAGTAACTATGTATCTATGTGAACTCTTAATCGAGAAGAGTTTACGATGATGTGTACGTGAATCTTAGAGAAATTTTACGGGTCTTGACCGATAATGAGCTCGTGTTCCAATTTTCTTGGATTTTTTCATTATCCTTTGTTTCTTATTTTTCACATAAATCTCTTTTTAATTTTTTTATGTTACTAACTACTGGTTTTAAATCAAAACATTCAATTCAATCTAATATAACTATCGGGCTTAACTCATATTGTTTATTTAGTAACTATCTATGTGAACTCTTAATCGAGAAGAGTTTACGATGATGTGTATGTGAATCTTAGAGGAATTTTACGAGTCTTGACCGATAATGACCTCGTGTTCCAATTTTATTGGATTTTGTTTCATTATCCTTTGTTTCTTATTTTTCACTTAAGTCTCTTTTTAATTTCTTTATGTTACTAACTATTGGTTTTAAATCAAAACATTCAATTCAATCTAATATAACTATCGGGCTTAACTCATATTGTTTATTTAGTAACTATCTATGTGAACTCTTAATCGAGAAGAGTTTACGATAATGTGTACGTGAATCTTAGAGGAATTTTAGGAGTCTTGACCGATAATGACCTCGTGTTCCAATTTTCTTTGATTTTGTTTCATTATCCTTTGTTTCTTAATTTTCACTTAAGTCTCTTTTTAATTTCTTTATGTTACTAACTATTGGTTTTAAATCAAAACATTCAATTCAATCTAATATAACTATCAGGCTTAACTCATATTGTTTATTTAGTAACTATCTATGTGAACTCTTAGTCGAGAAGAGTTTACGATGATGTGTACGTGAATCTTAGACGAATTTTACGAGTCATGACCGATAATGAGCTCGTGTTCCAATTTTTTTGGATTTTTTCATTATCCTTTGTTTCTTATTTTTCACTTAAGTCTCTATTTAATTTCTTTATGTTACTAACTATTGGTTTTAACTCAAAACATTAAATTCAATCTAATATAACTATCGGGCTTAACTCATGTTGTTTATTTAGTAACTATGTATCTATGTGAACTCTTAATCGAGAAGAGTTTACGATGATGTGTACGTGAATCTTAGACGAATTTTACGAGTCTTGACCGATAATGAGCTCGTATTCCAATTTTCTTGGATTTTTTCATTATCCTTTGTTTCTTATTTTTCACTTAAGTCTCTATTTAATTTCTTTATGTTACTAACTATTGGTTTTAAATCAAAACATTAAATTCAATCTAATATAACTATCGGGCTTAACTCATGTTGTTTATTTAGTAACTATATATCTATGTGAACTCTTAATCGAGAAGAGTTTACGATGATGTGTACGTGAATCTTAGAGGAATTTTACGAGTCTTGACCGATAATGACCTCGTGTTCCAATTTTATTGGATTTTGTTTCATTATCCTTTGTTTCTTATTTTTCACTTAAGTCTCTTTTTAATTTCTTTATGTTACTAACTATTGGTTTTAAATCAAAACATTCAATTCAATCTAATATAACTATCGGGCTTAACTCATATTGTTTATTTAGTAACTATCTATGTGAACTCTTAATCGAGAAGAGTTTACGATGATGTGTACGTGAATCTTAGAGGAATTTTACGAGTCTTGACCGATAATGAACTCGTGTTCCAATTTTCTTTGATTTTGTTTCATTATCCTTTGTTTCTTAATTTTCACTTAAATCTCTTTTTAATTTCTTTATGTTACTAACTATTGGTTTTAAAGCAAAACATTCAATTCAATCTAATATAACTATCGGGCTTAACTCATATTGTTTATTTAGTAACTATCTATGTGAACTCTTAATCGAGAAGAGTTTACGATGATGTGTACGTGAATCTTAGAGGAATTTTACGAGTCTTGACCGATAATGAGCTCGTGTTCCAATTTTCTTGGATTTTTTCATTATCCTTTGTTTCTTATTTTTCACTTAAGTATGTTTTTAATTTCTTTATGTTACTAACTATTGGTTTTAAATCAAAACATTAAATTCAATCTAATATAACTATCGGGCTTAACTCATGTTGTTTATTTAGTAACTATGTATCTATGTGAACTCTTAATCGAGAAGAGTTTACGATGATGTGTACGTGAATCTTAGAGGAATTTTACGAGTGTTGACCGATAATGAGCTCGTGTTCCAATTTTCTTGGATTTTTTCATTATCCTTTGTTTCTTTTTTTTCACTTAAGTCTCTTTTTAATTTCTTTATGTTACTAACTATTGGTTTTAAATCAAAACATTCAATTCAATCTAATATAACTATCAGGCTTAACTCATATTGTTTATTTAGTAACTGTCTATGTGAACTCTTAATCGAGAAGAGTTTACGATGATGTGTACGTGAATCTTAGAGGAATTTTACGAGTCTTGACCGATAATGAGCTCGTGTTCCAATTTTTTTGGATTTTTTCATTATCCTTTGTTTCTTATTTTTCACTTAAGTCTCTATTTAATTTCTTTATGTTACTAACTATTGGTTTTAAATCAAAACATTAAATTCAATCTAATATAACTATCGGGCTTAACTCATGTTGTTTATTTAGTAACTATGTATCTATGTGAAATCTTAATCGAGAAGAGTTTACGATGATGTGTACGTGAATCTTAGAGGAATTTTACGAGTCTTGACCGATAATGAGCTCGTGTTCCAATTTTCTTGGATTTTTTCATTATCCTTTCTTTCTTATTTTTCACATAAGTCTCTTTTTAATTTCTTTATGTTACTAACTATTGGTTTTAAATCAAAACATTCAATTCAATCTAATATAACTATCAGGCTTAACTCATATTGTTTATTTAGTAACTGTCTATGTGAACTCTTCATCGAGAAGAGTTTACGATGATGTGTACGTGAATCTTAGAGGAATTTTACGAGTCTTGACCGATAATGACCTCGTGTTCCAATTTTCTTTGATTTTGTTTCATTATCCTTTGTTTCTTAATTTTCACTTAAGTCTCTTTTTAATTTCTTTATGTTACTAACTATTGGTTTTAAATCAAAACATTCAATTCAATCTAATATAACTATCGGGCTTAACTCATATTGTTTATTTAGTAACTATCTATGTGAACTCTTAGTCAAGAATAGTTTACGATGATGTGTACGTGAATCTTAGACGAATTTTACGAGTCTTGACCGATAATGAGCTCGTGTTCCAATTTTTTTGGATTTTTTCATTATCCTTTGTTTCTTATTTTTCACTTAAGTCTCTATTTAATTTCTTTATGTTACTAACTATTGGTTTTAAATCAAAACATTAAATTCAATCTAATATAACTATCGGGCTTAACTCATGTTGTTTATTTAGTAACTATGTATCTATGTGAACTCTTAATCGAGAAGAGTTTACGATGATGTGTACGTGAATCTTAGACGAATTTTACGAGTCTTGACCGATAATGAGCTTGTATTCCAATTTTCTTGGATTTTTTCATTATCCTTTGTTTCTTATTTTTCACTTAAGTCTCTATTTAATTTCTTTATGTTACTAACTATTGGTTTTAAATCAAAACATTAAATGCAATCTAATATAACTATCGGGCTTAACTCATGTTGTTTATTTAGTAACTATATATCTATGTGAACTCTTAATCGAGAAGAGTTTACGATGATGTGTACGTGAATCTTAGAGAAATTTTACGAGTCTTGATCGAGAATGACCTCGTGTTCCAATTTTATTGGATTTTGTTTCATTATCCTTTGTTTCTTATTTTTCACTTAAGTCTCTTTTTAATTTCATTATGTTACTAACTATTGGTTATAAATCAAAACATTCAATTCAATCTAATATAACTATCAAGCTTAACTCATATTGTTTATTTAGTAACTATCTATGTGAACTCTTAATCGAGAAGAGTTTACGATGATGTGTACGTGAATCTTAGAGGAATTTTACGAGTCTTGACCGATAATGAACTCGTGTTCCAATTTTCTTTGATTTTGTTTCATTATCCTTTGTTTCTTAATTTTCACTTAAGTCTCTTTTTAATTTCTTTATGTTACTAACTATTGGTTTTAAATCAAAACATTCAATTCAATCTAATATAACTATCAGGCTTAACTCATATTGTTTATTTAGTAACTGTCTATGTGAACTCTTCATCGAGAAGAGTTTACGATGATGTGTACGTGAATCTTAGAGGAATTTTGCGAGTCTTGACCGATAATGACCTCGTGTTCCAATTTTATTGGATTTTGTTTCATTATCCTTTGTTTCTTATTTTTCACTTAAGTCTCTTTTTAATTTCTTTATGTTACTAACTATTGGTTATAAATCAAAACATTCAATTCAATCTAATATAACTATCGGGCTTAACTCATATTGTTTATTTAGTAACTATCTATGTGAACTCTTAATCGAGAAGAGTTTACGATGATGTGTACGTGAATCTTAGAGGAATTTTACGAGTCTTGACCTATAATGAACTCGTGTTCCAATTTTCTTTGATTTTGTTTCATTATCCTTTGTTTCTTAATTTTCACTTAAGTCTCTTTTTAATTTCTTTATGTTACTAACTATTGGTTTTAAATCAAAACATTCAATTCAATCTAATATAACTATCGGGCTTAACTCATATTGTTTATTTAGTAACTATCTATGTGAACTCTTAATCGAGAAGAGTTTACGATGATGTGTACGTGAATCTTAGAGGAATTATACGAGTCTTGACCGATAATTAGCTCGTGTTCCAATTTTCTTGGATTTTTTCATTATCCTTTGTTTCTTATTTTTCACTTAAGTATGTTTTTAATTTCTTTATGTTACTAACTATTGGTTTTAAATCAAAACATTAAATTCAATCTAATATAACTATCGGGCTTAACTCATGTTGTTTATTTAGTAACTATGTATCTATGTGAAATCTTAATCGAGAAGAATTTACGATGATGTGTACGTGAATCTTAGAGGAATTTTACGAGTCTTGACCGATAATGAGCTCGTGTTCCAATTTTCTTGGATTTTTTCATTATCCTTTCTTTCTTATTTTTCACATAAGTCTCTTTTTAATTTCTTTATGTTACTAACTATTGGTTTTAAATCAAAACATTCAATTCAATCTAATATAACTATCAGGCTTAACTCATATTGTTTATTTAGTAACTGTCTATGTGAACTCTTCATCGAGAAGAGTTTACGATGATGTGTACGTGAATCTTAGAGGAATTTTACGAGTCTTGACCGATAATGACCTCGTGTTCCAATTTTCTTTGATTTTGTTTCATTATCCTTTGTTTCTTAATTTTCACTTAAGTCTCTTTTTAATTTCTTTATGTTACTAACTATTGGTTTTAAATCAAAACATTCAATTCAATCTAATATAACTATCGGGCTTAACTCATATTGTTTATTTAGTAACTATCTATGTGAACTCTTAGTCGAGAATAGTTTACGATGATGTGTACGTGAATCTTAGACGAATTTTACGAGTCTTGACCGATAATGAGCTCGTGTTCCAATTTTTTTGGATTTTTTCATTATCCTTTGTTTCTTATTTTTCACTTAAGTCTCTATTTAATTTCTTTATGTTACTAACTATTGGTTTTAAATCAAAACATTAAATTCAATCTAATATAACTATCGGGCTTAACTCATGTTGTTTATTTAGTAACTATGTATCTATGTGAACTCTTAATCGCGAAGAGTTTACGATGATGTGTACGTGAATCTTAGACGAAATTTACGAGTCTTGACCGATAATGAGCTCGTGTTCCAATTTTTTTGGATTTTTTTATTATCCTTTGTTTCTTATTTTTCACTTAAGTCTCTATTTAATTTCTTTATGTTACTAACTATTGGTTTTAAATCAAAACATTAAATTCAATCTAATATAACTATCGGGCTTAACTCATGTTGTTTATTTAGTAACTATGTATCTATGTGAACTCTTAGTCGAGAATAGTTTACGATGATGTGTACGTGAATCTTAGACGAATTTTACGAGTCTTGACCGATAATGAGCTCGTGTTCCAATTTTCTTGGATTTTTTCATTATCCTTTGTTTCTTATTTTTCACTTAAGTCTCTATTTAATTTCTTTATGTTACTAACTATTGGTTTTAAATCAAAACATTAAATTCAATCTAATATAACTATCGGGCTTAACTCATGTTGTTTATTTAGTAACTATATATCTATGTGAACTCTTAATCGAGAAGAGTTTACGATGATGTGTACGTGAATCTTAGAGGAATTTTACGAGTCTTGATCGATAATGACCTCGTGTTCCAATTTTATTGGATTTTGTTTCATTATCCTTTGTTTCTTATTTTTCACTTAAGTCTCTTTTTAATTTCTTTATGTTACTAACTATTGGTTATAAATCAAAACATTCAATTCAATCTAATATAACTATCAAGCTTAACTCATATTGTTTATTTAGTAACTATCTATGTGAACTCTTAATCGAGAAGAGTTTACGATGATGTGTACGTGAATCTTAGAGGAATTTTACGAGTCTTGACCGATAATGAACTCGTGTTCCAATTTTCTTTGATTTTGTTTCATTATCCTTTGTTTCTTAATTTTCACTTAAGTCTCTTTTTAATTTCTTTATGTTACTAACTATTGGTTTTAAATCAAAACTTTCAATTCAATCTAATATAACTATCAGGCTTAACTCATATTGTTTATTTAGTAACTGTCTATGTGAACTCTTCATCGAGAAGATTTTACGATGATGTGTACGTGAATCTTAGAGGAATTTTGCGAGTCTTGACCGATAATGACCTCGTGTTCCAATTTTATTGGATTTTGTTTCATTATCCTTTGTTTCTTATTTTTCACTTAAGTCTCTTTTTAATTTCTTTATGTTACTAACTATTGGTTATAAATCAAAACATTCAATTCAATCTAATATAACTATCGGGCTTAACTCATATTGTTTATTTAGTAACTATCTATGTGAACTCTTAATCGAGAAGAGTTTACGATGATGTGTACGTGAATCTTAGAGGAATTTTACGAGTCTTGACCGATAATGAACTCGTGTTCGAATTTTCTTTGATTTTGTTTCATTATCCTTTGTTTCTTAATTTTCACTTAAGTCTCTTTTTAATTTCTTTATGTTACTAACTATTGGTTTTAAATCAAAACATTCAATTCAATCTAATATAACTATCGGGCTTAACTCATATTGTTTATTTAGTAACTATCTATGTGAACTCTTAATCGAGAAGAGTTTACGATGATGTGTACGTGAATCTTAGAGGAATTATACGAGTCTTGACCGATAATTAGCTCGTGTTCCAATTTTCTTGGATTTTTTCATTATCCTTTGTTTCTTATTTTTCACTTAAGTATGTTTTTAATTTCTTTATGTTACTAACTATTGGTTTTAAATCAAAACATTAAATTCAATCTAATATAACTATCGGGCTTAACTCATGTTGTTTATTTAGTAACTATGTATCTATGTGAACTCTTAATCGAGAAGAGTTTACGATGATGTGTACGTGAATCTTAGAGGAATTTTACGAGTGTTGACCGATAATGAGCTCGTGTTCCAATTTTCTTGGATTTTTTCATTATCCTTTGTTTCTTATTTTTCACTTAAGTCTCTTTTTAATTTCTTTATGTTACTAACTATTGGTTTTAAATCAAAACATTCAATTCAATCTAATATAAGTATCAGGCTTAACTCATATTGTTTATTTAGTAACTGTCTATGTGAACTCTTAATCGAGAAGAGTTTACGATGATGTGTACGTGAATCTTAGAGGAATTTTACGAGTCTTGACCGATAATGAGCTCGTGTTCCAATTTTTTTGGATTTTTTCATTATCCTTTGTTTCTTATTTTTCACTTAAGTCTCTATTTAATTTCTTTATGTTACTAACTATTGGTTTTAAATCAAAACATTAAATTCAATCTAATATAACTATCGGGCTTAACTCATGTTGTTTATTTAGTAACTATGTATCTATGTGAAATCTTAATCGAGAAGAGTTTACGATGATGTGTACGTGAATCTTAGAGGAATTTTATGAGTCTTGACCGATAATGAGCTCGTGTTCCAATTTTCTTGGATTTTTTCATTATCCTTTCTTTCTTATTTTTCACATAAGTCTCTTTTTAATTTCTTTATGTTACTAACTATTGGTTTTAAATCAAAACATTCAATTCATTCTAATATAACTATCAGGCTTAACTCATATTGTTTATTTAGTAACTGTCTATGTGAACTCTTCATCGAGAAGAGTTTACGATGATGTGTACGTGAATCTTAGAGGAATTTTACGAGTCTTGACCGATAATGACCTCGTGTTCCAATTTTCTTTGATTTTGTTTCATTATCCTTTGTTTCTTAATTTTCACTTAAGTCTCTATTTAATTTCTTTATGTTACTAACTATTGGTTTTAAATCAAAACATTAAATTCAATCTAATATAACTATCGGGCTTAACTCATGTTGTTTATTTAGTAACTATGTATCTATGTGAACTCTTAATCGAGAAGAGTTTACGATGATGTGTACGTGAATCTTAGAGGAATTTTAGGAGTCTTAACCGATAATGACCTCGTGTTCCAATTTTCATTGATTTTGTTTCATTATCCTTTGTTTCTTAATTTTCACTTAAGTCTCTTTTTAATTTCTTTATGTTACTAACTATTGGTTTTAAATCAAAACATTCAATTCAATCTAATATAACTATCCGGCTTAACTCATATTGTTTATTTAGTAACTGTCTATGTGAACTCTTCATCGAGAAGAGTTTACGATGATGTGTACGTGAATCTTAGAGGAATTTTACGAGTCTTGACCGATAATGAACTCGTGTTCCAATTTTCTTTGATTTTGTTTCATTATCCTTTGTTTCTTAATTTTCACGTAAGTCTCTTTTTAATTTCTTTATGTTACTAACTATTGGTTTTAAATCAAAACATTCAATTCAATCTAATATAACTATCGGGCTTAACTCATATTGTTTATTTAGTAACTATCTATGTGAACTCTTAATCGAGAAGAGTTTACGATGATGTGTACGTGAATCTTAGAGGAATTTTACGAGTCTTGACCGATAATGAGCTCGTGTTCCAATTTTCTTGGATTTTTTCATTATCCTTTGTTTCTTATTTTTCACTTAAGTATGTTTTTAATTTCTTTATGTTACTAACTATTGGTTTTAAATCAAAACATTAAATTCAATCTAATATAACTATCGGGCTTAACTCATGTTGTTTATTTAGTAACTATGTATCTATGTGAACTCTTAATCGAGAAGAGTTTACGATGATGTGTACGTGAATCTTAGAGGAATTTTACGAGTGTTGACCGATAATGAGCTCGTGTTCCAATTTTCTTGGATTTTTTCATTATCCTTTGTTTCTTATTTTTCACTTAAGTCTCTTTTTAATTTCTTTATGTTACTAACTATTGGTTTTAAATCAAAACATTCAATTCAATCTAATATAACTATCAGGCTTAACTCATATTGTTTATTTAGTAACTGTCTATGTGAACTCTTAATCGAGAAGAGTTTACGATGATGTGTACGTGAATCTTAGAGGAATTTTACGAGTCTTGACCGATAATGACCTCATGTTCCAATTTTCTTTGATTTTGTTTCATTATCCTTTGTTTCTTAATTTTCACTTAAGTCTCTTTTTAATTTCTTTAGGTTACTATTTATTGGTTTTAAATCAAAACATTCAATTCAATCTAATATAACTATCGGGCTTAACTCATATTGTTTATTTAGTGACAATCTATGTGAACTCTTAATCGAGAAGAGTTTACGATGATGTGTACGAGAATCTTAGAGGAATTTTACAAGTCTTGACCGATAATGACCTCGAGTTCCAATTTTCTTTGATTTTTCTTAATTTTCACTTATGTCTCTATTTAATTTCTTTATGTTACTAACTATTGGTTTTAAATCAAAACATTAAATTCAATCTAATATAACTATCGGGCTTAACTCATGTTGTTTATTTAGTAACTATGTATCTATGTGAAATCTTAATCGAGAAGAGTTTACGATGATGTGTACGTGAATCTTAGAGGAATTTTACGAGTCTTGACCGATAATGAGCTCGTGTTCCAATTTTCTTGGATTTTTTCATTATCCTTTCTTTCTTATTTTTCACATAAGTCTCTTTTTAATTTCTTTATGTTACTAACTATTGGTTTTAAATCAAAACATTCAATTCATTCTAATATAACTATCAGGCTTAACTCATATTGTTTATTTAGTAACTGTCTATGTGAACTCTTCATCGAGAAGAGTTTACGATGATGTGTACGTGAATCTTAGAGGAATTTTACGAGTCTTGACCGATAATGACCTCCTGTTCCAATTTTCTTTGATTTTGTTTCATTATCCTTTGTTTCTTAATTTTCACTTAAGTCTCTATTTAATTTCTTTATGTTACTAACTATTGGTTTTAAATCAAAACATTAAATTCAATCTAATATAACTATCGGGCTTAACTCATGTTGTTTATTTAGTAACTATGTATCTATGTGAACTCTTAATCGAGAAGAGTTTACGATGATGTGTACGTGAATCTTAGAGGAATTTTAGGAGTCTTAACCGATAATGACCTCGTGTTCCAATTTTCATTGATTTTGTTTCATTATCCTTTGTTTCTTAATTTTCACTTAAGTCTCTTTTTAATTTCTTTATGTTACTAACTATTGGTTTTAAATCAAAACATTCAATTCAATCTAATATAACTATCCGGCTTAACTCATATTGTTTATTTAGTAACTATCTATGTGAACTCTTAATCGAGAAGAGTTTACGATGATGTGTGCGTGAATCTTAGACGAATTTTACGAGTCTTGACCGATAATGAGCTCGTGTTCCAATTTTTTTGGATTTTTTCATTATCCTTTGTTTCTTATTTTTCACTTAAGTCTCTATTTAATTTCTTTATGTTACTAACTATTGGTTTTAAATCAAAACATTAAATTCAATCTAATATAACTATCGGGCTTAACTCATGTTGTTTATTTAGTAACTATGTATCTATGTGAACTCTTAATCGAGAAGAGTTTACGATGATGTGTACGTGAATCTTAGAGGAATTTTACGAGTCTTGACCGATAAAGAGCTCGTGTTCCAATTTTCTTGGATTTTGTTTCATTATCCTTTGTTTCTTAATTTTCACTTAAGTCTCTTTTTAATTTCTTTATGTTACTAACTATTGGTTTTAAATCAAAACATTCAATTCAATCTAATATAACTATCGGGCTTAACTCATGTTGTTTATTTAGTAACTATGTATCTATGTGAACTCTTAATCGAGAAGAGTTTACGATGATGTGTACGTGAATCTTAGATGAATTTTACGAGTCTTGACCGATAATGAGCTCGTGTTCCAATTTTCTTGGATTTTGTTTCATTATCCTTTGTTTCTTAATTTTCACTTAAGTCTCTTTTTAATTTCTTTATGTTACTAACTATTGGTTTTAAATCAAAACATTCAATTCAATCTAATATAACTATCGGGCTTAACTCATATTGTTTATTTAGTAACTATCTAAGTGAACTCTTAATCGAGAAGAGTTTACGATGATGTGTACGTGAATCTTAGAGGAATTTTACGAGTCTTGATCGATAATGAGCTCGTGTTCCAATTTTTTTGGATTTTTTCATTATCCTTTGTTTCTTATTTTTCACTTAAGTCTCTATTTAATTTCTTTATGTTACTAACTATTGGTTTTAAATCAAAACATTAAATTCAATCTAATATAACTATCGGGCTTAACTCATGTTGTTTATTTAGTAATTATGTATCTATGTGAACTCTTAATCGAGAAGAGTTTACGATGATGTGTACGTGAATCTTAGAGGAATTTTACGAGTCTTGACCGATAATGAGCTCGTGTTCCAATTTTCTTGGATTTTTTCATTATCCTTTTTTTCTTATTTTTCACTTAAGTATCTTTTTAATTTCTTTATGTTACTAACTATTGGTTTTAAATCAAAACATTCAATTCAATCTAATATAACTGTAACGGCCCAGGATTATGATTCCCAGGTTACGTTTCGAGGGATAAAACCCCTCGTTAGGACCTTGCGCCCCGAGTACAGGTTGAAGGTTTCAAAACTTACTTTAGTGGTTTCAAGGGGGATTTCATACCCAAAATCGAAGGGATCGTTGGAATCCCCGGGGAAGTCCCCTGTACCTGTCGTAATCTAAGCGTGGAAATCAGAAATCATACGACTAGCGAAAACAAGTATAATACAAAAGTGTGCCACGGCAGAGCCGGGTCAAAACGGAGTCTAAAGTGTAAATCCGAAAAAGTATAATCAGAGCCTGGTGAAGTCTATACTCCAGCGCTCACTCTCCGCCGACAAAATGACCCGCGCAATAAGCAAACAGCACCGATAGGATGAACATAAATAATACCTAAAAAAATTGATATGGGGCGGGATCAGATCGATGCCCACTTAACTCTGCATCCCAACCATAGGCACCCATATACGCTATTCCTAATAAAGATGCTTCTAGATGCATGGCGGAACATTAACACACTAACATGCTCCTAAGATCAAGTGCATAATAATAATAAGGCCTTAGCACAGAATACCAAGTGGTATGTCCCTCTCCTACCTCCACCCCTTCCGATAGGTGGAGACTGGCCAGCTCGTGAATGCATTCATTCATAATTGGGCGGCACGCATGCCTAACCCGTTCCGCAATAAAGCCCGCAGGCATCTCATAATATAAGGAAGTGCATGACTCGATTGACTCAGGGTACCCGATGAGGCTGGGCTACCCTATGACCCTAGCAATGACTCTAGTTACTTCACAGATAACGGCCGTTCTGTTTACATACGCATAAAGAAATGGGATGCTCAACGTAGATGCAACCTAGCATGGTACTACATGGCATGCTGATCATGAATGCAACACCTAGTATATCATGCACCTAAAGCAGGGAATAGCTCTATTCAATCTGAGTAAGCTCCGAAGAGACTTACCTGGTATCGCAGAACAGCAAAAGGCAATCAACCAGGCAATATGAAATCCGACACGTCACAGATGATCACCTAACAAGTATAAGCACATCAATGAGTCTATCTCTAAGGCACACAAAGCATAGAATTATCACACACACAACTTCACAACTTAACATACTAACCATCACATCATCATTTCCATATTATCAACCTTATCTCATAATCTATCATCTCAACTTCTCACAACCATGCTCAATATAATTCTCCAATTCACCAACTTAAGATAATTCCCATTTCATACTTAACCAATTTGCATGCCATCATCTCAAAATCTTACTTAGCATATAATTGCACATCTTCAACATAATCATATAACATTTATCCAAAAATAATAAATCACCACAATATCATATATTAAATCTCAAACAACATTTTATATTTTAAATCCCAATAATTTACATACTACTTCTGACATCTTTTATTTTAACAACTTTATAAAATATTTATAAAAACCCAACAATATTTATTTAATCAAAACATCCTTTTTAATTTACCAACCCAAACCCTTATTTTATAAAAATCACCAAAACCGGCCCATATGTTCTAAATAACCCAAACCGAACCCATGTTTATATTAAACCAAACCGGCCCTTTCTTGTGTAACCCAACCGAGCCCTGTTCCCTACTAACCCAAATCTGAAGACCAGAAGAAATAGGCCCAACATACCAACTCGGCCCAGTTAGAAAATTAGGCCCAAAATCAAACCCTCTTATTTCCCATTTTTTTAAAACAACCGGGTTTTAGAAGGAAATAGAAAGGAAAGGGGCCCCAAAAGCTGATGTGTAAAAAAAAAGAGGCGGGCCCAGGTGAGGATGTGGCAAGTGATGTGGCGTGGGAAGGGGGCCCCACGTCTCCTTCTTCTTCCTCCCAGATCTGTCGAAGGAAAGAGCAGAGGGGAGCTGCGGCGTTCGACGGAGAAGAAGAAGAGAAGGGGCGGGGAGGCTCGCCGGCGGCGGTGGAGCTGGGCTCCGGCCACCCCTTCCGACGCTAGGGACCACGAATCAAACGAGAAAAGAAAAGGGAGAGAAAGCGCTCACCGAGATGTTCGAAGCTTCGTCGGGATCTCGATGGACTCGCCGGAGTCGGAATCACGCAGCTCGGCCTAAGGACGGAGCAAGGAGAGTTAAAGATGGAAGCTTGCTCGATTTGAAGGTGGAAGAGAGTAAGAGCGAGCGAAACGGGGCGGCGGGGCCTTACCGAGACGAAACGGAAACAGGACAGGAGGAGGCGGTGGCGGCGCCGGCGGTCCCGGGAGGTGGGGCTGCTGCTCCGGGGTGGCTCGAGGGCGTCGAGGCTTCTCCTGCTGCTGGGTCGAAGAGAGGAGCAAGGTGGGTGGAAGCGTGGCTCCTTGGCTCGGCAAAACAGGGCGCGAGAAGGGAGTTGTGGGCGGCGCTGGTGGTCGGCGACGGAGGCGTGATGGTGGAGGTGCGGTGGCAGCGTGGTGGCGGGGAGGAGAGGAGAGGTGGTGGCGGCGGAATGGAGCTCAAGGGAGCCAAGCTTTGGGTCTGTTTGGTTGTGACAGTGAAACGCCGAGAGAGAGGGTAGGGGAATCTGATTTTTCAAAGGTCAAATTGCCACACAAAGAGGTCTTATTTTTGTGAAGAGTGATGTATTGTTTGTTTGCCAAAATAAGGGGAAACCAAGTAGAGAGGGAGGGAAGGTGAGGATAAGATTTTACCTCAATTGGGAGGTGATGAGTTGGATAGATAAGGATTCGGAATATGACGGAATTGAGAGCTCGGGTCGGGAATTTAAATTTCCGCTGATTGATCGTTCAAAACCCGAAATGAAAGACGGAATTGATTTTTAAATCGGAACATTTGGGTCGGAATTTATTTTAAATTCATTTTGATTTTCTTTTTCCGAAATTAATATTTTAAAATTCCGAGCCTTTACATCATCCACCTCTAAAAAACAAGTCTCGTCCCCGAGACTAAAATCATTATAAAGTGGGGATGAAGTTGGAATTGGTGAGTCCAAGGATCACGTCATCGATCCCGTAAGTACCTCATAAGTGCCCCCATGAGATCTCACAGTACCGTCGTCATGACCATAATACTCCTAATCGGTCGTAGTAAGGATGTGGTAGGGGCCCCTACCACACCCCACTCCGACTCCTCGGGCATACCATAACTCGAAAACCATCATGACATCTCCGCTAGGTCTTAGCAAGCGATCTACAGGTGCCCCCATACATGCTTGTATCCACTTCGTGGGGCGTCATAATGAAAGCTCGGGTTGGAATAGTCTTCTCAAATCTATGTTTCCTTTTTAAATCACCATTTGATATTCTTTAAATTCGACATTAAACAAGGCATTCCCAATTTTCCCAAATTTCCCAATCATTCTACATCCACCTCTAAAGGCTAATCCCACATTCTCTTCCTAGGTTCCGAGTCAAATCATAATTCCACAATTCAATCTCTAGCATTTCTAATATTTGGTATCATGGATATAGAAGAATGATCATATTCTCAAGATAAACAGAAGATTATAGCACATCAAAGGCAGTCACATACCATAATATCTAGCACATCATCATATCATCGAGGCTCATCACATCATATCACCAAGGATCTGCACATAACTACCACGTATAAGCACACAAATCAAGGAGATACTACTAACCAATCCCAACCAACCAACTAGGCATACTCACCGCACTCGAGAGGTCAAGGTAATGTCTACGCTCGGCTCAACATAGGACGCAAGTAGTTCATCTAAGACATCTCCATAGCTAGCCCGAATGCTCTCCTCAGTCTCCCATGTGGCCTCCTCAGGGCTCCTCCTAGACCACTGAACCAGAAGCAAAGGAACCTCCCTGTTCCTAAGCTTCTTGACACGACGATCAAGGACCCTCACCGGACGCTCTACAAAGGTATGGTCAGGCTCAATGTGAAGGTCTGAGTGGTCAAGGACATGACTAGGATCGGGAATATACTGACGGAGCTGGGAGACATGAAAGACGTCATGGACGCCGGCTAAGGATGGAGGTAAGGCTAAACGGTAGGCTACCACACCGACTCTCTCTAGGATCTCAAATGGGCCAATGAACCTCGGACTCAACTTTCCTTTGATGCCGAACCGTCGAACTCCCCTGGTGGGCGAAACTCGAAGCCATACATGCGAGCCTACCTCGAACTCAAGCTCGGTCCTCCGTCTGTCCGCATACTTCTTCTGTCGATCCTGGGCTACCCTCATATGCTCTCGGATGCGACCAACCTTATCAACTGTCTCTCTGACCATCTCGGGCAACGACAGAACTGTATCTGCAGGCTCGTCCCAGCAAACCGGCGACTTGCATCGCCTCCCATACAAAGCCTTATATGGGGCCATCTCGATCGACGCGTGGTAGCTGTTGTTGTAGGAAAACTCCACTAGCGGTAGGTGCTTGACCCAATGATCGCCCCAGTCCAAGACGCACGATCGCAACATGTCCTCCAACGTCTGAATCGTCCTCTCGCTCTGGCCATCTGTCTGCGGGTGATAAGCCGTACTGAAATGCAATCTGGAGCCCAAACTCTCCTGAACCTGCTGCCAAAACCTCGAGGTGAAGCGCCCATCTCGATCAGATACGATCCTCTCTGGTACTCCATGAAGCCTCACAATCTGGCGAATGAACTCGTCTGCTAACTTCGATGCTGGCCATGTCTCCTGAATAGCTATGAAATGGGCCGACTTGGTCAACCTGTCGACCACGACCCAAATAGCGTCGAATCCTCTGACGTCTCGCCTCAGCCCAGTGACGAAATCCATGGAGATATCCGTCCACTTCCACTCGGGAACTGGAAGTGACTGGACGGGTCCTCCCGGCCTCTGGTGATCAATCCGAACCTGCTGGCAAACCTGACATCTGGCCACAAACTCTGTGATGTCTGCTCTCATCCTCTGCCACCAATAACTCGTCCTCAGATCCTGATACATCTTATTCGTCCCTGGATGGACAGAATAAGGGGTGGAGTGAGCCTCCTGCATGATCCTCTGCCTCAAATCTGACGTCGATGGAACTACAACTCTGCCCTGGAAGGTCAGCATCCCGTCTGCTCTCTCTGCAAGGTCTCTGAATCTGCCCTGAGCCATCCGCTCTCTCAGAACTGCAATCTCTGGACAATCTGCCTGACCCTGCCGAATCTCTGCTGACAACTCAGCCTGCACCTCTAAGAACGACAACCGTCCGCAATCCCGCTGAATCCACACCTCAAAGCAGCATCTCAACAGATCTCTCTGCAAATCTCGCTGAGCTGTAAGCCTCTCAACTGCCACCTCATGATGAGTCTTCCTACTCAACGCATCTGCCACTACATTGACCTTCCCTGGATGATAGACTATGTCCAAGTCATAGTCCTTCAGAAGCTCCAACCATCGTCTCTGACGCATGTTGAGCTCCTTCTGCGTGAAGATGTACTTCAAGCTCTTGTGATCTGTCATCACCTTGCAAGAAGTACCATACAGATAATGCCTCCAGATCTTCAGAGCGTGAATCACGGCTGCCAACTCCAAATCATGGATGGGGTAAGACACCTCTGCAGGCTTCAGCTGACGCGAAGCATAAGCGATGACCCGATCTCTCTGATGCAGAACACAACCCAAGCCGGAATGCGAAGCATCTGTGTGGATAACGAAGTCCTCTGTCCCATCTGGCAGAGCTAACACCGGAGCAGTCGTCAACTTCTGCTTCAAAAGCTCAAAGCTGGCCTGACAATCTGAACTCCACTCGAAGGGGACGTCCTTCTTCAGCAGCTGCGTCATCGGTCTAGCAATACTCGAGAAGCCCTGGACGAACCTCCTGTAGTAACTAGCCAATCCCAGGAATGAGCGGATATCTCTGACGTTCTTGGGCACCTCCCAAGCAACGATGGCATCAATCTTTGCCAGATCCACGGCAACTCCCTCAGCTGAAATAACGTGGCCTAAGAAAGCCACCTCTGTGAGCCAGAACTCACACTTGCTGTACTTCCCATACAGCTGATGCTTCCTCAGCGTCTCTAGCACAATCCTCAAATGTTCCTCGTGCTCCTCTCTACTCCTCGAGTAGACTAAGATGTCATCGATGAAGACGACGACGAACTTGTCCAAGAAGTCGATGAACACTCGGTTCATGAGCTCCATGAACGCGGCGGGTGCATTGGTCAGCCCAAACGGCATGACCACGAACTCGTAGTGACCATAGCGGGTCCGAAAAGCGGTCTTCGGAACATCCTCTGGCTTCACCCTCAGCTGATGATAGCCCGACCTCAAATCGATCTTCGAGAAGACCACGGCGCCCTGCAGCTGATCCATCAGATCGTCAATCCGGGGAAGAGGATAACGGTTCTTCACCGTCGCCCGGTTCAGCTCCCGATAATCGATGCACAGTCTCAGCGACCCATCCTTCTTCTTGACGAATAGCACTGGCGCTCCCCAAGGCGATGCACTAGGTCGAATGTAGCCCTTCTCAGCTAGCTCCTCTAGCTGAGCCTTCAGCTCGGCCATCTCCGTCGGTGCCATGCGATAAGGAACTCGCGAGATAGGCCTGGTGCCTGGCTCCAACTCAATCGCAAAGTCGACCTCTCTCGGCGGGGGAAGTCCTGGCAGCTCCTCTGGAAACACATCTGCGAAGTCTCTGACAACGGGAACATCTGATACACTGGGGTGCGTGCGATCCACCTCTAAAGCATAACACCAATACCCGACGCAACCCTGGTCTAAAAGTCTAGCGGCTCTGACTACGCTGATGAGTGATCCATTCCTCTTGGGGTCGCTCCCCCAAACCTGGTGCTCGGTCCCGTCGGATGCCAAAATCGACACTGTCCTCGTCCGCAAGTTGATGATAGCCCCGTAGTAGTCCATGAAGTCCATACCCAAGATGAGATCGTCCATCCTCAATGGCATAACTATAAGGTCGGTAAGCCACTCTCGCTCACCTATCCGAATGGGGCACCCTAAAATCTCACGACTCGTCCTAACCTTGGCCCCATCCGCCAGACCAATAGTAAGGGGTGAACCACTCATGCAGCTCAGGCTCAGCCTGGCCACGCACGCCTCTGCTATGAAGCAGTGAGTCGCACCAGTGTCAAACAAGATAGATAGGCACTCATCATGGAAGAATATCGTACCTGCGGATGTCGGGGCTGAGCGGTCATCAGCATGCATCTGAAATACGCGGGGCGGTGGGGGTAATCCTGGTCCTCGACCTCCTGAACTCTGGCCACGATCATACCCTGACCCTGACGGTCCTGCAGAAGATGATCCACGACCCTGACCTGACCCAGATGGTCCTCTACCTCCACGTCCAGAACCTCTACCTCCTCTACCTCCGCCTCGGCCTCTGCCGGAAGGGTCACCTCGTCCCTGGCCCTGGCCCTGGCCCTGGGGATATGTCAGCAATGGTGGCTGAGGAGCCACAGGAAGTCTCGGTGGCTGTGCAGTAGCGGAAGCTCCACGACTTTGAGGGCATGTAGCAGCTCGGTGCCCCATGGTACCACAGGTATAGCAGACAGTCGAACGGTCTGGGCAAGAAGCAATGAAGTGGCCCTTCCCGAAACACCCATGGCAAGTCCTCACTCTGGCGTCTCCTCCATAAGAAGTCTGAACTGGGGGTGCTCTCTGTGCAGCTCCGTAATATCCTCCTCTAAACGCTCCTCTCCTAGATCTGTCATCTCCACGGGTGTCGGCTGGACGCGCCCTCTTCGCATCAGGGCGGACAGTAGAGTAGGACGTCTCACACAGAATCCTCTGCTGATTGTACATAAGGATGACCTCCAGAAATCGGTCAAAGCTGACAGCTCCCAACCTGGACGCATGCAGAAGTACAGCAGGCGGCAATCTCATAGACAGCAAACGGATCCGACTCTCGTCTGATGGACATAGGTGATCGCAGTATATCAGCTCGCTCTTGAACTGGCGAACGATAGCAGCTACAGAAGCCGACCGGTCATAGGTGTCGCGCATAAAAGATACCTCCCTAGCCATCTGTATCCCTGGTGGGCAGTACTCTCTCATCATCAGGGATCTGAACTCGTCATAGGTCCACTCGCTCCGCTCCTTCTTGCAGACAAACCACCTAGCATTCGCGTCCTCTCGCAGAAGTCCAGCAGCAAGCCTCTGTCTCTCAGAGTCAAGTACAGCAACATGGTCAAATAACCCCTCCATATCACGCAGCCATCTCTCAACGTCATCTCCGACGCCTCCCGCGAAGGTCGGCGGGCTACACTGAGCAAACCTCTTGACCCAATCGATGCGCTTCTCAGGGCGCGCATCGACCACAGGCTCGGCTGGCTGCTGAACTGGAACCTCTGGCGTCGGCGCCGTAGATCGAGCCCCTCCGCGTAACTCGCTCAGAATATCATGGAGCGCTGCCTCTAGCTGCCCAATCCTAGTCTCTGGGGAAACTGGCACCCGGTCATCAGCTCGCGGTGGTGAAACTCGCTCCTCAGCACCCTCAGCGGCAACTCGACGAGGGCGTCCCCTGCCGCGACGCGCCCTACCCCCACGCCCATCTAAGCCACGTCTCGGATCAACCATACTTGCTACATAACAATAATTATATCACTCAGCACAGAAGCACTCAACGATTCAATATGACCCCCTTCAAGGAGGATCGCCCTCAGGCCCAATTGAATTGAAGACATACAAGCACAGAGACGATCTATGCCGCCCTTCGGAGGACGGCTAACCGGAGGGGCAAATACCTCACGGTCTCCTAACCCGTTTTACTCCAACGCTCGAGTTCCTTGGAGTCTTCACAACCCATCTGTAAAAGAAGCTAGTATTTTGCCTACCTTCCCCGAACTCTACATCCATAAGGGATGCCTATCGCATAGTCTCTACCCCACGAGATTGCCATTCATAATTGATTAATTTGTGCTTATATCCAATTAAATTCATTTTGCCCCTTGAAAACAATTGGAAAACCACTTGAAAACAATTTGAAAGCCTTGGGCCATTTTCAAAACCACTTCAACCTATCATACTCGGATTGCAAAACCTCGCTCTGATACCACCCTTTGTAACGGCCCAGGATTATGATTCCCAGGTTACGTTTCGAGGGATAAAACCCCTCGTTAGGACCTTGCGCCCCGAGTACAGGTTGAAGGTTTCAAAACTTACTTTAGTGGTTTCAAGGGGGATTTCATACCCAAAATCGAAGGGATCGTTGGAATCCCCGGGGAAGTCCCCTGTACCTGTCGTAATCTAAGCGTGGAAATCAGAAATCATACGACTAGCGAAAACAAGTATAATACAAAAGTGTGCCACGGCAGAGCCGGGTCAAAACGGAGTCTAAAGTGTAAATCCGAAAAAGTATAATCAGAGCCTGGTGAAGTCTATACTCCAGCGCTCACTCTCCGCCGACAAAATGACCCGCGCAATAAGCAAACAGCACCGATAGGATGAACATAAATAATACCTAAAAAAATTGATATGGGGCGGGATCAGATCGATGCCCACTTAACTCTGCATCCCAACCATAGGCACCCATATACGCTATTCCTAATAAAGATGCTTCTAGATGCATGGCGGAACATTAACACACTAACATGCTCCTAAGATCAAGTGCATAATAATAATAAGGCCTTAGCACAGAATACCAAGTGGTATGTCCCTCTCCTACCTCCACCCCTTCCGATAGGTGGAGACTGGCCAGCTCGTGAATGCATTCATTCATAATTGGGCGGCACGCATGCCTAACCCGTTCCGCAATAAAGCCCGCAGGCATCTCATAATATAAGGAAGTGCATGACTCGATTGACTCAGGGTACCCGATGAGGCTGGGCTACCCTATGACCCTAGCAATGACTCTAGTTACTTCACAGATAACGGCCGTTCTGTTTACATACGCATAAAGAAATGGGATGCTCAACGTAGATGCAACCTAGCATGGTACTACATGGCATGCTGATCATGAATGCAACACCTAGTATATCATGCACCTAAAGCAGGGAATAGCTCTATTCAATCTGAGTAAGCTCCGAAGAGACTTACCTGGTATCGCAGAACAGCAAAAGGCAATCAACCAGGCAATATGAAATCCGACACGTCACAGATGATCACCTAACAAGTATAAGCACATCAATGAGTCTATCTCTAAGGCACACAAAGCATAGAATTATCACACACACAACTTCACAACTTAACATACTAACCATCACATCATCATTTCCATATTATCAACCTTATCTCATAATCTATCATCTCAACTTCTCACAACCATGCTCAATATAATTCTCCAATTCACCAACTTAAGATAATTCCCATTTCATACTTAACCAATTTGCATGCCATCATCTCAAAATCTTACTTAGCATATAATTGCACATCTTCAACATAATCATATAACATTTATCCAAAAATAATAAATCACCACAATATCATATATTAAATCTCAAACAACATTTTATATTTTAAATCCCAATAATTTACATACTACTTCTGACATCTTTTATTTTAACAACTTTATAAAATATTTATAAAAACCCAACAATATTTATTTAATCAAAACATCCTTTTTAATTTACCAACCCAAACCCTTATTTTATAAAAATCACCAAAACCGGCCCATATGTTCTAAATAACCCAAACCGAACCCATGTTTATATTAAACCAAACCGGCCCTTTCTTGTGTAACCCAACCGAGCCCTGTTCCCTACTAACCCAAATCTGAAGACCAGAAGAAATAGGCCCAACATACCAACTCGGCCCAGTTAGAAAATTAGGCCCAAAATCAAACCCTCTTATTTCCCATTTTTTTAAAACAACCGGGTTTTAGAAGGAAATAGAAAGGAAAGGGGCCCCAAAAGCTGATGTGTAAAAAAAAAGAGGCGGGCCCAGGTGAGGATGTGGCAAGTGATGTGGCGTGGGAAGGGGGCCCCACGTCTCCTTCTTCTTCCTCCCAGATCTGTCGAAGGAAAGAGCAGAGGGGAGCTGCGGCGTTCGACGGAGAAGAAGAAGAGAAGGGGCGGGGAGGCTCGCCGGCGGCGGTGGAGCTGGGCTCCGGCCACCCCTTCCGACGCTAGGGACCACGAATCAAACGAGAAAAGAAAAGGGAGAGAAAGCGCTCACCGAGATGTTCGAAGCTTCGTCGGGATCTCGATGGACTCGCCGGAGTCGGAATCACGCAGCTCGGCCTAAGGACGGAGCAAGGAGAGTTAAAGATGGAAGCTTGCTCGATTTGAAGGTGGAAGAGAGTAAGAGCGAGCGAAACGGGGCGGCGGGGCCTTACCGAGACGAAACGGAAACAGGACAGGAGGAGGCGGTGGCGGCGCCGGCGGTCCCGGGAGGTGGGGCTGCTGCTCCGGGGTGGCTCGAGGGCGTCGAGGCTTCTCCTGCTGCTGGGTCGAAGAGAGGAGCAAGGTGGGTGGAAGCGTGGCTCCTTGGCTCGGCAAAACAGGGCGCGAGAAGGGAGTTGTGGGCGGCGCTGGTGGTCGGCGACGGAGGCGTGATGGTGGAGGTGCGGTGGCAGCGTGGTGGCGGGGAGGAGAGGAGAGGTGGTGGCGGCGGAATGGAGCTCAAGGGAGCCAAGCTTTGGGTCTGTTTGGTTGTGACAGTGAAACGCAGAGAGAGGGTAGGGGAATCTGATTTTTCAAAGGTCAAATTGCCACACAAAGAGGTCTTATTTTTGTGAAGAGTGATGTATTGTTTGTTTGCCAAAATAAGGGGAAACCAAGTAGAGAGGGAGGGAAGGTGAGGATAAGATTTTACCTCAATTGGGAGGTGATGAGTTGGATAGATAAGGATTCGGAATATGACGGAATTGAGAGCTCGGGTCGGGAATTTAAATTTCCGCTGATTGATCGTTCAAAACCCGAAATGAAAGACGGAATTGATTTTTAAATCGGAACATTTGGGTCGGAATTTATTTTAAATTCATTTTGATTTTCTTTTTCCGAAATTAATATTTTAAAATTCCGAGCCTTTACATCATCCACCTCTAAAAAACAAGTCTCGTCCCCGAGACTAAAATCATTATAAAGTGGGGATGAAGTTGGAATTGGTGAGTCCAAGGATCACGTCATCGATCCCGTAAGTACCTCATAAGTGCCCCCATGAGATCTCACAGTACCGTCGTCATGACCATAATACTCCTAATCGGTCGTAGTAAGGATGTGGTAGGGGCCCCTACCACACCCCACTCCGACTCCTCGGGCATACCATAACTCGAAAACCATCATGACATCTCCGCTAGGTCTTAGCAAGCGATCTACAGGTGCCCCCATACATGCTTGTATCCACTTCGTGGGGCGTCATAATGAAAGCTCGGGTTGGAATAGTCTTCTCAAATCTATGTTTCCTTTTTAAATCACCATTTGATATTCTTTAAATTCGACATTAAACAAGGCATTCCCAATTTTCCCAAATTTCCCAATCATTCTACATCCACCTCTAAAGGCTAATCCCACATTCTCTTCCTAGGTTCCGAGTCAAATCATAATTCCACAATTCAATCTCTAGCATTTCTAATATTTGGTATCATGGATATAGAAGAATGATCATATTCTCAAGATAAACAGAAGATTATAGCACATCAAAGGCAGTCACATACCATAATATCTAGCACATCATCATATCATCGAGGCTCATCACATCATATCACCAAGGATCTGCACATAACTACCACGTATAAGCACACAAATCAAGGAGATACTACTAACCAATCCCAACCAACCAACTAGGCATACTCACCGCACTCGAGAGGTCAAGGTAATGTCTACGCTCGGCTCAACATAGGACGCAAGTAGTTCATCTAAGACATCTCCATAGCTAGCCCGAATGCTCTCCTCAGTCTCCCATGTGGCCTCCTCAGGGCTCCTCCTAGACCACTGAACCAGAAGCAAAGGAACCTCCCTGTTCCTAAGCTTCTTGACACGACGATCAAGGACCCTCACCGGACGCTCTACAAAGGTATGGTCAGGCTCAATGTGAAGGTCTGAGTGGTCAAGGACATGACTAGGATCGGGAATATACTGACGGAGCTGGGAGACATGAAAGACGTCATGGACGCCGGCTAAGGATGGAGGTAAGGCTAAACGGTAGGCTACCACACCGACTCTCTCTAGGATCTCAAATGGGCCAATGAACCTCGGACTCAACTTTCCTTTGATGCCGAACCGTCGAACTCCCCTGGTGGGCGAAACTCGAAGCCATACATGCGAGCCTACCTCGAACTCAAGCTCGGTCCTCCGTCTGTCCGCATACTTCTTCTGTCGATCCTGGGCTACCCTCATATGCTCTCGGATGCGACCAACCTTATCAACTGTCTCTCTGACCATCTCGGGCAACGACAGAACTGTATCTGCAGGCTCGTCCCAGCAAACCGGCGACTTGCATCGCCTCCCATACAAAGCCTTATATGGGGCCATCTCGATCGACGCGTGGTAGCTGTTGTTGTAGGAAAACTCCACTAGCGGTAGGTGCTTGACCCAATGATCGCCCCAGTCCAAGACGCATGATCGCAACATGTCCTCCAACGTCTGAATCGTCCTCTCGCTCTGGCCATCTGTCTGCGGGTGATAAGCCGTACTGAAATGCAATCTGGAGCCCAAACTCTCCTGAACCTGCTGCCAAAACCTCGAGGTGAAGCGCCCATCTCGATCAGATACGATCCTCTCTGGTACTCCATGAAGCCTCACAATCTGGCGAATGAACTCGTCTGCTAACTTCGATGCTGGCCATGTCTCCTGAATAGCTATGAAATGGGCCGACTTGGTCAACCTGTCGACCACGACCCAAATAGCGTCGAATCCTCTGACGTCTCGCCTCAAGTCAATCTAATATAACTATCGGGCTTAACTCATGTTGTTTATTTAGTAACTATCTATGTGAACTCTTAATCGAGAAGAGTTTACGATGATGTGTACGTGAATCTTAGAGGAATTTTACGAGTCTTGATCGATTATGACCTCGTGTTCCAATTTTCTTGGATTTTTTTTCATTATCCTTTGTTTCTTATTTTTAACTTAAGTCTCTTTTTAATTTCTATATGTTACTAACTATTGGTTTAAATCAAAACATTCAATTCAATCTAATATAACTATCGGGCGTAACTCATATTGTTTATTTAGTAACTATCTATGTGAACTCTTAATCGAGAAGAGTTTACGATGATGTGTACGTGAATCTTAGAGGAATTTTACGAGTCTTGACCGATAATGACCTCGTGTTCCAATTTTCTTTGATTTTGTTTCATTATCCTTTGTTTCTTAATTTTCACTTAAGTCTGTTTTTAATTTCTTTATGTTACTAACTATTGGTTTTAAATCAAAACATTCAATTCAATCTAATATAACTATCGGGCTTAACTCATATTGTTTATTTAGTAACTATCTATGTGAACACTTAATCGAGAAGAGTTTACGATGATGTGTACGTGAATCTTAGACGAATTTTACGAGTCTTGACCGATAATGACCTCGTGTTCCAATTTTATTGGATTTTGTTTCATTATCCTTTGTTTCTTAATTTTCACTTAAGTCTCTATTTAATTTCTTTATGTTACTAACTATTGGTTTTAAATCAAAACATTAAATTCAATCTAATATAACTATCGGGCTTAACTCATGTTGTTTATTTAGTAACTATATATCTATGTGAACTCTTAATCGAGAAGAGTTTACGATGATGTGTACGTGAATCTTATAGGAATTTTATGAGTCTTCACCGATAATAAGCTCGGGTTCCAATTTTCTTGGATTTTTTCATTATCCTTTGTTTCTTATTTTTCACTTAAGTCTCTTTTTAATTTCTTTATGTTACTAACTATTGGTTTTAAATCAAAACATTCAATTCAATCTAATATAACTATCGGGCGTAACTCATATTGTTTATTTAGTAACTATCTATGTGAACTCTTAATCGAGAAGAGTTTACGATGATGTGTACGTGAATCTTAGAGGAATTTTACGAGTCTTGACCGATAATGACCTCGTGTTCCAATTTTCTTTGATTTTGTTTCATTATCCTTTGTTTCTTAATTTTCACTTAAGTCTCTTTTTAATTTCTTTATGTTACTAACTATTGGTTTTAAATCAAAACATTCAATTCAATCTAATATAACTATCGGGCTTAACTCATATTGTTTATTTAGTAACTATCTATGTGAACTCTTAATCGAGAAGAGTTTACGATGATGTGTACGTGAATCTTAGAGGAATTTTACGAGTCTTGACCGATAATGACCTCGTGTTCCAATTTTATTGGATTTTGTTTCATTATCCTTTGTTTCTTATTTTTCACTTAAGTCTCTTTTTACTTTCTTTATGTTACTAACTATTGGTTTTAAATCAAAACATTCAATTCAATCTAATATAACTATCGGGCTTAACTCATATTGTTTATTTAGTAACTATCTATGTGAACTCTTAATCGAGAAGAGTTTACGATGATGTGTACGTGAATCTTAGAGGAATTTTACGAGTCTTGACCGATAATGACCTCGTGTTCCAATTTTATTGGATTTTGTTTCATTATCCTTTGTTTCTTATTTTTCACTTAAGTCTCTATTTAATTTCTTTATGTTACTAACTATTGGTTTTAAATCAAAACATTAAATTCAATCTAATATAACTATCGGGCATAACTCATGTTGTTTATTTAGTAACTATATATCTATGTTAACTCTTAATCGAGAAGAGTTTACAATGATGTGTACGTGAATCCTAGAGGAATTTTACGAGTCGTGACCGATAATGAGCTCGTGTTCCAATTTTCTTGGATTTTTTCATTATCCTTTGTTTCTTATTTTTAACTTAAGTCTCTTTTTAATTTCTTTATGTTACTAACTATTGGTTTTAAATCAAAACATTCAATTCAATCTAATATAACTATCGGGCTTAACTCATATTGTTTATTTAGTAACTATCTATGTGAACTCTTAATCGAGAAGAGTTTACGATGATGTGTACGTGAATCTTAGACGAATTTTACGAGTCTTGACCGATAATGAGCTCGTGTTCCAATTTTTTTGGATTTTTTCATTATCCTTTGTTTCTTATTTTTCACTTAAGTCTCTATTTAATTTCTTTATATTACTAACTATTGGTTTTAAATCAAAACATTAAATTCAATCTAATATAACTATCGGGCTTAACTCATGTTGTTTATTTAGTAACTATATATCTATGTGAACTCTTAATCGAGAAGAGTTTACGATGATGTGTACGTGAATCTTAGAGGAATTTTACGAGTCTTGACCGATAATGACCTCGTGTTCCAATTTTATTGGATTTTGTTTCATTATCCTTTGTTTCTTATTTTTCACTTAAGTCTCTTTTTAATTTCTTTATGTTACTAACTATTGGTTTTAAATCAAAACATTCAATTCAATCTAATATAACTATCAGGCTTAACTCATATTGTTTATTTAGTAACTATCTATGTGAACTCTTAATCGAGAAGAGTTTACGATGATGTGTACGTGAATCTTAGAGGAATTTTACTAGTCTTGACCGATAATGACCTCGTGTTCCAATTTTCTTTGATTTTGTTTCATTATCCATTGTTTCTTAATTTTCACTTAAGTCTCTTTTTAATTTCTTTAGGTTACTATTTATTGGTTTTAAATCAAAACATTCAATTCAATCTAATATAACTATCGGGCTTAACTCATATTGTTTATTTAGTAACTATCTATGTGAACTCTTAATCGAGAAGAGTTTACGATGTTGTGTACGTGAATCTTAGACGAATTTTACGAGTCTTGACCGATAATGAGCTCGTGTTCCAATTTTCTTGGATTTTTTCATTATCCTTTGTTTCTTATTTTTCACTTAAGTCTCTATTTAATTTCTTTATGTTACTAACTATTGGTTTTAAATCAAAACATTAAATTCAATCTAATATAACTATCGGGCTTAACTCATGTTGTTTATTTAGTAACTATATATCTATGTGAACTCTTAATCGAGAGGAGTTTACGATGATGTGTATGTGAATCTTAGAGGAATTTTACGAGTCTTGACCGATAATGACCTCGTGTTCCAATTTTATTGGATTTTGTTTCATTATCCTTTGTTTCTTATTTTTCACTTAAGTCTCTTTTTAATTTCTTTATGTTACTAACTATTGGTTTTAAATCAAAACATTCAATTCAATCTAATATAAGTATCGGGCTTAACTCATATTGTTTATTTAGTAATTATCTATGTGAACTCTCAATCGAGAAGAGTTTACGATGATGTGTACGTGAATCTTAGAGGAATTTTAGGAGTCTTGACCGATAATGACCTCGTGTTCCAATTTTCTTTGATTTTGTTTCATTATCCTTTGTTTCTTAATTTTCACTTAAGTCTCTTTTTAATTTCTTTATGTTACTAACTATTGGTTTTAAATCAAAACATTCAATTCAATCTAATATAACTATCGGGCTTAACTCATATTGTTTATTTAGTAACTATCTATGTGAACTCTTAATCGAGAAGAGTTTACGATGATGTGTACGTGAATCTTAGACGAATTTTACGAGTCTTGACCGATAATGAGCTCGTGTTCCAATTTTTTTGGATTTTTTCATTATCCTTTGTTTCTTATTTTTCACTTAAGTCTCTATTTAATTTCTTTATGTTACTAACTATTGGTTTTAAATCAAAACATTAAATTCAATCTAATATAACTATCGGGCTTAACTCATGTTGTTTATTTAGTAACTATGTATCTATGTGAACTCTTAATCGAGAAGAGTTTACGATGATGTGTACGTGAATCTTAGACGAATTTTACGAGTCTTGACCGATAATGAGCTCGTATTCCAATTTTCTTGGATTTTTTCATTATCCTTTGTTTCTTATTTTTCACTTAAGTCTCTATTTACTTTCTTTATATTACTAACTATTGGTTTTAAATCAAAACATTAAATTCAATCTAATATAACTATCGGGCTTAACTCATGTTGTTTATTTAGTAACTATATATCTATGTGAACTCTTAATCGAGAAGAGTTTACGATGATGTGTACGTGAATCTTAGAGGAATTTTACGAGTCTTGACCGATAATGACCTCGTGTTCCAATTTTATTGGATTTTGTTTCATTATCCTTTGTTTCTTATTTTTCACTTAAGTCTCTTTTTAATTTCTTTATGTTACTAACTATTGGTTTTAAATCAAAACATTCAATTCAATCTAATATAACTATCGGGCTTAACTCATATTGTTTATTTAGTAACTATCTATGTGAACTCTTAATCGAGAAGAGTTTACGATGATGTGTACGTGAATCTTAGAGGAATTTTACTAGTCTTGACCGATAATGACCTCGTGTTCCAATTTTCTTTGATTTTGTTTCATTATCCATTGTTTCTTAATTTTCACTTAAGTCTCTTTTTAATTTCTTTAGGTTACTATTTATTGGTTTTAAATCAAAACATTCAATTCAATCTAATATAACTATCGGGCTTAACTCATATTGTTTATTTAGTGACAATCTATGTGAACTCTTAATCGAGAAGAGTTTACGATGATGTGTACGAGAATCTTAGAGGAATTTTACGAGTCTTGACCGATAATGACCTCGAGTTCCAATTTTCTTTGATTTTTCTTAATTTTCACTTAAGTCTCTTTTTAATTTCTTTAGGTTACTAACTATTGGTTTTAAATCAAAACATTCAATTCAATCTAATATAACTATCGGGCTTAACTCATATTGTTTATTTAGCGACTATCTATGTGAACTCTTAATCGAGAAGAGTTTACGATGATGTGTACGTGAATCTTAGAGGAATTTTACGAGTCTTGACCGATAATGACCTCGTGTTCCAATTTTATTGGATTTTGTTTCATGATCCTTTTTTTCTTATTTTACACTTAAGTCTCTCTTTAATTTCTTTATGTTACTAACTATTGGTTTTAAATCAAAACATTCAATTCAATCTAATATAACTATCGAGCTTAACTCATATTGTTTATTTAGTAACTATCTATGTGAACTCTTAATCGAGAAGAGTTTACGATGATGTGTACGTGAATCTTAGAGGAATTTTACGAGTCTTGACCGATAATGACCTCGTGTTCCAATTTTCTTTGATTTTGTTTCATTATCCTTTGTTTCTTAATTTTCACTTAAGTCTCTTTTTAATTTCTTTATGTTACTAACTATTGGTTTTAAATCAAAACATTCAATTCAATCTAATATAACTATCGGGCTTAACTCATATTGTTTATTTAGTAACAATCTATGTGAACTCTTAATCGAGAAGAGTTTACGATGATGTGTACGTGAATCTTAGACGAATTTTACGAGGCTTGAGCGATAATGAGCTCGTGTTCCAATTTTCTTGGATTTTTTCATTATCCTTTGTTTCTTATTTTTCACTTAAGTCTCTATTTAATTTCTTTATGTTACTAACTATTGGTTTTAAATCAAAACATTAAATTCAATCTAATATAACTATCGGGCTTAACTCATATTGTTTATTTAGTAACTATCTATGTGAACTCTTAATCGAGAAGAGTTTACGATGATGTGTATGTGAATCTTAGAGGAATTTTACGAGTCTTGACCGATAATGAGCTCGTGTTCCAATTTTCTTGGATTTTTTCATTATCCTTTGTTTCTTATTTTTCACATAAATCTCTTTTTAATTTTTTTATGTTACTAACTATTGGTTTTAAATCAAAACATTAAATTCAAACTAATATAACTATCGGGCTTAACTCATGTTGTTTATTTAGTAACTATATATCTATGTGAACTCTTAATCGAGAAGAGTTTACGATGATGTGTACGTGAATCTTAGAGGAATTTTACGAGTCTTGACCGATAATGACCTCGTGTTCCAATTTTATTGGATTTTGTTTCATTATCCTTTGTTTCTTATTTTTCACTTAAGTCTCTTTTTAATTTCTTTATGTTACTAACTATTGGTTTTAAATCAAAACATTCAATTCAATCTAATATAACTATCGGGCTTAACTCATATTGTTTATTTAGAAACTATCTATGTGAACTCTTAATCGAGAAGAGTTTACGATGATGTGTACGTGAATCTTAGAGGAATTTTACGAGTCTTCACCGATAATGACCTCGTGTTCCAATTTTATTGGATTTTGTTTCATTATCCTTTGTTACTTAATTTTCACTTAAGTCTCTATTTAATTTCTTTATGTTACTAACTATTGGTTTTAAATCAAAACATTAAATTCAATCTAATATAACTATCGGGCTTAACTCATGTTGTTTATTTAGTAACTATATATCTATGTGAACTCTTAATCGAGAAGAGTTTACGATGATGTGTACGTGAATCTTAGAGGAATTTTACGAGTCTTCACCGATAATAAGCTCGGGTTCCAATTTTCTTGGATTTTTTCATTATCCTTTGTTTCTTATTTTTCACTTAAGTCTCTTTTTAATTTCTTTATGTTACTAACTATTAGTTTTAAATCAAAACATTCAATTCAATCTAATATAACTATCGGGCGTAACTCATATTGTTTATTTAGTAACTATCTATGTGAACTCTTAATCGTTAAGAGTTTACGATGATGTGTACGTGAATCTTAGAGGAATTTTACGAGTCTTGACCGATAATGACCTCGTGTTCCAATTTTCTTTGATTTTGTTTCATTATCCATTGTTTCTTAATTTTCACTTAAGTCTCTTTTTAATTTCTTTAGGTTACTATTTATTGGTTTTAAATCAAAACATTCAATTCAATCTAATATAACTATCGGGCTTAACTCATATTGTTTATTTAGTGACAATCTATGTGAACTCTTAATCGAGAAGAGTTTACGATGATGTGTACGAGAATCTTAGAGGAATTTTACGAGTCTTGACCGATAATGACCTCGAGTTCCAATTTTCTTTGATTTTTCTTAATTTTCACTTAAGTCTCTTTTTAATTTCTTTAGGTTACTAACTATTGGTTTTAAATCAAAACATTCAATTCAATCTAATATAACTATCGGGCTTAACTCATATTGTTTATTTAGTGACTATCTATGTGAACTCTTAATCGAGAAGAGTTTACGATGATGTGTACGTGAATCTTAGAGGAATTTTACGAGTCTTGACCGATAATGACCTCGTGTTCCAATTTTATTGGATTTTGTTTCATTATCCTTTGTTTCTTATTTTTCACTTAAGTCTCTCTTTAATTTCTTTATGTTACTAACTATTGGTTTTAAATCAAAACATTCAATTCAATCTAATATAACTATCGAGCTTAACTCATATTGTTTATTTAGTAACTATCTATGTGAACTCTTAATCGAGAAGAGTTTACGATGATGTGTACGTGAATCTTAGAGGAATTTTACGAGTCTTGACCGATAATGACCTCGTGTTCCAATTTTCTTTGATTTTGTTTCATTATCCTTTGTTTCTTAATTTTCACTTAAGTCTCTTTTTAATTTCTTTATGTTACTAACTATTGGTTTTAAATACAAACATTCAATTCAATCTAATATAACTATCGGGCTTAACTCATATTGTTTATTTAGTAACTATCTATGTGAACTCTTAATCGAGAAGAGTTTACGATGATGTGTACGTGAATCTTAGACGAATTTTACGAGTCTTGACCGATAATGACCTCGTGTTCCAATTTTATTGGATTTTGTTTCATTATCCTTTGTTTCTTATTTTTCACTTAAGTCTCTTTTTAATTTCTTTATGTTACTAACTATTGGTTTTAAATCAAAACATTCAATTCAATCTAATATAACTATCGGGCGTAACTCATATTGTTTATTTAGTAACTATCTACGTGAACTCTTAATCGAGAAGAGTTTACGATGATGTGTATGTGAATCTTAGAGGAATTTTACGAGTCTTGACCGATAATGAGCTCGTGTTCCAATTTTCTTGGATTTTTTCATTATCCTTTGTTTCTTATTTTTCACATAAATCTCTTTTTAATTTTTTTATGTTACTAACTATTGGTTTTAAATCAAAACATTAAATTCAAACTAATATAACTATCGGGCTTAACTCATGTTGTTTATTTAGAAACTATATATCTATGTGAACTCTTAATCGAGAAGAGTTTACGATGATGTGTACGTGAATCTTAGAGGAATTTTACGAGTCTTGACCGATAATGACCTCGTGTTCCAATTTTATTGGATTTTGTTTCATTATCCTTTGTTTCTTATTTTTCACTTAAGTCTCTTTTTAATTTCTTTATGTTACTAACTATTGGTTTTAAATCAAAACATTCAATTCAATCTAATATAACTATCGGGCTTAACTCATATTGTTTATTTAGTAACTATCTATGTGAACTCTTAATCGAGAAGAGTTTACGATGATGTGTACGTGAATCTTAGAGGAATTTTACGAGTCTTCACCGATAATGACCTCGTGTTCCAATTTTATTGGATTTTGTTTCATTATCCTTTGTTACTTAATTTTCACTTAAGACTCTATTTAATTTCTTTATGTTACTAACTATTGGTTTTAAATCAAAACATTAAATTCAATCTAATATAACTATCGGGCTTAACTCATGTTGTTTATTTAGTAACTATATATCTATGTGAACTCTTAATCGAGAAGAGTTTACGATGATGTGTACGTGAATCTTAGAGGAATTTTACGAGTCTTGACCGATAATGACCTCGTGTTCCAATTTTATTGGATTTTGTTTCATTATCCTTTGTTTCTTATTTTTCACTTAAGTCTCTTTTTAATTTCTTTATGTTACTAACTATTGGTTTTAAATCAAAACATTCAATTCAATCTAATATAACTATCGGGCTTAACTCATATTGTTTATTTAGAAACTATCTATGTGAACTCTTAATCGAGAAGAGTTTACGATGATGTGTACGTGAATCTTAGAGGAATTTTACGAGTCTTCACCGATAATGACCTCGTGTTCCAATTTTATTGGATTTTGTTTCATTATCCTTTGTTACTTAATTTTCACTTAAGTCTCTATTTAATTTCTTTATGTTACTAACTATTGGTTTTAAATCAAAACATTAAATTCAATCTAATATAACTATCGGGCTTAACTCATGTTGTTTATTTAGTAACTATATATCTATGTGAACTCTTAATCGAGAAGAGTTTACGATGATGTGTACGTGAATCTTAGAGGAATTTTACGAGTCTTCACCGATAATAAGCTCGGGTTCCAATTTTCTTGGATTTTTTCATTATCCTTTGTTTCTTATTTTTCACTTAAGTCTCTTTTTAATTTCTTTATGTTACTAACTATTAGTTTTAAATCAAAACATTCAATTCAATCTAATATAACTATCGGGCGTAACTCATATTGTTTATTTAGTAACTATCTATGTGAACTCTTAATCGTTAAGAGTTTACGATGATGTGTACGTGAATCTTAGAGGAATTTTACGAGTCTTGACCGATAATGACCTCGTGTTCCAATTTTCTTTGATTTTGTTTCATTATCCATTGTTTCTTAATTTTCACTTAAGTCTCTTTTTAATTTCTTTAGGTTACTATTTATTGGTTTTAAATCAAAACATTCAATTCAATCTAATATAACTATCGGGCTTAACTCATATTGTTTATTTAGTGACAATCTATGTGAACTCTTAATCGAGAAGAGTTTACGATGATGTGTACGAGAATCTTAGAGGAATTTTACGAGTCTTGACCGATAATGACCTCGAGTTCCAATTTTCTTTGATTTTTCTTAATTTTCACTTAAGTCTCTTTTTAATTTCTTTAGGTTACTAACTATTGGTTTTAAATCAAAACATTCAATTCAATCTAATATAACTATCGGGCTTAACTCATATTGTTTATTTAGTGACTATCTATGTGAACTCTTAATCGAGAAGAGTTTACGATGATGTGTACGTGAATCTTAGAGGAATTTTACGAGTCTTGACCGATAATGACCTCGTGTTCCAATTTTATTGGATTTTGTTTCATTATCCTTTGTTTCTTATTTTTCACTTAAGTCTCTCTTTAATTTCTTTATGTTACTAACTATTGGTTTTAAATCAAAACATTCAATTCAATCTAATATAACTATCGAGCTTAACTCATATTGTTTATTTAGTAACTATCTATGTGAACTCTTAATCGAGAAGAGTTTACGATGATGTGTACGTGAATCTTAGAGGAATTTTACGAGTCTTGACCGATAATGACCTCGTGTTCCAATTTTCTTTGATTTTGTTTCATTATCCTTTGTTTCTTAATTTTCACTTAAGTCTCTTTTTAATTTCTTTATGTTACTAACTATTGGTTTTAAATCAAAACATTCAATTCAATCTAATATAACTATCGGGCTTAACTCATATTGTTTATTTAGTAACTATCTATGTGAACTCTTAATCGAGAAGAGTTTACGATGATGTGTACGTGAATCTTAGACGAATTTTACGAGTCTTGACCGATAATGACCTCGTGTTCCAATTTTATTGGATTTTGTTTCATTATCCTTTGTTTCTTATTTTTCACTTAAGTCTCTTTTTAATTTCTTTATGTTACTAACTATTGGTTTTAAATCAAAACATTCAATTCAATCTAATATAACTATCGGGCGTAACTCATATTGTTTATTTAGTAACTATCTACGTGAACTCTTAATCGAGAAGAGTTTACGATGATGTGTATGTGAATCTTAGAGGAATTTTACGAGTGTTGACCGATAATGAGCTCGTGTTCCAATTTTCTTGGATTTTTTCATTATCCTTTGTTTCTTATTTTTCAATTAAATCTCTTTTTAATTTTTTTATGTTACTAACTATTGGTTTTAAATCAAAACATTAAATTCAAACTAATATAACTATCGGGCTTAACTCATGTTGTTTATTTAGTAACTATATATCTATGTGAACTCTTAATCGAGAAGAGTTTACGATGATGTGTACGTGAATCTTAGAGGAATTTTACGAGTCTTGACCGATAATGACCTCGTGTTCCAATTTTATTGGATTTTGTTTCATTATCCTTTGTTTCTTATTTTTCACTTAAGTCTCTTTTTAATTTCTTTATGTTACTAACTATTGGTTTTAAATCAAAACATTCAATTCAATCTAATATAACTATCGGGCTTAACTCATATTGTTTATTTAGTAACTATCTATGTGAACTCTTAATCGAGAAGAGTTTACGATGATGTGTACGTGAATCTTAGAGGAATTTTACGAGTCTTCACCGATAATGACCTCGTGTTCCAATTTTATTGGATTTTGTTTCATTATCCTTTGTTACTTAATTTTCACTTAAGACTCTATTTAATTTCTTTATGTTACTAACTATTGGTTTTAAATCAAAACATTAAATTCAATCTAATATAACTATCGGGCTTAACTCATGTTGTTTATTTAGTAACTATATATCTATGTGAACTCTTAATCGAGAAGAGTTTACGATGATGTGTACGTGAATCTTAGAGGAATTTTACGAGTCTTCACCGATAATAAGCTCGGGTTCCAATTTTCTTGGATTTTTTCATTATCCTTTGTTTCTTATTTTTCACTTAAGTCTCTTTTTAATTTCTTTATGTTACTAACTATTAGTTTTAAATCAAAACATTCAATTCAATCTAATATAACTATCGGGCGTAACTCATATTGTTTATTTAGTAACTATCTATGTGAACTCTTAATCGTTAAGAGTTTACGATGATGTGTACGTGAATCTTAGAGGAATTTTACGAGTCTTGACCGATAATGACCTCGTGTTCCAATTTTCTTTGATTTTGTTTCATTATCCATTGTTTCTTAATTTTCACTTAAGTCTCTTTTTAATTTCTTTAGGTTACTATTTATTGGTTTTAAATCAAAACATTCAATTCAATCTAATATAACTATCGGGCTTAACTCATATTGTTTATTTAGTGACAATCTATGGGAACTCTTAATCGAGAAGAGTTTACGATGATGTGTACGAGAATCTTAGAGGAATTTTACGAGTCTTGACCGATAATGACCTCGAGTTCCAATTTTCTTTGATTTTTCTTAATTTTCACTTAAGTCTCTTTTTAATTTCTTTAGGTTACTAACTATTAGTTTTAAATCAAAACATTCAATTCAATCTAATTTAACTATCGGGCTTAACTCATATTGTTTATTTAGTGACTATCTATGTGAACTCTTAATCGAGAAGAGTTTACGATGATGTGTACGTGAATCTTAGAGGAATTTTACGAGTCTTGACCGATAATGACCTCGTGTTCCAATTTTATTTGATTTTGTTTCATTATCCTTTGTTTCTTATTTTTCACTTAAGTCTCTCTTTAATTTCTTTATGTTACTAACTATTGGTTTTAAATCAAAACATTCAATTCAATCTAATATAACTATCGAGCTTAACTCATATTGTTTATTTAGTAACTATCTATGTGAACTCTTAATCGAGAAGAGTTTACGATGATGTGTACGTGAATCTTAGAGGAATTTTACGAGTCTTGACCGATAATGACCTCGTGTTCCAATTTTCTTTGATTTTGTTTCATTATCCTTTGTTTCTTAATTTTCACTTAAGTCTCTTTTTTATTTCTTTATGTTACTAACTATTGGTTTTAAATCAAAACATTCAATTCAATCTAATATAACTATCGGGCTTAACTCATATTGTTTATTTAGTAACTATCTATGTGAACTCTTAATCGAGAAGAGTTTACGATGATGTGTACGTGAATCTTAGACGAATTTTACGAGTCTTGACCGATAATGAGCTCGTGTTCCAATTTTCTTGGATTTTTTCATTATCCTTTGTTTCTTATTTTTCACTTAAGTCTCTATTTAATTTCTTTATGTTACTAACTATTGGTTTTAAATCAAAACATTAAATTCAATCTTATATAACTATCGGGCTTAACTCATATTGTTTATTTAGTAACTATCTATGTGAACTCTTAATCGAGAAGAGTTTACGATGATGTGTATGTGAATCTTAGAGGAATTTTACGAGTCTTGACCGATAATGAGCTCGTGTTCCAATTTTCTTGGATTTTTTCATTATCCTTTGTTTCTTATTTTTCACATAAATCTCTTTTTAATTTTTTTATGTTACTAACTATTGGTTTTAAATCAAAACATTAAATTCAAACTAATATAACTATCGGGCTTAACTCATGTTGTTTATTTAGTAACTATATATCTATGTGAACTCTTAATCGAGAAGAGTTTACGATGATGTGTTCGTGAATCTTAGAGGAATTTTACGAGTCTTGACCGATAATGACCTCGTGTTCCAATTTTATTGGATTTTGTTTCATTATCCTTTGTTTCTTATTTTTCACTTAAGTCTCTTTTTAATTTCTTTATGTTACTAACTATTGGTTTTAAATCAAAACATTCAATTCAATCTAATATAACTATCGGGCTTAACTCATATTGTTTATTTAGTAACTATCTATGTGAACTCTTAATCGAGAAGAGTTTACGATGATGTGTACGTGAATCTTAGAGGAATTTTACGAGTCTTCACCGATAATGACCTCGTGTTCCAATTTTATTGGATTTTGTTTCATTATCCTTTGTTACTTAATTTTCACTTAAGTCTCTATTTAATTTCTTTATGTTACTAACTATTGGTTTTAAATCAAAACATTAAATTCAATCTAATATAACTATCGGGCTTAACTCATGTTGTTTATTTAGTAACTATATATCTATGTGAACTCTTAATCGAGAAGAGTTTACGATGATGTGTACGTGAATCTTAGAGGAATTTTACGAGTCTTCACCGATAATAAGCTCGGGTTCCAATTTTCTTGGATTTTTTCATTATCCTTTGTTTCTTATTTTTCACTTAAGTCTCTTTTTAATTTCTTTATGTTACTAACTATTAGTTTTAAATCAAAACATTCAATTCAATCTAATATAACTATCGGGCGTAACTCATATTGTTTATTTAGTAACTATCTATGTGAACTCTTAATCGTTAAGAGTTTACGATGATGTGTACGTGAATCTTAGAGGAATTTTACGAGTCTTGACCGATAATGACCTCGTGTTCCAATTTTCTTTGATTTTGTTTCATTATCCTTTGTTTCTTAATTTTCACTTAAGTCTCTTTTTAATTTCTTTATGTTACTAACTATTGGTTTTAAATCAAAACATTCAATTCAATCTAATATAACTATCGGGCTTAACTCATATTGTTTATTTAGTAACTATCTATGTGAACTCTTAATCGAGAAGAGTTTACGATGATGTGTACGTGAATCTTAGACGAATTTTACGAGTCTTGACCGATAATGAGCTCGTGTTCCAATTTTTTTGGATTTTTTCATTATCCTTTGTTTCTTATTTTTCACTTAAGTCTCTATTTAATTTCTTTATGTTACTAACTATTGGTTTTAAATCAAAACATTAAATTCAATCTAATATAACTATCGGGCTTAACTCATGTTGTTTATTTAGTAACTATGTATCTATGTGAACTCTTAATCGAGAAGAGTTTACGATGATGTGTACGTGAATCTTAGACGAATTTTACGAGTCTTGACCGATAATGAGCTCGTGTTCCAATTTTTTTGGATTTTTTCATTATCCTTTGTTTCTTATTTTTCACTTAAGTCTCTATTTACTTTCTTTATATTACTAACTATTGGTTTTAAATCAAAACATTAAATTCAATCTAATATAACTATCGGGCTTAACTCATGTTGTTTATTTAGTAACTATATATCTATGTGAACTCTTAATCGAGAAGAGTTTACGATGATGTGTACGTGAATCTTAGAGGAATTTTACGAGTCTTGACCGATAATGACCTCGTGTTCCAATTTTATTGGATTTTGTTTCATTATCCTTTGTTTCTTATTTTTCACTTAAGTCTCTTTTTAATTTCTTTATGTTACTAACTATTGGTTTTAAATCAAAACATTCAATTCAATCTAATATAACTATCGGGCTTAACTCATATTGTTTATTTAGTAACTATCTATGTGAACTCTTAATCGAGAAGAGTTTACGATGATGTGTACGTGAATCTTAGAGGAATTTTACGAGTCTTGACCGATAATGACCTCGTGTTCCAATTTTCTTTGATTTTGTTTCATTATCCATTGTTTCTTAATTTTCACTTAAGTCTCTTTTCAATTTCTTTAGGTTACTATTTATTGGTTTTAAATCAAAACATTCAATTCAATCTAATATAACTATCGGGCTTAACTCATATTGTTTATTTAGTGACAATCTATGTGAACTCTTAATCGAGAAGAGTTTACGATGATGTGTACGTGAATCTTAGACGAATTTTACGAGTCTTGACCGATAATGAGCTCGTGTTCCAATTTTCTTGGATTTTTTCATTATCCTTTGTTTCTTATTTTTCACTTAAGTCTCTATTTAATTTCTTTATGTTACTAACTATTGGTTTTAAATCAAAACATTAAATTCAATCTTATATAACTATCGGGCTTAACTCATATTGTTTATTTAGTAACTATCTATGTGAACTCTTAATCGAGAAGAGTTTACGATGATGTGTATGTGAATCTTAGAGGAATTTTACGAGTCTTGACCGATAATGAGCTCGTGTTCCAATTTTCTTGGATTTTTTCATTATCCTTTGTTTCTTATTTTTCACATAAATCTCTTTTTAATTTTTTTATGTTACTAACTATTGGTTTTAAATCAAAACATTAAATTCAAACTAATATAACTATCGGGCTTAACTCATGTTGTTTATTTAGTAACTATATATCTATGTGAACTCTTAATCGAGAAGAGTTTACGATGATGTGTTCGTGAATCTTAGAGGAATTTTACGAGTCTTGACCGATAATGACCTCGTGTTCCAATTTTATTGGATTTTGTTTCATTATCCTTTGTTTCTTATTTTTCACTTAAGTCTCTTTTTAATTTCTTTATGTTACTAACTATTGGTTTTAAATCAAAACATTAAATTCAATCTAATATAACTATCGGGCTTAACTCATATTGTTTATTTAGTAACTATCTATGTGAACTCTTAATCGAGAAGAGTTTACGATGATGTGTACGTGAATCTTAGAGGAATTTTACGAGTCTTCACCGATAATGACCTCGTGTTCCAATTTTATTGGATTTTGTTTCATTATCCTTTGTTACTTAATTTTCACTTAAGTCTCTATTTAATTTCTTTATGTTACTAACTATTGGTTTTAAATCAAAACATTAAATTCAATCTAATATAACTATCGGGCTTAACTCATGTTGTTTATTTAGTAACTATATATCTATGTGAACTCTTAATCGAGAAGAGTTTACGATGATGTGTACGTGAATCTTAGAGGAATTTTACGAGTCTTCACCGATAATAAGCTCGGGTTCCAATTTTCTTGGATTTTTTCATTATCCTTTGTTTCTTATTTTTCACTTAAGTCTCTTTTTAATTTCTTTATGTTACTAACTATTAGTTTTAAATCAAAACATTCAATTCAATCTAATATAACTATCGGGCGTAACTCATATTGTTTATTTAGTAACTATCTATGTGAACTCTTAATCGTTATGAGTTTACGATGATGTGTACGTGAATCTTAGAGGAATTTTACGAGTCTTGACCGATAATGACCTCGTGTTCCAATTTTCTTTGATTTTGTTTCATTATCCTTTGTTTCTTAATTTTCACTTAAGTCTCTTTTTAATTTCTTTATGTTACTAACTATTGGTTTTAAATCAAAACATTCAATTCAATCTAATATAACTATCGGGCTTAACTCATATTGTTTATTTAGTAACTATCTATGTGAACTCTTAATCGAGAAGAGTTTACGATGATGTGTACGTGAATCTTAGACGAATTTTACGAGTCTTGACCGATAATGAGCTCGTGTTCCAATTTTTTTGGATTTTTTCATTATCCTTTGTTTCTTATTTTTCACTTAAGTCTCTATTTAATTTCTTTATGTTACTAACTATTGGTTTTAAATCAAAACATTAAATTCAATCTAATATAACTATCGGGCTTAACTCATGTTGTTTATTTAGTAACTATGTATCTATGTGAACTCTTAATCGAGAAGAGTTTACGATGATGTGTACGTGAATCTTAGACGAATTTTACGAGTCTTGACCGATAATGAGCTCGTGTTCCAATTTTTTTGGATTTTTTCATTATCCTTTGTTTCTTATTTTTCACTTAAGTCTCTATTTACTTTCTTTATATTACTAACTATTGGTTTTAAATCAAAACATTAAATTCAATCTAATATAACTATCGGGCTTAACTCATGTTGTTTATTTAGTAACTATATATCTATGTGAACTCTTAATCGAGAAGAGTTTACGATGATGTGTACGTGAATCTTAGAGGAATTTTACGAGTCTTGACCGATAATGACCTCGTGTTCCAATTTTATTGGATTTTGTTTCATTATCCTTTGTTTCTTATTTTTCACTTAAGTCTCTTTTTAATTTCTTTATGTTACTAACTATTGGTTTTAAATCAAAACATTAAATTCAATCTAATATAACTATCGGGCTTAACTCATATTGTTTATTTAGTAACTATCTATGTGAACTCTTAATCGAGAAGAGTTTACGATGATGTGTACGTGAATCTTAGAGGAATTTTACGAGTCTTGACCGATAATGACCTCGTGTTCCAATTTTCTTTGATTTTGTTTCATTATCCATTGTTTCTTAATTTTCACTTAAGTCTCTTTTCAATTTCTTTAGGTTACTATTTATTGGTTTTAAATCAAAACATTCAATTCAATCTAATATAACTATCGGGCTTAACTCATATTGTTTATTTAGTGACAATCTATGTGAACTCTTAATCGAGAAGAGTTTACGATGATGTGTACGTGAATCTTAGAGGAATTTTACGAGTCTTGACCGATAATGACCTCGAGTTCCAATTTTCTTTGATTTTTCTTAATTTTCACTTAAGTCTCTTTTTAATTTCTTTAGGTTACTAACTATTGGTTTTAAATCAAAACATTCAATTCAATCTAATATAACTATCGGGCTTAACTCATATTGTTTATTTAGTGACTATCTATGTGAACTCTTAATCGAGAAGAGTTTACGATGATGTGTACGTGAATCTTAGAGGAATTTTACGAGTCTTGACCGATAATGACCTCGTGTTCCAATTTTATTGGATTTTGTTTCATTATCCTTTGTTTCTTATTTTTCACTTAAGTCTCTTTTTAATTTCTTTATGTTACTAACTATTGGTTTTAAATCAAAACATTCAATTCAATCTAATATAACTATCGGGCTTAACTCATATTGTTTATTTAGTAACTATCTATGTGAACTCTTAATCGAGAAGAGTTTACGATGATGTGTACGTGAATCTTAGAGGAATTTTACGAGTCTTGACCGATAATGACCTCGTGTTCCAATTTTCTTTGATTTTGTTTCATTATCCTTTGTTTCTTAATTTTCACTTAAGTCTCTTTTTAATTTCTTTATGTTACTAACTATTGGTTTTAAATCAAAACATTCAATTCAATCTAATATAACTATCGGGCTTAACTCATATTGTTTATTTAGTAACTATCTATGTGAACTCTTAATCGAGAAGAGTTTACGATGATGTGTACGTGAATCTTAGACGAATTTTACGAGTCTTGACCAATAATGAGCTCGTGTTCCAATTTTCTTGGATTTTTTCATTATCCTTTGTTTCTTATTTTTCACTTAAGTCTCTATTTAATTTCTTTATGTTACTAACTATTGGTTTTAAATCAAAACATTAAATTCAATCTAATATAACTATCGGGCTTAACTCATGTTGTTTATTTAGTAACTATATATCTATGTGAACTCTTAATCGAGAAGAGTTTACGATGATGTGTACGTGAATCTTAGAGGAATTTTACGAGTCTTCACCGATAATAAGCTCGGGTTCCAATTTTCTTGGATTTTTTCATTATCCTTTGTTTCTTATTTTTCACTTAAGTCTCTTTTTAATTTCTTTATGTTACTAACTATTAGTTTTAAATCAAAACATTCAATTCAATCTAATATAACTATCGGGCGTAACTCATATTGTTTATTTAGTAACTATCTATGTGAACTCTTAATCGTTATGAGTTTACGATGATGTGTACGTGAATCTTAGAGGAATTTTACGAGTCTTGACCGATAATGACCTCGTGTTCCAATTTTATTAGATTTTGTTTCATTATCCTTTGTTTCTTATTTTTCACTTAAGTCTCTTTTTAATTTCTTTATGTTACTAACTATTGGTTTTAAATCAAAACATTCAATTCAATCTAATATAACTATCGGGCTTAACTCATATTGTTTATTTAGTAACTATCTATGTGAACTCTTAATCGAGAAGAGTTTACGATGATGTGTACGTGAATCTTAGAGGAATTTTACGAGTCTTCACCGATAATGACCTCGTGTTCCAATTTTATTGGATTTTGTTTCATTATCCTTTGTTACTTAATTTTCACTTAAGTCTCTATTTAATTTCTTTATGTTACTAACTATTGGTTTTAAATCAAAACATTAAATTCAATCTAATATAACTATCGGGCTTAACTCATGTTGTTTATTTAGTAACTATATATCTATGTGAACTCTTAATCGAGAAGAGTTTACGATGATGTGTACGTGAATCTTAGAGGAATTTTACGAGTCTTCACCGATAATAAGCTCGGGTTCCAATTTTCTTGGATTTTTTCATTATCCTTTGTTTCTTATTTTTCACTTAAGTCTCTTTTTAATTTCTTTATGTTACTAACTATTGGTTTTAAATCAAAACATTCAATTCAATCTAATATAACTATCGGGCTTAACTCATGTTGTTTATTTAGTAACTATATATCTATGTGAACTCTTAATCCAGAGGAGTTTACGATGATGTGTACGTGAATCTTAGAGGAATTTTACGAGTCTTGACCGATAATGACCTCGTGTTCCAATTTTATTAGATTTTGTTTCATTATCCTTTGTTTCTTATTTTTCACTTAAGTCTCTTTTTAATTTCTTTATGTTACTAACTATTGGTTTTAAATCAAAACATTCAATTCAATCTAATATAACTATCGGGCTTAACTCATATTGTTTATTTAGTAACTATCTATGTGAACTCTTAATCGAGAAGAGTTTACGATGATGTGTACGTGAATCTTAGAGGAATTTTACGAGTCTTCACCGATAATGACCTCGTGTTCCAATTTTATTGGATTTTGTTTCATTACACTTTGTTACTTAATTTTCACTTAAGTCTCTATTTAATTTCTTTATGTTACTAACTATTGGTTTTAAATCAAAACATTAAATTCAATCTAATATAACTATCGGGCTTAACTCATGTTGTTTATTTAGTAACTATATATCTATGTGAACTCTTAATCGAGAAGAGTTTACGATGATGTGTACGTGAATCTTAGAGGAATTTTACGAGTCTTCACCGATAATAAGCTCGGGTTCCAATTTTCTTGGATTTTTTCATTATCCTTTGTTTCTTATTTTTCACTTAAGTCTCTTTTTAATTTCTTTATGTTACTAACTATTGGTTTTAAATCAAAACATTCAATTCAATCTAATATAACTATCGGGCGTAACTCATATTGTTTATTTAGTAACTATCTATGTGAACTCTTAATCGAGAAGAGTTTACAATGATGTGTACGTGAATCTTAGAGGAATTTTACGAGTCTTGACCGATAATGACCTCGTGTTCCAATTTTCTTTGATTTTGTTTCATTATCCTTTGTTTCTTAATTTTCACTTAAGTCTCTTTTTAATTTCTTTATGTTACTAACTATTGGTTTTAAATCAAAACATTCAATTCAATCTAATATAACTATCGGGCTTAACTCATATTGTTTATTTAGTAACTATCTATGTGAACTCTTAATCGAGAAGAGTTTACGATGATGTGTACGTGAATCTTAGAGGAATTTTACGAGTCTTGACCGATAATGACCTCGTGTTCCAATTTTATTGGATTTTGTTTCATTATCCTTTGTTTCTTATTTTTCACTTAAGTCTCTTTTTAATTTCTTTATGTTACTAACTATTGGTTTTAAATCAAAACATTCAATTCAATCTAATATAACTATCGGGCTTAACTCATATTGTTTATTTAGTAACTATCTATGTGAACTCTTATTCGAGAAGAGTTTACGATGATGTGTACGTGAATCTTAGAGGAATTTTACGAGTCTTCACCGATAATGACCTCGTGTTCCAATTTTATTGGATTTTGTTTCATTATCCTTTGTTTCGTAATTTTCACTTAAGTCTCTATTTAATTTCTTTATGTTACTAACTATTGGTTTTAAATCAAAACATTAAATTCAATCTAATATAACTATCGGGCTTAACTAATGTTGTTTATTTAGTAACTATATATCTATGTGAACTCTTAATCGAGAAGAGTTTACGATGATGTGTACGTGAATCTTAGAGGAATTTTACGAGTCTTCACCGATAATAAGCTCGGGTTCCAATTTTCTTGGATTTTTTCATTATCCTTTGTTTCTTATTTTTCACTTAAGTCTCTTTTTAATTTCTTTATGTTACTAACTATTGGTTTTAAATCAAAACATTCAATTCAATCTAATATAACTATCGGGCGTAACTCATATTGTTTATTTAGTAACTATCTATATGAACTCTTAATCGAGAAGAGTTTACAATGATGTGTACGTGAATCTTAGAGGAATTTTACGAGTCTTGACCGATAATGACCTCGTGTTCCAATTTTCTTTGATTTTGTTTCATTATCCTTTGTTTCTTAATTTTCACTTAAGTCTCTTTTTAATTTCTTTATGTTACTAACTATTGGTTTTAAATCAAAACATTCAATTCAATCTAATATAACTATCGGGCTTAACTCATATTGTTTATTTAGTAACTATCTATGTGAACTCTTAATCGAGAAGAGTTTACGATGATGTGTACGTGAATCTTAGAGGAATTTTACGAGTCTTGACCGATAATGACCTCGTGTTCCAATTTTATTGGATTTTGTTTCATTATCCTTTGTTTCTTATTTTTCACTTAAGTCTCTATTTAATTTCTTTATGTTACTAACTATTGGTTTTAAATCAAAACATTAAATTCAATCTAATATAACTATCGGGCTTAACTCATGTTGTTTATTTAGTAACTATATATCTATGTGAACTCTTAATCGAGAAGAGTTTACGATGATGTGTACGTGAATCTTAGAGGAATTTTACGAGTCTTCACCGATAATAAGCTCGGGTTCCAATTTTCTTGGATTTTTTCATTATCCTTTGTTTCTTATTTTTCACTTAAGTCTCTTTTTAATTTCTTTATGTTACTAACTATTGGTTTTAAATCAAAACATTCAATTCAATCTAATATAACTATCGGGCGTAACTCATATTGTTTATTTAGTAACTATCTATGTGAACTCTTAATCGAGAAGAGTTTACAATGATGTGTACGTGAATCTTAGAGGAATTTTACGAGTCTTGACCGATAATGACCTCGTGTTCCAATTTTCTTTGATTTTGTTTCATTATCCTTTGTTTCTTAATTTTCACTTAAGTCTCTTTTTAATTTCTTTATGTTACTAACTATTGGTTTTAAATCAAAACATTCAATTCAATCTAATATAACTATCGGGCTTAACTCATATTGTTTATTTAGTAACTATCTATGTGAACTCTTAATCGAGAAGAGTTTACGATGATGTGTACGTGAATCTTAGAGGAATTTTACGAGTCTTGACCGATAATGACCTCGTGTTCCAATTTTATTGGATTTTGTTTCATTATCCTTTGTTTCTTATTTTTCACTTAAGTCTCTTTTTAATTTCTTTATGTTACTAACTATTGGCTTTAAATCAAAACATTCAATTCAATCTAATATAACTATCGGGCTTAACTTATATTGTTTATTTAGTAACTATCTATGTGTACTCTTATTCGAGAAGAGTTTACGATGATGTGTACGTGAATCTTAGAGGAATTTTACGAGTCTTCACCGATAATGACCTCGTGTTCCAATTTTATTGGATTTTGTTTCATTATCCTTTGTTTCGTAATTTTTACTTAAGTCTCTATTTAATTTCTTTATGTTACTAACTATTGGTTTTAAATCAAAACATTAAATTCAATCTAATATAACTATCGGGCTTAACTCATGTTGTTTATTTAGTAACTATATATCTATGTGAACTCTTAATCGAGAAGAGTTTACGATGATGTGTACGTGAATCTTAGAGGAATTTTACGAGTCTTCACCGATAATAAGCTCGGGTTCCAATTTTCTTGGATTTTTTCATTATCCTTTGTTTCTTATTTTTCACTTAAGTCTCTTTTTAATTTCTTTATGTTACTAACTATTGGTTTTAAATCAAAACATTCAATTCAATCTAATATAACTATCGGGCGTAACTCATATTGTTTATTTAGTAACTATCTATATGAACTCTTAATCGAGAAGAGTTTACAATGATGTGTACGTGAATCTTAGAGGAATTTTACGAGTCTTGACCGATAATGACCTCGTGTTCCAATTTTCTTTGATTTTGTTTCATTATCCTTTGTTTCTTAATTTTCACTTAAGTCTCTTTTTAATTTCTTTATGTTACTAACTATTGGTTTTAAATCAAAACATTCAATTCAATCTAATATAACTATCGGGCTTAACTCATATTGTTTATTTAGTAACTATCTATGTGAACTCTTAATCGAGAAGAGTTTACGATGATGTGTACGTGAATCTTAGAGGAATTTTACGAGTCTTGACCGATAATGACCTCGTGTTCCAATTTTATTGGATTTTGTTTCATTATCCTTTGTTTCTTATTTTTCACTTAAGTCTCTTTTTAATTTCTTTATGTTACTAACTATTGGTTTTAAATCAAAACATTCAATTCAATCTAATATAACTATCGGGCTTAACTCATATTGTTTATTTAGTAACTATCTATGTGAACTCTTATTCGAGAAGAGTTTACGATGATGTGTACGTGAATCTTAGAGGAATTTTACGAGTCTTCACCGATAATGACCTCGTGTTCCAATTTTATTGGATTTTGTTTCATTATCCTTTGTTTCGTAATTTTCACTTAAGTCTCTATTTAATTTCTTTATGTTACTAACTATTGGTTTTAAATCAAAACATTAAATTCAATCTAATATAACTATCGGGCTTAACTCATGTTGTTTATTTAGTAACTATATATCTATGTGAACTCTTAATCGAGAAGAGTTTACGATGATGTGTACGTGAATCTTAGAGGAATTTTACGAGTCTTCACCGATAATAAGCTCGTGTTCCAATTTTCTTGGATTTTTTCATTATCCTTTGTTTCTTATTTTTCACTTAAGTCTCTTTTTAATTTCTTTATGTTACTAAATATTGGTTTTAAATCAAAACATTCAATTCAATCTAATATAACTATCGGGCGTAACTCATATTGTTTATTTAGTAACTATCTATGTGAACTCTTAATCGAGAAGAGTTTACGATGATGTGTACGTGAATCTTAGATGAATTTTACGAGTCTTGACCGATAATGACCTCGTGTTCCAATTTTCTTTGATTTTGTTTCATTATCCTTTGTTTCTTAATTTTCACTTAAGTCTCTTTTTAATTTCTTTATTTTACTAACTATTGGTTTTAAATCAAAACATAAAATTCAATCTAATATAACTATCGGGCTTAACTCATGTTGTTTATTTAGTAACTATGTATCTATGTGAACTCTTAATCGAGAAGAGTTTACGATGATGTGTACGTGAATCTTAGAGGAATTTTACGAGTGTTGACCGATAATGAGCTCGTGTTCCAATTTTCTTGGATTTTTTCATTATCCTTTGTTTCTTATTTTTCACTTAAGTCTCTTTTTAATTCCTTTATGTTACTAACTATTGGTTTTAAATCAAAACATTCAATTCAATCTAATATAACTATCAGGCTTAACTCATATTGTTTATTTAGTAACTGTCTATGTGAACTCTTAATCGAGAAGAGTTTACGATGATGTGTACGTGAATCTTAGAGGAATTTTACGAGTCTTGACCGATAATGACCTCGTGTTCCAATTTTCTTTGATTTTGTTTCATTATCCTTTGTTTCTTAATTTTCACTTAAGTCTCTTTTTAATTTCTTTAGGTTACTAACTATTGGTTTTAAATCAAAACATTGAATTCAATCTAATATAACTATCGGGCTTAACTCATATTGTTTATTTAGTGACTATCTATGTGAACTCTTAATCGAGAAGAGTTTACGATGATGTGTACGTGAATCTTAGAGGAATTTTACGAGTCTTGACCGATAATGACCTCGTGTTCCAATTTTCTTTGATTTTGTTTCATTATCCTTTGTTTCTTAATTTTCACTTAAGTCTCTTTTTAATTTCTTTATGTTACTAACTATTGGTTTTAAATCAAAACATTCAATTCAATCTAATATAACTATCGGGCTTAACTCATATTGTTTATTTAGTAACTATCTATTTGAACTCTTAATCGAGAAGAGTTTACGATGATGTGTACGTGAATCTTAGAGGAATTTTACGAGTCTTGACCGATAATGAGCTCGTGTTCCAATTTTCTTGGATTTTTTCATTATCCTTTGTTTCTTATTTTTCACTTAAGTCTCTTTTTAATTTCTTTATGTTACTAACTATTGGTTTTAAATCAAAACATTAAATTCAATCTAATATAACTATCGGGCTTAACTCATGTTGTTTATTTAGTAACTATGTATCTATGTGAACTCTTAATCGAGAAGAGTTTACGATGATGTGTACGTGAATCTTAGAGAAATTTTACGAGTCTTGACCGATAATGAGCTCGTGTTCCAATTTTCTTGGATTTTTTCATTATCCTTTGTTTCTTATTTTTCACATAAATCTCTTTTTAATTTTTTTATGTTACTAACTATTGGTTTTAAATCAAAACATTAAATTCAATCTAATATAACTATCGGGCTTAACTCATGTTGTTTATTTAGTAACTATATATCTATGTGAACTCTTAATCGAGAAGAGTTTACGATGATGTGTACGTGAATCTTAGAGGAATTTTACGAGTCTTGACCGATAATGACCTCGTGTTCCAATTTTATTGGATTTTGTTTCATTATCTTTTGTTTCTTATTTTTCACTTAAGTCTCTTTTTAATTTCTTTATGTTACTAACTATTGGTTTTAAATCAAAACATTAAATTCAATCTAATATAACTATCGGGCTTAACTCATGTTGTTTATTTAGTAACTATATATCTATGTGAACTCTTAATCGAGAAGAGTTTACGATGATGTGTACGTGAATCTTAGAGGAATTTTACGAGTCTTGACCGATAATGACCTCGTGTTCCAATTTTATTGGATTTTGTTTCATTATCTTTTGTTTCTTATTTTTCACTTAAGTCTCTTTTTAATTTCTTTATGTTACTAACTATTGGTTTTAAATCAAAACATTCAATTCAATCTAATATAACTATCGGGCTTAACTCATATTGTTTATTTAGTAACTATCTATGTGAACTCTTAATCGAGAAGAGTTTACGATGATGTGTATGTGAATCTTAAGGGAATTTTACGAGTCTTGACCGATAATGACCTCGTGTTCCAATTTTCTTTGATTTTGTTTCATTATCCATTGTTTCTTAATTTTAACTTAAGTCTCTTTTTAATTTCTTTAGGTTACTATTTATTGGTTTTAAATCAAAACATTCAATTCAATCTAATATAACTATCGGGCTTAACTCATATTGTTTATTTAGTGACAATCTATGTGAACTCTTAATCGAGAAGAGTTTACGATGATGTGTACGAGAATCTTAGAGGAATTTTACGAGTCTTGACCGATAATGACCTCGAGTTCCAATTTTCTTTGATTTTTCTTAATTTTCACTTAAGTCTCTTTTTAATTTCTTTAGGTTACTAACTATTGGTTTTAAATCAAAACATTCAATTCAATCTAATATAACTATCGGGCTTAACTCATATTGTTTATTTAGTGACTATCTATGTGAACTCTTAATCGAGAAGAGTTTACGATGATGTGTACGTGAATCTTAGAGGAATTTTACGAGTCTTGACCGATAATGACCTCGTGTTCCAATTTTATTGGATTTTGTTTCATTATCCTTTATTTCTTATTTTTCACTTAAGTCTCTTTTTAATTTCTTTATGTTACTAACTATTGGTTTTAAATCAAAACATTCAATTCAATCTAATATAACTATCGGGCTTAACTCATATTGTTTATTTAGTAACTATCTATGTGAACTCTTAATCGAGAAGAGTTTACGATGATGTGTACGTGAATCTTAGAGGAATTTTACGAGTCTTGACCGATAATGACCTCGTGTTCCAATTTTCTTTGATTTTGTTTCATTATCCTTTGTTTCTTAATTTTCACTTAAGTCTCTTTTTAATTTCTTTATGTTACTAACTATTTGTTTTAAATCAAAACATTCAATTCAATCTAATATAACTATCGGGCTTAACTCATATTGTTTATTTAGTAACTATCTATGTGAACTCTTAATCGAGAAGAGTTTACGATGATGTGTACGTGAATCTTAGACGAATTTTACGAGTCTTGACCGATAATGAGCTCGTGTTCCAATTTTCTTGGATTTTTTCATTATCCTTTGTTTCTTATTTTTCACTTAAGTCTCTATTTAATTTCTTTATGTTACTAACTATTGGTTTTAAATCAAAACATTAAATTCAATCTAATATAACTATCGGGCTTAACTCATGTTGTTTATTTAGTAACTATATATCTATGTGAACTCTTAATCGAGAGGAGTTTACGATGATGTGTACGTGAATCTTAGAGGAATTTTACGAGTCTTGACCGATAATGACCTCGTGTTCCAATTTTATTGGATTTTGTTTCATTATCCTTTGTTTCTTATTTTTCACTTAAGTCTCTTTTTAATTTCTTTATGTTACTAACTATTGGTTTTAAATCAAAACATTCAATTCAATCTAATATAACTATCGGGCTTAACTCATATTGTTTATTTAGTAACTATCTATGTGAACTCTTATTCGAGAAGAGTTTACGATGATGTGTACGTGAATCTTAGAGGAATTTTACGAGTCTTCACCGATAATGACCTCGTGTTCCAATTTTATTGGATTTTGTTTCATTATCCTTTGTTTCGTAATTTTCACTTAAGTCTCTATTTAATTTCTTTATGTTACTAACTATTGGTTTTAAATCAAAACATTAAATTCAATCTAATATAACTATCGGGCTTAACTCATGTTGTTTATTTAGTAACTATATATCTATGTGAACTCTTAATCGAGAAGAGTTTACGATGATGTGTACGTGAATCTTAGAGGAATTTTACGAGTCTTCACCGATAATAAGCTCGTGTTCCAATTTTCTTGGATTTTTTCATTATCCTTTGTTTCTTATTTTTCACTTAAGTCTCTTTTTAATTTCTTTATGTTACTAAATATTGGTTTTAAATCAAAACATTCAATTCAATCTAATATAACTATCGGGCGTAACTCATATTGTTTATTTAGTAACTATCTATGTGAACTCTTAATCGAGAAGAGTTTACGATGATGTGTACGTGAATCTTAGATGAATTTTACGAGTCTTGACCGATAATGACCTCGTGTTCCAATTTTCTTTGATTTTGTTTCATTATCCTTTGTTTCTTAATTTTCACTTAAGTCTCTTTTTAATTTCTTTATGTTACTAACTATTGGTTTTAAATCAAAACATAAAATTCAATCTAATATAACTATCGGGCTTAACTCATGTTGTTTATTTAGTAACTATGTATCTATGTGAACTCTTAATCGAGAAGAGTTTACGATGATGTGTACGTGAATCTTAGAGGAATTTTACGAGTGTTGACCGATAATGAGCTCGTGTTCCAATTTTCTTGGATTTTTTCATTATCCTTTGTTTCTTATTTTTCACTTAAGTCTCTTTTTAATTCCTTTATGTTACTAACTATTGGTTTTAAATCAAAACATTCAATTCAATCTAATATAACTATCAGGCTTAACTCATATTGTTTATTTAGTAACTGTCTATGTGAACTCTTAATCGAGAAGAGTTTACGATGATGTGTACGTGAATCTTAGAGGAATTTTACGAGTCTTGACCGATAATGACCTCGTGTTCCAATTTTCTTTGATTTTGTTTCATTATCCTTTGTTTCTTAATTTTCACTTAAGTCTCTTTTTAATTTCTTTAGGTTACTAACTATTGGTTTTAAATCAAAACATTCAATTCAATCTAATATAACTATCGGGCTTAACTCATATTGTTTATTTAGTGACTATCTATGTGAACTCTTAATCGAGAAGAGTTTACGATGATGTGTACGTGAATCTTAGAGGAATTTTACGAGTCTTGACCGATAATGACCTCGTGTTCCAATTTTCTTTGATTTTGTTTCATTATCCTTTGTTTCTTAATTTTCACTTAAGTCTCTTTTTAATTTCTTTATGTTACTAACTATTGGTTTTAAATCAAAACATTCAATTCAATCTAATATAACTATCGGGCTTAACTCATATTGTTTATTTAGTAACTATCTATTTGAACTCTTAATCGAGAAGAGTTTACGATGATGTGTACGTGAATCTTAGAGGAATTTTACGAGTCTTGACCGATAATGAGCTCGTGTTCCAATTTTCTTGGATTTTTTCATTATCCTTTGTTTCTTATTTTTCACTTAAGTCTCTTTTTAATTTCTTTATGTTACTAACTATTGGTTTTAAATCAAAACATTAAATTCAATCTAATATAACTATCGGGCTTAACTCATGTTGTTTATTTAGTAACTATGTATCTATGTGAACTCTTAATCGAGAAGAGTTTACGATGATGTGTACGTGAATCTTAGAGAAATTTTACGAGTCTTGACCGATAATGAGCTCGTGTTCCAATTTTCTTGGATTTTTTCATTATCCTTTGTTTCTTATTTTTCACATAAATCTCTTTTTAATTTTTTTATGTTACTAACTATTGGTTTTAAATCAAAACATTAAATTCAATCTAATATAACTATCGGGCTTAACTCATGTGGTTTATTTAGTAACTATATATCTATGTGAACTCTTAATCGAGAAGAGTTTACGATGATGTGTACGTGAATCTTAGAGGAATTTTACGAGTCTTGACCGATAATGACCTCGTGTTCCAATTTTATTGGATTTTGTTTCATTATCTTTTGTTTCTTATTTTTCACTTAAGTCTCTTTTTAATTTCTTTATGTTACTAACTATTGGTTTTAAATCAAAACATTAAATTCAATCTAATATAACTATCGGGCTTAACTCATGTTGTTTATTTAGTAACTATATATCTATGTGAACTCTTAATCGAGAAGAGTTTACGATGATGTGTACGTGAATCTTAGAGGAATTTTACGAGTCTTGACCGATAATGACCTCGTGTTCCAATTTTATTGGATTTTGTTTCATTATCTTTTGTTTCTTATTTTTCACTTAAGTCTCTTTTTAATTTCTTTATGTTACTAACTATTGGTTTTAAATCAAAACATTCAATTCAATCTAATATAACTATCGGGCTTAACTCATATTGTTTATTTAGTAACTATCTATGTGAACTCTTAATCGAGAAGAGTTTACGATGATGTGTATGTGAATCTTAAGGGAATTTTACGAGTCTTGACCGATAATGACCTCGTGTTCCAATTTTCTTTGATTTTGTTTCATTATCCATTGTTTCTTAATTTTAACTTAAGTCTCTTTTTAATTTCTTTAGGTTACTATTTATTGGTTTTAAATCAAAACATTCAATTCAATCTAATATAACTATCGGGCTTAACTCATATTGTTTATTTAGTGACAATCTATGTGAACTCTTAATCGAGAAGAGTTTACGATGATGTGTACGAGAATCTTAGAGGAATTTTACGAGTCTTGACCGATAATGACCTCGAGTTCCAATTTTCTTTGATTTTTCTTAATTTTCACTTAAGTCTCTTTTTAATTTCTTTAGGTTACTAACTATTGGTTTTAAATCAAAACATTCAATTCAATCTAATATAACTATCGGGCTTAACTCATATTGTTTATTTAGTGACTATCTATGTGAACTCTTAATCGAGAAGAGTTTACGATGATGTGTACGTGAATCTTAGAGGAATTTTACGAGTCTTGACCGATAATGACCTCGTGTTCCAATTTTATTGGATTTTGTTTCATTATCCTTTATTTCTTATTTTTCACTTAACTCTCTTTTTAATTTCTTTATGTTACTAACTATTGGTTTTAAATCAAAACATTCAATTCAATCTAATATAACTATCGGGCTTAACTCATATTGTTTATTTAGTAACTATCTATGTGAACTCTTAATCGAGAAGAGTTTACGATGATGTGTACGTGAATCTTAGAGTTACGAGTCTTGACCGATAATGACCTCGTGTTCCAATTTTCTTTGATTTTGTTTCATTATCCTTTGTTTCTTAATTTTCACTTAAGTCTCTTTTTAATTTCTTTATGTTACTAACTATTTGTTTTAAATCAAAACATTCAATTCAATCTAATATAACTATCGGGCTTATTTAGTAACTATCTATGTGAACTCTTAATCGAGAAGAGTTTACGATGATGTGTACGTGAATCTTAGACGAATTTTACGAGTCTTGACCGATAATGAGCTCGTGTTCCAATTTTCTTGGATTTTTTCATTATCCTTTGTTTCTTATTTTTCACTTAAGTCTCTATTTAATTTCTTTATGTTACTAACTATTGGTTTTAAATCAAAACATTAAATTCAATCTAATATAACTATCGGGCTTAACTCATGTTGTTTATTTAGTAACTATATATCTATGTGAACTCTTAATCGAGAGGAGTTTACGATGATGTGTACGTGAATCTTAGAGGAATTTTACGAGTCTTGACCGATAATGACCTCGTGTTCCAATTTTATTGGATTTTGTTTCATTATCCTTTGTTTCTTATTTTTCACTTAAGTCTCTTTTTAATTTCTTTATGTTACTAACTATTGGTTTTAAATCAAAACATTCAATTCAATCTAATATAACTATCGGGCTTAACTCATATTGTTTATTTAGTAACTATCTATGTGAACTCTTATTCGAGAAGAGTTTACGATGATGTGTACGTGAATCTTAGAGGAATTTTACGAGTCTTCACCGATAATGACCTCGTGTTCCAATTTTATTGGATTTTGTTTCATTATCCTTTGTTTCTTATTTTTCACTTAAGTCTCTTTTTAATTTCTTTATGTTACTAAATATTGGTTTTAAATCAAAACATTCAATTCAATCTAATATAACTATCGGGCGTAACTCATATTGTTTATTTAGTAACTATCTATGTGAACTCTTAATCGAGAAGAGTTTACGATGATGTGTACGTGAATCTTAGATGAATTTTACGAGTCTTGACCGATAATGACCTCGTGTTCCAATTTTCTTTGATTTTGTTTCATTATCCTTTGTTTCTTAATTTTCACTTAAGTCTCTTTTTAATTTCTTTATGTTACTAACTATTGGTTTTAAATCAAAACATAAAATTCAATCTAATATAACTATCGGGCTTAACTCATGTTGTTTATTTAGTAACTATGTATCTATGTGAACTCTTAATCGAGAAGAGTTTACGATGATGTGTACGTGAATCTTAGAGGAATTTTACGAGTGTTGACCGATAATGAGCTCGTGTTCCAATTTTCTTGGATTTTTTCATTATCCTTTGTTTCTTATTTTTCACTTAAGTCTCTTTTTAATTCCTTTATGTTACTAACTATTGGTTTTAAATCAAAACATTCAATTCAATCTAATATAACTATCAGGCTTAACTCATATTGTTTATTTAGTAACTGTCTATGTGAACTCTTAATCGAGAAGAGTTTACGATGATGTGTACGTGAATCTTAGAGGAATTTTACGAGTCTTGACCGATAATGACCTCGTGTTCCAATTTTCTTTGATTTTGTTTCATTATCCTTTGTTTCTTAATTTTCACTTAAGTCTCTTTTTAATTTCTTTAGGTTACTAACTATTGGTTTTAAATCAAAACATTCAATTCAATCTAATATAACTATCGGGCTTAACTCATATTGTTTATTTAGTGACTATCTATGTGAACTCTTAATCGAGAAGAGTTTACGATGATGTGTACGTGAATCTTAGAGGAATTTTACGAGTCTTGACCGATAATGACCTCGTGTTCCAATTTTCTTTGATTTTGTTTCATTATCCTTTGTTTCTTAATTTTCACTTAAGTCTCTTTTTAATTTCTTTATGTTACTAACTATTGGTTTTAAATCAAAACATTCAATTCAATATAATATAACTATCGGGCTTAACTCATATTCTTTATTTAGTAACTATCTATTTGAACTCTTAATCGAGAAGAGTTTACGATGATGTGTACGTGAATCTTAGAGGAATTTTACGAGTCTTGACCGATAATGAGCTCGTGTTCCAATTTTCTTGGATTTTTTCATTATCCTTTTTTTCTTATTTTTCACTTAAGTCTCTTTTTAATTTCTTTATGTTACTAACTATTGGTTTTAAATCAAAACATTAAATTCAATCTAATATAACTATCGGGCTTAACTCATGTTGTTTATTTAGTAACTATGTATCTATGTGAACTCTTAATCGAGAAGAGTTTACGATGATGTGTACGTGAATCTTAGAGAAATTTTACGAGTCTTGACCGATAATGAGCTCGTGTTCCAATTTTCTTGGATTTTTTCATTATCCTTTGTTTCTTATTTTTCACATAAATCTCTTTTTAATTTTTTTATGTTACTAACTATTGGTTTTAAATCAAAACATTAAATTCAATCTAATATAACTATCGGGCTTAACTCATGTTGTTTATTTAGTAACTATATATCTATGTGAACTCTTAATCGAGAAGAGTTTACGATGATGTGTACGTGAATCTTAGAGGAATTTTACGAGTCTTGACCGATAATGACCTCGTGTTCCAATTTTATTGGATTTTGTTTCATTATCTTTTGTTTCTTATTTTTCACTTAAGTCTCTTTTTAATTTCTTTATGTTACTAACTATTGGTTTTAAATCAAAACATTAAATTCAATCTAATATAACTATCGGGCTTAACTCATGTTGTTTATTTAGTAACTATATATCTATGTGAACTCTTAATCGAGAAGAGTTTACGATGATGTGTACGTGAATCTTAGAGGAATTTTACGAGTCTTGACCGATAATGACCTCGTGTTCCAATTTTATTGGATTTTGTTTCATTATCTTTTGTTTCTTATTTTTCACTTAAGTCTCTTTTTAATTTCTTTATGTTACTAACTATTGGTTTTAAATCAAAACATTCAATTCAATCTAATATAACTATCGGGCTTAACTCATATTGTTTATTTAGTAACTATCTATGTGAACTCTTAATCGAGAAGAGTTTACGATGATGTGTATGTGAATCTTAAGGGAATTTTACGAGTCTTGACCGATAATGACCTCGTGTTCCAATTTTCTTTGATTTTGTTTCATTATCCATTGTTTCTTAATTTTAACTTAAGTCTCTTTTTAATTTCTTTAGGTTACTATTTATTGGTTTTAAATCAAAACATTCAATTCAATCTAATATAACTATCGGGCTTAACTCATATTGTTTATTTAGTGACAATCTATGTGAACTCTTAATCGAGAAGAGTTTACGATGATGTGTACGAGAATCTTAGAGGAATTTTACGAGTCTTGACCGATAATGACCTCGAGTTCCAATTTTCTTTGATTTTTCTTAATTTTCACTTAAGTCTCTTTTTAATTTCTTTAGGTTACTAACTATTGGTTTTAAATCAAAACATTCAATTCAATCTAATATAACTATCGGGCTTAACTCATATTGTTTATTTAGTGACTATCTATGTGAACTCTTAATCGAGAAGAGTTTACGATGATGTGTACGTGAATCTTAGAGGAATTTTACGAGTCTTGACCGATAATGACCTCGTGTTCCAATTTTATTGGATTTTGTTTCATTATCCTTTATTTCTTATTTTTCACTTAAGTCTCTTTTTAATTTCTTTATGTTACTAACTATTGGTTTTAAATCAAAACATTCAATTCAATCTAATATAACTATCGGGCTTAACTCATATTGTTTATTTAGTAACTATCTATGTGAACTCTTAATCGAGAAGAGTTTACGATGATGTGTACGTGAATCTTAGAGGAATTTTACGAGTCTTGACCGATAATGACCTCGTGTTCCAATTTTCTTTGATTTTGTTTCATTATCCTTTGTTTCTTAATTTTCACTTAAGTCTCTTTTTAATTTCTTTATGTTACTAACTATTTGTTTTAAATCAAAACATTCAATTCAATCTAATATAACTATCGGGCTTAACTCATATTGTTTATTTAGTAACTATCTATGTGAACTCTTAATCGAGAAGAGTTTACGATGATGTGTACGTGAATCTTAGACGAATTTTACGAGTCTTGACCGATAATGAGCTCGTGTTCCAATTTTCTTGGATTTTTTCATTATCCTTTGTTTCTTATTTTTCACTTAAGTCTCTATTTAATTTCTTTATGTTACTAACTATTGGTTTTAAATCAAAACATTAAATTCAATCTAATATAACTATCGGGCTTAACTCATGTTGTTTATTTAGTAACTATATATCTATGTGAACTCTTAATCGAGAGGAGTTTACGATGATGTGTACGTGAATCTTAGAGGAATTTTACGAGTCTTGACCGATAATGAGCTCGTGTTCCAATTTTATTGGATTTTGTTTCATTATCCTTTGTTTCTTATTTTTCACTTAAGTCTCTATTTAATTACTTTATGTTACTAACTATTGGTCTTAAATCAAAACATTAAATTCAATCTAATATAACTATCGGGCTTAACTCATGTTGTTTATTTAGTAACTATATATCTATGGGAACTCTTAATCGAGAAGAGTTTACGATGATGTGCACGTGAATCTTAGAGGAATTTTACGAGTCTTGACCGATAATGAGCTCGTGTTCCAATTTTCTTGGATTTTTTCATTATCCTTTGTTTCTTATTTTTCACTTAAGTCTCTTTTTAATTTCTTTATTTTACTAACTATTTGTTTTAAATCAAAACATTAAATTCAATCTAATATAACTATCGGGCTTAACTCATGTTGTTTATTTTGTAACTATGTATCTATGTGAACTCTTAATCGAGAAGAGTTTACGATGATGTGTACGTGAATCTTAGAGGAATTTTACGAGTGTTGATCGATAATGAGCTCGTGTTCCAATTTTCTTGGATTTTTTCATTATCCTTTGTTTCTTATTTTTCACTTAAGTCTCTTTTTAATTTCTTTATGTTACTAACTATTGGTTTTAAATCAAAACATTCAATTCAATCTAATATAACTATCGGGCTTAACTCATATTGTTTATTTAGTAACTGTCTATGTGAACTCTTAATCGAGAAGAGTTTACGATGATGTGTACGTCAATCTTAGAGGAATTTTACGAGTCTTGACCGATAATGACCTCGTGTTCCAATTTTCTTTGATTTTGTTTCATTATCCTTTGTTTCTTAATTTTCACTTAAGTCTCTTTTTAATTTCTTTAGGTTACTAACTATTGGTTTTAAATCAAAACATTCAATTCAATCTAATATAACTATCGGGCTTAACTCATATTGTTTATTTAGTGACTATCTATGTGAACTCTTAATCGAGAAGAGTTTACGATGATGTGTACGTGAATCTTAGAGAAATTTTACGAGTCTTGACCGATAATGAACTCGTGTTCATATTTTCTTTGATTTTGTTTCATTATCCTTTGTTTCTTAATTTTCACTTAAGTCTCTTTTTAATTTCTTTATGTTACTAACTATTGGTTTTAAATCAAAACATTGAATTCAATCTAATATAACTATCGGGCTTAACTCATATTGTTTATTTAGTAACTATCTATGTGAACTCTTAATCGAGAAGAGTTTACGATGATGTGTATGTGAATCTTAGAGGAATTTTACGAGTCTTGACCGATAATGAGCTCGTGTTCCAATTTTCTTGGATTTTTTCATTATCCTTTGTTTCTTATTTTTCACATAAATCTCTTTTTAATTTTTTTATGTTACTAACTATTGGTTTTAAATCAAAACATTAAATTCAAACTAATATAACTATCGGGCTTAACTCATGTTGTTTATTTAGTAACTATATATCTATGTGAACTCTTAATCGAGAAGAGTTTACGATGATGTGTACGTGAATCTTAGAGGAATTTTACGAGTCTTGACCGATAATGACCTCGTGTTCCAATTTTATTGGATTTTGTTTCATTATCCTTTGTTTCTTATTTTTCACTTAAGTCTCTTTTTAATTTCTTTATGTTACTAACTATTGGTTTTAAATCAAAACATTCAATTCAATCTAATATAACTATCGGGCTTAACTCATATTGTTTATTTAGTAACTATCTATGTGAACTCTTAATCGAGAAGAGTTTACGATGATGTGTACGTGAATCTTAGAGGAATTTTACGAGTCTTGACCGATAATGACCTCGTGTTCCAATTTTCTTTGATTTTGTTTCATTATCCATTGTTTCTTAATTTTCACTTAAGTCTCTTTTTAATTTCTTTAGGTTACTATTTATTGGTTTTAAATCAAAACATTCAATTCAATCTAATATAACTATCGGGCTTAACTCATATTGTTTATTTAGTGACAATCTATGTGAACTCTTAATCGAGAAGAGTTTACGATGATGTGTACGAGAATCTTAGAGGAATTTTACGAGTCTTGACCGATAATGACCTCGAGTTCCAATTTTCTTTGATTTTTATTAATTTTCACTTAAGTCTCTTTTTAATTTCTTTAGGTTACTAACTATTGGTTTTAAATCAAAACATTCAATTCAATCTAATATAACTATCGGGCTTAACTCATATTGTTTATTTAGTGACTATCTATGTGAACTCTTAATCGAGAAGAGTTTACGATGATGTGTACGTGAATCTTAGAGGAATTTTACGAGTGTTGATCGATAATGAGCTCGTGTTCCAATTTTCTTGGATTTTTTCATTATCCTTTGTTTCTTATTTTTCACTTAAGTCTCTTTTTAATTTCTTTATGTTACTAACTATTGGTTTTAAATCAAAACATTCAATTCAATCTAATATAACTATCGGGCTTAACTCATATTGTTTATTTAGTAACTATCTATGTGAACTCTTAATCGAGAAGAGTTTACGATGATGTGTATGTGAATCTTAGGGGAATTTTACGAGTCTTGACCGATAATGACCTCGTGTTCCAATTTTCTTTGATTTTGTTTCATTATCCATTGTTTCTTAATTTTCACTTAAGTCTCTTTTTAATTTCTTTAGGTTACTATTTATTGGTTTTAAATCAAAACATTCAATTCAATCTAATATAACTATCGGGCTTAACTCATATTGTTTATTTAGTGACAATCTATGTGAACTCTTAATCGAGAAGAGTTTACGATGATGTGTACGAGAATCTTAGAGGAATTTTACGAGTCTTGACCGATAATGACCTCGAGTTCCAATTTTCTTTGATTTTTCTTAATTTTCACTTAAGTCTCTTTTTAATTTCTTTAGGTTACTAACTATTGGTTTTAAATCAAAACATTCAATTCAATCTAATATAACTATCGGGCTTAACTCATATTGTTTATTTAGTGACTATCTATGTGAACTCTTAATCGAGAAGAGTTTACGATGATGTGTACGTGAATCTTAGAGGAATTTTACGAGTCTTGACCGATAATGACCTCGTGTTCCAATTTTATTGGATTTTGTTTCATTATCCTTTATTTCTTATTTTTCACTTAAGTCTCTTTTTAATTTCTTTATGTTACTAACTATTGGTTTTAAATCAAAACATTCAATTCAATCTAATATAACTATCGGGCTTAACTCATATTGTTTATTTAGTAACTATCTATGTGAACTCTTAATCGAGAAGAGTTTACGATGATGTGTACGTGAATCTTAGAGGAATTTTACGAGTCTTGACCGATAATGACCTCGTGTTCCAATTTTCTTTGATTTTGTTTCATTATCCTTTGTTTCTTAATTTTCACTTAAGTCTCTTTTTAATTTCTTTATGTTACTAACTATTTGTTTTAAATCAAAACATTCAATTCAATCTAATATAACTATCGGGCTTATTTAGTAACTATCTATGTGAACTCTTAATCGAGAAGAGTTTACGATGATGTGTACGTGAATCTTAGACGAATTTTACGAGTCTTGACCGATAATGAGCTCGTGTTCCAATTTTCTTGGATTTTTTCATTATCCTTTGTTTCTTATTTTTCACTTAAGTCTCTATTTAATTTCTTTATGTTACTAACTATTGGTTTTAAATCAAAACATTAAATTCAATCTAATATAACTATCGGGCTTAACTCATGTTGTTTATTTAGTAACTATATATCTATGTGAACTCTTAATCGAGAGGAGTTTACGATGATGTGTACGTGAATCTTAGAGGAATTTTACGAGTCTTGACCGATAATGACCTCGTGTTCCAATTTTATTGGATTTTGTTTCATTATCCTTTGTTTCTTATTTTTCACTTAAGTCTCTTTTTAATTTCTTTATGTTACTAACTATTGGTTTTAAATCAAAACATTCAATTCAATCTAATATAACTATCGGGCTTAACTCATATTGTTTATTTAGTAACTATCTATGTGAACTCTTAATCGAGAAGAGTTTACGATGATGTGTACGTGAATCTTAGAGGAATTTTACAAGTCTTGACCGATAATGACCTCGTGTTCCAATTTTCTTTGATTTTGTTACATTATCCTTTGTTTCTTAATTTTCACTTAAGTCTCTTTTTAATTTCTTTATGTTACTAACTATTGGTTTTAAATCAAAACATTCAATTCAATCTAATATAACTATCGGGCTTAACTCATATTATTTATTTAGTGACTATCTATGTGAACTCTTAATCGAGAAGAGTTTACGATGATGTGTACGTGAATCTTACACGAATTTTATGAGTCTTGACCGATAATGAGCTCGTGTTCCAATTTTCTTGGATTTTGTTTCATTATCCTTTGTTTCTTATTTTTCACTTAAGTCTCTATTTAATTACTTTATGTTACTAACTATTGGTCTTAAATCAAAACATTAAATTCAATCTAATATAACTATCGGGCTTAACTCATGTTGTTTATTTAGTAACTATATATCTATGTGAACTCTTAATCGAGAAGAGTTTACGATGATGTGCACGTGAATCTTAGAGGAATTTTACGAGTCTTGACCGATAATGAGCTCGTGTTCCAATTTTCTTGGATTTTTTCATTATCCTTTGTTTCTTATTTTTCACTTAAGTCTCTTTTTAATTTCTTTATTTTACTAACTATTGGTTTTAAATCAAAACATTAAATTCAATCTAATATAACTATCGGGCTTAACTCATGTTGTTTATTTAGTAACTATGTATCTATGTGAACTCTTAATCGAGAAGAGTTTACGATGATGTGTACGTGAATCTTAGAGGAATTTTACGAGTGTTGATCGATAATGAGCTCGTGTTCCAATTTTCTTGGATTTTTTCATTATCCTTTGTTTCTTATTTTTCACTTAAGTCTCTTTTTAATTTCTTTATGTTACTAACTATTGGTTTTAAATCAAAACATTCAATTCAATCTAATATAACTATCGGGCTTAACTCATATTGTTTATTTAGTAACTGTCTATGTGAACTCTTAATCGAGAAGAGTTTACGATGATGTGTACGTCAATCTTAGAGGAATTTTACAAGTCTTGACCGATAATGACCTCGTGTTCCAATTTTCTTTGATTTTGTTTCATTATCCTTTGTTTCTTAATTTTCACTTAAGTCTCTTTTTAATTTCTTTAGGTTACTAACTATTGGTTTTAAATCAAAACATTCAATTCAATCTAATATAACTATCGGGCTTAACTCATATTGTTTATTTAGTGACTATCTATGTGAACTCTTAATCGAGAAGAGTTTACGATGATGTGTACGTGAATCTTAGAGAAATTTTACGAGTCTTGACCGATAATGAACTCGTGTTCATATTTTCTTTGATTTTGTTTCATTATCCTTTGTTTCTTAATTTTCACTTAAGTCTCTTTTTAATTTCTTTATGTTACTAACTATTGGTTTTAAATCAAAACATTGAATTCAATCTAATATAACTATCGGGCTTAACTCATATGGTTTATTTAGTAACTATCTATGTGAACTCTTAATCGAGAAGAGTTTACGATGATGTGTATGTGAATCTTAGAGGAATTTTACGAGTCTTGACCGATAATGAGCTCGTGTTCCAATTTTCTTGGATTTTTTCATTATCCTTTGTTTCTTATTTTTCACATAAATCTCTTTTTAATTTTTTTATGTTACTAACTATTGGTTTTAAATCAAAACATTAAATTCAAACTAATATAACTATCGGGCTTAACTCATGTTGTTTATTTAGTAACTATATATCTATGTGAACTCTTAATCGAGAAGAGTTTACGATGATGTGTACGTGAATCTTAGAGGAATTTTACGAGTCTTGACCGATAATGACCTCGTGTTCCAATTTTATTGGATTTTGTTTCATTATCCTTTGTTTCTTATTTTTCACTTAAGTCTCTTTTTAATTTCTTTATGTTACTAACTATTGGTTTTAAATCAAAACATTCAATTCAATCTAATATAACTATCGGGCTTAACTCATATTGTTTATTTAGTAACTATCTATGTGAACTCTTAATCGAGAAGAGTTTACGATGATGTGTACGTGAATCTTAGAGGAATTTTACGAGTCTTGACCGATAATGACCTCGTGTTCCAATTTTCTTTGATTTTGTTTCATTATCCATTGTTTCTTAATTTTCACTTAAGTCTCTTTTTAATTTCTTTAGGTTACTATTTATTGGTTTTAAATCAAAACATTCAATTCAATCTAATATAACTATCGGGCTTAACTCATATTGTTTATTTAGTGACAATCTATGTGAACTCTTAATCGAGAAGAGTTTACGATGATGTGTACGAGAATCTTAGAGGAATTTTACGAGTCTTGACCGATAATGACCTCGAGTTCCAATTTTCTTTGATTTTTATTAATTTTCACTTAAGTCTCTTTTTAATTTCTTTAGGTTACTAACTATTGGTTTTAAATCAAAACATTCAATTCAATCTAATATAACTATCGGGCTTAACTCATATTGTTTATTTAGTGACTATCTATGTGAACTCTTAATCGAGAAGAGTTTACGATGAAGTGTACGTGAATCTTAGAGGAATTTTACGAGTGTTGATCGATAATGAGCTCGTGTTCCAATTTTCTTGGATTTTTCATTATCCTTTGTTTCTTATTTTTCACTTAAGTCTCTTTTTAATTTCTTTATGTTACTAACTATTGGTTTTAAATCAAAACATTAAATTCAATCTAATATAACTATCGGGCTTAACTCATGTTGTTTATTTAGTAACTATATATCTATGTGAACTCTTAATCGAGAAGAGTTTACGATGATGTGTACGTGAATCTTAGAGGAATTTTACGAGTGTTGACCGATAATGAGCTCGTGTTCCAATTTTATTGGATTTTGTTTCATTATCCATTGTTTCTTAATTTTCACTTAAGTCTCTTTTTAATTTCTTTAGGTTACTAACTATTGGTTTTAAATCAAAACATTCAATTCAATCTAATATAACTATCGGGCTTAACTCATATTGTTTATTTAGTGACTATCTGTGTGAACTCTTAATCGAGAAGAGTTTACGATGATGTGTACGTGAATCTTAGAGAAATTTTACGAGTCTTGACCGATAATGAACTCGTGTTCATATTTTCTTTGATTTTGTTTCATTATCCTTTGTTTCTTAATTTTCACTTAAGTCTCTTTTTAATTTCTTTATGTTACTAACTATTGGTTTTAAATCAAAACATTGAATTCAATCTAATAGAACTATCGGGCTTAACTCATATTGTTTATTTAGTAACTATCTATGTGAACTCTTAATCGAGAAGAGTTTACGATGATGTGTACGTGAATCTTAGAGGAATTTTACGAGTCTTGACCGATAATGACCTCGTGTTCCAATTTTATTGGATTTTGTTTCATTATCCTTTGTTTCTTATTTTTCACTTAAGTCTCTTTTTAATTTCTTTATGTTACTAACTATTGGTTTTAAATCAAAACATTCAATTCAATCTAATATAACTATCGGGCTTAACTCATATTGTTTATTGAGTAACTATCTATGTGAACTCTTAATCGAGAAGAGTTTACGATGATGTGTACGTGAATCTTAGAGGAATTTTACGAGTCTTGACCGATAATGACCTCGTGTTCCAATTTTCTTTGATTTTGTTTCATTATCCATTGTTTCTTAATTTTCACTTAAGTCTCTTTTTAATTTCTTTAGGTTACTATTTATTGGTTTTAAATCAAAACATTCAATTCAATCTAATATAACTATCGGGCTTAACTCATATTGTTTATTTAGTGACAATCTATGTGAACTCTTAATCGAGAAGAGTTTACGATGATGTGTACGAGAATCTTAGAGGAATTTTACGAGTCTTGACCTATAATGACCTCGAGTTCCAATTTTCTTTGATTTTTATTAATTTTCACTTAAGTCTCTTTTTAATTTCTTTAGGTTACTAACTATTGGTTTTAAATCAAAACATTCAATTCAATCTAATATAACTATCGGGCTTAACTCATATTGTTTATTTAGTGACTATCTATGTGAACTCTTAATCGAGAAGAGTTTACGATGATGTGTACGTGAATCTTAGAGGAATTTTACGAGTCTTGACCGATAATGACCTCGTGTTCCAATTTTATTGGATTTTGTTTCATTATCCTTTGTTTCTTATTTTTCACTCAAGTCTCTTTTTAATTTCTTTATGTTACTAACTATTGGTTTTAAATCAAAACATTCAATTCAATCTAATATAACTATCGGGCTTAACTCATATTGTTTATTTAGTAACTATCTATGTGAACTCTTAATCGAGAAGAGTTTACGATGATGTGTACGTCAATCTTAGAGGAATTTTACGAGTCTTGACCGATAATGACCTCGTGTTCCAATTTTCTTTGATTTTGTTTCATTATCCTTTGTTTCTTAATTTTCACTTAAGTCGCTTTTTAATTTCTTTAGGTTACTAACTATTGGTTTTAAATCAAAACATTCAATTCAATCTAATATAACTATCGGGCTTAACTCATATTGTTTATTTAGTGACTATCTATGTGAACTCTTAATCGAGAAGAGTTTACGATGATGTGTACGTGAATCTTAGAGAAATTTTACGAGTCTTGACCGATAATGAACTCGTGTTCATATTCTTTTTGATTTTGTTTCATTATCCTTTGTTTCTTAATTTTCACTTAAGTCTCTTTTTAATTTCTTTATGTTACTAACTATTGGTTTTAAATCAAAACATTGAATTCAATCTAATATAACTATCGGGCTTAACTCATATTGTTTATTTAGTAACTATCTATGTGAACTCTTAATCGAGAAGAGTTTACTATGATGTGTATGTGAATCTTAGAGGAATTTTACGAGTCTTGACCGATAATGAGCTCGTGTTCCAATTTTCTTGGATTTTTTCATTATCCTTTGTTTCTTATTTTTCACATAAATCTCTTTTTAATTTTTTTATGTTACTAACTATTGGTTTTAAATCAAAACATTAAATTCAAACTAATATAACTATCGGGCTTAACTCATGTTGTTTATTTAGTAACTATATATCTATGTGAACTCTTAATCGAGAAGAGTTTACGATGATGTGTACGTGAATCTTAGAGGAATTTTACGAGTCTTGACCGATAATGACCTCGTGTTCCAATTTTATTGGATTTTGTTTCATTATCCTTTGTTTCTTATTTTTCACTTAAGTCTCTTTTTAATTTCTTTATGTTACTAACTATTGGTTTTAAATCAAAACATTCAATTCAATCTAATATAACTATCGGGCTTAACTCATATTGTTTATTTAGTAACTATCTATGTGAACTCTTAATCGAGAAGAGTTTACGATGATGTGTACGTGAATCTTAGAGGAATTTTACGAGTCTTGACCGATAATGACCTCGTGTTCCAATTTTCTTTGATTTTGTTTCATTATCCATTGTTTCTTAATTTTCACTTAAGTCTCTTTTTAATTTCTTTAGGTTACTATTTATTGGTTTTAAATCAAAACATTCAATTCAATCTAATATAACTATCGGGCTTAACTCATATTGTTTATTTAGTGACAATCTATGTGAACTCTTAATCGAGAAGAGTTTACGATGATGTGTACGAGAATCTTAGAGGAATTTTACGAGTCTTGACCGATAATGACCTCGAGTTCCAATTTTCTTTGATTTTTATTAATTTTCACTTAAGTCTCTTTTTAATTTCTTTAGGTTACTAACTATTGGTTTTAAATCAAAACATTCAATTCAATCTAATATAACTATCGGGCTTAACTCATATTGTTTATTTAGTGACTATCTATGTGAACTCTTAATCGAGAAGAGTTTACGATGATGTGTACGTGAATCTTAGAGGAATTTTACGAGTCTTGACCGATAATGACCTCGTGTTCCAATTTTATTGGATTTTGTTTCATTATCCTTTGTTTCTTATTTTTCACTTAAGTCTCTTTTTAATTTCTTTATGTTACTAACTATTGGTTTTAAATCAAAACATTCAATTCAATCTAATATAACTATCGGGCTTAACTCATATTGTTTATTTAGTAACTATCTATGTGAACTCTTAATCGAGAAGAGTTTACGATGATGTGTACGTGAATCTTAGACGAATTTTAGGAGTCTTGACCGATAATGAGCTCGTGTTCCAATTTTCTTGGATTTTTTCATTATCCTTTGTTTCTTATTTTTCACTTAAGTCTCTATTTAATTTCTTTATGTTACTAACTATTGGTTTTAAATCAAAACATTAAATTCAATCTAATATAACTATCGGGCTTAACTCATGTTGTTTATTTAGTAACTATATATCTATGTGAACTCTTAATCGAGAGGAGTTTACGATGATGTGTACGTGAATCTTAGAGGAATTTTACGAGTCTTGACCGATAATGACCTCGTGTTCCAATTTTATTGGATTTTGTTTCATTATCCTTTGTTTCTTATTTTTCACTTAAGTCTCTTTTTAATTTCTTTATGTTACTAACTATTGGTTTTAAATCAAAACATTCAATTCAATCTAATATAACTATCGGGCTTAACTCATATTGTTTATTTAGTAACTATCTATGTGAACTCTTAATCGAGAAGAGTTTACGATGATGTGTACGTGAATCTTAGAGGAATTTTACGAGTCTTGACCGATAATGACCTCGTGTTCCAATTTTCTTTGATTTTGTTTCATTATCCATTGTTTCTTAATTTTCACTTAAGTCTCTTTTTAATTTCTTTAGGTTACTATTTATTGGTTTTAAATCAAAACATTCAATTCAATCTAATATAACTATCGGGCTTAACTCATATTGTTTATTTAGTGACAATCTATGTGAACTCTTAATCGAGAAGAGTTTACGATGATGTGTACGAGAATCTTAGAGGAATTTTACGAGTCTTGACCGATAATGACCTCGAGTTCCAATTTTCTTTGATTTTTATTAATTTTCACTTAAGTCTCTTTTTAATTTCTTTAGGTTACTAACTATTCGTTTTAAATCAAAACATTCAATTCAATCTAATATAACTATCGGGCTTAACTCATATTGTTTATTTAGTGACTATCTATGTGAACTCTTAATCGAGAAGAGTTTACGATGATGTGTACGTGAATCTTAGAGGAATTTTACGAGTCTTGACCGATAATGACCTCGTGTTCCAATTTTATTGGATTTTGTTTCATTATCCTTTGTTTCTTATTTTTCACTTAAGTCTCTTTTTAATTTCTTTATGTTACTAACTATTGGTTTTAAATCAAAACATTCAATTCAATCTAATATAACTATCGGGCTTAACTCATATTGTTTATTTAGTAACTATCTATGTGAACTCTTAATCGAGAAGAGTTTACGATGATGTGTACGTGAATCTTAGACGAATTTTAGGAGTCTTGACCGATAATGAGCTCGTGTTCCAATTTTCTTGGATTTTTTCATTATCCTTTGTTTCTTATTTTTCACTTAAGTCTCTATTTAATTTCTTTATGTTACTAACTATTGGTTTTAAATCAAAACATTAAATTCAATCTAATATAACTATCGGGCTTAACTCATGTTGTTTATTTAGTAACTATATATCTATGTGAACTCTTAATCGAGAGGAGTTTACGATGATGTGTACGTGAATCTTAGAGGAATTTTACGAGTCTTGACCGATAATGACCTCGTGTTCCAATTTTATTGGATTTTGTTTCATTATCCTTTGTTTCTTATTTTTCACTTAAGTCTCTTTTTAATTTCTTTATGTTACTAACTATTGGTTTTAAATCAAAACATTCAATTCAATCTAATATAACTATCGGGTTTAACTCATATTGTTTATTTAGTAACTATCTATGTGAACTCTTAATCGAGAAGAGTTTACGATGATGTGTACGTGAATCTTAGAGGAATTTTACGAGTCTTGACCGATAATGACCTCGTGTTCCAATTTTCTTTGATTTTGTTTCATTATCCTTTGTTTCTTAATTTTCACTTAAGTCTCTTTTTAATTTCTTTAGGTTACTAACTATTGGTTTTAAATCAAAACATTCAATTCAATCTAATATAACTATCGGGCTTAACTCATATTGTTTATTTAGTGACTATCTATGTGAACTCTTAATCGAGAAGAGTTTACGATGATGTGTACGTGAATCTTAGAGAAATTTTACGAGTCTTGACCGATAATGAACTCGTGTTCATATTTTCTTTGATTTTGTTTCATTATCCTTTGTTTCTTAATTTTCACTTAAGTCTCTTTTTAATTTCTTTATGTTACTAACTATTGGTTTTAAATCAAAACATTGAATTCAATCTAATATAACTATCGGGCTTAACTCATATTGTTTATTTAGTAACTATCTATGTGAACTCTTAATCGAGAAGAGTTTACGATGATGTGTATGTGAATCTTAGAGGAATTTTACGAGTCTTGACCGATAATGAGCTCGTGTTCCAATTTTCTTGGATTTTTTCATTATCCTTTGTTTCTTATTTTTCACATAAATCTCTTTTTAATTTTTTTTTGTTACTAACTATTGGTTTTAAATCAAAACATTAAATTCAAACTAATATAACTATCGGGCTTAACTCATGTTGTTTATTTAGTCACTATATATCTATGTGAACTCTTAATCGAGAAGAGTTTACGATGATGTGTACGTGAATCTTAGAGGAATTTTACGAGTCTTGACCGATAATGACCTCGTGTTCCAATTTTATTGGATTTTGTTTCATTATCCTTTGTTTCTTATTTTTCACTTAAGTCTCTTTTTAATTTCTTTATGTTACTAACTATTGGTTTTAAATCAAAACATTCAATTCAATCTAATATAACTATCGGGCTTAACTCATATTGTTTATTTAGTAACTATCTATGTGAACTCTTAATCGAGAAGAGTTTACGATGATGTGTACGTGAATCTTAGAGGAATTTTACGAGTCTTGACCGATAATGACCTCGTGTTCCAATTTTCTTTGATTTTGTTTCATTATCCATTGTTTCTTAATTTTCACTTAAGTCTCTTTTTAATTTCTTTAGGTTACTATTTATTGGTTTTAAATCAAAACATTCAATTCAATCTAATATAACTATCGGGCTTAACTCATATTGTTTATTTAGTGACAATCTATGTGAACTCTTAATCGAGAAGAGTTTACGATGATGTGTACGAGAATCTTAGAGGAATTTTACGAGTCTTGACCGATAATGACCTCGAGTTCCAATTTTCTTTGATTTTTATTGTAAAGATCGAGATTTTTTTTAAAATATTATTTTTATAATTATAGATTTTTTTTTCAATTTAAAATTCATTTAATTTCTAAGCCTCCGAAATTTTTTTAAAGTTTCCATCCTCGAGCAAATGATTCATTTTATTCCTTCGAGACGAATTTCATCATGAATTTGTTATTCGATTTGAGACTGAAATTATTCCACTTTATTATTCTAGGACTTGAAATTATTTTCGGGTATCGCTATTTAATTCGGAATCGAAGGTTATCTTATATTTATTTTAGGCGCGTCATATCAAGGTCGGAAAGCGGGTTACGGGATTTATTTCCGGGTAGTAATTTTGACTTTTTATACTCAATTCAACACTCAACCTCTCACCCCTATAGCCCTATACTCCCTAGTTCACTTGTCATAACCCATCCCTCTATCTCTTTTCGTTCTCCTTCACCCACACCTCCCGCATTCTTCATTTCAACACTCCACCCTCAACCATCACTCCTTCAAACTCAGCCCCGCCACCACCTCCACACTCCCCTCCTTCCTTGCCCTGTTTAGCCGAGAAGCCCCACCACCACACAACCCTTCCTCCGTTCCTTTTTGTTCAGTTGGCCAAGCCACCTACAACCCATCACCCACCTCGTCGTCGTCGATCAACCACCACCAACAGTCGCCTTCCTTGTCGTCTCCGTTCGTCGTCCCCGTGAGCCCAGGAACTCCGACGAAGCAAGGCCGAGCCACTCGAACACCATGCTCCTCTGTTTTTCAAATCCGAGGACGGTAAGCTTCGATCCCCTAATTTCGATTCAAAACCCATTAAAGGAGCAACTTTGACCCTCCTTCACTCTTCCTAGGCCTACCCCGAAGCCCCTACTTCATCGACGAATCCGAATCGTGCTCGACGAGCACCTCTGGTGAAGATTTCAACCACTCGGTGAGCCCGACCTTCTCTCCTCTCCTTTGGTCCGTTCTGGGTTCGTGTGGGTCGGGGAGTGTGGGCTCGAGAGTAGGGCGGGGGTGAGCCAACCACCGGCAGGGGCCTCACCTCTCTCCTCTGTTTCGCGCTGAACAAATGAACGGAGGAGGAAGAGGACGGGTTCAGACCCCCCGGTTCTCTCTTTTTCTTTTATTATTTTGGTCCGGTCCGGTTTCTTCTTTTTTTTTTTCTTCTTCTTTCCTTCCGGTTCTTTCTTTCCTATTGGGTGGTTGCTTGGACCCAGGTTTGGGCCGGGTAATGGGTTCGGGTCTGGGCCGGGTAAGGGAAATGGGCTGGGTTACAATCTGGGCCGGGTTGCTTTATTTGAATGTGTTATTTGTGTTGTTTTAAATGTCTTATTATTTAAATTCATTCTAAAATATTATTATAAATATTATTATTAAATTTATTTTTCTGATTTATTTATTTATTTAATTCATTATTGACTTATTTATTATAAATTATTAAAATTCTGGATTATTTGAATAATTAGCTAATTATATTATTTTAAGGTTATAGTTCCACAACTTGTGAACTCCTTATTATTTACTAAATTATTCGCTTATATTTTTCTGAATTTTTATCTTAATGTTATGTGGAATAAATTAGAGTATTTATTTTCTATTTTAATATATATATTTAAAGTCTGATTTTAAAATATTATTTAGTTGCTTGAATATATATATCACTTTAATATGTGAAGGTTATTTAAATATTTTATGGATTGTGATCCTTTATATGGTTAAGTAATTGATTACCTTCACTTTGATGTATTTATTTAGTTATTTAATCTAATTTGTTGAGAATGATTTATATGGTAAACTAATTCCTAGGTTTTGGTATTTGAAATGGGTAATTTGGGATATTGAAATAATTCATGGAAATAAGGATGTGATGAGATGAATAATGATGATGATGATGTTATGATCGCATTGAGAAAGATATCGGATTATGAGAGATAATAAAACTAAATGGGAAATGGAGATGAAATGATAACGTTGATAATGATGAAATGGATGGGCTATGTTATTATGTGTATCTTATATGTTTCATATGTGACTTGTGTGCTTGTGTAAATTAGACTTAGACTTATTATATTATATATGAAATTTCTAGGTGATTTCTGATCTGTTGGATTGCTCACTCCTGCTGCCTTATTTTGCTGCTCTGCGTTTCCAGGTAAGTCCTCCGGGGCTTACTCAAGTTAGAACCTCATGCCTGATGTGTCATATAGTGTGTAGGTGTTGCATCCCGCATATTCATGTAGTATCATGCTTAGGTTGCACAAATTAATTGAGCATCCGTATTCTCTTTGCGTATGGTAGAACGGCTGTTAAACTGTGAGTCCTAGAGTCATTTTCTAGGGTCATAGGACGGTCCAGTCTCATCGGGCTTAGTCCTCATCGAGTCAGACTATTAAATTGATGAGCATGACTATTGATACGATTGATGATGTTATGATATTGAACGCGACCGGTTCCCGCACTAACGAGCATGGGTGCGGGAGTATAAAACGCGGTCGGTTCCTGCACTAACGAGCATGGGTGCGGGAGTAGGAGAGGGACATGCCACTTGGCATTCTATGCGGGATCCCATTTAATCGCTTTCTGCATATATATATATATAAACTGCTAACATGCTTGAGTGTTTAATATTCCGCACTGCATTAGAGCATCCTTTATTTAGGTATAGGCATATTATATGTCCTCAGCGAGGTCTTCAGGGCCCGCATGAGTGGCTCGACCTTGACTTTGTGGTTAGTTTCAGGTGCCCGTACCCTTACTTGATCATGTGCTGTTGTGGCGGGGGATATCTCATGGCGCAGTGAGAGGGAGAGAAAGACCGACTTGAACTCCACACTTTTGCTACTTATTTCCTCGTATTTGGTTTTGACCCGGCCATGCCGTGGCAACTTGTATTATGATATTTCCTTCTTTATGCCTTCGAACTTAAAACGTTTTGAGCGACTTAGGCAAGTAGGACAAGATCGGGGGACCTAATGGCCCTATCGCGAATTTAGGGTGCGAAATCCCTTCTTTGATCACTAAAACTTTGTTTTTACACTCAACCCGTACTCGAATTGCAAGATCCGAACGAAGGTATCCAATCCTTCGAAACGTAACCCGAATATTTATATTTGGGCCGTTACAAAGGTGGTATCAGAGCTTGGGTTGCGCGATTCGAGTACAAAAGGGTTGAAGTATGATTTTGAAAATTGCCCAATGTTTTTAAAAGATTTTTAAGAGTTTTAAAGGGCAAAATGAATTTAATATGGATAGATTAATGAACATAGCTTAATAAACTTGACTTAAGTAAGGAAAATCAGATAAAGGGAAACCGAGTGGGTAGAAAGGCGATAGACCATCCCTATTGGATGTAGACTTGGGAAAGGGTAGGCAAAACATAGCTTTGTACTTTACAGAGGGCCTGGAAGACTCCAAGGAGTTTGCACCGCGATGGTTGGAGTAGTAGGGTTGGATATAGAGACCGAAAGGGTAGTTGCCCCCTCCGGTCAGCTGCCCCTTGAAGGGTAACTTCTAGATAGCTTCTGTGATTTTATATAAATTGAACCTGAGAGCGATTCCCCTCGAAGGGGAACACATTAATTATTATTGATTGATTGATTCTGTGCTGAGTGTTGCCTTCCTTGAGCAAGAATTCTGTTAATCTGTTAAACCTATGTTGGCTATGAGTTGAACTTCTGTGTGAACGGGATAGCGGGAGAGTCCTTCCTTACTCTATAGTTATGATTTCAATTCTTGTCAAGCAATCTTTTCCGTTATTCAACTGTCTTTGTCATTTCTTTCCATTTCGCTTTCTGTTCAACAAATTTCTAGATAAGAATGAGGATTGTTGGTGAGTGTCTATTCTTTTCATTCCGCTTTCTCTCCTTCTATCTCCTCTCGTGTCCTTAAATGATGTCTTATCGATTCTTTTATTTTCCTTCCTTTTCCTTTCCTTTCTTTCCTATTCTTTACTATTCCTTTCTTCTTCTTCCCTTTCTTTTATTTCCTTCTCGAGATTTTCTTATCAAGTCTTCTTTTGGTGTCGGCGTCCTCCACGGGAATTGGGTTGGGCATATGATCATATTCGGGATATTTGTTCGGGTACATTGATTACTTGAGTGTGTGATGGAGTATGGTAATTGACGCCATCGGTCATGCCACGAGTTAATTAATGTACTAGAATATCAACTTCGAATGATCTAAGATTCTCGACATGATTTTGAGTCTATAGAACATGTTGTTTTAGAGAGCCATCCTTTTCGATTTTTGTAAAGGTTGACAAGTGTCTTTTGTCATAAGACTTTATCCAGAGCTTGACCATCCTTCTTCGGGAAACAGTTGAGTGTTTTTTTTTCCTTACCCAAATGATTCATACAAGCATTCCACAGGAAATGTGCTCTTGATTCAGTGAGTTGACATTGCCCTTGGAGATTTCTATTTGGTTATGATTGTAGTCCCATCTGTGATTTCATGACCTGATATTTCATTATGCTACATGCATGTCCCTATACCCTTATATTCCGATTTAGCCACATTGCTTTAGGCTCGTATTATACTTCGTTGTGTTCCTCCATATTCCTATGTTGTTGTAGCATGATTAACTTGATCTCTTGCATATGTTTGTGCTAGTTGACTAAATGTATGAAGGTGTCACATGTTATGCATATTATAGATAGATGAATTGTGATTTGAGCGATTCTGTGCCTTATCCACGTGGTTGTTTGCTCTCTCTTGACGTAGGTTCCTGACAGTATTATCGTTCTTTTGTGCTTCCGTGAACAACTAGTCTGACACCTCGCATGATCACACACCATGATATGTTCTGGTTTCGTGTATACATGACCCATGAAGGTTATATTAAACTTATTTAGATCACCCCTTATTGTATCTATGCTTTGCCATGAATTACTAGTGTCATGTAGCAACTATGCTTTCCAGATATAACTCATCATATGATTCCGAGTCGTGCGTGCATCCTTATGTGAACATTGTCGTCGTAGGATGTGATAGCTTATTATACCACCCTTATATGCATTTGTGTCAGGAATATATGTTACCTTTGTTCATTGTGATAGGTACTTGATAGTGTTCATTGATATGACTAGTGTACTTCATGAAATATGTGTATCTTGCTTGCTGCGATTACGCCTCACAGATCTCCATAAGGGCCTCGTTGTCATTCTCGGATTGGAATCTTGTCTCTAGTCTCGTTAGCCTTTGGTCCATATGTGACTCCGTAGGGAATCCGGGTTGTCCTCATTGTCTCTCCCCTATCTCCGTTAACTTAGAACCCCTGTGATATCTTTTTGGAACAAACGACGACCTGAGGAAAAGAACAACCAGCCGGGTAGCACTAGAGCAGCGCAGCGGAAGCATGGTGTGGCCATAACCCACAAGTCTCAGAACTGATGTCGTCCGCAGCCTTGGAGGATGATTATGCATTGGATTCACAGAAATGCCTTATGAAAGGGGGGGCGTTTCCCCATTCGAGCTACTAACCTTCTCTGTGGTGATTGAGCATGATGTGGTGCGATAGGCCTAGATTTAATATGATTCCGATGCGTAGATGTTTTGTTATGTTGATATTTGAGTTGGTGGTAAGCATGGCCCGGTTGCCCTTGCATATGAGATATGGGTTACTGATGCTAGTGAGTAGATGGTTGTTGATGTGTTAGCAAGTTTTGATGTTGTGGGTATGCTTGGTGATCTTTCCTTCTTCCCTTTCCTTTTCTTTCCTCTCCCTTCCTTTCCTTTTCTTCTCCTTTCTTCTCTTAAGGATTAAGGTCCCATTTGCAGTAGGATTAGAGGGGTGTATAGGAGGACTAGAAGTCGTAGGTTTCGACCATTGATGGTGAGAGATGGAAACATAGGTAGAAGAACTTAGCTTAGATAGGCCGAGCAAATTTCTAAGGCTGATAAGAGATAGTAGTTAGGGATTTCAGATGAGCCTTCTAGGTAGGTCTTAGGTGGGGCATAGGATGAGAATGACAAGATCGCGGAGATGGGATTGTAGTGTAGGTGAGAAAATTTTACTGAAGGACAGGGTAAGTTTGTTTAGGTATCTTTGAGGAAGGATATGAGTAGAATAGGGCATGTACGATTGGGGATTCTCATAGGGCGGATGTGATGATAGACGGGTTGTCGTACTAGGAGCGGAAGCGATGTTTTTGAGTAAGTTTTGATGGTGAAAAAGTTTGAGTAACTAGGATTGCTTGAGGAGTTGTGGACCTTGGGACTTAGGATATTCGTACTATAAGCGAGAACGACTTTGGTGAGGGACGAATTATGTATATTGTTAAGGTTTGAGTGGCTAGAGCGGTCGAGGATTAGTAAATCTTGGGAATTAGGTTGTCCTTATGATATGCGGCATAATGTGAATTTGTACTTAGGTATTGTTTGGGTATTATTAACGATGATTGCTAGTGTTGTAATCGGAGAAATTCTAGATCGGGCGTAATTGGAAGATATTTAGCATGGGGAAGACTTGAAATTGGTATGTGTGGGATTTATTCGAATTTTGAGGTGACTAAGAAATAGACAATACGGTTTTGAGAAAATAGTAAAGGACATTGTTAGAAGCACTTATGATCTTGATTGCTTGGGTGTGTAGGCAGAAAGATTGTGAATGGTGAATATGGGAATTAGTTCAGACGGAAGATATAGGAATACCAATGGTTGTAGAACTTTGGGAAATTTAAATAGCTTATGATGCCTTGGGTGATTTCGAAAAAGGATAACGTAGAGATTCTTTGAGCAAATGATTGGTAATAATGGTCAATTAGAGGTAAGCTATCATTGGTTGAGGATTTTGGTCTAAGGCTATTTGGGAGTGTGCAACAATAAGAAATTAGAATAAGACGTCTTGGGAGATTGTGACTGCTTTGGGAAATAGTGGAATTCGAGCGGTGAATTAATGTTGGGGGTAAGTGAAATGTCGTGGTCCTTGGAAAATGAAGAGATGCGATTCAGTTTAGAGATGTCTTGATGAGTTTACTTGGGTAACACTTGTGCGTTTGACCGCTTGGGAATAGGTGCAATTGAGGGGACTGGATGGGTTGTGTTGCAGGTTTAGCATTAGTTGGCTCTCTGACTTAGAATCTAGTGAATGAGGACGATTAAGTATTGCTATGACTTTCTGACTTAGCAGAGTGAAGTGCTTAAGGTTCTTGGGATGCGTAGGTGGCTTGAGAATTAAGCTTGATTTGTGACACATTGAGGATATAGGGTGTAGGAATACTCTTGTATGAGGTTGTTAGTAGGAGTTAGTCTTTTAGAGGTGGATTAGCAATAGGTGTGCTTATTGGTATGAGAATTAGGATAAGAAGTATCGAAGCAATTCGGGATCTAGTAAATATAATGATTGAATGTATTCTTAAGGGTATAGGTGGAATGAATGAGTTTGGTAAGAAACACTTAGATTGATCACGCTTCTGATAGAGGGTCTGACGAGAGTTTGGAGTATTGGGCTCGATTTATGATTTCTTGGAGAGTTATGAGTTCCGACGCAAGAGCCTTGAGGTGTAGTAGATGAATTTGGATTAGACTTTTACCTTGAGACCCTTGTGAAAGAATTAAAGAGGATACCTGTGGGTTCGAAGGGAAGTAATATATAGTGGTAATTGAGGATTTTAGTATGATATGAGTTGAGTGAACCTATCTTAGATATGACCCTGGCTTCGAGAATTTGACGGTGAGGTGTGAGTAATGGTTGTGTTCTGTTTTGATCATCAACTATATGTAGACTCTCTCAATGTTTTGGCCTATTAATATGTGTTGATATGATGGAGTTTCGCTATGAGATGTTAATAATGAGAGTTAGTATGTTGCTAATGGGGTAAAATGAAAGTTCCGTTATGACAAATTCTACTATGCTGATATTGGATAGGACGATATATGTTATGATGAATTTTGTTATGTGATGTCTCGACGGGATGATAATTGACTACATTTATATTCCGATATGCTGATATATGATATTCTAGTGTGTAAATGGTTGACATGATGATCCCTTGAGCTTTGATATGATAATAGACATTGACATTGATGAATCTTGATATGATGTGTTATTCGGTGGCGTGATGTCTTGAGATATCTGAATTTGTCGTGATCTTAACCTTGAAATGTTGGAATTAATCTTGAAACATGAACTTAGGGAGTGAATATGGGATTAGCCCTTAGAGGTGGATGTTGCCACCTCTTGAGTCTTTGAAACTTGATTGACTGACATAGGGAGAAAAGATTTGGATTTTGAAAGGTTTCGTTAGTTTTTGAAAAAAAAAATGATTTTAGTCTCGGGGACGAGACTTGTTTTTAGAGGTGGATGATGTAAAGATCGAGATTTTTTTTAAAATATTATTTTTATAATTATAGATTTTTTTTTCAATTTAAAATTCATTTAATTTCTAAGCCTCCGAAATTTTTTTAAAGTTTCCATCCTCGAGCAAATGATTCATTTTATTCCTTCGAGACGAATTTCATCATGAATTTGTTATTCGATTTGAGACTGAAATTATTCCACTTTATTATTCTAGGACTTGAAATTATTTTCGGGTATCGCTATTTAATTCGGAATCGAAGGTTATCTTATATTTATTTTAGGCGCGTCATATCAAGGTCGGAAAGCGGGTTACGGGATTTATTTCCAGGTAGTAATTTTGACTTTTTATACTCAATTCAACACTCAACCTCTCACCCCTATAGCCCTATACTCCCTAGTTCACTTGTCATAACCCATCCCTCTATCTCTTTTCGTTCTCCTTCACCCACACCTCCCGCATTCTTCATTTCAATACTCCACCCTCAACCATCACTCCTTCAAACTCAGCCCCGCCACCACCTCCACACTCCCCTCCTTCCTTGCCCTGTTTAGCCGAGAAGCCCCACCACCACACAACCCTTCCTCCGTTCCTTTTTGTTCAGTTGGCCAAGCCACCTACAACCCATCACCCACCTCGTCGTCGTCGATCAACCACCACCAACAGTCGCCTTCCTTGTCGTCTCCGTTCGTCGTCCCCGTGAGCCCAGGAACTCCGACGAAGCAAGGCCGAGCCACTCGAACACCATGCTCCTCTGTTTTTCAAATCCGAGGACGGTAAGCTTCGATCCCCTAATTTCGATTCAAAACCCATTAAAGGAGCAACTTTGACCCTCCTTCACTCTTCCTAGGCCTACCCCGAAGCCCCTACTTCATCGACGAATCCGAATCGTGCTCGACGAGCACCTCTGGTGAAGATTTCAACCACTCGGTGAGCCCGACCTTCTCTCCTCTCCTTTGGTCCGTTCTGGGTTCGTGTGGGTCGGGGAGTGTGGGCTCGAGAGTAGGGCGGGGGTGAGCCAACCACCGGCAGGGGCCTCACCTCTCTCCTCTGTTTCGCGCTGAACAAATGAACGGAGGAGGAAGAGGACGGGTTCAGACCCCCCGGTTCTCTCTTTTTCTTTTATTATTTTGGTCCGGTCCGGTTTCTTCTTTTTTTTTTTCTTCTTCTTTCCTTCCGGTTCTTTCTTTCCTATTGGGTGGTTGCTTGGACCCAGGTTTGGGCCGGGTAATGGGTTCGGGTCTGGGCCGGGTAAGGGAAATGGGCTGGGTTACAATCTGGGCCGGGTTGCTTTATTTGAATGTGTTATTTGTGTTGTTTTAAATGTCTTATTATTTAAATTCATTCTAAAATATTATTATAAATATTATTATTAAATTTATTTTTCTGATTTATTTATTTATTTAATTCATTATTGACTTATTTATTATAAATTATTAAAATTCTGGATTATTTGAATAATTAGCTAATTATATTATTTTAAGGTTATAGTTCCACAACTTGTGAACTCCTTATTATTTACTAAATTATTCGCTTATATTTTTCTGAATTTTTATCTTAATGTTATGTGGAATAAATTAGAGTATTTATTTTCTATTTTAATATATATATTTAAAGTCTGATTTTAAAATATTATTTAGTTGCTTGAATATATATATCACTTTAATATGTGAAGGTTATTTAAATATTTTATGGATTGTGATCCTTTATATGGTTAAGTAATTGATTACCTTCACTTTGATGTATTTATTTAGTTATTTAATCTAATTTGTTGAGAATGATTTATATGGTAAACTAATTCCTAGGTTTTGGTATTTGAAATGGGTAATTTGGGATATTGAAATAATTCATGGAAATAAGGATGTGATGAGATGAATAATGATGATGATGATGTTATGATCGCATTGAGAAAGATATCGGATTATGAGAGATAATAAAACTAAATGGGAAATGGAGATGAAATGATAACGTTGATAATGATGAAATGGATGGGCTATGTTATTATGTGTATCTTATATGTTTCATATGTGACTTGTGTGCTTGTGTAAATTAGACTTAGACTTATTATATTATATATGAAATTTCTAGGTGATTTCTGATCTGTTGGATTGCTCACTCCTGCTGCCTTATTTTGCTGCTCTGCGTTTCCAGGTAAGTCCTCCGGGGCTTACTCAAGTTAGAACCTCATGCCTGATGTGTCATATAGTGTGTAGGTGTTGCATCCCGCATATTCATGTAGTATCATGCTTAGGTTGCACAAATTAATTGAGCATCCGTATTCTCTTTGCGTATGGTAGAACGGCTGTTAAACTGTGAGTCCTAGAGTCATTTTCTAGGGTCATAGGACGGTCCAGTCTCATCGGGCTTAGTCCTCATCGAGTCAGACTATTAAATTGATGAGCATGACTATTGATACGATTGATGATGTTATGATATTGAACGCGACCGGTTCCCGCACTAACGAGCATGGGTGCGGGAGTATAAAACGCGGTCGGTTCCTGCACTAACGAGCATGGGTGCGGGAGTAGGAGAGGGACATGCCACTTGGCATTCTATGCGGGATCCCATTTAATCGCTTTCTGCATATATATATATATAAACTGCTAACATGCTTGAGTGTTTAATATTCCGCACTGCATTAGAGCATCCTTTATTTAGGTATAGGCATATTATATGTCCTCAGCGAGGTCTTCAGGGCCCGCATGAGTGGCTCGACCTTGACTTTGTGGTTAGTTTCAGGTGCCCGTACCCTTACTTGATCATGTGCTGTTGTGGCGGGGGATATCTCATGGCGCAGTGAGAGGGAGAGAAAGACCGACTTGAACTCCACACTTTTGCTACTTATTTCCTCGTATTTGGTTTTGACCCGGCCATGCCGTGGCAACTTGTATTATGATATTTCCTTCTTTATGCCTTCGAACTTAAAACGTTTTGAGCGACTTAGGCAAGTAGGACAAGATCGGGGGACCTAATGGCCCTATCGCGAATTTAGGGTGCGAAATCCCTTCTTTGATCACTAAAACTTTGTTTTTACACTCAACCCGTACTCGAATTGCAAGATCCGAACGAAGGTATCCAATCCTTCGAAACGTAACCCGAATATTTATATTTGGGCCGTTACATTTATTAATTTTCACTTAAGTCTCTTTTTAATTTCTTTAGGTTACTAACTATTGGTTTTAAATCAAAACATTCAATTCAATCTAATATAACTATCGGGCTTAACTCATATTGTTTATTTAGTGACTATCTATGTGAACTCTTAATCGAGAAGAGTTTACGATGATGTGTACGTGAATCTTAGAGGAATTTTACGAGTCTTGACCGATAATGACCTCGTGTTCCAATTTTATTGGATTTTGTTTCATTATCCTTTGTTTCTTATTTTTCACTTAAGTCTCTTTTTAATTTCTTTATGTTACTAACTATTGGTTTTAAATCAAAACATTCAATTCAATCTAATATAACTATCGGGCTTAACTCATATTGTTTATTTAGTGACAATCTATGTGAACTCTTAATCGAGAAGAGTTTACGATGATGTGTACGAGAATCTTAGAGGAATTTTACGAGTCTTGACCGATAATGACCTCGAGTTCCAATTTTCTTTGATTTTTATTAATTTTCACTTAAGTCTCTTTTTAATTTCTTTAGGTTACTAACTATTGGTTTTAAATCAAAACATTAAATTCAATCTAATATAACTATCGGGCTTAACTCATGTTGTTTATTTAGTAACTATATATCTATGTGAACTCTTAATCGAGAGGAGTTTACGATGATGTGTACGTGAATCTTAGAGGAATTTTACGAGTCTTGACCGATAATGACCTCGTGTTCCAATTTTATTGGATTTTGTTTCATTATCCTTTGTTTCTTATTTTTCACTTAAGTCTCTTTTTAATTTCTTTATGTTACTAACTATTGGTTTTAAATCAAAACATTCAATTCAATCTAATATAACTATCGGGCTTAACTCATATTGTTTATTTAGTAACTATCTATGTGAACTCTTAATCGAGAAGAGTTTACGATGATGTGTACGTGAATCTTAGAGGAATTTTACGAGTCTTGACCGATAAGGACCTCGTGTTCCAATTTTCTTTGATTTTTTTTCATTATCCATTGTTTCTTAATTTTCACTTAAGTCTCTTTTTAATTTCTTTAGGTTACTATTTATTGGTTTTAAATCAAAACATTCAATTCAATCTAATATAACTATCGGGCTTAACTCATATTGTTTATTTAGTGACAATCTATGTGAACTCTTAATCGAGAAGAGTTTACGATGATGTGTACGAGAATCTTAGAGGAATTTTACGAGTCTTGACCGATAATGACCTCGAGTTCCAATTTTCTTTGATTTTTATTAATTTTCACTTAACTCTCTTTTTAATTTCTTTAGGTTACTAACTATTGGTTTTAAATCAAAACATTCAATTCAATCTAATATAACTATCGGGCTTAACTCATATTGTTTATTTAGTGACTATCTATGTGAACTCTTAATCGAGAAGAGTTTACGATGATGTGTACGTGAATCTTAGAGGAATTTTACGAGTCTTGACCGATAATGACCTCGTGTTCCAATTTTATTGGATTTTGTTTCATTATCCTTTGTTTCTTATTTTTCACTTAAGTCTCTTTTTAATTTCTTTATGTTACTAACTATTGGTTTTAAATCAAAACATTCAATTCAATCTAATATAACTATCGGGCTTAACTCATATTGTTTATTTAGTGATAATCTATGTGAACTCTTAATCGAGAAGAGTTTACGATGATGTGTACGAGAATCTTAGAGGAATTTTACGAGTCTTGACCGATAATGACCTCGAGTTCCAATTTTCTTTGATTTTTATTAATTTTCACTTAAGTCTCTTTTTAATTTCTTTAGGTTACTAACTATTGGTTTTAAATCAAAACATTAAATTCAATCTAATATAACTATCGGGCTTAACTCATGTTGTTTATTTAGTAACTATATATCTATGTGAACTCTTAATCGAGAGGAGTTTACGATGATGTGTACGTGAATCTTAGAGGAATTTTACGAGTCTTGACCGATAATGACCTCGTGTTCCAATTTTATTGGATTTTGTTTCATTATCCTTTGTTTCTTATTTTTCACTTAAGTCTCTTTTTAATTTCTTTATGTTACTAACTATTGGTTTTAAATCAAAACATTCAATTCAATCTAATATAACTATCGGGCTTAACTCATATTGTTTATTTAGTATCTATCTATGTGAACTCTTAATCGAGAAGAGTTTACGATGATGTGTACGTGAATCTTAGAGGAATTTTACGAGTCTTGACCGATAATGACCTCGTGTTCCAATTTTCTTTGATTTTGTTTCATTATCCATTGTTTCTTAATTTTCACTTAAGTCTCTTTTTAATTTCTTTAGGTTACTATTTATTGGTTTTAAATCAAAACATTCAATTTAATCTAATATAACTATCGGGCTTAACTCATATTGTTTATTTAGTGACAATCTATGTGAACTCTTAATCGAGAAGAGTTTACGATGATGTGTACGAGAATCTTAGAGGAATTTTACGAGTCTTGACCGATAATGACCTCGAGTTCCAATTTTCTTTGATTTTTATTAATTTTCACTTAAGTCTCTTTTTAATTTCTTTAGGTTACTAACTATTGGTTTTAAATCAAAACATTCAATTCAATCTAATATAACTATCGGGCTTAACTCATATTGTTTATTTAGTGACTATCTATGTGAACTCTTAATCGAGAAGAGTTTACGATGATGTGTACGTGAATCTTAGAGGAATTTTACGAGTCTTGACCGATAATGACCTCGTGTTCCAATTTTATTGGATTTTGTTTCATTATCCTTTGTTTCTTATTTTTCACTTAAGTCTCTTTTTAATTTCTTTATGTTACTAACTATTGGTTTTAAATCAAAACATTCAATTCAATCTAATATAACTATCGGGCTTAACTCATATTGTTTATTTAGTAACTATCTATGTGAACTCTTAATCGAGAAGAGTTTACGATGATGTGTACGTGAATCTTAGACGAATTTTAGGAGTCTTGACCGATAATGAGCTCGTGTTCCAATTTTCTTGGATTTTTTCATTATCCTTTGTTTCTTATTTTTCATTTAAGTCTCTATTTAATTTCTTTATGTTACTAACTATTGGTTTTAAATCAAAACATTAAATTCAATCTAATATAACTATCGGGCTTAACTCATGTTGTTTATTTAGTAACTATATATCTATGTGAACTCTTAATCGAGAGGAGTTTACGATGATGTGTACGTGAATCTTAGAGGAATTTTACGAGTCTTGACCGATAATGACCTCGTGTTCCAATTTTATTGGATTTTGTTTCATTATCCTTTGTTTCTTATTTTTCACTTAAGTCTCTTTTTAATTTCTTTATGTTACTAACTATTGGTTTTAAATCAAAACATTCAATTCAATCTAATATAACTATCGGGTTTAACTCATATTGTTTATTTAGTAACTATCTATGTGAACTCTTAATCGAGAAGAGTTTACGATGATGTGTACGTGAATCTTAGAGGAATTTTACAAGTCTTGATCGATAATGACCTCGTGTTCCAATTTTCTTTGATTTTGTTTCATTATCCTTTGTTTCTTAATTTTCACTAAAGTCTCTTTTTAATTTCTTTAGGTTACTAACTATTGGTTTTAAATCAAAACATTCAATTCAATCTAATATAACTATCGGGCTTAACTCATATTGTTTATTTAGTGACTATCTATGTGAACTCTTAATCGAGAAGAGTTTACGATGATGTGTACGTGAATCTTAGAGAAATTTTACGAGTCTTGACCGATAATGAACTCGTGTTCATATTTTCTTTGATTTTGTTTCATTATCCTTTGTTTCTTAATTTTCACTTAAGTCTCTTTTTAATTTCTTTATGTTACTAACTATTGGTTTTAAATCAAAACATTGAATTCAATCTAATATAACTATCGGGCTTAACTCATATTGTTTATTTAGTAACTATCTATGTGAACTCTTAATCGAGAAGAGTTTACGATGATGTGTATGTGAATCTTAGAGGAATTTTACGAGTCTTGACCGATAATGAGCTCGTGTTCCAATTTTCTTGGATTTTTTCATTATCCTTTGTTTCTTATTTTTCACATAAATCTCTTTTTAATTTTTTTATGTTACTAACTATTGGTTTTAAATCAAAACATTAAATTCAAACTAATATAACTATCGGGCTTAACTCATGTTGTTTATTTAGTAACTATATATCTATGTGAACTCTTAATCGAGAAGAGTTTACGATGATGTGTACGTGAATCTTAGAGGAATTTTACGAGTCTTGACCGATAATGACCTCGTGTTCCAATTTTATTGGATTTTGTTTCATTATCCTTTGTTTCTTATTTTTCACTTAAGTCTCTTTTTAATTTCTTTATGTTACTAACTATTGGTTTTAAATCAAAACATTCAATTCAATCTAATATAACTATCGGGCTTAACTCATATTGTTTATTTAGTAACTATCTATGTGAACTCTTAATCGAGAAGAGTTTACGATGATGTGTACGTGAATCTTAGAGGAATTTTACGAGTCTTGACCGATAATGACCTCGTGTTCCAATTTTCATTGATTTTGTTTCATTATCCATTGTTTCTTAATTTTCACTTAAGTCTCTTTTTAATTTCTTTAGGTTACTATTTATTGGTTTTAAATCAAAACATTCAATTCAATCTAATATAACTATCGGGCTTAACTCATATTGTTTATTTAGTGACAATCTATGTGAACTCTTAATCGAGAAGAGTTTACGATGATGTGTACGAGAATCTTAGAGGAATTTTACGAGTCTTGACCGATAATGACCTCGAGTTCCAATTTTCATTGATTTTTATTAATTTTCACTTAAGTCTCTTTTTAATTTCTTTAGGTTACTAACTATTGGTTTTAAATCAAAACATTCAATTCAATCTAATATAACTATCGGGCTTAACTCATATTGTTTATTTAGTGACTATCTATGTGAACTCTTAATCGAGAAGAGTTTACGATGATGTGTACGTGAATCTTAGAGGAATTTTACGAGTCTTGACCGATAATGACCTCGTGTTCCAATTTTATTGGATTTTGTTTCATTATCCTTTGTTTCTTATTTTTCACTTAAGTCTCTTTTTAATTTCTTTATGTTACTAACTATTGGTTTTAAATCAAAACATTCAATTCAATCTAATATAACTATCGGGCTTAACTCATATTGTTTATTTAGTGACAATCTATGTGAACTCTTAATCGAGAAGAGTTTACGATGATGTGTACGAGAATCTTAGAGGAATTTTACGAGTCTTGACCGGTAATGACCTCGAGTTCCAATTTTCTTTGATTTTTATTAATTTTCACTTAAGTCTCTTTTTAATTTCTTTAGGTTACTAACTATTGGTTTTAAATCAAAACATTAAATTCAATCTAATATAACTATCGGGCTTAACTCATGTTGTTTATTTAGTAACTATATATCTATGTGAACTCTTAATCGAGAGGAGTTTACGATGATGTGTACGTGAATCTTAGAGGAATTTTACGAGTCTTGACCGATAATGACCTCGTGTTCCAATTTTATTGGATTTTGTTTCATTATCCTTTGTTTCTTATTTTTCACTTAAGTCTCTTTTTAATTTCTTTATGTTACTAACTATTGGTTTTAAATCAAAACATTCAATTCAATCTAATATAACTATCGGGCTTAACTCATATTGTTTATTTAGTAACTATCTATGTGAACTCTTAATCGAGAAGAGTTTACGATGATGTGTACGTGAATCTTAGAGGAATTTTACGAGTCTTGACCGATAATGACCTCGTGTTCCAATTTTCATTGATTTTGTTTCATTATCCATTGTTTCTTAATTTTCACTTAAGTCTCTTTTTAATTTCTTTAGGTTACGATTTATTGGTTTTAAATCAAAACATTCAATTCAATCTAATATAACTATCGGGCTTAACTCATATTGTTTATTTAGTGACAATCTATGTGAACTCTTAATCGAGAAGAGTTTACGATGATGTGTACGAGAATCTTAGAGGAATTTTACGAGTCTTGAACGATAATGACCTCGAGTTCCAATTTTCTTTGATTTTTATTAATTTTCACTTAAGTCTCTTTTTAATTTCTTTAGGTTACTAACTATTGGTTTTAAATCAAAACATTCAATTCAATCTAATATAACTATCGGGCTTAACTCATATTGTTTATTTAGTGACTATCTATGTGAACTCTTAATCGAGAAGAGTTTACGATGATGTGTACGTGAATCTTAGAGGAATTTTACGAGTGTTGATCGATAATGAGGTCGTGTTCCAATTTTCTTGGATTTTTTCATTATCCTTTGTTTCTTATTTTTCACTTAAGTCTCTTTTTAATTTCTTTATGTTACTAACTATTGGTTTTAAATCAAAACATTCAATTCAATCTAATATAACTATCGGGCTTAACTCATATTGTTTATTTAGTAACTGTCTATGTGAACTCTTAATCGAGAAGAGTTTACGATGATGTGTACGTCAATCTTAGAGGAATTTTACGAGTCTTGACCGATAATGACCTCGTGTTCCAATTTTCTTTGATTTTGTTTCATTATCCTTTGTTTCTTAATTTTCACTTAAGTCTCTTTTTAATTTCTTTAGGTTACTAACTATTGGTTTTAAATCAAAACATTCAATTCAATCTAATATAACTATCGGGCTTAACTCATATTGTTTATTTAGTGACTATCTATGTGAACTCTTAATCGAGAAGAGTTTACGATGATGTGTACGTGAATCTTAGAGAAATTTTACGAGTCTTGACCGATAATGAACTCGTGTTCATATTTTCTTTGATTTTGTTTCATTATCCTTTGTTTCTTAATTTTCACTTAAGTCTCTTTTTAATTTCTTTATGTTACTAACTATTGGTTTTAAATCAAAACATTGAATTCAATCTAATATAACTATCGGGCTTAACTCATATTGTTTATTTAGTAACTATCTATGTGAACTCTTAATCGAGAAGAGTTTACGATGATGTGTATGTGAATCTTAGAGGAATTTTACGAGTCTTGACCGATAATGAGCTCGTGATCCAATTTTCTTGGATTTTTTCATTATCCTTTGTTTCTTATTTTTCACATAAATCTCTTTTTAATTTTTTTATGTTACTAACTATTGGTTTTAAATCAAAACATTAAATTCAAACTAATATAACTATCGGGCTTAACTCATGTTGTTTATTTAGTAACTATATATCTATGTGAACTCTTAATCGAGAAGAGTTTACGATGATGTGTACGTGAATCTTAGAGGAATTTTACGAGTCTTGACCGATAATGACCTCGTGTTCCAATTTTATTGGATTTTGTTTCATTATCCTTTGTTTCTTATTTTTCACTTAAGTCTCTTTTTAATTTCTTTATGTTACTAACTATTGGTTTTAAATCAAAACATTCAATTCAATCTAATATAACTATCGGGCTTAACTCATATTGTTTATTTAGTAACTATCTATGTGAACTCTTAATCGAGAAGAGTTTACGATGATGTGTACGTCAATCTTAGAGGAATTTTACGAGTCTTGACCGATAATGACCTCGTGTTCCAATTTTCTTTGATTTTGTTTCATTATCCTTTGTTTCTTAATTTTCACTTAAGTCTCTTTTTAATTTCTTTAGGTTACTAACTATTGGTTTTAAATCAAAACATTCAATTCAATCTAATATAACTATCGGGCTTAACTCATATTGTTTATTTAATGACTATCTATGTGAACTCTTAATCGAGAAGAGTTTACGATGATGTGTACGTGAATCTTAGAGAAATTTTACGAGTCTTGACCGATAATGAACTCGTGTTCATATTCTCTTTGATTTTGTTTCATTATCCTTTGTTTCTTAATTTTCACTTAAGTCTCTTTTTAATTTCTTTAGGTTACTAACTATTGGTTTTAAATCAAAACATTGAATTCAATCTAATATAACTATCGGGCTTAACTCATATTGTTTATTTAGTAACTATCTATGTGAACTCTTAATCGAGAAGAGTTTACGATGATGTGTATGTGAATCTTAGAGGAATTTTACGAGTCTTGACCGATAATGAGCTCGTGTTCCAATTTTCTTGGATTTTTTCATTATCCTTTGTTTCTTATTTTTCACATAAATCTCTTTTTAATTTTTTTATGTTACTAACTATTGGTTTTAAATCAAAACATTAAATTCAAACTAATATAACTATCGGGCTTAACTCATGTTGTTTATTTAGTAACTATATATCTATGTGAACTCTTAATCGAGAAGAGTTTACGATGATGTGTACGTGAATCTTAGAGGAATTTTACGAGTCTTGACCGATAATGACCTCGTGTTCCAATTTTATTGGATTTTGTTTCATTATCCTTTGTTTCTTATTTTTCACTTAAGTCTCTTTTTAATTTCTTTATGTTACTAACTATTGGTTTTAAATCAAAACATTCAATTCAATCTAATATAACTATCGGGCTTAACTCATATTGTTTATTTAGTAACTATCTATGTGAACTCTTAATCGAGAAGAGTTTACGATGATGTGTACGTGAATCTTAGACGAATTTTAGGAGTCTTGACCGATAATGAGCTCGTGTTCCAATTTTCTTGGATTTCTTCATTATCCTTTGTTTCTTATTTTTCACTTAAGTCTCTATTTAATTTCTTTATGTTACTAACTATTGGTTTTAAATCAAAACATTAAATTCAATCTAATATAACTATCGGGCTTAACTCATGTTGTTTATTTAGTAACAATATATCTATGTGAACTCTTAATCGAGAGGAGTTTACGATGATGTGTACGTGAATCTTAGAGGAATTTTACGAGTCTTGACCGATAATGACCTCGTGTTCCAATTTTATTGGATTTTGTTTCATTATCCTTTGTTTCTTATTTTTCACTTAAGTCTCTTTTTAATTTCTTTATGTTACTAACTATTGGTTTTAAATCAAAACATTCAATTCAATCTAATATAACTATCGGGCTTAACTCATATTGTTTATTTAGTAACTATCTATGTGAACTCTTAATCGAGAAGAGTTTACGATGATGTGTACGTGAATCTTAGAGGAATTTTACGAGTCTTGACCGATAATGACCTCGTGTTCCAATTTTCTTTGATTATGTTTCATTATCCATTCTTTCTTAATTTTCACTTAAGTCTCTTTTTAATTTCTTTAGGTTACTATTTATTGGTTTTAAATCAAAACATTCAATTCAATCTAATATAACTATCGGGCTTAACTCATATTGTTTATTTAGTGACAATCTATGTGAACTCTTAATCGAGAAGAGTTTACGATGATGTGTACGAGAATCTTAGAGGAATTTTACGAGTCTTGACCGATAATGACCTCGAGTTCCAATTTTCTTTGATTTTTATTAATTTTCACTTAAGTCTCTTTTTAATTTCTTTAGGTTACTAACTATTGGTTTTAAATCAAAACATTCAATTCAATCTAATATAACTATCGGGCTTAACTCATATTGTTTATTTAGTGACTATCTATGTGAACTCTTAATCGAGAAGAGTTTACGATGATGTGTACGTGAATCTTAGAGGAATTTTACGAGTCTTGACCGATAATGACCTCGTGTTCCAGTTTTATTGGATTTTGTTTCATTATCCTTTGTTTCTTATTTTTCACTTAAGTCTCTTTTTAATTTCTTTATGTTACTAACTATTGGTTTTAAATCAAAACATTCAATTCAATCTAATATAACTATCGGGCTTAACTCATATTGTTTATTTAGTAACTATCTATGGGAACTCTTAATCGAGAAGAGTTTACGATGATGTGTACGTGAATCTTAGACGAATTTTAGGAGTCTTGACCGATAATGAGCTCGTGTTCCAATTTTCTTGGATTTTTTCATTATCCTTTGGTTCTTATTTTTCACTTAAGTCTCTATTTAATTTCTTTATGTTACTAACTATTGGTTTTAAATCAAAACATTAAATTCAATCTAATATAACTATCGGGCTTAACTCATGTTGTTTATTTAGTAACTATATATCTATGTGAACTCTTAATCGAGAGGAGTTTACGATGATGTGTACGTGAATCTTAGAGGAATTTTACGAGTCTTGACCGATAATGACCTCGTGTTCCAATTTTATTGGATTTTGTTTCATTATCCTTTGTTTCTTATTTTTCACTTAAGTCTCTTTTTAATTTCTTTATGTTACTAACTATTGGTTTTAAATCAAAACATTCAATTCAATCTAATATAACTATCGGGCTTAACTCATATTGTTTATTTAGTAACTATCTATGTGAACTCTTAATCGAGAAGAGTTTACGATGATGTGTACGTGAATCTTAGAGGAATTTTACGAGTCTTGACCGATAATGACCTCGTGTTCCAATTTTCTTTGATTTTGTTTCATTATCCATTGTTTCTTAATTTTCACTTAAGTCTCTTTTTAATTTCTTTAGGTTACTATTTATTGGTTTTAAATCAAAACATTCAATTCAATCTAATATAACTATCGGGCTTAACTCATATTGTTTATTTAGTGACAATCTATGTGAACTCTTAATCGAGAAGAGTTTACGATGATGTGTACGAGAATCTTAGAGGAATTTTACGAGTCTTGACCGATAATGACCTCGAGTTCCAATTTTCTTTGATTTTTATTAATTTTCACTTAAGTCTCTTTTTAATTTCTTTAGGTTACTAACTATTGGTTTTAAATCAAAACATTCAATTCAATCTAATATAACTATCGGGCTTAACTCATATTGTTTATTTAGTGACTATCTATGTGAACTCTTAATCGAGAAGAGTTTACGATGATGTGTACGTGAATCTTAGAGGAATTTTACGAGTCTTGACCGATAATGACCTCGTGTTCCAATTTTATTGGATTTTGTTTCATTATCCTTTGTTTCTTATTTTTCACTTAAGTCTCTTTTTAATTTCTTTATGTTACTAACTATTGGTTTTAAATCAAAACATTCAATTCAATCTAATATAACTATCGGGCTTAACTCATATTGTTTATTTAGTAACTATCTATGTGAACTCTTAATCGAGAAGAGTTTACGATGATGTGTACGTGAATCTTAGACGAATTTTAGGAGTCTTGACCGATAATGAGCTCGTGTTCCAATTTTCTTGGATTTTTTCATTATCCTTTGTTTCTTATTTTTCACTTAAGTCTCTATTTAATTTCTTTATGTTACTAACTATTGGTTTTAAATCAAAACATTAAATTCAATCTAATATAACTATCGGGCTTAACTCATGTTGTTTATTTAGTAACTATATATCTATGTGAACTCTTAATCGAGAGGAGTTTACGATGATGTGTACGTGAATCTTAGAGGAATTTTACGAGTCTTGACCGATAATGACCTCGTGTTCCAATTTTATTGGATTTTGTTTCATTATCCTTTGTTTCTTATTTTTCACTTAAGTCTCTTTTTAATTTCTTTATGTTACTAACTATTGGTTTTAAATCAAAACATTCAATTCAATCTAATATAACTATCGGGCTTAACTCATATTGTTTATTTAGTAACTATCTATGTGAACTCTTAATCGAGAAGAGTTTACGATGATGTGTACGTGAATCTTAGAGGAATTTTACGAGTCTTGACCGATAATGACCTCGTGTTCCAATTTTCTTTGATTTTGTTTCATTATCCATTGTTTCTTAATTTTCACTTAAGTCTCTTTTTAATTTCTTTAGGTTACTATTTATTGGTTTTAAATCAAAACATTCAATTCAATCTAATATAACTATCGGGCTTAACTCATATTGTTTATTTAGTGACTATCTATGTGAACTCTTAATCGAGAAGAGTTTACGATGATGTGTCGTGAATCTTAGAGGAATTTTACGAGTCTTCACCGATAATGAGCTCGTGTTCCAATTTTCTTGGATTTTGTTTCATTATCCTTTGTTTCTTAATTTTCACTTAAGTCTCTATTTAATTTCTTTATATTACTAACTATTGGTTTTAAATCAAAACATTAAATTCAATCTAATATAACTATCGGGCTTAACTCATGTTGTTTATTTAGTAACTATATATCTATGTGAACTCTTAATCGAGAAGAGTTTACGATGATGTGTACGTGAATCTTAGAGGAATTTTACGAGTCTTCACCGATAATAAGCTCGTGTTCCAATTTTCTTGGATTTTTTCATTATCCTTTGTTTCTTATTTTTCACTTAAGTCTCTTTTTAATTTCTTTATGTTACTAACTATTGGTTTTAAATCAAAACATTCAATTCAATCTAATATAACAATCGGGCGTAACTCATATTGTTTATTTAGTAACTATCTATGTGAACTCTTAATCGAGAAGAGTTTACGATGATGTGTATGTGAATCTTAGAGGAATTTTACGAGTCTTAACCGATAGTGAGCTCGTGTTCCAATTTTCTTGGATTTTTTCATTATCCTTTGTTTCATATTTTTCACTTAAGTCTTTTTTTAATTTCTTTATGTTACTAACTATTGGTTTTAAATCAAAACATTAAATTCAATCTAATATAACTATCGGGCTTAACTCATGTTGTTTATTTAGTAACTATATATCTATGTGAACTCTTAATCGAGAAGAGTTTACGATGATGTGTACGTGAATCTTAGAGGAATTTTACGAGTCTTCACCGATAATAAGCTCGTGTTCCAATTTTCTTGGATTTTTTCATTATCCTTTGTTTCTTATTTTTCACTTAAGTCTTTTTTTAATTTCTTTATGTTACTAACTATTGGTTTTAAATCAAAACATTAAATTCAATCTAATATAACTATCGGGCTTAACTCATGTTGTTTATTTAGTAACTATGTATCTATGTGAACTCTTAATCGAGAAGAGTTTACGATGATGTGTACGTGAATCTTAGAGAAATTTTACGAGTCTTGACCGATAATGAGCTCGTGTTCCAATTTTCTTGGATTTTTTCATTATCCTTTGTTTCTTATTTTTCACATAAATCTCTTTTTGATTTTTTTATGTTACTAACTATTGGTTATAAATCAAAACATTAAATTCAATCTAATATAACTATCGGGCTTAACTCATGTTGTTTATTTAGTAACTATATATCTATGTGAACTCTTAATCGAGAAGAGTTTACGATGATGTGTACGTGAATCTTAGAGGAATTTTATGAGTCTTGACCGATAATGACCTCGTGTTCCAATTTTATTGGATTTTGTTTCATTATCCTTTGTTTCTTATTTTTCACTTAAGTCTCTTTTTAATTTCTTTATGTTACTAACTATTGGTTTTAAATCAAAACATTCAATTCAATCTAATATAACTATCGGGCTTAACTCATATTGTTTATTTAGTAACTATCTATGTGAACTCTTAATCGAGAAGAGTTTACGATGATGTGTACGTGAATCTTAGAGGAATTTTACGAGTCTTGACCGATAATGACCTCGTGTTCCAATTTTCTTTGATTTTGTTTCATTATCCATTGTTTCTTAATTTTCACTTAAGTCTCTTTTTAATTTCTTTAGGTTACTATTTATTGGTTTTAAATCAAAACATTCAATTCAATCTAATATAACTATCGGGATTAACTCATATTGTTTATTTAGTGACAATCTATTTGAACTCTTAATCGAGAAGAGTTTACGATGATGTGTACGAGAATCTTAGAGGAATTTTACGAGTCTTGACCGATAATGACCTCGAGTTCCAATTTTCTTTGATTTTTCTTAATTTTCACGTAAGTCTCTTTTTAATTTCTTTAGGTTACTAACTATTGGTTTTAAATCAAAACATTCAATTCAATCTAATATAACTATCGGGCTTAACTCATATTGTTTATTTAGTAACTATCTATGTGAACTCTTAATCGAGAAGACTTTACGATGATGTGTACGTGAATCTTAGACGAATTTTACGAGTCTTGACCGATAATGAGCTCGTGTTCCAATTTTATTGGATTAAGTTTCATTATCCTTTGTTTCTTATTTTTCACTTAAGTCTCTTTTTAATTTCTTTATGTTACTAACTATTGGTTTTAAATCAAAACATTCAATTCAATCTAATATAACTATCGGGCTTAACTCATATTGTTTATTTAGTAACTATCTATGTGAACTCTTAATCGAGAAGAGTTTACGATGATGTGTACGTGAATCTTAGACGAATTTTAGGAGTCTTGACCGATAATGACCTCGAGTTCCAATTTTCTTTGATTTTTCTTAATTTTCACTTAAGTCTCTATTTAATTTCTTTATGTTACTAACTATTGGTTTTAAATCAAAACATTAAATTCAATCTAATATAACTATCGGGCTTAACTCATGTTGTTTATTTAATAACTATATATCTATGTGAACTCTTAATCGAGAGGAGTTTACGATGATGTGTACGTGAATCTTAGAGGAATTTTACGAGTCTTGACCGATAATGACCTCGTGTTCCAATTTAATTGGATTTTGTTTCATTATCCTTTGTTTCTTATTTTTCACTTAAGTCTCTTTTTAATTTCTTTATGTTACTAACTATTGGTTTTAAATCAAAACATTCAATTCAATCTAATATAACTATCGGGTTTAACTCATATTGTTTATTTAGTAACTATCTATGTGAACTCTTAATCGAGAAGAGTTTACGATGATGTGTACGTGAATCTTAGAGGAATTTTACAAGTCTTGACCGATAATGACCTCGTGTTCCAATTTTCTTTGATTTTGTTTCATTATCCTTTGTTTCTTAGTTTTCACTTAAGTCTTTTATTAATTTCTTTAGGTTACTAACTATTGGTTTTAAATCAAAACATTCAATTCAATCTAATATAACTATCGGGCTTAACTCATATTATTTATTTAGTGACTATCTATGTGAACTCTTAATCGAGAAGAGTTTACGATGATGTGTCGTGAATCTTAGAGGAATTTTACGACTCTTCACCGATAATGAGCTCGTGTTCCAATTTTCTTGGATTTTGTTTCATTATCCTTTGTTTCTTAATTTTCACTTAAGTCTCTATTTAATTTCTTTATGTTACTAACTATTGGTTTTAAATCAAAACATTAAATTCAATCTAATATAACTATCGGGCTTAACTCATGTTGTTTATTTAGTAACTATATATCTATGTGAACTCTTAATCGAGAAGAGTTTACGATGATGTGTACGTGAATCTTAGAGGAATTTTACAAGTCTTGACCGATAATGACCTCGTGTTCCAATTTTCTTTGATTTTGTTTCATTATCCTTTGTTTCTTAGTTTTCACTTAAGTCTCTTTTTAATTTCTTTAGGTTACTAACTATTGATTTTAAATCAAAACATTCAATTCAATCTAATATAACTATCGGGCTTAACTCATATTATTTATTTAGTGACTATCTATGTGAACTCTTAATCGAGAAGAGTTTACGATGATGTGTACGTGAATCTTAGAGGAATTTTACGAGTCTTCACCGATAATGACCTCGTGTTCCAATTTTATTGGATTTTGTTTCATTATCCTTTGTTTCTTAATTTTCACTTAAGTCTCTATTTAATTTCTTTATGTTACTAACTATTGGTTTTAAATCAACACATTAAATTCAATCTAATATAACTATCGGGCTTAACTCATGTTGTTTATTTAGTAACTATATATCTATGTGAACTCTTAATCGAGAAGAGTTTACGATGATGTGTACGTGAATCTTAGAGGAATTTTACGAGTCTTCACCGATAATAAGCTCGTGTTCCAATTTTCTTGGATTTATTCATTATCCTTTGTTTCTTATTTTTCACTTAAGTCTCTTTTTAATTTCTTTATGTTACTAACTATTGGTTTTAAATCAAAACATTCAATTCAATCTAATATAACTATCGGGCTTAACTCATATTGTTTATTTAGTAACTATCTATGTGAACTCTTAATCGAGAAGAGTTTACGATGATGTGTACGTGAATCTTAGAGGAATTTTACGAGTCTTGACCGATAATGACCTCGTGTTCCAATTTTCTTTGATTTTGTTTCATTATCCTTTGTTTCTTAATTTTCACTTAAGTCTCTTTTTAATTTCTTTATGTTACTAACTATTGGTTTTAAATGAAAACATTCAATTCAATCTAATATAACTATCGGGCTTAACTCATATTGTTTATTTAGTAACTATCTATGTGAACTCTTAATCGAGAAGAGTTTACGATGATGTGTACGTGAATCTTAGACGAATTTTACGAGTCTTGACCGATAATGAGCTCGTGTTCCAATTTTCTTGGATTTTTTCATTATCCTTTGTATCTTATTTTTCACTTAAGTCTCTATTTAATTTCTTTATGTTACTAACTATTGGTTTTAAATCAAAACATTAAATTCAATCTAATATAACTATCGGGCTTAACTCATGTTGTTTATTTAGTAACTATATATCTATGTGAACTCTTAATCGAGAGGAGTTTACGATGATGTGTACGTGAATCTTAGAGGAATTTTATGAGTCTTGACCGATAATGACCTCGTGTTCCAATTTTATTGGATTTTGTTTCATTATCCTTTGTTTCTTATTTTTCACTTAAGTCTCTTTTTAATTTCTTTATGTTACTAACTATTGGTTTTAAATCAAAACATTCAATTCAATCTAATATAACTATCGGGCTTAACTCATATTGTTTATTTAGTAATTATCTATGTGAACTCTTAATCGAGAAGAGTTTACGATGATGTGTACGTGAATCTTAGAGGAATTTTACAAGTCTTGACCGATAATGACCTCGTGTTCCAATTTTCTTTGATTTTGTTTCATTATCCTTTGTTTCTTAGTTTTCACTTAAGTCTCTTTTTAATTTCTTTAGGTTACTAACTATTGGTTTTAAATCAAAACATTCAATTCAATCTAATATAACTATTGGGCTTAACTCATATTATTTATTTAGTGACTATCTATGTGAACTCTTAATCGAGAAGAGTTTACGATGATGTGTACGTGAATCTTAGAGGAATTTTACGAGTCTTCACCGATAATGACCTCGTGTTCCAATTTTATTGGATTTTGTTTCATTATCCTTTGTTTCTTAATTTTCACTTAAGTCTCTATTTAATTTCTTTATGTTACTAACTATTGGTTTTAAATCAAAACATTAAATTCAATCTAATATAACTATCGGGCTTAACTCATGTTGTTTATTTAGTAACTATATATCTATGTGAACTCTTAATCGAGAAGAGTTTACGATGATGTGTACGTGAATCTTAGAGGAATTTTACGAGTCTTCACCGATAATAAGCTCGTGTTCCAATTTTCTTGGATTTTTTCATTATCCTTTGTTTCTTATTTTTCACTTAAGTCTCTTTTTAATTTCTTTATGTTACTAACTATTGGTTTTAAATCAAAACATTCAATTCAATCTAATATAACTATCGGGCGTAACTCATATTGTTTATTTAGTAACTATCTATGTCAACTCTTAATCGAGAAGAGTTTACGATGATGTGTACGTGAATCTTAGAGGAATTTTACGAGTCTTGACCGATAATGACCTCGTGTTCCAATTTTCTTTGATTTTGTTTCATTATCCTTTGTTTCTTAATTTTCACTTAAGTCTCTTCTTAATTTCTTTATGTTACTAACTATTGGTTTTAAATCAAAACATTCAATTCAATCTAATATAACTATCGGGCTTAACTCATATTGTTTATTTAGTAACTATCTATGTGAAGTCTTAATCGAGAAGAGTTTACGATGATGTGTACGTGAATCTTACACGAATTTTATGAGTCTTGACCGATAATGAGCTCGTGTTCCAATTTTCTTGGATTTTGTTTCATTATCCTTTGTTTCTTATTTTTCACTTAAGTCTCTATTTAATTACTTTATGTTACTAACTATTGGTCTTAAATCAAAACATTAAATTCAATCTAATATAACTATCGGGCTTAACTCATGTTGTTTATTTAGTAACTATATATCTATGTGAACTCTTAATCGAGAAGAGTTTACGATGATGTGTACGTGAATCTTAGAGGAATTTTACGAGTCTTGACCGATAATGAGCTCGTGTTCCTATTTTCTTGGATTTTGTTTCATTATCCTTTGTTTCTTATTTTTCACTTAAGTCTCTATTTAGTTACTTTATGTTACTAACTATTGGTCTTAAATCAAAACATTAAATTCAATCTAATATAACTATCGGGCTTAACTCATGTTGTTTATTTAGTAACTATATATCTATGTGAACGCTTAATCGAGAAGAATTTACGATGATGTGTACGTGAATCTTAGACGAATTTTACGAGTCTTGACCGATAATGAGCTCGTGTTCCAATTTTCTTAGATTTTTTCATTATCCTTTGTTTCTTATTTTTCACTTAAGTCTCTTTTTAATTTCTTTATGTTACTAACTATTGGTTTTAAATCAAAACATTCAATTCAATCTAATATAACTATCAGGCTTAACTCATATTGTTTATTTAGTAACTGTCTATGTGAACTCTTAATCGAGAAGAGTTTACGATGATGTGTACGTGAATCTTAGAGGAATTTTACGAGTCTTGACCGATAATGACCTCGTGTTCGAATTTTCTTTGATTTTGTTTCATTATCCTTTGTTTCTTAATTTTCACTTAAGTCTCTTTTTAATTTCTTTAGGTTACTAACTATTGTTTTTAAATCAAAACATTCAATTCAATCTAATATAACTATCGGGCTTAACTCATATTGTTTATTTAGTGACTATCTATGTGAACTCTTAATCGAGAAGAGTTTACGATGATGTGTACGTGAATCTTAGAGGAATTTTACGAGTCTTGACCGATAATGAACTCGTATTCCAATTTTCTTTGATTTTGTTTCATTATCCTTTGTTTCTTAATTTTCACTTAAGTCTCTTTTTAATTTCTTTATGTTACTAACTATTGGTTTTAAATCAAAACATTCAATTCAATTTAATATAACTATCGGGCTTAACTCATATTGTTTATTTAGTAACTATCTATGTGAACTCTTAATCGAGAAGAGTTTACGATGATGTGTACGTGAATCTTAGAGGAATTTTACGAGTCTTGACCGATAATGAGCTCGTGTTCCAATTTTCTTGGATTTTTTCATTATCCTTTGTTTCTTATTTTTCACTTAAGTCTCTTTTTAATTTCTTTATGATACTAACTATTGGTTTTAAATCAAAACATTAAATTCAATCTAATATAACTATCGGGCTTAACTCATCTTGTTTATTTAGTAACTATGTATCTATGTGAACTCTTAATCGAGAAGAGTTTACGATGATGTGTACGTGAATCTTAGAGGAACTTTACGAGTGTTGACCGATAATGAGCTCGTGTTCCAATTTTCTTGGATTTTTTCATTATCCTTTGTTTCTTATTTTTCACTTAAGTCTCTTTTTAATTTCTTTATGTTACTAACTATTGGTTTTAAATCAAAACATTCAATTCAATCTAATATAACTATAAGGCTTAACTCATATTGTTTATTTAGTAACTGTCTATGTGAACTCTTAATCGAGAAGAGTTTACGATGATGTGTACGTGAATCTTAGAGGAATTTTACGAGTCTTGACCGATAATGACCTCGTGTTCCAATTTTCTTTGATTTTGTTTCATTATCCTTTGTTTCTTAATTTTCACTTAAGTCTCTTTTTAATTTCTGTAGGTTACTAACTATTGGTTTTAAATCAAAACATTCAATTCAATCTAATATAACTATCGGGCTTAACTCATATTGTTTATTTAGTGACTATCTATGTGAACTCTTAATCGAGAAGAGTTTACGATGATGTGTACGTGAATCTTAGAGGAATTTTACGAGTCTTGACCGATAATGAACTCGTATTCCAATTTTCTTTGATTTTGTTTCATTATCCTTTGTTTCTTAATTTTCATTTAAGTCTCTTTTTAATTTCTTTATGTTACTAACTATTGGTTTTAAATCAAAACATTCAATTCAATCTAATATATTTATCGGGCTTAACTCATATTGTTTATTTAGTAACTATCTATGTGAACTCTTAATCGAGAAGAGTTTACGATGATGTGTACGTGAATCTTAATCGAATTTTACGAGTCTTGACCGATAATGAGCTCGTGTTCCAATTTTCTTGGATTTTTTCATTATCCTTTGTTTCTTATTTTTCACTTAAGTCTCTTTTTAATTTCATTATGTTACTAACTATTGGTTTTAAATCAAAACATTAAATTCAATCTAATATAACTATCGGGCTTAACTCATGTTGTTTATTTAGTAACTATGTATCTATGTGAACTCTTAATCGAGAAGAGTTTACGATGATGTGTACGTGAATCTTAGAGAAATTTTACGAGTCTTGACCGATAATGAGCTCGTGTTCCAATTTTCTTGGATTTTTTCATTATCCTTTGTTTCTTATTTTTCACATAAATCTCTTTTTAATTTTTTTATGTTACTAACTATTGGTTATAAATCAAAATATTAAATTCAATCTAATATAACTATCGGGCTTAACTCATGTTGTTTATTTAGTAACTATATATCTATGTGAACTCTTAATCGAGAAGAGTTTACGATGATGTGTACGTGAATCTTAGAGGAATTTTACGAGTCTTGACCGATAATGACCTCGTGTTCCAATTTTCTTTGATTTTGTTTCATTATCCTTTGTTTCTTAATTTTCACTTAAGTCTCTTTTTAATTTCTTTAGGTTACTACCTATTGGTTTTAAATCAAAACATTCAATTTAATCTAATATAACTATCGGGCTTAACTCATATTGTTTATTTAGTGACTATCTATGTGAACTCTTAATCGAGAAGAGTTTACGATGATGTGTACGTGAATCTTAGAGGAATTTTACGAGTCTTGACCGATAATGAACTCGTGTTCCAATTTTCTTTGATTTTGTTTCATTATCCTTTGTTTCTTAATTTTCACTTAAGTCTCTTTTTAATTTCTTTATGTTACTAACTATTGGTTTTAAATCAAAACATTCAATTCAATCTAATATAACTATCGGGCTTAACTCATATTGTTTATTTAGTAAGTATCTATGTGAACTCTTAATCGAGAAGAGTTTACGATGATGTGTACGTGAATCTTAGACGAATTTTACGAGTCTTGACCGATAATGAGCTCGTGTTCCAATTTTCTTGGATTTTTTCATTATCCATTGTTTCTTATTTTTCACTTAAGTCTCTTTTTAATTTCTTTATGTTACTAACTATTGGTTTTAAATCAAAACATTAAATTCAATCTAATGTAACTATCGGGCTTAACTCTTGTTGTTTATTTAGTAACTATGTATCTATGTGAACTCTTAATCGAGAAGAGTTTACGATGATGTGTACGTGAATCTTAGAGGAATTTTACGAGTGTTGACCGATAATGTGCTCGTGTTCCAATTTTCTTGGATTTTTTCATTATCCTTTGTTTCTTATTTTTCACTTAAGTCTCTTTTTAATTTCTTTATGTTACTAACTATTGGTTTTAAATCAAAACATTCAATTCAATCTAATATAACTATCAGGCTTAACTCATATTGTTTATTTAGTAACTGTCTATGTGAACTCTTAATCGAGAAGAGTTTACGATGATGTGTACGTGAATCTTAGAGGAATTTTACGAGTCTTGACCGATAATGACCTCGTGTTCCAATTTTCTTTGATTTTGTTTCATTATCCTTTGTTTCTTAATTTTCACTTAAGTCTCTTTTTAATTTCTTTAGGTTACTAACTATTGGTTTTAAATCAAAACATTCAATTCAATCTAATATAACTATCGGGCTTAACTCATATTGTTTATTTAGTGACTATCTATGTGAACTCTTAATCGAGAAGAGTTTACGATGATGTGTACGTGAATCTTAGAGGAATTTTACGAGTCTTGACCGATAATGAACTCGTGTTCCAATTTTCTTTGATTTTGTTTCATTATCCTTTGTTTCTTAATTGTCACTTAAGTCTCTTTTTAATTTCTTTATGTTACTAACTATTGGCTTTAAATCAAAACATTCAATTCAATCTAATATAACTATCGGGCTTAACTCATATTGTTTATTTAGTAACTATCTATGTGACCTCTTAATCGAGAAGAGGTTACGATGATGTGTACGTGAATCTTAGACGAATTTTACGAGCCTTGACCGATAATGAGCTCGTGTTCCAATTTTCTTGGATTTTTTCATTATCCTTTGTTTCTTATTTTTCACTTAAGTCTCTTTTTAATTTCTTTATGTTACTAACAATTGGTTTTAAATCAAAACATTAAATTCAATCTAATATAACTATCGGGCTTAACTCATGTTTTTTATTTAGACACTATGTATCTATGTGAACTCTTAATCGAGAAGAGTTTACGATGATGTGTACGTGAATCTTAGAGGAATTTTACGATTGTTGACCGATAATGAGCTCGTGTTCCAATTTTCTTGGATTTTTTCATTATCCTTTGTTTCTTATTTTTCACTTAAGTCTCTTTTTAATTTCTTTATGTTACTAACTATTGGTTTTAAATCAAAACATTCAATTCAATCTAATATAACTATCAGGCTTAACTTATATTGTTTATTTAGTAACTGTCTATGTGAACTCTTAATCGAGAAGAGTTTACGATGATGTGTACGTGAATCTTAGAGGAATTTTACGAGTCTTGACCAATAATGACCTCGTGTTCCAATTTTCTTTGATTTTGTTTCATTATCCTTTGTTTCTTAATTTTCACTTAAGTCTCTTTTTAATTTCTTTATGTTACTAACTATTGGTTTTAAATGAAAACATTCAATTCAATCTAATATAACTATCGGGCTTAACTCATATTGTTTATTTAGTAACTATCTATGTGAACTCTTAATCGAGAAGAGTTTACGATGATGTGTACGTGAATCTTAGAGGAATTTTACGATTGTTGACCGATAATGAGCTCGTGTTCCAATTTTCTTGGATTTTTTCATTATCCTTTGTTTCTTATTTTTCACTTAAGTCTCTTTTTAATTTCTTTATGTTACTAACTATTGGTTTTAAATCAAAACATTCAATTCAATCTAATATAACTATCAGGCTTAACTTATATTGTTTATTTAGTAACTGTCTATGTGAACTCTTAATCGAGAAGAGTTTACGATGATGTGTACGTGAATCTTAGAGGAATTTTACGAGTCTTGACCGATAATGACCTCGTGTTCCAATTTTCTTTGATTTTGTTTCATTATCCTTTGTTTCTTAATTTTCACTTAAGTCTCTTTTTAATTTCTTTAGGTTACTAACTATTGGTTTTAAATCAAAACATTCAATTCAATCTAATATAACTATCGGGGTTAACTCATATTGTTTATTTAGTGACTATCTATGTGAACTCTTAATCGAGAAGAGTTTACGATGATGTGTACGTGAATCTTAGAGGAATTTTACGAGTCTTGACCTATAATGAACTCGTGTTCCAATTTTCTTTGATTTTGTTTCATTATCCTTTGTTTCTTAATTTTCACTTAAGTCTCTTTTTAATTTCTTTATGTTACTAACTATTGGTTTTAAATCAAAACATTCAATTCAATCTAATATAACTATCGGGCTTAACTCATATCGTTTATTTAGTAACTATCTATGGGAACTCTTAATCGAGAAGAGTTTACGATGATGTGTACGTGAATCTTAGACGAATTTTACGAGTCTTGACCGATAATGAGCTCGTGTTCCAATTTTCTTGGATTTTTTCATTATCCTTTGTTTCTTATTTTTCACTTAAGTCTCTATATAATTTCTTTATGTTACTAACTATTGGTTTTAAATCAAAACATTAAATTAAATCTAATATAACTATTGGGCTTAACTCATGTTGTTTATTTAGTAACTATGTATCTATGTGAACTCTTAATCGAGAAGAGTTTACGATGATGTGTACGTGAATCTTAGAGGAATTTTACGAGTGTTGACCGATAATGACCTCGTGTTCAAATTTTCTTGGATTTTTTCATTATCCTTTGTTTCTTATTTTTCACTTAAGTCTGTTTTTAATTTCTTTATGTTACTAACTATTAATTTTAAATCAAAACATTCAATTCAATCTAATATAACTATCAGGCTTAACTCATATTGTTTATTTAGTAACTGTCTATGTGAACTCTTAATCGAGAAGAGTTTACGATGATGTGTACGTGAATCTTAGAGGAATTTTACGAGTCTTGACCGATAATGACCTCGTGTTCCAATTTTCTTTGATTTTGTTTAATTATCCTTTGTTTCTTAATTTTCACTTAAGTCTCTATTTAATTTCTTTATGTTACTAATTATTGGTTTTAAATCAAAACATTAAATTCAATCTAATATAACTATCGGGCTTAACTCATATTGTTTATTTAGTGACTATCTATGTGAACTCTTAATCGAGAAGAGTTTACGATGATGTGTACGTGAATCTTAGAGGAATTTTACGAGTCTTGACCGATAATGAACTCGTGTTCCAATTTTCTTTCATTTTGTTTCATTATCCTATGTTTCTTAATTTTCACTTAAGTCTATTTTTAATTTCTTTATGTTACAAACTATTGGTTTTAAATCAAAACATTCAATTCAATCTAATATAACTATCGGGCTTAACTCATATTGTTTATTTAGTAACTATCTATGTGAACTCTTAATCGAGAAGAGTTTACGATGATGTGTACGTGAATCTTAGAGGAATTTTACGAGTCTTGACCGATAATGAGCTCGTGTTCCAATTTTCTTGGATTTTTTCATTATCCTTTGTTTCTTATTTTTCACTTAAGTCTCTTTTTAATTTCTTTATGTTACTAACTATTGGTTTTAAATCAAAACATTAAATTCAATCTAATATAACTATCGGGCTTAACTCATGTTGTTTATTTAGTAACTATGTATCTATGTGAACTCTTAATCGAGAAGAGTTTACGATGATGTGTACGTGAATCTTAGAGGAATTTAACGAGTCTTGACCGATAATGACCTCGTGTTCCAATTTTCTTTGATTTTGTTTCATTATCCTTTGTTTCTTAATTTTCACTTAAGTCTCTTTTTAATTTCTTTATGTTACTAACTATTGGTTTTAAATCAAAACATTCAATTCAATCTAATATAACTATCGGGCTTAACTCATATCGTTTATTTAGTAACTATCTATGGGAACTCTTAATCGAGAAGAGTTTACGATGATGTGTACGTGAATCTTAGACGAATTTTACGAGTCTTGACCGATAATGAGCTCGTGTTCCAATTTTCTTGGATTTTTTCATTATCCTTTGTTTCTTATTTTTCACTTAAGTCTCTATATAATTTCTTTATGTTACTAACTATTGGTTTTAAATCAAAACATTAAATTAAATCTAATATAACTATTGGGCTTAACTCATGTTGTTTATTTAGTAACTATGTATCTATGTGAACTCTTAATCGAGAAGAGTTTACGATGATGTGTACGTGAATCTTAGAGGAATTTTACGAGTGTTGACCGATAATGACCTCGTGTTCAAATTTTCTTGGATTTTTTCATTATCCTTTGTTTCTTATTTTTCATTTAAGTCTGTTTTTAATTTCTTTATGTTACTAACTATTAATTTTAAATCAAAACATTCAATTCAATCTAATATAACTATCAGGCTTAACTCATATTGTTTATTTAGTAACTGTCTATGTGAACTCTTAATCGAGAAGAGTTTACGATGATGTGTACGTGAATCTTAGAGGAATTTTACGAGTCTTGACCGATAATGACCTCGTGTTCCAATTTTCTTTGATTTTGTTTAATTATCCTTTGTTTCTTAATTTTCACTTAAGTCTCTATTTAATTTCTTTATGTTACTAATTATTGGTTTTAAATCAAAACATTAAATTCAATCTAATATAACTATCGGGCTTAACTCATATTGTTTATTTAGTGACTATCTATGTGAACTCTTAATCGAGAAGAGTTTACGATGATGTGTACGTGAATCTTAGAGGAATTTTACGAGTCTTGACCGATAATGAACTCGTGTTCCAATTTTCTTTGATTTTGTTTCATTATCCTATGTTTCTTAATTTTCACTTAAGTCTATTTTTAATTTCTTTATGTTACAAACTATTGGTTTTAAATCAAAACATTCAATTCAATCTAATATAACTATCGGGCTTAACTCATATTGTTTATTTAGTAACTATCTATGTGAACTCTTAATCGAGAAGAGTTTACGATGATGTGTACGTGAATCTTAGAGGAATTTTACGAGTCTTGACCGATAATGAGCTCGTGTTCCAATTTTCTTGGATTTTTTCATTATCCTTTGTTTCTTATTTTTCACTTAAGTCTCTTTTTAATTTCTTTATGTTACTAACTATTGGTTTTAAATCAAAACATTAAATTCAATCTAATATAACTATCGGGCTTAACTCATGTTGTTTATTTAGTAACTATGTATCTATGTGAACTCTTAATCGAGAAGAGTTTACGATGATGTGTACGTGAATCTTAGAGGAATTTTACGAGTGTTGACCGATAATGAGCTCGTGTTCCAATTTTCTTGGATTTTTTCATTATCCTTTGTTTCTTATTTTTCACTTAAGTCTCTTTTTAATTTCTTTATGTTACTAACTATTGGTTTTAAATCAAAACATTCAATTCAATCTAATATAACTATCAGGCTTAACTCATATTGTTTATTTAGTAACTGTCTATGTAAACTCTTAATCGAGAAGAGTTTATGATGATGTGTACGTGAATCTTAGAGGAATTTTACGAGTCTTGACCGATAATGACCTCGTGTTCCAATTTTCTTTGATTTGGTTTCATTATCCTTTGTTTCTTAATTTTCACTTAAGTCTCTTTTTAATTTCTTTAGGTTACTAACTATTGGTTTTAAATCAAAACATTCAATTCAATCTAATATAACTATCGGGCTTAACTCATATTGTTTATTTAGTGACTATCTATGTGAACTCTTAATCGAGAAGAGTTTACGATGATGTGTACGTGAATCTTAGAGGAATTTTACGAGTCTTGACCGATAATGAACTCGTGTTCCAATTTTCTTTGATTTTGTTTCATTATCCTTTGTTTCTTAATTTTCACTTAAGTCTCTTTTTAATTTCTTTATGTTACTAACTATTGGTTTTAAATAAAAACATTCAATTCAATCTAATATAACTATCGGGCTTAACTCATATCGTTTATTTAGTAACTATCTATGGGAACCGTTAATCTAGAAGAGTTTACGATGATGTTTACGTGAATCTTAGACGAATTTTACGAGTCTTGACCGATAATGAGCTCGTGTTCCAATTTTCTTGGATTTTTTCATTATCCTTTGTTTCTTATTTTTCACTTAAGTCTCTATATAATTTCTTTATGTTACTAACTATTGGTTTTAAATCAAAACATTAAATTAAATCTAATATAACTATTGGGCTTAACTCATGTTGTTTATTTAGTAACTATGTATCTATGTGAACTCTTAATCGAGAAGAGTTTACGATGATGTGTACGTGAATCTTAGAGGAATTTTACGAGTGTTGACCGATAATGAGCTCGTGTTCAAATTTTCTTGGATTTTTTCATTATCCTTTGTTTCTTATTTTTCACTTAAGTCTGTTTTTAATTTCTTTATGTTACTAACTATTAATTTTAAATCAAAACATTCAATTCAATCTAATATAACTATCAGGCTTAACTTATATTGTTTATTTAGTAACTGTCTATGTGAACTCTTAATCGAGAAGAGTTTACGATGATGTGTACGTGAATCTTAGAGGAATTTTACGAGTCTTGACCGATAATGACCTCGTGTTCCAATTTTCTTTGATTTTGTTTAATTATCCTTTGTTTCTTAATTTTCACTTAAGTCTCTATTTAATTTCTTTATGTTACTAATTATTGGTTTTAAATCAAAACATTAAATTCAATCTAATATAACTATCGGGCTTAACTCATATTGTTTATTTAGTGACTATCTATGTGAACTCTTAATCGAGAAGAGTTTACGATGATGTGTACGTGAATCTTAGAGGAATTTTACGAGTCTTGACCGATAATGAACTCGTGTTCCAATTTTCTTTGATTTTGTTTCATTATCCTATGTTTCTTAATTTTCACTTAAGTCTATTTTTAATTTCTTTATGTTACAAACTATGGGTTTTAAATCAAAACATTCAATTCAATCTAATATAACTATCGGGCTTAACTCATATTGTTTATTTAGTAACTATCTATGTGAACTCTTAATCGAGAAGAGTTTACGATGATGTGTACGTGAATCTTAGAGGAATTTTACGAGTCTTGACCGATAATGAACTCGTGTTCCAATTTTCTTTGATTTTGTTTCATTATCCTTTGTTTCTTATTTTTCACTTAAGTCTCTTTTTAATTTCTTTATGTTACTAACTATTGGTTTTAAATCAAAACATTAAATTCAATCTAATATAACTATCGGGCTTAACTCATGTTGTTTATTTAGTAACTATGTATCTATGTGAACTCTTAATCGAGAAGAGTTTACGATGATGTGTACGTGAATCTTAGAGGAATTTTACGAGTGTTGACCGATAATGAGCTCGTGTTCCAATTTTCTTGGATTTTTTCATTATCCTTTGTTTCTTATTTTTCACTTAAGTCTCTTTTTAATTTCTTTATGTTACTAACTATTGGTTTTAAATCAAAACATTCAATTCAATCTAATATAACTATCAGGCTTAACTCATATTGTTTATTTAGTAACTGTCTATGTGAACTCTTAATCGAGAAGAGTTTATGATGATGTGTACGTGAATCTTAGAGGAATTTTACGAGTCTTGACCGATAATGACCTCGTGTTCCAATTTTCTTTGATTTGGTTTCATTATCCTTTGTTTCTTAATTTTCACTTAAGTCTCTTTTTAATTTCTTTAGGTTACTAACTATTGGTTTTAAATCAAAACATTCAATTCAATCTAATATAACTATCGGGCTTAACTCATATTGTTTATTTAGTGACTATCTATGTGAACCCTTAATCGAGAAGAGTTTACGATGATGTGTACGTGAATCTTAGAGGAATTTTACGAGTCTTGACCGATAATGAACTCGTGTTCCAATTTTCTTTGATTTTGTTTCATTATCCTTTGTTTCTTAATTTTCACTTAAGTCTCTTTTTAATTTCTTTATGTTACTAACTATTGGTTTTAAATAAAAACATTCAATTCAATCTAATATAACTATCGGGCTTAACTCATATCGTTTATTTAGTAACTATCTATGGGAACTGTTAATCGAGAAGAGTTTACGATGATGTGTACGTGAATCTTAGACGAATTTTACGAGTCTTGACCGATAATGAGCTCGTGTTCCAATTTTCTTGGATTTTTTCATTATCCTTTGTTTCTTATTTTTCACTTAAGTCTCTATATAATTTCTTTATGTTACTAACTATTGGTTTTAAATCAAAACATTAAATTAAATCTAATATAACTATTGGGCTTAACTCATGTTGTTTATTTAGTAACTATGTATCTATGTGAACTCTTAATCGAGAAGAGTTTACGATGATGTGTACGTGAATCTTAGAGGAATTTTACGAGTGTTGACCGATAATGAGCTCGTGTTCAAATTTTCTTGGATTTTTTCATTATCCTTTGTTTCTTATTTTTCACTTAAGTCTGTTTTTAATTTCTTTATGTTACTAACTATTAATTTTAAATCAAAACATTCAATTCAATCTAATATAACTATCAGGCTTTACTTATATTGTTTATTTAGTAACTGTCTATGTGAACTCTTAATCGAGAAGAGTTTACGATGATGTGTACGTGAATCTTAGAGGAATTTTACGAGTCTTGACCGATAATGACCTCGTGTTCCAATTTTCTTTGATTTTGTTTAATTATCCTTTGTTTCTTAATTTTCACTTAAGTCTCTATTTAATTTCTTTATGTTACTAATTATTGGTTTTAAATCAAAACATTAAATTCAATCTAATATAACTATCGGGCTTAACTCATATTGTTTATTTAGTGACTATCTATGTGAACTCTTAATCGAGAAGAGTTTACGATGATGTGTACGTGAATCTTAGAGGAATTTTACGAGTCTTGACCGATAATGAACTCGTGTTCCAATTTTCTTTGATTTTGTTTCATTATCCTATGTTTCTTAATTTTCACTTAAGTCTATTTTTAATTTCTTTATGTTACAAACTATTGGTTTTAAATCAAAACATTCAATTCAATCTAATATAACTATCGGGCTTAACTCATATTGTTTATTTAGTAACTATCTATGTGAACTCTTAATCGAGAAGAGTTTACGATGATGTGTACGTGAATCTTAGAGGAATTTTACGAGTCTTGACCGATAATGAGCTCGTGTTCCAATTTTCTTGCATTTTTTCATTATCCTTTGTTTCTTATTTTTCACTTAAGTCTCTTTTTAATTTCTTTATGTTACTAACTATTGGTTTTAAATCAAAACATTAAATTCAATCTAATATAACTATCGGGCTTAACTCATGTTGTTTATTTAGTAACTATGTATCTATGTGAACTCTTAATCGAGAAGAGTTTACGATGATGTGTACGTGAATCTTAGAGAAATTTTACGAGTCTTGACCGATAATGAGCTCGTGTTCCAATTTTCTTGGATTTTTTCATTATCCTTTGTTTCTTATTTTTCACATAAATCTCTTTTTGATTTTTTTATGTTACTAACTATTGGTTATAAATCAAAACATTAAATTCAATCTAATATAACTATCGGGCTTAACTCATGTTGTTTATTTAGTAACTATATATCTATGTGAACTCTTAATCGAGAAGAGTTTACGATGATGTGTACGTGAATCTTAGAGGAATTTTACGAGTCTTGACCGATAATGAGCTCGTGTTCCAATTTTCTTGGATTTTTTCATTATCCTTTGTTTCTTATTTTTCACTTAAGTCTCTTTTTAATTTCTTTATTTTACTAACTATTGGTTTTAAATCAAAACATTAAATTCAATCTAATATAACTATCGGGCTTAACTCATGTTGTTTATTTAGTAACTATGTATCTATGTGAACTCTTAATCGAGAAGAGTTTACGATGATGTGTACGTGAATCTTAGAGGAATTTTACGAGTGTTGATCGATAATGAGCTCGTGTTCCAATTTTCTTGGATTTTTTCATTATCCTTTGTTTCTTATTTTTCACTTAAGTCTCTATTTAATTTCTTTATGTTACTAACTATTGGTTTTAAATCAAAACATTAAATTCAATCTAATATAACTATCGGGCTTAACTCATGTTGTTTATTTAGTAACTATATATCTATGTGAACTCTTAATCGAGAGGAGTTTACGATGATGTGTACGTGAATCTTAGAGGAATTTTACGAGTCTTGACCGATAATGACCTCGTGTTCCAATTTTCTTTGATTTTGTTTCATTATCCTTTGTTTCTTATTTTTCACTTAAGTCTCTATTTAATTTCTTTATGTTACTAACTATTGGTTTTAAATCAAAACATTAAATTCAATCTAATATAACTATCGGGCTTAACTCATGTTGTTTATTTAGTAACTATATATCTATGTGAACTCTTAATCGAGAGGAGTTTACGATGATGTGTACGTGAATCTTAGAGGAATTTTACGAGTCTTGACCGATAATGAACTCGTGTTCCAATTTTCTTTGATTTTGTTTCATTATCCTATGTTTCTTAATTTTCACTTAAGTCTATTTTTAATTTCTTTATGTTACAAACTATTGGTTTTAAATCAAAACATTCAATTCAATCTAATATAACTATCGGGCTTAACTCATATTGTTTATTTAGTAACTATCTATGTGAACTCTTAATCGAGAAGAGTTTACGATGATGTGTACGTGAATCTTAGAGGAATTTTACGAGTCTTGACCGATAATGAGCTCGTGTTCCAATTTTCTTGCATTTTTTCATTATCCTTTGTTTCTTATTTTTCACTTAAGTCTCTTTTTAATTTCTTTATGTTACTAACTATTGGTTTTAAATCAAAACATTAAATTCAATCTAATATAACTATCGGGCTTAACTCATGTTGTTTATTTAGTAACTATGTATCTATGTGAACTCTTAATCGAGAAGAGTTTACGATGATGTGTACGTGAATCTTAGAGAAATTTTACGAGTCTTGACCGATAATGAGCTCGTGTTCCAATTTTCTTGGATTTTTTCATTATCCTTTGTTTCTTATTTTTCACATAAATCTATTTTTGATTTTTTTATGTTACTAACTATTGGTTATAAATCAAAACATTAAATTCAATCTAATATAACTATCGGGCTTAACTCATGTTGTTTATTTAGTAACTATATATCTATGTGAACTCTTAATCGAGAAGAGTTTACGATGATGTGTACGTGAATCTTAGAGGAATTTTACGAGTCTTGACCGATAATGACCTCGTGTTCCAATTTTCTTTGATTTTGTTTCATTATCCATTGTTTCTTAATTTTCACTTAAGTCTCTTTTTAATTTCTTTAGGTTACTATTTATTGGTTTTAAATCAAAACATTCAATTCAATCTAATATAACTATCGGGATTAACTCATATTGTTTATTTAGTGACAATCTATTTGAACTCTTAATCGAGAAGAGTTTACGATGATGTGTACGAGAATCTTAGAGGAATTTGACGAGTCTTGACCGATAATGACCTCGAGTTCCAATTTTCTTTGATTTTTCTTAATTTTCACTTAAGTCTCTTTTTAATTTCTTTAGGTTACTAACTATTGGTTTTAAATCAAAACATTCAATTCAATCTAATATAACTATCGGGCTTAACTCATATTGTTTATTTAGTAACTATCTATGTGAACTCTTAATCGAGAAGAGTTTACGATGATGTGTACGTGAATCTTAGACGAATTTTACGAGTCTTGACCGATAATGAGCTCGTGTTCCAATTTTATTGGATTAAGTTTCATTATCCTTTGTTTCTTATTTTTCACTTAAGTCTCTTTTTAATTTCTTTATGTTACTAACTATTGGTTTTAAATCAAAACATTCAATTCAATCTAATATAACTATCGGGCTTAACTCATATTGTTTATTTAGTAACTATCTATGTGAACTCTTAATCGAGAAGAGTTTACGATGATGTGTACGTGAATCTTAGACGAATTTTAGGAGTCTTGACCGATAATGAGCTCGTGTTCCAATTTTCTTGGAATTTTTCATTATCCTTTGTTTCTTATTTTTCACTTAAGTCTCTATTTAATTTCTTTATGTTACTAAATATTGGTTTTAAATCAAAACATTAAATTCAATCTAATATAACTATCGGGCTTAACTCATGTTGTTTATTTAGTAACTATATATCTATGTGAACTCTTAATCGAGAGGAGTTTACGATGATGTGTACGTGAATCTTAGAGGAATTTTACGAGTCTTGACCGATAATGACCTCGTGTTCCAATTTTCTTTGATTTTGTTTCATTATCCTTTGTTTCTTATTTTTCACTTAAGTCTCTATTTAATTTCTTTATGTTACTAACTATTGGTTTTAAATCAAAACATTAAATTCAATCTAATATAACTATCGGGCTTAACTCATGTTGTTTATTTAGTAACTATATATCTATGTGAACTCTTAATCGAGAGGAGTTTACGATGATGTGTACGTGAATCTTAGAGGAATTTTACGAGTCTTGACCGATAATGACCTCGTGTTCCAATTTTATTGGATTTTGTTTCATTATCCTTTGTTTCTTATTTTTCACTTAAGTCTCTTTTTAATTTCTTTATGTTACTAACTATTGGTTTTAAATCAAAACATTCAATTCAATCTAATATAACTATCGGGTTTAACTCATATTGTTTATTTAGTAACTATCTATGTGAACTCTTAATCGAGAAGAGTTTACGATGATGTGTACGTGAATCTTAGAGGAATTTTACAAGTCTTGACCGATAATGACCTCGTGTTCCAATTTTCTTTGATTTTGTTTCATTATCCTTTGTTTCTTAGTTTTCACTTAAGTCTTTTATTAATTTCTTTAGGTTACTAACTATTGGTTTTAAATCAAAACATTCAATTCAATCTAATATAACTATCGGGCTTAACTCATATTATTTATTTAGTGACTATCTATGTGAACTCTTAATCGAGAAGAGTTTACGATGATGTGTCGTGAATCTTAGAGGAATTTTACGAGTCTTCACCGATAATGAGCTCGTGTTCCAATTTTCTTGGATTTTGTTTCATTATCCTTTGTTTCTTAATTTTCACTTAAGTCTCTATTTAATTTCTTTATGTTACTAACTATTGGTTTTAAATCAAAACATTAAATTCAATCTAATATAACTATCGGGCTTAACTCATGTTGTTTATTTAGTAACTATATATCTATGTGAACTCTTAATCGAGAAGAGTTTACGATGATGTGTACGTGAATCTTAGAGGAATTTTACGAGTCTTCACCGATAATAAGCTCGTGTTCCAATTTTCTTGGATTTTTTCATTATCCTTTGTTTCTTATTTTTCACTTAAGTCTCTTTTTAATTTCTTTATGTTACAAACTATTGGTTTTAAATCAAAACATTCAATTCAATCTAATATAACAATCGGGCGTAACTCATATTGTTTATTTAGTAACTATCTATGTGAACTCTTAATCGAGAAGAGTTTACGATGATGTGTATGTGAATCTTAGAGGAATTTTACGAGTCTTAACCGATAATGAGCTCGTGTTCCAATTTTCTTGGATTTTTTCATTATCCTTTGTTTCTTATTTTTCACTTAAGTCTCTTTTTAATTTCTTTATGTTACTAACTATTGGTTTTAAATCAAAACATTAAATTAAATCTAATATAACTAACGGGCTTAACTCATGTTGTTTATTTAGTAACTATGTATCTATGTGAACTCTTAATCGAGAAGAGTTTACGATGATGTGTACGTGAATCTTAGAGAAATTTTACGAGTCTTGACCGATAATGAGCTCGTGTTCCAATTTTCTTGGATTTTTTCATTATCCTTTGTTTCTTATTTTTCACATAAATCTCTTTTTAATTTTTTTATGTTACTAACTATTGGTTATAAATCAAAACATTAAATTCAATCTAATATAACTATCGGGCTTAACTCATGTTGTTTATTTAGTAACTATATATCTATGTGAACTCTTAATCGAGAAGAGTTTACGATGATGTGTACGTGAATCTTAGAGGAATTTTATGAGTCTTGACCGATAATGACCTCGTGTTCCAATTTTATTGGATTTTGTTTCATTATCCTTTGTTTCTTATTTTTCACTTAAGTCTCTTTTTAATTTCTTTATGTTACTAACTATTGGTTTTAAATCAAAACATTCAATTCAATCTAATATAACTATCGGGCTTAACTCATATTGTTTATTTAGTAACTATCTATGTGAACTCTTAATCGAGAAGAGTTTACGATGATGTGTACGTGAATCTTAGAGGAATTTTACGAGTCTTGACCGATAATGACCTCGTGTTCCAATTTTCTTTGATTTTGTTTCATTATCCATTGTTTCTTAATTTTCACTTAAGTCTCTTTTTAATTTCTTTAGGTTACTATTTATTGGTTTTAAATCAAAACATTCAATTCAATCTAATATAACTATCGGGATTAACTCATATTGTTTATTTAGTGACAATCTATTTGAACTCTTAATCGAGAAGAGTTTACGATGATGTGTACGAGAATCTTAGAGGAATTTTACGAGTCTTGACCGATAATGACCTCGAGTTCCAATTTTCTTTGATTTTTCTTAATTTTCACTTAAGTCTCTTTTTAATTTCTTTAGGTTACTAACTATTGGTTTTAAATCAAAACATTCAATTCAATCTAATATAACTATCGGGCTTAACTCATATTGTTTATTTAGTGACTATCTATGTGAACTCTTAATCGAGAAGAGTTTACGATCATGTGTACGTGAATCTTAGAGAAATTTTACGAGTCTTGACCGATAATGACCTCGTGTTCCAATTTTATTGGATTTTGTTTCATTATCCTTTGTTTCTTATTTTTCACTTAAGTCTCTTTTTAATTTCTTTATGTTACTAACTATTGGTTTTAAATCAAAACATTCAATTCAATCTAATATAACTATCGGGCTTAACTCATATTGTTTATTTAGTAGCTATCTATGTGAACTCTTAATCGAGAAGAGTTTACGATGATGTGTACGTGAATCTTAGAGGAATTTTACGAGTCTTGACCGATAATGACCTCGTGTTCCAATTTTCTTTGATTTTGTTTCATTATCCTTTGTTTCTTAATTTTCACTTAAGTCTCTTTTTAATTTCTTTATGTTACTAACTATTGGTTTTAAATGAAAACATTCAATTCAATCTAATATAACTATCGGGCTTAACTCATATTGTTTATTTAGTAACTATCTATGTGAACTCTTAATCGAGAAGAGTTTACGATGATGTGTACGTGAATCTTAGACGAATTTTACGAGTCTTGACCGATAATGAGCTCGTGTTCCAATTTTCTTGGATTTTTTCATTATCCTTTGTTTCTTATTTTTCACTTAAGTCTCTATTTAATTTCTTTATGTTACTAACTATTGGTTTTAAATCAAAACATTAAATTCAATCTAATATAACTATCGGGCTTAACTCATGTTGTTTATTTAGTAACTATATATCTATGTGAACTCTTAATCGAGAGGAGTTTACGATGATGTGTACGTGAATCTTAGAGGAATTTTATGAGTCTTGACCGATAATGACCTCGTGTTCCAATTTTATTGGATTTTGTTTCATTATCCTTTGTTTCTTATTTTTCACTTAAGTCTCTTTTTAATTTCATTATGTTACTAACTATTGGTTTTAAATCAAAACATTCAATTCAATCTAATATAACTATCGGGCTTAACTCATATTGTTTATTTAGTAATTATCTATGTGAACTCTTAATCGAGAAGAGTTTACGATGATGTGTACGTGAATCTTAGAGGAATTTTACAAGTCTTGACCGATAATGACCTCGTGTTCCAATTTTCTTTGATTTTGTTTCATTATCCTTTGTTTCTTAGTTTTCACTTAAATCTTTTTTTAATTTCTTTAGGTTACTAACTATTGGTTTTAAATCAAAACATTCAATTCAATCTAATATAACTATCGGGCTTAACTCATATTATTTATTTAGTAACTATCTATGTGAACTCTTAATCGAGAAGAGTTTACGATGATGTGTACGTGAATCTTAGAGGAATTTTACGAGTCTTCACCGATAATGTCCTCGTGTTCCAATTTTATTGGATTTTGTTTCATTATCCTTTGTTTCTTAATTTTCACTTAAGTCTCTATTTAATTTCTTTATGTTACTAACTATTGGTTTTAAATCAAAACATTAAATTCAATCTAATATAACTATCGGGCTTAACTCATGTTGTTTATTTAGTAACTATATATCTATGTGAACTCTTAATCGAGAAGAGTTTACGATGATGTGTACGTGAATCTTAGAGGAATTTTACGAGTCTTAACCGATAATAAGCTCGTGTTCCAATTTTCTTGGATTTTTTCATTATCCTTTGTTTCTTATTTTTCACTTAAGTCTCTTTTTAATTTCTTTATGTTACTAACTATTGGTTTTAAATCAAAACATTCAATTCAATCTAATATAACTATCGGGCGTAACTCATATTGTTTATTTAGTAACTATCAATGTGAACTCTTAATCGAGAAGAGTTTACGATGATGTGTACGTGAATCTTAGAGGAATTTTACGAGTCTTGACCGATAATGACCTCGTGTTCCAATTTTCTTTGATTTTGTTTCATTATCCTTTGTTTCTTAATTTTCACTTAAGTCTCTTTTTAATTTCTTTATGTTACTAACTATTGGTTTTAAATCAAAACATTCAATTCAATCTAATATAACTATCGGGCTTAACTCATATTGTTTATTTAGTAACTATCTATGTGAACTCTTAATCGAGAAGAGTTTACGATGATGTGTACGTGAATCTTACACGAATTTTATGAGTCTTGACCGATAATGAGCTCGTGTTCCAATTTTCTTGGATTTTGTTTCATTATCCTTTGTTTCTTATTTTTCACTTAAGTCTCTATTTAATTACTTTATGTTACTAACTATTGGTCTTAAATCAAAACATTAAATTCAATCTAATATAACTATCGGGCTTAACTCATGTTGTTTATTTAGTAACTATATATCTATGTGAACTCTTAATCGAGAAGAGTTTACGATGATGTGTACGTGAATCTTAGAGGAATTTTACGAGTCTTGACCGATAATGAGCTCGTGTTCCCATTTTCTTGGATTTTGTTTCATTATCCTTTGTTTCTTATTTTTCACTTAAGTCTCTATTTAGTTACTTTATGTTACTAACTATTGGTCTTAAATCAAAACATTAAATTCAATCTAATATAACTATCGGGCTTAACTCATGTTGTTTATTTAGTAACTATATATCTATGTGAACGCTTAATCGAGAAGAATTTACGATGATGTGTACGTGAATCTTAGACGAATTTTACGAGTCTTGACCGATAATGAGCTCGTGTTCCAATTTTCTTGGATTTTTTCATTATCCTTTGTTTCTTATTTTTCACTTAAGTCTCTTTTTAATTTCTTTATGTTACTAACTATTGGTTTTAAATCAAAACATTCAATTCAATCTAATATAACTATCAGGCTTAACTCATATTGTTTATTTAGTAACTGACTATGTGAACTCTTAATCGAGAAGAGTTTACGATGATGTGTACGTGAATCTTAGAGGAATTTTACGAGTCTTGACCGATAATGACCTCGTGTTCGAATTTTCTTTGATTTTGTTTGATTATCCTTTGTTTCTTAATTTTCACTTAAGTCTCTTTTTAATTTCTTTAGGTTACTAACTATTGTTTTTAAATCAAAACATTCAATTCAATCTAATATAACTATCGGGCTTAACTCATATTGTTTATTTAGTGACTATCTATGTGAACTCTTAATCGAGAAGAGTTTACGATGATGTGTACGTGAATCTTAGAGGAATTTTACGAGTCTTGACCGATAATGAACTCGTGTTCCAATTTTCTTTGATTTTGTTTCATTATCCTTTGTTTCTTAATTTTCACTTAAGTCACTTTTTAATTTCTTTATGTTACTAACTATTGGTTTTAAATCAAAACATTCAATTCAATTTAATATAACTATCGGGCTTAACTCATATTGTTTATTTAGTAACTATCTATGTGAACTCTTAATTGAGAAGAGTTTACGATGATGTGTACGTGAATCTTAGAGGAATTTTACGAGTCTTGACCGATAATGAGCTCGTGTTCCAATTTTCTTGGATTTTTTCATTATCCTTTGTTTCTTATTTTTCACTTAAGTCTCTTTTTAATTTCTTTATGTTACTAACTATTGGTTTTAAATCAAAACATTAAATTCAATCTAATATAACTATCGGGCTTAACTCATCTTGTTTATTTAGTAACTATGTATCTATGTGAACTCTTAATCGAGAAGAGTTTACGATGATGTGTACGTGAATCTTAGAGGAACTTTACGAGTGTTGACCGATAATGAGCTCGTGTTCCAATTTTCTTGGATTTTTTCATTATCCTTTGTTTCTTATTTTTCACTTAAGTCTCTTTTTAATTTCTTTATGTTACTAACTATTGGTTTTAAATCAAAACATTCAATTCAATCTAATATAACTATAAGGCTTAACTCATATTGTTTATTTAGTAACTGTCTATGTGAACTCTTAATCGAGAAGAGTTTACGATGATGTGTACGTGAATCTTAGAGGAATTTTACGAGTCTTGACCGATAATGACCTCGTGTTCCAATTTTCTTTGATTTTGTTTCATTATCCTTTGTTTCTTAATTTTCACTTAAGTCTCTTTTTAATTTCTTTAGGTTACTAACTATTGGTTTTAAATCAAAACATTCAATTCAATCTAATATAACTATCGGGCTTAACTCATATTGTTTATTTAGTGACTATCTATGTGAACTCTTAATCGAGAAGAGTTTACGATGATGTGTACGTGAATCTTAGAGGAATTTTACGAGTCTTGACCGATAATGAACTCGTATTCCAATTTTCTTTGATTTTGTTTCATTATCCTTTGTTTCTTAATTTTCATTTAAGTCTCTTTTTAATTTCTTTATGTTACTAACTATTGGTTTTAAATCAAAACATTCAATTCAATCTAATATATTTATCGGGCTTAACTCATATTGTTTATTTAGTAACTATCTATGTGAACTCTTAATCGAGAAGAGTTTACGATGATGTGTACGTGAATCTTAATCGAATTTTAAGAGTCTTGACCGATAATGAGCTCGTGTTCCAATTTTCTTGGATTTTTTCATTATCCTTTGTTTCTTATTTTTCACTTAAGTCTCTTTTTAATTTCTTTATGTTACTAACTATTGGTTTTAAATCAAAACATTCAATTCAATCTAATATAACTATCAGGCTTAACTCATATTGTTTATTTAGTAACTGACTATGTGAACTCTTAATCGAGAAGAGTTTACGATGATGTGTACGTGAATCTTAGAGGAATTTTACGAGTCTTGACCGATAATGACCTCGTGTTCGAATTTTCTTTGATTTTGTTTGATTATCCTTTGTTTCTTAATTTTCACTTAAGTCTCTTTTTAATTTCTTTAGGTTACTAACTATTGTTTTTAAATCAAAACATTCAATTCAATCTAATATAACTATCGGGCTTAACTCATATTGTTTATTTAGTGACTATCTATGTGAACTCTTAATCGAGAAGAGTTTACGATGATGTGTACGTGAATCTTAGAGGAATTTTACGAGTCTTGACCGATAATGAACTCGTGTTCCAATTTTCTTTGATTTTGTTTCATTATCCTTTGTTTCTTAATTTTCACTTAAGTCTCTTTTTAATTTCTTTATGTTACTAACTATTGGTTTTAAATCAAAACATTCAATTCAATTTAATATAACTATCGGGCTTAACTCATATTGTTTATTTAGTAACTATCTATGTGAACTCTTAATTGAGAAGAGTTTACGATGATGTGTACGTGAATCTTAGAGGAATTTTACGAGTCTTGACCGATAATGAGCTCGTGTTCCAATTTTCTTGGATTTTTTCATTATCCTTTGTTTCTTATTTTTCACTTAAGTCTCTTTTTAATTTCTTTATGTTACTAACTATTGGTTTTAAATCAAAACATTAAATTCAATCTAATATAACTATCGGGCTTAACTCATCTTGTTTATTTAGTAACTATGTATCTATGTGAACTCTTAATCGAGAAGAGTTTACGATGATGTGTACGTGAATCTTAGAGGAACTTTACGAGTGTTGACCGATAATGAGCTCGTGTTCCAATTTTCTTGGATTTTTTCATTATCCTTTGTTTCTTATTTTTCACTTAAGTCTCTTTTTAATTTCTTTATGTTACTAACTATTGGTTTTAAATCAAAACATTCAATTCAATCTAATATAACTATAAGGCTTAACTCATATTGTTTATTTAGTAACTGTCTATGTGAACTCTTAATCGAGAAGAGTTTACGATGATGTGTACGTGAATCTTAGAGGAATTTTACGAGTCTTGACCGATAATGACCTCGTGTTCCAATTTTCTTTGATTTTGTTTCATTATCCTTTGTTTCTTAATTTTCACTTAAGTCTCTTTTTAATTTCTTTAGGTTACTAACTATTGGTTTTAAATCAAAACATTCAATTCAATCTAATATAACTATCGGGCTTAACTCATATTGTTTATTTAGTGACTATCTATGTGAACTCTTAATCGAGAAGAGTTTACGATGATGTGTACGTGAATCTTAGAGGAATTTTACGAGTCTTGACCGATAATGAACTCGTATTCCAATTTTCTTTGATTTTGTTTCATTATCCTTTGTTTCTTAATTTTCATTTAAGTCTCTTTTTAATTTCTTTATGTTACTAACTATTGGTTTTAAATCAAAACATTCAATTCAATCTAATATATTTATCGGGCTTAACTCATATTGTTTATTTAGTAACTATCTATGTGAACTCTTAATCGAGAAGAGTTTACGATGATGTGTACGTGAATCTTAATCGAATTTTACGAGTCTTGACCGATAATGAGCTCGTGTTCCAATTTTCTTGGATTTTTTCATTATCCTTTGTTTCTTATTTTTCACTTAAGTCTCTTTTTAATTTCTTTATGTTACTAACTATTGGTTTTAAATCAAAACATTAAATTCAATCTAATATAACTATCGGGCTTAACTCATGTTGTTTATTTAGTAACTATGTATCTATGTGAACTCTTAATCGAGAAGAGTTTACGATGATGTGTACGTGAATCTTAGAGAAATTTTACGAGTCTTGACCGATAATGAGCTCGTGTTCCAATTTTCTTGGAGTTTTTCATTATCCTTTGTTTCTTATTTTTCACATAAATCTCTTTTTAATTTTTTTATGTTACTAACTATTGGTTATAAATCAAAACATTAAATTCAATCTAATATAACTATCGGGCTTAACTCATGTTGTTTATTTAGTAACTATATATCTATGTGAACTCTTAATCGAGAAGAGTTTACGATGATGTGTACGTGAATCTTAGAGGAATTTTACGAGTCTTGACCGATAATGACCTCGTGTTCCAATTTTCTTTGATTTTGTTTCATTATCCTTTGTTTCTTAATTTTCACTTAAGTCTCTTTTTAATTTCTTTAGGTTACTACCTATTGGTTTTAAATCAAAACATTCAATTTAATCTAATATAACTATCGGGCTTAACTCATATTGTTTATTTAGTGACTATCTATGTGAACTCTTAATCGAGAAGAGTTTACGATGATGTGTACGTGAATCTTAGAGGAATTTTACGAGTCTTGACCGATAATGAACTCGTGTTCCAATTTTCTTTGATTTTGTTTCATTATCCTTTGTTTCTTAATTTTCACTTAAGTCTCTTTTTAATTTCTTTATGTTACTAACTATTGGTTTTAAATCAAAACATTCAATTCAATCTAATATAACTATCGGGCATAACTCATATTGTTTATTTAGTAAGTATCTATGTGAACTCTTAATCGAGAAGAGTTTACGATGATGTGTACGTGAATCTTAGAGAAATTTTACGAGTCTTGACCGATAATGAGCTCGTGTTCCAATTTTCTTGGATTTTTTCATTATCCTTTGTTTCTTATTTTTCACTTAAGTCTCTTTTTAATTTCTTTATGTTACTAACTATTGGTTTTAAATCAAAACATTCAATTCAATCTAATATAACTATCGGTCTTAACTCATATTGTTTATTTAGTAAGTATCTATGTGAACTCTTAATCGAGAAGAGTTTACGATGATGTGTACGTGAATCTTAGAGGAATTTTACGAGTGTTGACCGATAATGTGCTCGTGTTCCAATTTTCTTGGATTTTTTCATTATCCTTTGTTTCTTATTTTTCACTTAAGTCTCTTTTTAATTTCTTTATGTTACTAACTATTGGTTTTAAATCAAAACATTCAATTCAATCTAATATAACTATCAGGCTTAACTCATATTGTTTATTTAGTAACTGTCTATGTGAACTCTTAATCGAGAAGAGTTTACGATGATGTGTACGTGAATCTTTGAGGAATTTTACGAGTCTTGACCGATAATGACCTCGTGTTCCAATTTTCTTTGATTTTGTTTCATTATCCTTTGTTTCTTAATTTTCACTTAAGTCTCTTTTTAATTTCTTTAGGTTACTAACTATTGGTTTTAAATCAAAACATTCAATTCAATCTAATATAACTATCGGGCTTAACTCATATTGTTTATTTAGTGACTATCTATGTGAACTCTTAATCGAGAAGAGTTTACGATGATGTGTACGTGAATCTTAGAGGAATTTTACGAGTCTTGACCGATAATGAACTCGTATTCCAATTTTCTTTGATTTTGTTTCATTATCCTTTGTTTCTTAATTTTCATTTAAGTCTCTTTTTAATTTCTTTATGTTACTAACTATTGGTTTTAAATCAAAACATTCAATTCAATCTAATATATTTATCGGGCTTAACTCATATTGTTTATTTAGTAACTATCTATGTGAACTCTTAATCGAGAAGAGTTTACGATGATGTGTACGTGAATCTTAATCGAATTTTACGAGTCTTGACCGATAATGAGCTCGTGTTCCAATTTTCTTGGATTTTTTCATTATCCTTTGTTTCTTATTTTTCACTTAAGTCTCTTTTTAATTTCTTTATGTTACTAACTATTGGTTTTAAATCAAAACATTAAATTCAATCTAATATAACTATCGGGCTTAACTCATGTTGTTTATTTAGTAACTATGTATCTATGTGAACTCTTAATCGAGAAGAGTTTACGATGATGTGTACGTGAATCTTAGAGAAATTTTACGAGTCTTGACCGATAATGAGCTCGTGTTCCAATTTTCTTGGATTTTTTCATTATCCTTTGTTTCTTATTTTTCACATAAATCTCTTTTTAATTTTTTTATGTTACTAACTATTGGTTATAAATCAAAACATTAAATTCAATCTAATATAACTATCGGGCTTAACTCATGTTGTTTATTTAGTAACTATATATCTATGTGAACTCTTAATCGAGAAGAGTTTACGATGATGTGTACGTGAATCTTAGAGGAATTTTACGAGTCTTGACCGATAATGACCTCGTGTTCCAATTTTCTTTGATTTTGTTTCATTATCCTTTGTTTCTTAATTTTCACTTAAGTCTCTTTTTAATTTCTTTAGGTTACTACCTATTGGTTTTAAATCAAAACATTCAATTTAATCTAATATAACTATCGGGCTTAACTCATATTGTTTATTTAGTGACTATCTATGTGAACTCTTAATCGAGAAGAGTTTACGATGATGTGTACGTGAATCTTAGAGGAATTTTACGAGTCTTGACCGATAATGAACTCGTGTTCCAATTTTCTTTGATTTTGTTTCATTATCCTTTGTTTCTTAATTTTCACTTAAGTCTCTTTTTAATTTCTTTATGTTACTAACTATTGGTTTTAAATCAAAACATTCAATTCAATCTAATATAACTATCGGGCATAACTCATATTGTTTATTTAGTAAGTATCTATGTGAACTCTTAATCGAGAAGAGTTTACGATGATGTGTACGTGAATCTTAGAGAAATTTTACGAGTCTTGACCGATAATGAGCTCGTGTTCCAATTTTCTTGGATTTTTTCATTATCCTTTGTTTCTTATTTTTCACTTAAGTCTCTTTTTAATTTCTTTATGTTACTAACTATTGGTTTTAAATCAAAACATTCAATTCAATCTAATATAACTATCGGTCTTAACTCATATTGTTTATTTAGTAAGTATCTATGTGAACTCTTAATCGAGAAGAGTTTACGATGATGTGTACGTGAATCTTAGAGGAATTTTACGAGTGTTGACCGATAATGTGCTCGTGTTCCAATTTTCTTGGATTTTTTCATTATCCTTTGTTTCTTATTTTTCACTTAAGTCTCTTTTTAATTTCTTTATGTTACTAACTATTGGTTTTAAATCAAAACATTCAATTCAATCTAATATAACTATCAGGCTTAACTCATATTGTTTATTTAGTAACTGTCTATGTGAACTCTTAATCGAGAAGAGTTTACGATGATGTGTACGTGAATCTTAGAGGAATTTTACGAGTCTTGACCGATAATGACCTCGTGTTCCAATTTTCTTTGATTTTGTTTCATTATCCTTTGTTTCTTAATTTTCACTTAAGTCTCTTTTTAATTTCTTTAGGTTACTAACTATTGGTTTTAAATCAAAACATTCAATTCAATCTAATATAACTATCGGGCTTAACTCATATTGTTTATTTAGTGACTATCTATGTGAACTCTTAATCGAGAAGAGTTTACGATGATGTGTACGTGAATCTTAGAGGAATTTTACGAGTCTTGACCGATAATGAACTCGTGTTCCAATTTTCTTTGATTTTGTTTCATTATCCTTTGTTTCTTAATTTTCACTTAAGTCTCTTTTTAATTTCTTTATGTTACTAACTATTGGCTTTAAATCAAAACATTCAATTCAATCTAATATAACTATCGGGCTTAACTCATATTGTTTATTTAGTAACTATCTATGTGAACTCTTAATCGAGAAGAGGTTACGATGATGTGTACGTGAATCTTAGACGAATTTTACGAGCCTTGACCGATAATGAGCTCGTGTTCCAATTTTCTTGGATTTTATCATTATCCTTTGTTTCTTATTTTTCACTTAAGTCTCTTTTTAATTTCTTTATGTTACTAACTATTGGTTTTAAACCAAAACATTAAATTCAATCTAATATAACTATCGGGCTTAACTCATGTTGTTTATTTAGTAACTATGTATCTATGTGAACTCTTAATCGAGAAGAGTTTACGATGATGTGTACGTGAATCTTAGAGGAATTTTACGATTGTTGACCGATAATGAGCTCGTGTTCCAATTTTCTTGGATTTTTTCATTATCCTTTGTTTCTTATTTTTCACTTAAGTCTCTTTTTAATTTCTTTATGTTACTAACTATTGGTTTTAAATCAAAACATTCAATTCAATCTAATATAACTATTGGGCTTAACTCATGTTGTTTATTTAGTAACTATGTATCAATGTGAACTCTTAATCGAGAAGAGTTTACGATGATGTGTACGTGAATCTTAGAGGAATTTTACGAGTGTTGACCGATAATGAGCTCGTGTTCAAATTTTCTTGGATTATTTCATTATCCTTTGTTTCTTATTTTTCACTTAAGTCTGTTTTTAATTTCTTTATGTTACTAACTATTAATTTTAAATCAAAACATTCAATTCAATCTAATATAACTATCAGGCTTAACTCATATTGTTTATTTAGTAACTGTCTATGTGAACTCTTAATCGAGAAAAGTTTACGATGATGTGTACGTGAATCTTAGAGGAATTTCACGAGTCTTGACCGATAATGACCTCGTGTTCCAATTTTCTTTGATTTTGTTTAATTATCCTTTGTTTCTTAATTTTCACTTAAGTCTCTATTTAATTTCTTTATGTTACTAATTATTGGTTTTAAATCAAAACATTAAATTCAATCTAATATAACTATCGGGCTTAACTCATATTGTTTATTTAGTGACTATCTATGTGAACTCTTAATCGAGAAGAGTTTACGATGATGTGTACGTGAATCTTAGAGGAATTTTACGAGTCTTGACCGATAATGAACTCGTGTTCCAATTTTCTTTGATTTTGTTTCATTATCCTATGTTTCTTAATTTTCACTTAAGTCTATTTTTAATTTCTTTATGTTACAAACTATTGGTTTTAAATCAAAACATTCAATTCAATCTAATATAACTATCGGGCTTAACTCATATTGTTTATTTAGTAACTATCTATGTGAACTCTTAATCGAGAAGAGTTTACGATGATGTGTACGTGAATCTTAGAGGAATTTTACGAGTCTTGACCGATAATGAGCTCGTGTTCCAATTTTCTTGGATTTTTTCATTATCCTTTGTTTCTTATTTTTCACTTAAGTCTCTTTTTAATTTCTTTATGTTACTAACTATTGGTTTTAAATCAAAACATTAAATTCAATCTAATATAACTATCGGGCTTAACTCATGTTGTTTATTTAGTAACTATGTATCTATGTGAACTCTTAATCGAGAAGAGTTTACGATGATGTGTACGTGAATCTTAGAGGAATTTTACGAGTGTTGACCGATAATGAGCTCGTGTTCCAATTTTCTTGGATTTTTTCATTATCCTTTGTTTCTTATTTTTCACTTAAGTCTCTTTTTAATTTCTTTATGTTACTAACTATTGGTTTTAAATCAAAACATTCAATTCAATCTAATATAACTATCAGGCTTAACTCATATTGTTTATTTAGTAACTGTCTATGTGAACTCTTAATCGAGAAGAGTTTATGATGATGTGTACGTGAATCTTAGAGGAATTTTACGAGTCTTGACCGATAATGACCTCGTGTTCCAATTTTCTTTGATTTGGTTTCATTATCCTTTGTTTCTTAATTTTCACTTAAGTCTCTTTTTAATTTCTTTAGGTTACTAACTATTGGTTTTAAATCAAAACATTCAATTCAATCTAATATAACTATCGGGCTTAACTCATATTGTTTATTTAGTGACTATCTATGTGAACTCTTAATCGAGAAGAGTTTACGATGATGTGTACGTGAATCTTAGAGGAATTTTACGAGTCTTGACCGATAATGAACTCGTGTTCCAATTTTCTTTGATTTTGTTTCATTATCCTTTGTTTCTTAATTTTCACTTAAGTCTCTTTTTAATTTCTTTAGGTTACTAACTATTGGTTTTAAATCAAAACATTCAATTCAATCTAATATAACTATCGGGCTTAACTCATATTGTTTATTTAGTGACTATCTATGTGAACTCTTAATCGAGAAGAGTTTACGATGATGTGTACGTGAATCTTAGAGGAATTTTACGAGTCTTGACCGATAATGAACTCGTGTTCCAATTTTCTTTGATTTTGTTTCATTATCCTTTGTTTCTTAATTTTCACTTAAGTCTCTTTTTAATTTCTTTATGTTACTAACTATTGGTTTTAAATCAAAACATTCAATTCAATCTAATATAACTATCGGGCTTAACTCATATTGTTTATTTAGTAACTATCTATGTGAACTCTTAATCGAGAAGAGTTTACGATGATGTGTACGTGAATCTTAGACGAATTTTACGAGTCTTGACCGATAACGAGCTCGTGTTCCAATTTTCTTGGATTTTTTCATTATCCTTTGTTTCTTATTTTTCACTTAAGTCTCTATATAATTTCTTTATGTTACTAACTATTGGTTTTAAATCAAAACATTAAATTCAATCTAATATAACTATCGGGCTTAACTCATGTTGTTTATTTAGTAACTATGTATCTATGTGAACTCTTAATCGAGAAGAGTTTACGATGATGTGTACGTGAATCTTAGAGGAATTTTACGATTATTGACCGATAATGAGCTCGTGTTCCAATTTTCTTGGATTTTTTCATTATCCTTTGTTTCTTAATTTTCACTTAAGTCTATTTTTAATTTCTTTATGTTACAAACTATTGGTTTTAATTCAAAACATTCAATTCAATCTAATATAACTATCGGGCTTAACTCATATTGTTTATTTAGTAACTATCTATGTGAACTCTTAATCGAGAAGAGTTTACGATGATGTGTACGTGAATCTTAGAGGAATTTTACGAGTCTTGACCGATAATGAGCTCGTGTTCCAATTTTCTTGGATTTTTTCATTATCCTTTGTTTCTTATTTTTCACTTAAGTCTCTTTTTAATTTCTTTATGTTACTAACTATTGGTTTTAAATCAAAACATTAAATTCAATCTAATATAACTATCGGGCTTAACTCATGTTGTTTATTTAGTAACTATGTATCTATGTGAACTCTTAATCGAGAAGAGTTTACGATGATGTGTACGTGAATCTTAGAGGAATTTTACGAGTGTTGACCGATAATGAGCTCGTGTTCCAATTTTCTTGGATTTTTTCATTATCCTTTGTTTCTTATTTTTCACTTAAGTCTGTTTTTAATTTCTTTATGTTACTAACTATTGGTTTTAAATCAAAACATTCAATTCAATCTAATATAACTATCAGGCTTAACTCATATTGTTTATTTAGTAACTGTCTATGTGAACTCTTAATCGAGAAGAGTTTACGATGATGTGTACGTGAATCTTAGAGGAATTTTACGAGTCTTGACCGATAATGACCTCGTGTTCCAATTTTCTTTGATTTTGTTTAATTATCCTTTGTTTCTTAATTTTCACTTAAGTCTCTATTTAATTTCTTTATGTTACTAATTATTGGTTTTAAATCAAAACATTAAATTCAATCTAATATAACTATCGGGCTTAACTCATATTGTTTATTTAGTGACTATCTATGTGAACTCTTAATCGAGAAGAGTTTACGATGATGTGTACGTGAATCTTAGAGGAATTTTACGAGTCTTGACCGATGATGAACTCGTGTTCCAATTTTCTTTTATTTTGTTTCATTATCCTTTGTTTCTTAATTTTCACTTAAGTCTATTTTTAATTTCTTTATGTTACAAACTATTGGTTTTAAAACAAAACATTCAATTCAATCTAATATAACTATCGGGCTTAACTCATGTTGTTTATTTAGTAACTATATATCTATGTGAACTCTTAATCGAGAAGAGTTTACGATGATGTGTACGTGAATCTTAGAGGAATTTTACGAGTGTTGACCGATAATGAGCTCGTGTTCCAATTTTCTTGGATTTTTTCATTATCCTTTGTTTCTTATTTTTCACTTAAGTCTCTTTTTAATATCTTTATGTTACTAACTATTGGTTTTAAATCAAAACATTCAATTCAATCTAATATAACTATCAGGCTTAACTCATATTGTTTATTTAGTAACTATCTATGTGAACTCTTAATCGAGAAGAGTTTACGATGATGTGTACGTGAATCTTAGAGGAATTTTACGAGTCTTGACCGATAATGACCTCGTGTTCCAATTTTCTTTGATTTTGTTTCATTATCCTTTGTTTCTTAATTTTCACTTAAGTCTCTTTTTAATTTCTTTAGGTTACTAACTATTGGTTTTAAATCAAAACATTCAATTCAATCTAATATAACTATCGGGCTTAACTCATATTGTTTATTTAGTGACTATCTATGTGAACTCTTAATCGAGAAGAGTTTACGATGATGTGTACGTGAATCTTAGAGGAATTTTACGAGTCTTGACCGATAATGAACTCGTGTTCCAATTTTCTTTGATTTTGTTTCATTATCCTTTGTTTCTTAATTTTCACTTAAGTCTCATTTTAATTTCTTTAGGTTACTAACTATTGGTTTTAAATCAAAACATTCAATTCAATCTAATATAACTATCGGGCTTAACTCATGTTGTTTATTTAGTAACTATGTATCTATGTGAACTCTTAATCGAGAAGAGTTTACGATGATGTGTACGTGAATCTTAGAGGAATTTTACGAGTGTTGACCGATAATGAGCTCGTGTTCCAATTTTCTTGGATTTTTTCATTATCCTTTGTTTCTTATTTTTCACTTAAGTCTGTTTTTAATTTCTTTATGTTACTAACTATTGGTTTTAAATCAAAACATTCAATTCAATCTAATATAACTATCAGGCTTAACTCATATTGTTTATTTAGTAACTGTCTATGTGAACTCTTAATCGAGAAGAGTTTACGATGATGTGTACGTGAATCTTAGAGGAATTTTACGAGTCTTGACCGATAATGACCTCGTGTTCCAATTTTCTTTGATTTTGTTTAATTATCCTTTGTTTCTTAATTTTCACTTAAGTCTCTATTTAATTTCTTTATGTTACTAATTATTGGTTTTAAATCAAAACATTAAATTCAATCTAATATAACTATCGGGCTTAACTCATATTGTTTATTTAGTGACTATCTATGTGAACTCTTAATCGAGAAGAGTTTACGATGATGTGTACGTGAATCTTAGAGGAATTTTACGAGTCTTGACCGATGATGAACTCGTGTTCCAATTTTCTTTTATTTTGTTTCATTATCCTTTGTTTCTTAATTTTCACTTAAGTCTATTTTTAATTTCTTTATGTTACAAACTATTGGTTTTAAAACAAAACATTCAATTCAATCTAATATAACTATCGGGCTTAACTCATATTGTTTATTTAGTAACTATCTATGTGAACTCTTAATCGAGAAGAGTTTACGATGATGTGTACGTGAATCTTAGAGGAATTTTACGAGTCTTGACCGATAATGAGCTCGTGTTCCAATTTTCTTGGATTTTTTCATTATCCTTTGTTTCTTATTTTTCACTTAAGTCTCTTTTTAATTTCTTTATGTTACTAACTAATTGTTTTAAATCAAAACATTAAATTCAATCTAATATAACTATCGGGCTTAACTCATGTTGTTTATTTAGTAACTATGTATCTATGTGAACTCTTAATCGAGAAGAGTTTACGATGATGTGTACGTGAATCTTATAGGAATTTTACGAGTGTTGACCGATAATGAGCTCGTGTTCCAATTTTCTTGGATTTTTTCATTATCCTTTGTTTCTTATTTTTCACTTAAGTCTCTTTTTAATATCTTTATGTTACTAACTATTGGTTTTAAATCAAAACATTCAATTCAATCTAATATAACTATCAGGCTTAACTCATATTGTTTATTTAGTAACTATCTATGTGAACTCTTAATCGAGAAGAGTTTACGATGATGTGTACGTGAATCTTAGAGGAATTTTACGAGTCTTGACCGATAATGACCTCGTGTTCCAATTTTCTTTGATTTTGTTTCATTATCCTTTGTTTCTTAATTTTCACTTAAGTCTCTTTTTAATTTCTTTAGGTTACTAACTATTGGTTTTAAATCAAAACATTCAATTCAATCTAATATAACTATCGGGCTTAACTCATATTGTTTATTTAGTGACTATCTATGTGAACTCTTAATCGAGAAGAGTTTACGATGATGTGTACGTGAATCTTAGAGGAATTTTACGAGTCTTGACCGATAATGAACTCGTGTTCCAATTTTCTTTGATTTTGTTTCATTATCCTTTGTTTCTTAATTTTCACTTAAGTCTCTTTTTAATTTCTTTAGGTTACTAACTATTGGTTTTAAATCAAAACATTCAATTCAATCTAATATAACTATCGGGCTTAACTCATATTGTTTATTTAGTGACTATCTATGTGAACTCTTAATCGAGAAGAGTTTACGATGATGTCTACGTGAATCATAGAGGAATTTTACGAGTCTTTACCGATAATGAACTCGTGTTCCAATTTTCTTTGATTTTGTTTCATTATCCTTTGTTTCTTAATTTTCACTTAAGTCTCTTTTTAATTTCTTTATGTTACTAACTATTGGTTTTAAATCAAAACATTCAATTCAATCTAATATAACTATCGGGCTTAACTCATGTTGTTTATTTAGTAACTATGTATCTATGTGAACTCTTAATCGAGAAGAGTTTACGATGATGTGTACGTGAATCTTAGAGGAATTTTACGAGTGTTGACCGATAATGAGCTCGTGTTCCAATTTTCTTGGATTTTTTCATTATCCTTTGTTTCTTATTTTTCACTTAAGTCTCTTTTTAATTTCTTTAGGTTACTAACTATTGGTTTTAAATCAAAACTTTCAATTCAATCTAATATAACTATCGGGCTTAACTCATATTGTTTATTTAGTGACTATCTATGTGAACTCTTAATCGAGAAGAGTTTACGATGATGTGTACGTGAATCGTAGAGGAATTTTACGAGTCTTGACCGATAATGAACTCGTGTTCCAATTTTCTTTGATTTTGTTTCATTATCCTTTGTTTCTTAATTTTCACTTAAGTCTCTTTTTAATTTCTTTAGGTTACTAACTATTGGTTTTAAATCAAAACATTCAATTCAATCTAATATAACTATCGGGCTTAACTCATATTGTTTATTTAGTGACTATCTAGTTGAACTCTTAATCGAGAAGAGTTTACGATGATGTGTACGTGAATCTTAGAGGAATTTTACGAGTCTTGACCGATAATGAACTCGTGTTCCAATTTTCTTTGATTTTGTTTCATTATCCTTTGTTTCTTAATTTTCACTTAAGTCTCTTTTTAATTTCTTTATGTTACTAACTATTGGTTTTAAATCAAAACATTCAATTCAATCTAATATAACTATCGGGCTTAACTCATATTGTTTATTTAGTAACTATCTATGTGAACTCTTAATCGAGAAGAGTTTACGATGATGTGTACGTGAATCTTAGACGAATTTTACGAGTCTTGACCGATAATGAGCTCGTGTTCCAATTTTCTTGGATTTTTTCATTATCCTTTGTTTCTTATTTTTCACTTAAGTCTCTATATAATTTCTTTATGTTACTAACTATTGGTTTTAAATCAAAACATTAAATTCAATCTAATATAACTATCGGGCTTAACTCATGTTGTTTATTTAGTAACTATATATCTATGTGAACTCTTAATCGAGAAGAGTTTACGATGATGTGTACGTGAATCTTAGAGGAATTTTACGATTGTTGACCGATAATGAGCTCGTGTTCCAATTTTCTTGGATTTTTTCATTATCCTTTGTTTCTTATTTTTCACTTAAGTCTCTTTTTAATTTCTTTATGTTACTAACTATTGGTTTTAAATCAAAACATTCAATTCAATCTAATATAACTATCAGGCTTAACTCATATTGTTTATTTAGTAACTGTCTATGTGAACTCTTAATCGAGAAGAGTTTACGATGATGTGTACGTGAATCTTAGAGGAATTTTACGAGTCTTGACCGATAATGACCTCGTGTTCCAATTTTCTTTGATTTTGTTTCATTATCCTTTGTTTCTTAATTTTCACTTAAGTCTCTTTTTAATTTCTTTAGGTTACTAACTATTGGTTTTAAATCAAAACATTCAATTCAATCTAATATAACTATCGGGCTTAACTCATGTTGTTTATTTAGTAACTATGTATCTATGTGAACTCTTAATCGAGAAGAGTTTACGATGATGTGTACGTGAATCTTAGAGGAATTTTACGAGTGTTGACCGATAATGAGCTCGTGTTCCAATTTTCTTGGATTTTTTCATTATCCTTTGTTTCTTATTTTTCACTTAAGTCTCTTTTTAATTTCTTTAGGTTACTAACTATTGGTTTTAAATCAAAACTTTCAATTCAATCTAATATAACTATCGGGCTTAACTCATATTGTTTATTTAGTGACTATCTATGTGAACTCTTAATCGAGAAGAGTTTACGATGATGTGTACGTGAATCTTAGAGGAATTTTACGAGTCTTGACCGATAATGAACTCGTGTTCCAATTTTCTTTGATTTTGTTTCATTATCCTTTGTTTCTTAATTTTCACTTAAGTCTCTTTTTAATTTCTTTAGGTTACTAACTATTGGTTTTAAATCAAAACATTCAATTCAATCTAATATAACTATCGGGCTTAACTCATATTGTTTATTTAGTGACTATCTAGTTGAACTCTTAATCGAGAAGAGTTTACGATGATGTGTACGTGAATCTTAGAGGAATTTTACGAGTCTTGACCGATAATGAACTCGTGTTCCAATTTTCTTTGATTTTGTTTCATTATCCTTTGTTTCTTAATTTTCACTTAAGTCTCTTTTTAATTTCTTTATGTTACTAACTATTGGTTTTAAATCAAAACATTCAATTCAATCTAATATAACTATCGGGCTTAACTCATATTGTTTATTTAGTAACTATCTATGTGAACTCTTAATCGAGAAGAGTTTACGATGATGTGTACGTGAATCTTAGACGAATTTTACGAGTCTTGACCGATAATGAGCTCGTGTTCCAATTTTCTTGGATTTTTTCATTATCCTTTGTTTCTTATTTTTCACTTAAGTCTCTATATAATTTCTTTATGTTACTAACTATTGGTTTTAAATCAAAACATTAAATTCAATCTAATATAACTATCGGGCTTAACTCATGTTGTTTATTTAGTAACTATATATCTATGTGAACTCTTAATCGAGAAGAGTTTACGATGATGTGTACGTGAATCTTAGAGGAATTTTACGATTGTTGACCGATAATGAGCTCGTGTTCCAATTTTCTTGGATTTTTTCATTATCCTTTGTTTCTTATTTTTCACTTAAGTCTCTTTTTAATTTCTTTATGTTACTAATTATTGGTTTTAAATCAAAACATTCAATTCAATCTAATATAACTATCAGGCTTAACTCATATTGTTTATTTAGTAACTGTCTATGTGAACTCTTAATCGAGAAGAGTTTACGATGATGTGTACGTGAATCTTAGAGGAATTTTACGAGTCTTGACCGATAATGACCTCGTGTTCCAATTTTCTTTGATTTTGTTTCATTATCCTTTGTTTCTTAATTTTCACTTAAGTCTCTTTTTAATTTCTTTAGGTTACTAACTATTGGTTTTAAATCAAAACATTCAATTCAATCTAATATAACTATCGGGTTTAACTCATATTGTTTATTTAGTGACTATCTATGTGAACTCTTAATCGAGAAGAGTTTACGATGATGTGTACGTGAATCTTAGAGGAATTTTACGAGTCTTGACCGATAATGAACTCGTGTTCCAATTTTCTTTGATTTTGTTTCATTATCCTTTGTTTCTTAATTTTCACTTAAGTCTCTTTTTAATTTCTTTAGGTTACTAACTATTGGTTTTAAATCAAAACATTCAATTCAATCTAATATAACTATCGGGCTTAACTCATATTGTTTATTTAGTGACTATCTATGTGAACTCTTAATCGAGAAGAGTTTACGATGATGTGTACGTGAATCTTAGAGGAATTTTACGAGTCTTGACCGATAATGAACTCGTGTTCCAATTTTCTTTGATTTTGTTTCATTATCCTTTGTTTCTTAATTTTCACTTAAGTCTCTTTTTAATTTCTTTATGTTACTAACTATTGGTTTTAAATCAAAACATTCAATTCAATCTAATATAACTATCGGGCTTAACTCATATTGTTTATTTAGTAACTATCTATGTGAACTCTTAATCGAGAAGAGTTTACGATGATGTGTACGTGAATCTTAGACGAATTTTACGAGTCTTGACCAATAATGAGCTCGTGTTCCAATTTTCTTGGATTTTTTCATTATCCTTTGTTTCTTATTTTTCACTTAAGTCTCTATATAATTTCTTTATGTTACTAACTATTGGTTTTAAATCAAAACATTAAATTCAATCTAATATAACTATCGGGCTTAACTCATGTTGTTTATTTAGTAACTATGTATCTATGTGAACTCTTAATCGAGAAGAGTTTACGATGATGTGTACGTGAATCTTAGAGGAATTTTACGAGTGTTGACCGATAATGAGCTCGTGTTCCAATTTTCTTGGATTTTTTCATTATCCTTTGTTTCTTATTTTTCACTTAAGTCTGTTTTTAATTTCTTTATGTTACTAACTATTGGTTTGAAATCAAAACATTCAATTCAATCTAATATAACTATCAGGCTTAACTCATATTGTTTATTTAGTAACTGTCTATGTGAACTCTTAATCGAGAAGAGTTTACGATGATGTGTACGTGAATCTTAGAGGAATTTTACGAGTCTTGACCGATAATGACCTCGTGTTCCAATTTTCTTTGATTTTGTTTAATTATCCTTTGTTTCTTAATTTTCACTTAAGTCTCTATTTAATTTCTTTATGTTACTAATTATTGGTTTTAAATCAAAACATTAAATTCAATCTAATATAACTATCGGGCTTAACTCATATTGTTTATTTAGTGACTATCTATGTGAACTCTTAATCGAGAAGAGTTTACGATGATGTGTACGTGAATCTTAGAGGAATTTTACGAGTCTTGACCGATGATGAACTCGTGTTCCAATTTTCTTTTATTTTGTTTCATTATCCTTTGTTTCTTAATTTTCACTTAAGTCTATTTTTAATTTCTTTATGTTACAAACTATTGGTTTTAATACAAAACATTCAATTCAATCTAATATAACTATCGGGCTTAACTCATATTGTTTATTTAGTAACTATCTATGTGAACTCTTAATCGAGAAGAGTTTACGATGATGTGTACGTGAATCTTAGAGGAATTTTACGAGTCTTGACCGATAATGAGCTCGTGTTCCAATTTTCTTGGATTTTTTCATTATCCTTTGTTTCTTATTTTTCACTTAAGTCTCTTTTTAATTTCTTTATGTTACTAACTAATTGTTTTAAATCAAAACATTAAATTCAATCTAATATAACTATCGGGCTTAACTCATGTTGTTTATTTAGTAACTATGTATCTATGTGAACTCTTAATCGAGAAGAGTTTACGATGATGTGTACGTGAATCTTAGAGGAATTTTACGAGTGTTGACCTATAATGAGCTCGTGTTCCAATTTTCTTGGATTTTTTCATTATCCTTTGTTTCTTATTTTTCACTTAAGTCTCTTTTTAATATCTTTATGTTACTAACTATTGGTTTTAAATCAAAACATTCAATTCAATCTAATATAACTATCAGGCTTAACTCATATTGTTTATTTAGTAACTATCTATGTGAACTCTTAATCGAGAAGAGTTTACGATGATGTGTACGTGAATCTTAGAGGAATTTTACGAGTCTTGACCGATAATGACCTCGTGTTCCAATTTTCTTTGATTTTGTTTCATTATCCTTTGTTTCTTAATTTTCACTTAAGTCTCTTTTTAATTTCTTTAGGTTACTAACTATTGGTTTTAAATCAAAACATTCAATTCAATCTAATATAACTATCGGGCTTAACTCATATTGTTTATTTAGTGACTATCTATGTGAACTCTTAATCGAGAAGAGTTTACGATGATGTGTACGTGAATCTTAGAGGAATTTTACGAGTCTTGACCGATAATGAACTCGTGTTCCAATTTTCTTTGATTTTGTTTCATTATCCTTTGTTTCTTAATTTTCACTTAAGTCTCTTTTTAATTTCTTTAGGTTACTAACTATTGGTTTTAAATCAAAACATTCAATTCAATCTAATATAACTATCGGGCTTAACTCATATTGTTTATTTAGTGACTATCTATGTGAACTCTTAATCGAGAAGAGTTTACGATGATGTCTACGTGAATCATAGAGGAATTTTACGAGTCTTTACCGATAATGAACTCGTGTTCCAATTTTCTTTGATTTTGTTTCATTATCCTTTGTTTCTTAATTTTCACTTAAGTCTCTTTTTAATTTCTTTATGTTACTAACTATTGGTTTTAAATCAAAACATTCAATTCAATCTAATATAACTATCGGGCTTAACTCATGTTGTTTATTTAGTAACTATGTATCTATGTGAACTCTTAATCGAGAAGAGTTTACGATGATGTGTACGTGAATCTTAGAGGAATTTTACGAGTGTTGACCGATAATGAGCTCGTGTTCCAATTTTCTTGGATTTTTTCATTATCCTTTGTTTCTTATTTTTCACTTAAGTCTCTTTTTAATTTCTTTAGGTTACTAACTATTGGTTTTAAATCAAAACTTTCAATTCAATCTAATATAACTATCGGGCTTAACTCATATTGTTTATTTAGTGACTATCTATGTGAACTCTTAATCGAGAAGAGTTTACGATGATGTGTACGTGAATCTTAGAGGAATTTTACGAGTCTTGACCGATAATGAACTCGTGTTCCAATTTTCTTTGATTTTGTTTCATTATCCTTTGTTTCTTAATTTTCACTTAAGTCTCTTTTTAATTTCTTTAGGTTACTAACTATTGGTTTTAAATCAAAACATTCAATTCAATCTAATATAACTATCGGGCTTAACTCATATTGTTTATTTAGTGACTATCTAGTTGAACTCTTAATCGAGAAGAGTTTACGATGATGTGTACGTGAATCTTAGAGGAATTTTACGAGTCTTGACCGATAATGAACTCGTGTTCCAATTTTCTTTGATTTTGTTTCATTATCCTTTGTTTCTTAATTTTCACTTAAGTCTCTTTTTAATTTCTTTATGTTACTAACTATTGGTTTTAAATCAAAACATTCAATTCAATCTAATATAACTATCGGGCTTAACTCATATTGTTTATTTAGTAACTATCTATGTGAACTCTTAATCGAGAAGAGTTTACGATGATGTGTACGTGAATCTTAGACGAATTTTACGAGTCTTGACCGATAATGAGCTCGTGTTCCAATTTTCTTGGATTTTTTCATTATCCTTTGTTTCTTATTTTTCACTTAAGTCTCTATATAATTTCTTTATGTTACTAACTATTGGTTTTAAATCAAAACATTAAATTCAATCTAATATAACTATCGGGCTTAACTCATGTTGTTTATTTAGTAACTATATATCTATGTGAACTCTTAATCGAGAAGAGTTTACGATGATGTGTACGTGAATCTTAGAGGAATTTTACGATTGTTGACCGATAATGAGCTCGTGTTCCAATTTTCTTGGATTTTTTCATTATCCTTTGTTTCTTATTTTTCACTTAAGTCTCTTTTTAATTTCTTTATGTTACTAACTATTGGTTTTAAATCAAAACATTCAATTCAATCTAATATAACTATCAGGCTTAACTCATATTGTTTATTTAGTAACTGTCTATGTGAACTCTTAATCGAGAAGAGTTTACGATGATGTGTACGTGAATCTTAGAGGAATTTTACGAGTCTTGACCGATAATGACCTCGTGTTCCAATTTTCTTTGATTTTGTTTCATTATCCTTTGTTTCTTAATTTTCACTTAAGTCTCTTTTTAATTTCTTTAGGTTACTAACTATTGGTTTTAAATCAAAACATTCAATTCAATCTAATATAACTATCGGGCTTAACTCATATTGTTTATTTAGTGACTATCTATGTGAACTCTTAATCGAGAAGAGTTTACGATGATGTGTACGTGAATCTTAGAGGAATTTTACGAGTCTTGACCGATAATGAACTCGTGTTCCAATTTTCTTTGATTTTGTTTCATTATCCTTTGTTTCTTAATTTTCACTTAAGTCTCTTTTTAATTTCTTTAGGTTACTAACTATTGGTTTTAAATCAAAACATTCAATTCAATCTAATATAACTATCGGGCTTAACTCATATTGTTTATTTAGTGACTATCTAGTTGAACTCTTAATCGAGAAGAGTTTACGATGATGTGTACGTGAATCTTAGAGGAATTTTACGAGTCTTGACCGATAATGAACTCGTGTTCCAATTTTCTTTGATTTTGTTTCATTATCCTTTGTTTCTTAATTTTCACTTAAGTCTCTTTTTAATTTCTTTAGGTTACTAACTATTGGTTTTAAATCAAAACTTTCAATTCAATCTAATATAACTATCGGGCTTAACTCATATTGTTTATTTAGTGACTATCTATGTGAACTCTTAATCGAGAAGAGTTTACGATGATGTGTACGTGAATCTTAGAGGAATTTTACGAGTCTTGACCGATAATGAACTCGTGTTCCAATTTTCTTTGATTTTGTTTCATTATCCTTTGTTTCTTAATTTTCACTTAAGTCTCTTTTTAATTTCTTTAGGTTACTAACTATTGGTTTTAAATCAAATCATTCAATTCAATCTAATATAACTATCGGGCTTAACTCATATTGTTTATTTAGTGACTATCTAGTTGAACTCTTAATCGAGAAGAGTTTACGATGATGTGTACGTGAATCTTAGAGGAATTTTACGAGTCTTGACCGATAATGAACTCGTGTTCCAATTTTCTTTGATTTTGTTTCATTATCCTTTGTTTCTTAATTTTCACTTAAGTCTCTTTTTAATTTCTTTATGTTACTAACTATTGGTTTTAAATCAAAACATTCAATTCAATCTAATATAACTATCGGGCTTAACTCATATTGTTTATTTAGTAACTATCTATGTGAACTCTTAATCGAGAAGAGTTTACGATGATGTGTACGTGAATCTTAGACGAATTTTACGAGTCTTGACCGATAATGAGCTCGTGTTCCAATTTTCTTGGATTTTTTCATTATCCTTTGTTTCTTATTTTTCACTTAAGTCTCTATATAATTTCTTTATGTTACTAACTATTGGTTTTAAATCAAAACATTAAATTCAATCTAATATAACTATCGGGCTTAACTCATGTTGTTTATTTAGTAACTATATATCTATGTGAACTCTTAATCGAGAAGAGTTTACGATGATGTGTACGTGAATCTTAGAGGAATTTTACGATTGTTGACCGATAATGAGCTCGTGTTCCAATTTTCTTGGATTTTTTCATTATCCTTTGTTTCTTATTTTTCACTTAAGTCTCTTTTTAATTTCTTTATGTTACTAACTATTGGTTTTAAATCAAAACATTCAATTCAATCTAATATAACTATCAGGCTTAACTCATATTGTTTATTTAGTAACTGTCTATGTGAACTCTTAATCGAGAAGAGTTTACGATGATGTGTACGTGAATCTTAGAGGAATTTTACGAGTCTTGACCGATAATGACCTCGTGTTCCAATTTTCTTTGATTTTGTTTCATTATCCTTTGTTTCTTAATTTTCACTTAAGTCTCTTTTTAATTTCTTTAGGTTACTAACTATTGGTTTTAAATCAAAACATTCAATTCAATCTAATATAACTATCGGGCTTAACTCATATTGTTTATTTAGTGACTATCTATGTGAACTCTTAATCGAGAAGAGTTTACGATGATGTGTACGTGAATCTTAGAGGAATTTTACGAGTCTTGACCGATAATGAACTCGTGTTCCAATTTTCTTTGATTTTGTTTCATTATCCTTTGTTTCTTAATTTTCACTTAAGTCTCTTTTTAATTTCTTTAGGTTACTAACTATTGGTTTTAAATCAAAACATTCAATTCAATCTAATATAACTATCGGGCTTAACTCATATTGTTTATTTAGTGACTATCTATGTGAACTCTTAATCGAGAAGAGTTTACGATGATGTGTACGTGAATCTTAGAGGAATTTTACGATTCTTGACCGATAATGAACTCGTGTTCCAATTTTCTTTGATTTTGTTTCATTATCCTTTGTTTCTTAATTTTCACTTAAGTCTCTTTTTAATTTCTTTATGTTACTAACTATTGGTTTTAAATCAAAACATTCAATTCAATCTAATATAACTATCGGGCTTAACTCATATTGTTTATTTAGTAACTATCTATGTGAACTCTTAATCGAGAAGAGTTTACGATGATGTGTACGTGAATCTTAGACGAATTTTACGAGTCATGACCAATAATGAGCTCGTGTTCCAATTTTCTTGGATTTTTTCATTATCCTTTGTTTCTTATTTTTCACTTAAGTCTCTATATAATTTCTTTATGTTACTAACTATTGGTTTTAAATCAAAACATTAAATTCAATCTAATATAACTATCGGGCTTAACTCATGTTGTTTATTTAGTAACTATATATCTATTTGAACTCTTAATCGAGAAGAGTTTACGATGATGTGTACGTGAATCTTAGAGGAATTTTACGATTGTTGACCGATAATGAGGTCGTATTCCAATTTTCTTGGATTTTTTCATTATCCTTTGTTTCTTATTTTTCACTTAAGTCTCTTTTTAATTTCTTTATGTTACTAACTATTGGTTTTAAATCAAAACATTCAATTCAATCTAATATAACTATCAGGCTTAACTCATATTGTTTATTTAGTAACTGTCTATGTGAACTCTTAATCGAGAAGAGTTTACGATGATGTGTACGTGAATCTTAGAGGAATTTTACGAGTCTTGACCGATAATGACCTCGTGTTCCAATTTTCTTTGATTTTGTTTCATTATCCTTTGTTTCTTAATTTTCACTTAAGTGTCTTTTTAATTTCTTTAGGTTACTAACTATTGGTTTTAAATCAAAACATTCAATTCAATCTAATATAACTATCGGGCTTAACTCATATTGTTTATTTAGTGACTATCTATGTGAACTCTTAATCGAGAAGAGTTTACGATGATGTGTACGTGAATCTTAGAGGAATTTTACGAGTCTTGACCGATAATGAACTCGTGTTCCAATTTTCTTTGATTTTGTTTCATTATCCTTTGTTTCTTAATTTTCACTTAAGTCTCTTTTTAATTTCTTTATGTTACTAACTATTGGTTTTAAATCAAAACATTGAATTCAATCTAATATAACTATCGGGCTTAACTCATATTGTTTATTTAGTAACTATCTATGGGAACTCTTAATCGAGAAGAGTTTACGATGATGTGTACGTGAATCTTAGATGAATTTTACGAGTCTTGACCGATAATGAGCTCGTGTTCCAATTTTCTTGGATTTTTTCATTATCCTTTGTTTCTTATTTTTCACTTAAGTCTCTATATAATTTCTTTATGTTACTAACTATTGGTTTTAAATCAAAACATTAAATTCAATCTAATATAACTATCGGGCTTAACTCATGTTGTTTATTTAGTAACTATGTATCTATGTGAACTCTTAATCGAGAACAGTTTACGATGATGTGTACGTGAATCTTAGAGGAATTTTACGATTGTTGACCGATAATGAGCTCGTGTTCCAATTTTCTTGGATTTTTTCATTATCCTTTGTTTCTTATTTTTCACTTAAGTCTCTTTTTAATTTCTTTATGTTACTAACTATTGGTTTTAAATCAAAACATTCAATTCAAACTAATATAACTATCAGGCTTAATTCATATTGTTTATTTAGTAACTATGTATCTATGTGAACTCTTAATCGAGAAGAGTTTACGATGATGTGTACGTGAATCTTAGAGGAATTTTACGAGTCTTGACGGATAATGACCTCGTGTTCCAATTTTCTTTGGTTTTGTTTCATTATCCTTTGTTTCTTAATTTTCACTTAAGTCTCTATTTAATTTCTTTATGTTACTAATTATTGGTTTTAAATCAAAACATTAAATTCAATCTAATATAACTATCGGGCTTAACTCCTGTTGTTTATTTAGTAACTATATATCTATGTGAACTCTTAATCGAGAAGAGTTTACGATGATGTGTACGTGAATCTTAGAGGAATTTTACGAGTCTTGACCGATAATGAGCTCGTGTTCCAATTTTCTTGGATTTTTTCATTATCCTTTGTTTCTTATTTTTCACTTAAGTCTCTTTTTAATTTCTTTATGTTACTAACTATTGGTTTTTAAATCAAAACATTCAATTCAATCAAATATAACTATCGGGCTTAACTCATATTATTTATTTAGTAACTATCTATGTGAACTCTTAGTCGAGAAGAGTTTACGATGATTTGTACGTGAATCTTACACGAATTTTATGAGTCTTGACCGATAATGAGCTCGTGTTCCAATTTTCTTGGATTTTTTCATTATCCTTTGTTTCTTATTTTTCACTTAAGTCTCTTTTTAATTTCTTTATGTTACTAACTATTGGTTTTAAATCAAAACATTCAATTCAAACTAATATAACTATCAGGCTTAATTCATATTGTTTATTTAGTAACTATGTATCTATGTGAACTCTTAATCGAGAAGAGTTTACGATGATGTGTACGTGAATCTTAGAGGAATTTTACGAGTCTTGACGGATAATGACCTCGTGTTCCAATTTTCTTTGGTTTTGTTTCATTATCCTTTGTTTCTTAATTTTCACTTAAGTCTCTATTTAATTTCTTTATGTTACTAATTATTGGTTTTAAATCAAAACATTAAATTCAATCTAATATAACTATCGGGCTTAACTCCTGTTGTTTATTTAGTAACTATATATCTATGTGAACTCTTAATCGAGAAGAGTTTACGATGATGTGTACGTGAATCTTAGAGGAATTTTACGAGTCTTGACCGATAATGAGCTCGTGTTCCAATTTTCTTGGATTTTTTCATTATCCTTTGTTTCTTATTTTTCACTTAAGTCTCTTTTTAATTTCTTTATGTTACTAACTATTGGTTTTTAAATCAAAACATTCAATTCAATCTAATATAACTATCGGGCTTAACTCATATTATTTATTTAGTAACTATCTATGTGAACTCTTAGTCGAGAAGAGTTTACGATGATTTGTACGTGAATCTTACACGAATTTTATGAGTCTTGACCGATAATGAGCTCGTGTTCCAATTTTCTTGGATTTTTTCATTATCCTTTGTTTCTTATTTTTCACTTAAGTCTCTTTTTAATTTCTTTATGTTACTAACTATTGGTTTTTAAATCAAAACATTCAATTCAATCTAATATAACTATCGGGCTTAACTCATATTGTTTATTTAGTAACTATCTATGTGAACTCTTAATCGAGAAGAGTTTACAATGATGTGTACGTGAATCCTAGAGGAATTTTACGAGTCTTGACCGATAATGAGCTCGTGTTCCAATTTTCTTGGATTTTTTCATTATCCTTTGTTTCTTATTTTTCACTTAAGTCTCTTTTTAATTTCTTTATGTTACTAACTATTGGTTTTAAATCAAAACATTCAATTCAATCTAATATAACTATCAGGCTTAACTCATATTGTTTATTTAGTAACTGTCTATGTGAACTCTTAATCGAGAAGAGTTTACGATGATGTGTACGTGAATCTTAGAGGAATTTTACGAGTCTTGACCGATAATGACCTCGTGTTCCAATTTTCTTTGATTTTGTTTCATTATCCTTTGTTTCTTAATTTTCACTTAAGTCTCTTTTTAATTTCTTTAGGTTACTAACTATTGGTTTTAAATCAAAACATTCAATTCAATCTAATATAACTATCGGGCTTAACTCATATTGTTTATTTAGTGACTATCTATGTGAACTCTTAATCGAGAAGAGTTTACGATGATGTGTACGTGAATCTTAGAGGAATTTTACGAGTCTTGACGGATAATGACCTCGTGTTCCAATTTTCTTTGGTTTTGTTTCATTATCCTTTGTTTCTTAATTTTCACTTAAGTCTCTATTTAATTTCTTTATGTTACTAATTATTGGTTTTAAATCAAAACATTAAATTCAATCTAATATAACTATCGGGCTTAACTCCTGTTGTTTATTTAGTAACTATATATCTATGTGAACTCTTAATCGAGAAGAGTTTACGATGATGTGTACGTGAATCTTAGAGGAATTTTACGAGTCTTGACCGATAATGAGCTCGTGTTCCAATTTTCTTGGATTTTTTCATTATCCTTTGTTTCTTATTTTTCACTTAAGTCTCTTTTTAATTTCTTTATGTTACTAACTATTGGTTTTTAAATCAAAACATTCAATTCAATCTAATATAACTATCGGGCTTAACTCATATTATTTATTTAGTAACTATCTATGTGAACTCTTAGTCGAGAAGAGTTTACGATGATTTGTACGTGAATCTTACACGAATTTTATGAGTCTTGACCGATAATGAGCTCGTGTTCCAATTTTCTTGGATTTTTTCATTATCCTTTGTTTCTTATTTTTCACTTAAGTCTCTTTTTAATTTCTTTATGTTACTAACTATTGGTTTTTAAATCAAAACATTCAATTCAATCTAATATAACTATCGGGCTTAACTCATATTGTTTATTTAGTAACTATCTATGTGAACTCTTAATCGAGAAGAGTTTACAATGATGTGTACGTGAATCCTAGAGGAATTTTACGAGTCTTGACCGATAATGAGCTCGTGTTCCAATTTTCTTGGATTTTTTCATTATCCTTTGTTTCTTATTTTTCACTTAAGTCTCTTTTTAATTTCTTTATGTTACTAACTATTGGTTTTAAATCAAAACATTCAATTCAATCTAATATAACTATCAGGCTTAACTCATATTGTTTATTTAGTAACTGTCTATGTGAACTCTTAATCGAGAAGAGTTTACGATGATGTGTACGTGAATCTTAGAGGAATTTTACGAGTCTTGACCGATAATGACCTCGTGTTCCAATTTTCTTTGATTTTGTTTCATTATCCTTTGTTTCTTAATTTTCACTTAAGTCTCTTTTTAATTTCTTTAGGTTACTAACTATTGGTTTTAAATCAAAACATTCAATTCAATCTAATATAACTATCGGGCTTAACTCATATTGTTTATTTAGTGACTATCTATGTGAACTTTTAATCGAGAAGAGTTTACGATGATGTGTACGTGAATCTTAGAGGAATTTTACGAGTCTTGACCGATAATGAAATCGTGTTCCAATTTTCTTTGATTTTGTTTCATTATCCTTTGTTTCTTAATTTTCACTTAAGTCTCTTTTTAATTTCTTTAGGTTACTAACTATTGGTTTTAAATCAAAACATTCAATTCAATCTAATATAACTATCGGGCTTAACTCATATTGTTTATTTAGTGACTATCTAGTTGAACTCTTAATCGAGAAGAGTTTACGATGATGTGTACGTGAATCTTAGAGGAATTTTACGAGTCTTGACCGATAATGAACTCGTGTTCCAATTTTCTTTGATTTTGTTTCATTATCCTTTGTTTCTTAATTTTCACTTAAGTCTCTTTTTAATTTCTTTATGTTACTAACTATTGGTTTTAAATCAAAACATTCAATTCAATCTAATATAACTATCGGGCTTAACTCATATTGTTTATTTAGTAACTATCTATGTGAACTCTTAATCGAGAAGAGTTTACGATGATGTGTACGTGAATCTTAGACGAATTTTACGAGTCTTGACCGATAATGAGCTCGTGTTCCAATTTTCTTGGATTTTTTCATTATCCTTTGTTTCTTATTTTTCACTTAAGTCTCTATATAATTTCTTTATGTTACTAACTATTGGTTTTAAATCAAAACATTAAATTCAATCTAATATAACTATCGGGCTTAACTCATGTTGTTTATTTAGTAACTATATATCTATGTGAACACTTAATCGAGAAGAGTTTACGATGATGTGTACGTGAATCTTAGAGGAATTTTACGATTGTTGACCGATAATGAGCTCGTGTTCCAATTTTCTTGGATTTTTTCATTATCCTTTGTTTCTTATTTTTCACTTAAGTCTCTTTTTAATTTCTTTATGTTACTAACTATTGGTTTTAAATCAAAACATTCAATTCAATCTAATATAACTATCAGGCTTAACTCATATTGTTTATTTAGTAACTGTCTATGTGAACTCTTAATCGAGAAGAGTTTACGATGATGTGTACGTGAATCTTAGAGGAATTTTACGAGTCTTGACCGATAATGACCTCGTGTTCCAATTTTCTTTGATTTTGTTTCATTATCCTTTGTTTCTTAATTTTCACTTAAGTCTCTTTTTAATTTCTTTAGGTTACTAACTATTGGTTTTAAATCAAAACATTCAATTCAATCTAATATAACTATCGGGCTTAACTCATATTGTTTATTTAGTGACTATCTATGTGAACTTTTAATCGAGAAGAGTTTACGATGATGTGTACGTGAATCTTAGAGGAATTTTACGAGTCTTGACCGATAATGAAATCGTGTTCCAATTTTCTTTGATTTTGTTTCATTATCCTTTGTTTCTTAATTTTCACTTAAGTCTCTTTTTAATTTCTTTAGGTTACTAACTATTGGTTTTAAATCAAAACATTCAATTCAATCTAATATAACTATCGGGCTTAACTCATATTGTTTATTTAGTGACTATCTATGTGAACTCTTAATCGAGAAGAGTTTACGATGATGTGTACGTGAATCTTAGAGGAATTTTACGAGTCTTGACCGATAATGAACTCGTGTTCCAATTTTCTTTGATTTTGTTTCATTATCCTTTGTTTCTTAATTTTCACTTAAGTCTCTTTTTAATTTCTTTATGTTACTAACTATTGGTTTTAAATCAAAACATTAAATTCAATCTAATATAACTATCGGGCTTAACTCATATTGTTTATTTAGTAACTATCTATGTGAACTCTTAATCGAGAAGAGTTTACGATGATGTGTACGTGAATCTTAGACGAATTTTACGAGTCTTGACCGATAATGAACTCGTGTTCCAATTTTCTTTGATTTTGTTTCATTATCCTTTGTTTCTTAATTTTCACTTAAGTCTCTTTTTAATTTCTTTATGTTACTAACTATTGGTTTTAAATCAAAACATTCAATTCAATCTAATATAACTATCGGGCTTAACTCATATTGTTTATTTAGTAACTATCTATGTGAACTCTTAATCGAGAAGAGTTTACGATGATGTGTACGTGAATCTTAGACGAATTTTACGAGTCTTGACCGATAATGAGCTCGTGTTCCAATTTTCTTGGATTTTTTCATTATCCTTTGTTTCTTATTTTTCACTTAAGTCTCTATATAATTTCTTTATGTTACTAACTATTGGTTTTAAATCAAAACATTAAATTCAATCTAATATAACTATCGGGCTTAACTCATGTTGTTTATTTAGTAACTATATATCTATGTGAACTCTTAATCGAGAAGAGTTTACGATGATGTGTACGTGAATCTTAGAGGAATTTTACGATTGTTGACCGATAATGAGCTCGTGTTCCAATTTTCTTGGATTTTTTCATTATCCTTTGTTTCTTATTTTTCACTTAAGTCTCTTTTTAATTTCTTTATGTTACTAACTATTGGTTTTAAATCAAAACATTCAATTCAATCTAATATAACTATCAGGCTTAACTCATATTGTTTATTTAGTAACTGTCTATGTGAACTCTTAATCGAGAAGAGTTTACGATGATGTGTACGTGAATCTTAGAGGAATTTTACGAGTCTTGACCGATAATGACCTCGTGTTCCAATTTTCTTTGATTTTGTTTCATTATCCTTTGTTTCTTAATTTTCACTTAAGTCTCTTTTTAATTTCTTTAGGTTACTAACTATTGGTTTTAAATCAAAACATTCAATTCAATCTAATATAACTATCGGGCTTAACTCATATTGTTTATTTAGTGACTATCTATGTGAACTCTTAATCGAGAAGAGTTTACGATGATGTGTACGTGAATCTTAGAGGAATTTTACGAGTCTTGACCGATAATGAACTCGTGTTCCAATTTTCTTTGATTTTGTTTCATTATCCTTTGTTTCTTAATTTTCACTTAAGTCTCTTTTTAATTTCTTTAGGTTACTAACTATTGGTTTTAAATCAAAACATTCAATTCAATCTAATATAACTATCGGGCTTAACTCATATTGTTTATTTAGTGACTATCTATGTGAACTCTTAATCGAGAAGAGTTTACGATGATGTGTACGTGAATCTTAGAGGAATTTTACGATTCTTGACCGATAATGAACTCGTGTTCCAATTTTCTTTGATTTTGTTTCATTATCCTTTGTTTCTTAATTTTCACTTAAGTCTCTTTTTAATTTCTTTATGTTACTAACTATTGGTTTTAAATCAAAACATTCAATTCAATCTAATATAACTATCGGGCTTAACTCATATTGTTTATTTAGTGACTATCTAGTTGAACTCTTAATCGAGAAGAGTTTACGATGATGTGTACGTGAATCTTAGAGGAATTTTACGAGTCTTGACCGATAATGAACTCGTGTTCCAATTTTCTTTGATTTTGTTTCATTATCCTTTGTTTCTTAATTTTCACTTAAGTCTCTTTTTAATTTCTTTATGTTACTAACTATTGGTTTTAAATCAAAACATTCAATTCAATCTAATATAACTATCGGGCTTAACTCATATTGTTTATTTAGTAACTATCTATGTGAACTCTTAATCGAGAAGAGTTTACGATGATGTGTACGTGAATCTTAGACGAATTTTACGAGTCTTGACCGATAATGAGCTCGTGTTCCAATTTTCTTGGATTTTTTCATTATCCTTTGTTTCTTATTTTTCACTTAAGTCTCTATATAATTTCTTTATGTTACTAACTATTGGTTTTAAATCAAAACATTAAATTCAATCTAATATAACTATCGGGCTTAACTCATGTTGTTTATTTAGTAACTATATATCTATGTGAACTCTTAATCGAGAAGAGTTTACGATGATGTGTACGTGAATCTTAGAGGAATTTTACGATTGTTGACCGATAATGAGCTCGTGTTCCAATTTTCTTGGATTTTTTCATTATCCTTTGTTTCTTATTTTTCACTTAAGTCTCTTTTTAATTTCTTTATGTTACTAACTATTGGTTTTAAATCAAAACATTCAATTCAATCTAATATAACTATCAGGCTTAACTCATATTGTTTATTTAGTAACTGTCTATGTGAACTCTTAATCGAGAAGAGTTTACGATGATGTGTACGTGAATCTTAGAGGAATTTTACGAGTCTTGACCGATAATGACCTCGTGTTCCAATTTTCTTTGATTTTGTTTCATTATCCTTTGTTTCTTAATTTTCACTTAAGTCTCTTTTTAATTTCTTTAGGTTACTAACTATTGGTTTTAAATCAAAACATTCAATTCAATCTAATATAACTATCGGGCTTAACTCATATTGTTTATTTAGTGACTATCTAGTTGAACTCTTAATCGAGAAGAGTTTACGATGATGTGTACGTGAATCTTAGAGGAATTTTACGAGTCTTGACCGATAATGAACTCGTGTTCCAATTTTCTTTGATTTTGTTTCATTATCCTTTGTTTCTTAATTTTCACTTAAGTCTCTTTTTAATTTCTTTATGTTACTAACTATTGGTTTTAAATCAAAACATTCAATTCAATCTAATATAACTATCGGGCTTAACTCATATTGTTTATTTAGTAACTATCTATGTGAACTCTTAATCGAGAAGAGTTTACGATGATGTGTACGTGAATCTTAGACGAATTTTACGAGTCTTGACCGATAATGAGCTCGTGTTCCAATTTTCTTGGATTTTTTCATTATCCTTTGTTTCTTATTTTTCACTTAAGTCTCTATATAATTTCTTTATGTTACTAACTATTGGTTTTAAATCAAAACATTAAATTCAATCTAATATAACTATCGGGCTTAACTCATGTTGTTTATTTAGTAACTATATATCTATGTGAACTCTTAATCGAGAAGAGTTTACGATGATGTGTACGTGAATCTTAGAGGAATTTTACGATTGTTGACCGATAATGAGCTCGTGTTCCAATTTTCTTGGATTTTTTCATTATCCTTTGTTTCTTATTTTTCACTTAAGTCTCTTTTTAATTTCTTTATGTTACTAACTATTGGTTTTAAATCAAAACATTCAATTCAATCTAATATAACTATCAGGCTTAACTCATATTGTTTATTTAGTAACTGTCTATGTGAACTCTTAATCGAGAAGAGTTTACGATGATGTGTACGTGAATCTTAGAGGAATTTTACGAGTCTTGACCGATAATGACCTCGTGTTCCAATTTTCTTTGATTTTGTTTCATTATCCTTTGTTTCTTAATTTTCACTTAAGTCTCTTTTTAATTTCTTTAGGTTACTAACTATTGGTTTTAAATCAAAACATTCAATTCAATCTAATATAACTATCGGGCTTAACTCATATTGTTTATTTAGTGACTATCTATGTGAACTCTTAATCGAGAAGAGTTTACGATGATGTGTACGTGAATCTTAGAGGAATTTTACGAGTCTTGACCGATAATGAACTCGTGTTCCAATTTTCTTTGATTTTGTTTCATTATCCTTTGTTTCTTAATTTTCACTTAAGTCTCTTTTTAATTTCTTTATGTTACTAACTATTGGTTTTAAATCAAAACATTAAATTCAATCTAATATAACTATCGGGCTTAACTCATATTGTTTATTTAGTAACTATCTATGTGAACTCTTAATCGAGAAGAGTTTACGATGATGTGTACGTGAATCTTAGACGAATTTTACGAGTCTTGACCGATAATGAACTCGTGTTCCAATTTTCTTTGATTTTGTTTCATTATCCTTTGTTTCTTAATTTTCACTTAAGTCTCTTTTTAATTTCTTTATGTTACTAACTGTTGGTTTTAAATCAAAACATTCAATTCAATCTAATATAACTATCGGGCTTAACTCATGTTGTTTATTTAGTAACTATGTATTTATGTGAACTCTTAATCGAGAAGAGTTTACGATGATGTGTACGTGAATCTTAGAGGAATTTTACGAGTGTTGACCGATAATGAGCTCGTGTTCCAATTTTCTTGGATTTTTTCATTATCCTTTGTTTCTTATTTTTCACTTAAGTCTCTTTTTAATTTCTTTATGTTACTAACTATTGGTTTTAAATCAAAACATTCAATTCAATCTAATATAACTATCAGGCTTAACTCATATTGTTTATTTAGTAACTGTCTATGTGAACTCTTAATCGAGAAGAGTTTACGATGATGTGTACGTGAATCTTAGAGGAATTTTACGAGTCTTGACCGATAATGACCTCGTGTTCCAATTTTCTTTGATTTTGTTTCATTATCCTTTGTTTCTTAATTTTCACTTAAGTCTCTTTTTAATTTCTTTAGGTTACTAACTATTGGTTTTAAATCAAAACATTCAATTCAATCTAATATAACTATCGGGCTTAACTCATATTGTTTATTTAGTGACTATCTATGTGAACTCTTAATCGAGAAGAGTTTACGATGATGTGTACGTGAATCTTAGAGGAATTTTACGAGTCTTGACCGATAATGAACTCGTGTTCCAATTTTCTTTGATTTTGTTTCATTATCCTTTGTTTCTTAATTTTCACTTAAGTCTCTTTTTAATTTCTTTATGTTACTAACTATTGGTTTTAAATCAAAACATTCAATTCAATCTAATATAACTATCGGGCTTAACTCATATTGTTTATTTAGTAACTATCTATGTGAACTCTTAATCGAGAAGAGTTTACGATGATGTGTACGTGAATCTTAGACGAATTTTACGAGTCTTGACCGATAATGAGCTCGTGTTCCAATTTTCTTGGATTTTTTCATTATCCTTTGTTTCTTATTTTTCACTTAAGTCTCTTTTTAATTTCTTTATGTTACTAACTATTGGTTTTAAATCAAAACATTCAATTCAATCTAATATAACTATCAGGCTTAACTCATATTGTTTATTTAGTAACTATCTATGTGAACTCTTAATCGAGAAGAGTTTACGATGATGTGTACGTGAATCTTAGAGGAATTTTACGAGTCTTGACCGATAATGACCTCGTGTTCCAATTTTCTTTGATTTTGTTTCATTATCCTTTGTTTCTTAATTTTCACTTAAGTCTCTTTTTAATTTCTTTAGGTTACTAACTATTGGTTTTAAATCAAAACATTCAATTCAATCTAATATAACTATCGGGCTTAACTCATATTGTTTATTTAGTGACTATCTATGTGAACTCTTAATCGAGAAGAGTTTACGATGATGTGTACGTGAATCTTAGAGGAATTTTACGAGTCTTGACCGATAATGAACTCGTGTTCCAATTTTCTTTGATTTTGTTTCATTATCCTTTGTTTCTTAATTTTCACTTAAGTCTCTTTTTAATTTCTTTATGTTACTAACTATTGGTTTTAAATCAAAACATTAAATTCAATCTAATATAACTATCGGGCTTAACTCATATTGTTTATTTAGTAACTATCTATGTGAACTCTTAATCGAGAAGAGTTTACGATGATGTGTACGTGAATCTTAGACGAATTTTACGAGTCTTGACCGATAATGAACTCGTGTTCCAATTTTCTTTGATTTTGTTTCATTATCCTTTGTTTCTTAATTTTCACTTAAGTCTCTTTTTAATTTCTTTATGTTACTAACTGTTGGTTTTAAATCAAAACATTCAATTCAATCTAATATAACTATCGGGCTTAACTCATGTTGTTTATTTAGTAACTATGTATTTATGTGAACTCTTAATCGAGAAGAGTTTACGATGATGTGTACGTGAATCTTAGAGGAATTTTACGAGTGTTGACCGATAATGAGCTCGTGTTCCAATTTTCTTGGATTTTTTCATTATCCTTTGTTTCTTATTTTTCACTTAAGTCTCTTTTTAATTTCTTTATGTTACTAACTATTGGTTTTAAATCAAAACATTCAATTCAATCTAATATAACTATCAGGCTTAACTCATATTGTTTATTTAGTAACTGTCTATGTGAACTCTTAATCGAGAAGAGTTTACGATGATGTGTACGTGAATCTTAGAGGAATTTTACGAGTCTTGACCGATAATGACCTCGTGTTCCAATTTTCTTTGATTTTGTTTCATTATCCTTTGTTTCTTAATTTTCACTTAAGTCTCTTTTTAATTTCTTTAGGTTACTAACTATTGGTTTTAAATCAAAACATTCAATTCAATCTAATATAACTATCGGGCTTAACTCATATTGTTTATTTAGTGACTATCTATGTGAACTCTTAATCGAGAAGAGTTTACGATGATGTGTACGTGAATCTTAGAGGAATTTTACGAGTCTTGACCGATAATGAACTCGTGTTCCAATTTTCTTTGATTTTGTTTCATTATCCTTTGTTTCTTAATTTTCACTTAAGTCTCTTTTTAATTTCTTTAGGTTACTAACTATTGGTTTTAAATCAAAACATTCAATTCAATCTAATATAACTATCGGGCTTAACTCATATTGTTTATTTAGTGACTATCTATGTGAACTCTTAATCGAGAAGAGTTTACGATGATGTGTACATGAATCTTAGAGGAATTTTACGAGTCTTGACCGATAATGACCTCGTGTTCTAATTTTATTGGATTTTGTTTCATTATCCTTTGTTTCTTATTTTTCACTTAAGTCTCTTTTTAATTTCTTTATGTTACTAACTATTGGTTTTAAATCAAAACATTCAATTCAATCTAATATAACTATCGGGCTTAACTCATATTGTTTATTTAGTAACTATCTATGTGAACTCTTAATCGAGAAGAGTTTACGATGATGTGTACGTGAATCTTAGAGGAATTTTACAAGTCTTGACCGATAATGAACTCGTGTTCCAATTTTCTTTGATTTTGTTTCATTATCCTTTGTTTCTTAATTTTCACTTAAGTCTCTTTTTAATTTCTTTAGGTTACTAACTATTGGTTTTAAATCAAAACATTCAATTCAATCTAATATAACTATCGAGCTTAACTCATATTGTTTATTTAGTGACTATCTATGTGAACTCTTAATCGAGAAGAGTTTACGATGATGTGTACGTGAATCTTAGAGGAATTTTACGAGTCTTGACCGATAATGAACTCGTGTTCCAATTTTCTTTGATTTTGTTTCATTATCCTTTGTTTCTTAATTTTCACTTAAGTCTCTTTTTAATTTCTTTATGTTACTCACTATTGGTTTTAAATCAAAACATTCAATTCAATCTAATATAACTATCGGGCTTAACTCATATTGTTTATTTAGTAACTATCTATGTGAACTCTTAATCGAGAAGAGTTTATGATGATGTGTACGTGAATCTTAGACGAATTTTACGAGTCTTGACCGATAATGACCTCGTGTTCCAATTTTCTTGGATTTTTTCATTATCCTTTGTTTCTTATTTTTCACTTAAGTCTCTATATAATTTCTTTATGTTACTAACTATTGGTTTTAAATCAAAACATTAAATTCAATCTAATATAACTATCGGGCTTAACTCATGTTGTTTATTTAGTAACTATATATCTTTGTGAACTCTTAATCGAGAAGAGTTTACGATGATGTGTACGTGAATCTTAGAGGAATTTTACGATTGTTGACCGATAATGAGCTCGTGTTCCAATTTTCTTGGATTTTTTCATTATCCTTTGTTTCTTATTTTTCACTTAAGTCTCTTTTTAATTTCTTTATGTTACTAACTATTGGTTTTAAATCAAAACATTCAATTCAATCTAATATAACTATCAGGCTTAACTCATATTGTTTATTTAGTAACTGTCTATGTGAACTCTTAATCGAGAAGAGTTTACGATGATGTGTACGTGAATCTTAGAGGAATTTTACGAGTCTTGACCGATAATGACCTCGTGTTCCAATTTTCTTTGATTTTGTTTCATTATCCTTTGTTTCTTAATTTTCACTTAAGTCTCTTTTTAATTTCTTTAGGTTACTAACTATTGGTTTTCAATCAAAACATTCAATTCAATCTAATATAACTATCGGGCTTAACTCATATTGTTTATTTAGTGACTATCTATGTGAACTCTTAATCGAGAAGAGTTTACGATGATGTTTACGTGAATCTTAGAGGAATTTTACGAGTCTTGACCGATAATGAACTCGTGTTCCAATTTTCTTTGATTTTGTTTCATTATCCTTTGTTTCTTAATTTTCACTTAAGTCTCTTTTTAATTTCTTTATGTTACTAACTATTGGTTTTAAATCAAAACATTGAATTCAATCTAATATAACTATCGGGCTTAACTCATATTGTTTATTTAGTAACTATCTATGTGAACTCTTAATCGAGAAGAGTTTACGATGATGTGTACGTGAATCTTAGACGAATTTTACGAGTCTTGACCGATAATGAGCTCGTGTTCCAATTTTCTTGGATTTTTTCATTATCCTTTGTTTCTTATTTTTCACTTAAGTCTCTATATAATTTCTTTATGTTACTAACTATTGGTTTTAAATCAAAATATTAAATTCAATCTAATATAACTATCGGGCTTAACTCATGTTCTTTATTTAGTAACTATGTATCTATGTGAACTCTTAATCGAGAACAGTTTACGATGATGTGTACGTGAATCTTAGAGGAATTTTACGATTGTTGACCGATAATGAGCTCGTGTTCCAATTTTCTTGGATTTTTTCATTATCCTTTGTTTCTTATTTTTCACTTAAGTATCTTTTTAATTTCTTTATGTTACTAACTATTGGTTTTAAATCAAAACATTCAATTCAAACTAATATAACTATCAGGCTTAACTCATATTGTTTATTTAGTAACTATGTATCTATTTTAACTCTTAATCGAGAAGAGTTTACGATGATGTGTACGTGAATCTTAGAGGAATTTTACGAGTCTTGACCGATAATGACCTCGTGTTCCAATTTTCTTTGGTTTTGTTTCATTATCCTTTGTTTCTTAATTTTCACTTAAGTCTCTATTTAATTTCTTTATGTTACTAATTATTGGTTTTAAATCAAAACATTAAATTCAATCTAATATAACTATCGGGCTTAACTCCTGTTGTTTATTTAGTAACTATATATCTATGTGAACTCTTAATCGAGAAGAGTTTACGATGATGTGTACGTGAATCTTAGAGGAATTTTACGAGTCTTGACCGATAATGAGCTCGTGTTCCAATTTTCTTGGATTTTTTCATTATCCTTTGTTTCTTATTTTTGACTTAAGTCTCTTTTTAATTTCTTTATGTTACTAACTATTGGTTTTTAAATCAAAACATTCAATTCAATCTAATATAACTATCGGGCTTAACTCATATTGTTTATTTAGTAACTATCTATGTGAACTCTTAGTCGAGAAGAGTTTACGATGATTTGTACGTGAATCTTACACGAATTTTATGAGTCTTGACCGATAATGAGCCCGTGTTCCAATTTTCTTGGATTTTGTTTCATTATCCTTTGTTTCTTATTTTTCACTTAAGTCTCTATTTAATTACTTTATGTTACTAACTATTGGTTTTAAATCAAAACATTAAATTCAATCTAATATAACTATCGGGCTTAACTCATGTTGTTTATTTAGTAACTATATATCTATGTGAACTCTTAATCGAGAAGAGTTTACGATGATGTGTACGTGAATCTTAGAGGAATTTTATGAGTCTTTACCGATAATGAGCCCGTGTTCCAATTTTCTTGGATTTTTTCATTATCCTTTGTTTCTTATTTTTCACTTAAGTCTATTTTTAATTTCTTTATGTTACTTAGTTAGTAACATAAAGAAATTAAAAAGAGACTTAAGTGAAAAATAAGAAACAAAGGATAATGAAACAAAATCCAACAAAATTGAAACACGAGCTCATTATCGTATTGGTTTTAAATCAAAACATTCAAGTCAATCTAATATAACTATCGGGCTTAACTCATGTTGTTTATTTAGTAACTATCTATGTGAACTCTTAATCGAGAAGAGTTTACGATGATGTGTACGTGAATCTTAGAGGAATTTTCCGAGTCTTGATCGATTATGACCTCGTGTTCCAATTTTCTTGGATTTTTTTTCATTATCCTTTGTTTCTTATTTTTAACTTAAGTCTCTTTTTAATTTCTATATGTTACTAACTATTGGTTTAAATCAAAACATTCAATTCAATCTAATATAACTATCGGGCTTAACTCATATTGTTTATTTAGTAACTATCTATGTGAACTCTTAATCGAGAAGAGTTTACGATGATGTGTACGTGAATCTTAGAGGAATTTTACGAGTCTTGACCGATAATGACCTCGTGTTCCAATTTTCTTTGATTTTGTTTCATTATCCTTTGTTTCTTAATTTTCACTTAAGTCTCTTTTTAATTTCTTTAGGTTACTAACTATTGGTTTTAAATCAAAACATTCAATTCAATCTAATATAACTATCGGGCTTAACTCATATTGTTTATTTAGTGACTATCTATCTGAACTCTTAATCGAGAAGAGTTTACGATGATGTGTACATGAATCTTAGAGGAATTTTACGAGTCTTGACCGATAATGACCTCGTGTTCTAATTTTATTGGATTTTGTTTCATTATCCTTTGTTTCTTATTTTTCACTTAAGTCTCTTTTTAATTTCTTTATGTTACTAACTATTGGTTTTAAATCAAAACATTCAATTCAATCTAATATAACTATCGGGCTTAACTCATATTGTTTATTTAGTAACTATCTATGTGAACTCTTAATCGAGAAGAGTTTACGATGATGTGTACGTGAATCTTAGAGGAATTTTACGAGTCTTGACCGATAATGACCTCGTGTTCCAATTTTCTTCTATTTTGTTTCATTATCCTTTGTTTCTTAATTTTCACTTAAGTCTCTTTTTAATTTCTTTGGGTTACTAACTATTGGTTTTAAATCAAAACATTCAATTCAATCTAATATAACTATCGGGCTTAACTCATATTGTTTATTTAGTGACTATCTATGTGAACTCTTAATCGAGAAGAGTTTACGATGATGTGTACGTGAATCTTAGAGGAATTTTACGAGTCTTCACCGATAATGACCTCGTGTTCCAATTTTATTGGATTTTGTTTCATTATCCTTTGTTTCTTAATTTTCACTTAAGTCTCTATTTAATTTCTTTATGTTACTAACTATTGGTTTTAAATCAAAACATTAAATTCAATCAAATATAACTATCGGGCATAACTCATGTTGTTTATTTAGTAACTATATATCTATGTGAACACTTAATCGAGAAGAGTTTACGATGATGTGTACGTGAATCTTAGAGGAATTTTACGAGTCTTGACCGATAATGAGCTCGTGGTCCAATTTTCTTGGATTTTTTCATTATCCTTTGTTTCTTATTTTTCACTTAAGGCTTTTTTTAATTTCTTTAGGTTACTATCTATTGGTTTTAAATCAAAACATTCAATTCAATCTAATATAACTATCGGGCTTAACTCATATTATTTATTTAGTAACTATCCATGTGAATTCTTAATCGAAAAGAGTTTACGATGATGTGTACGTGAATCTTAGAGGAATTTTACGAGTGTTGACCAATAATGAGCTCGTGTTCCAATTTTCTTGGATTTTTTGATTATCCTTTGTTTCTTATTTTTCACTTAAGTCTCTTTTTAATTTCTGTATGTTACTAACTATTAGTTTTAAATCAAAACATTCAATTCAATCTAATATAACTATCAGGCTTAACTCATATTGTTTATTTAGTAACTGTCTATGTGAACTCTTAATCGAGAAGAGTTTACGATGATGTGTACGTGAATCTTAGAGGAATTTTACGAGTCTTGACCGATAATGACCTCGTGTTCCAATTTTCTTCTATTTTGTTTCATTATCCTTTGTTTCTTAATTTTCACTTAAGTCTCTTTTTAATTTCTTTAGGTTACTAACTATTGGTTTTAAATCAAAACATTCAATTCAATCTAATATAACTATCGGGCTTAACTCATATTGTTTATTTAGTGACTATCTATGTGAACTCTTAATCGAGAAGAGTTTACGATGATGTTTACGTGAATCTTAGAGGAATTTTACGAGTCTTGACCGATAATGAACTCGTGTTCCAATTTTCTTTGATTTTGTTTCATTATCCTTTGTTTCTTAATTTTCACTTAAGTCTCTTTTTAATTTCTTTATGTTACTAACTATTGGTTTTAAATCAAAACATTCAATTCAATCTAATATAACTATCGGGCTTAACTCATATTGTTTATTTAGTAACTATCTATGTAAACTCTTAATCGAGAAGAGTTTACGATGATGTGTACGTGAATCTTAGACGAATTTTACGAGTCTTGACCGATAATGAGCTCGTGTTCCAATTTTCTTGGATTTTTTCATTATCCTTTGTTTCTTATTTTTCACTTAAGTCTCTATATAATTTCTTTATGTTACTAACTATTGGTTTTAAATCAAAACATTAAATTCAATCTAATATAACTATCGGGCTTAACTCATGTTGTTTATTTAGTAACTATGTATCTATGTGAACTCTTAATCGAGAAGAGTTTACGATGATGTGTACGTGAATCTTAGAGGAATTTTACGATTGTTGACCGATAATGAGCTCGTGTTCCAATTTTCTTGGATTTTTTCATTATCCTTTGTTTCTTATTTTTCACTTAAATCTCTTTTTAATTTCTTTATGTTACTAACTATTGGTTTTAAATCAAAACATTCAATTCAATCTAATATAACTATCAGGCTTAACTCATATTGTTTATTTAGTAACTGTCTATGTGAACTCGTAATCGAGAAGAGTTTACGATGATGTGTACGTGAATCTTAGAGGAATTTTACGAGTCTTGACCGATAATGACCTCGTGTTCCAATTTTCTTTGATTTTGTTTCATTATCCTTTGTTTCTTAATTTTCACTTAAGTCTCTATTTAAATTCTTTATGTTACTAATTATTGGTTTTAAATCAAAACATTAAATTCAATCTAATATAACTATCGGGCCTAACTCCTGTTGTTTATTTAGTAACTATATATCTATGTGAACTCTTAATCGAGAAGAGTTTACGATGATGTGTACGTGAATCTTAGAGGAATTTTACGAGTCTTGACCGATAATGAGCTCGTGTTCCAATTTTCTTGGATTTTTTCATTATCCTTTGTTTCTTAATTTTCACTTAAGTCTTTTTTTAATTTCTTTAGGTTACTAACTATTGGTTTTAAATCAAAACATTCAATTCAATCTAATATAACTATCGGGCTTAACTCATATTATTTATTTAGTGACTATCTATGTGAACTCTTAATCGAGAAGAGTTTACGATGATGTGTACGTGAATCTTAGAGGAATTTTACGAGTCTTCACCGATAATGACCTCGTGTTCCAATTTTATTGGATTTAGTTTCATTATCCTTTGTTTCTTAATTTTCACTTAAGTCTCTATTTAATTTCTTTATGTTACTAACTATTGGTTTTAAATCAAAACATTAAATTCAATCTAATATAACTATCGGGCTTAACTCATGTTGTTTATTTAGTAACTATATATCTATGTGAACTCTTAATCGAGAAGAGTTTACGATGATGTGTACGTGAATCTTAGAGGAATTTTACGAGTCTTCACCGATAATGAGCTCGTGTTCCAACTCTTAATCGAGAAGAGTTTAGGAAAGAAAAGAGAAGGGAGTGAGCTGAAATTTGGAAGACAATAGAGAGATGGTGTTTTAGTTCCATTGCAAAAGGAGATGGGGATGTTTCTTTAAGAGGGAATAGGAGAGATTATAGTTCAAAGGGAATCAAATGGCAGAGAGTCCATCTGGGTGTTTGGCGTGGGAATAGGAGAGATGGGACTTGGATTCAAGTTAAAAAAAGACAGCTCCAGTGTGATTCAAACAAGGTAAGGGAAAGAGTGAGGTGTTGCTTAGCCAAAAGAAGGGTGGAGCAAGCTGGAGGGCTAGGAAGGTGTAGCTGCTATAGCTGTTGACTAAGGCAAGGGATGTTTGTCATTTGCTCTGATCGAAAATGAAGGGAGGGGGAGGAAGAAAACAAGTTATCAGTGGTCCCAAAAGCCCCCAAATTAAATAAAAAAGTTTTCGAATAGAATACTGCAATCCGAAGGAAATTTTTGTATCCCGAGCTGAAGGATAGATTCAATCTTTAAAGTTAAAATTTAGACCGAAATTTGCTCTAAGAATTTCAAGTTTGATTTATTAAATTTAGAACGAGTTTTGTTTGGAATATCCAAATTCAATACGAGTTAATTTCATTTTTCCAAAAAAAATTAATATTTGAAAATCCGGCCTTTACATGAGTCTTGACCGATAATGAGCTCGTGTTCCAATTTTCTTGGATTTTGTTTCATTATCCTTTGTTTCTTATTTTTCACTTAAGTCTCTATTTAATTACTTTATGTTATTAACTATTGGTTTTAAATCAAAACATTAAATTCAATCTAATATAACTATCGGGCTTAACTCATGTTGTTTATTTAGTAACTATATATCTATGTGAACTCTTAATCGAGAAGAGTTTACGATGATGTGTACGTGAATCTTAGAGGAATTTTACGAGTCTTGACCGATAATGAGCTCGTGTTCCAATTTTCTTGGATTTTTTCATTATCCTTTGTTTCTTAATTTTCACTTAAGTCTCTTTTTAATTTCTTTAGGTTACTAACTATTGGTTTTAAATCAAAACATTAAATTCAATCTAATATAACTATCGGGCTTAACTCATATTGTTTATTTAGTGACTATCTATGTGAACTCTTAATCGAGAAGAGTTTACGATGATGTGTACGTGAATCTTAGAGGAATTTTACGAGTCTTCACCGATAATGACCTCGTGTTCCAATTTTATTGGATTTTGTTTCATTATCCTTTGTTTCTTAATTTTCACTTAAGTCTCTATTTAATTTCTTTATGTTACTAACTATTGGTTTTAAATCAAAACATTAAATTCAATCAAATATAACTATCGGGCTTAACTCATGTTGTTTATTTAGTAACTATATATCTATGTGAACACTTAATCGAGAAGAGTTTACGATGATGTGTACGTGAATCTTAGAGGAATTTTACGAGTCTTGACCGATAATGAGCTCGTGGTCCAATTTTCTTGGATTTTTTCATTATCCTTTGTTTCTTATTTTTCACTTAAGTCTTTTTTTAATTTCTTTAGGTTACTATCTATTGGTTTTAAATCAAAACATTCAATTCAATCTAATATAACTATCGGGCTTAACTCATATTATTTATTTAGTAACTATCCATGTGAACTCTTAATCGAAAAGAGTTTACGATGATGTGTACGTGAATCTTAGAGGAATTTTACGAGTGTTGACCGATAATGAGCTCGTGTTCCAATTTTCTTGGATTTTTTCATTATCCTTTGTTTCTTATTTTTCACTTAAGTCTCTTTTTAATTTCTTTATGTTACTAACTATTGGTTTTAAATCAAAACATTCAATTCAATCTAATATAACTATCAGGCTTAACTCATATTGTTTATTTAGTAACTGTCTATGTGATCTCTTAATCGAGAAGAGTTTACGATGATGTGTACGTGAATCTTAGAGGAATTTTACGAGTCTTGACCGATAATGACCTCGTGTTCCAATTTTCTTGGATTTTTTCATTATCCTTTGTTTCTTAATTTTCACTTAAGTCTCTTTTTAATTTCTTTAGGTTACTAACTATTGGTTTTAAATCAAAACATTCAATTCAATCTAATATAACTATCGGGCTTAACTCATATTGTTTATTTAGTGACTATCTATGTGAACTCTTAATCGAGAAGAGTTTACGATGATGTTTACGTGAATCTTAGAGGAATTTTACGAGTCTTGACCGATAATGAACTCGTGTTCCAATTTTCTTTGATTTTGTTTCATTATCCTTTGTTTCTTAATTTTCACTTAAGTCTCTTTTTAATTTCTTTATGTTACTAACTATTGGTTTTAAATCAAAACATTCAATTCAATCTAATATAACTATCGGGCTTAACTCATATTGTTTATTTAGTAACTATCTATGTGAACTCTTAATCGAGAAGAGTTTACGATGATGTGTACGTGAATCTTAGAGGAATTTTACGAGTCTTGACCGATAATGACCTCGTGTTCCAATTTTCTTCTATTTTGTTTCATTATCCTTTGTTTCTTAATTTTCACTTAAGTCTCTTTTTAATTTCTTTGGGTTACTAACTATTGGTTTTAAATCAAAACATTCAATTCAATCTAATATAACTATCGGGCTTAACTCATATTGTTTATTTAGTGACTATCTATGTGAACTCTTAATCGAGAAGAGTTTACGATGATGTGTACGTGAATCTTAGAGGAATTTTACGAGTCTTCACCGATAATGACCTCGTGTTCCAATTTTATTGGATTTTGTTTCATTATCCTTTGTTTCTTAATTTTCACTTAAGTCTCTATTTAATTTCTTTATGTTACTAACTATTGGTTTTAAATCAAAACATTAAATTCAATCAAATATAACTATCGGGCTTAACTCATGTTGTTTATTTAGTAACTATATATCTATGTGAACACTTAATCGAGAAGAGTTTACGATGATGTGTACGTGAATCTTAGAGGAATTTTACGAGTCTTGACCGATAATGAGCTCGTGGTCCAATTTTCTTGGATTTTTTCATTATCCTTTGTTTCTTATTTTTCACTTAAGTCTTTTTTTAATTTCTTTAGGTTACTATCTATTGGTTTTAAATCAAAACATTCAATTCAATCTAATATAACTATCGGGCTTAACTCATATTATTTATTTAGTAACTATCCATGTGAACTCTTAATCGAAAAGAGTTTACGATGATGTGTACGTGAATCTTAGAGGAATTTTACGAGTGTTGACCGATAATGAGCTCGTGTTCCAATTTTCTTGGATTTTTTCATTATCCTTTGTTTCTTATTTTTCACTTAAGTCTCTTTTTAATTTCTTTATGTTACTAACTATTGGTTTTAAATCAAAACATTCAATTCAATCTAATATAACTATCAGGCTTAACTCATATTGTTTATTTAGTAACTGTCTATGTGAACTCTTAATCGAGAAGAGTTTACGATGATGTGTACGTGAATCTTAGAGGAATTTTACGAGTCTTGACCGATAATGACCTCGTGTTCCAATTTTCTTGGATTTTTTCATTATCCTTTGTTTCTTAATTTTCACTTAAGTCTCTTTTTAATTTCTTTAGGTTACTAACTATTGGTTTTAAATCAAAACATTCAATTCAATCTAATATAACTATCGGGCTTAACTCATATTGTTTATTTAGTGACTATCTATGTGAACTCTTAATCGAGAAGAGTTTACGATGATGTTTACGTGAATCTTAGAGGAATTTTACGAGTCTTGACCGATAATGAACTCGTGTTCCAATTTTCTTTGATTTTGTTTCATTATCCTTTGTTTCTTAATTTTCACTTAAGTCTCTTTTTAATTTCTTTATGTTACTAACTATTGGTTTTAAATCAAAACATTCAATTCAATCAAATATAACTATCGGGCTTAACTCATATTGTTTATTTAGTAACTATCTATGTGAACTCTTAATCGAGAAGAGTTTACGATGATGTGTACGTGAATCTTAGAGGAATTTTACGAGTCTTGACCGATAATGACCTCGTGTTCCAATTTTCTTCTATTTTGTTTCATTATCCTTTGTTTCTTAATTTTCACTTAAGTCTCTTTTTAATTTCTTTGGGTTACTAACTATTGGTTTTAAATCAAAACATTCAATTCAATCTAATATAACTATCGGGCTTAACTCATATTGTTTATTTAGTGACTATCTATGTGAACTCTTAATCGAGAAGAGTTTACGATGATGTGTACGTGAATCTTAGAGGAATTTTACGAGTCTTCACCGATAATGACCTCGTGTTCCAATTTTATTGGATTTTGTTTCATTATCCTTTGTTTCTTAATTTTCACTTAAGTCTCTATTTAATTTCTTTATGTTACTAACTATTGGTTTTAAATCAAAACATTAAATTCAATCAAATATAACTATCGGGCATAACTCATGTTGTTTATTTAGTAACTATATATCTATGTGAACACTTAATCGAGAAGAGTTTACGATGATGTGTACGTGAATCTTAGAGGAATTTTACGAGTCTTGACCGATAATGAGCTCGTGGTCCAATTTTCTTGGATTTTTTCATTATCCTTTGTTTCTTATTTTTCACTTAAGTCTTTTTTTAATTTCTTTAGGTTACTATCTATTGGTTTTAAATCAAAACATTCAATTCAATCTAATATAACTATCGGGCTTAACTCATATTATTTATTTAGTAACTATCCATGTGAACTCTTAATCGAAAAGAGTTTACGATGATGTGTACGTGAATCTTAGAGGAATTTTACGAGTGTTGACCAATAATGAGCTCGTGTTCCAATTTTCTTGGATTTTTTCATTATCCTTTGTTTCTTATTTTTCACTTAAGTCTCTTTTTAATTTCTTTATGTTACTAACTATTAGTTTTAAATCAAAACATTCAATTCAATCTAATATAACTATCAGGCTTAACTCATATTGTTTATTTAGTAACTGTCTATGTGAACTCTTAATCGAGAAGAGTTTACGATGATGTGTACGTGAATCTTAGAGGAATTTTACGAGTCTTGACCGATAATGACCTCGTGTTCCAATTTTCTTCTATTTTGTTTCATTATCCTTTGTTTCTTAATTTTCACTTAAGTCTCTTTTTAATTTCTTTAGGTTACTAACTATTGGTTTTAAATCAAAACATTCAATTCAATCTAATATAACTATCGGGCTTAACTCATATTGTTTATTTAGTGACTATCTATGTGAACTCTTAATCGAGAAGAGTTTACGATGATGTTTACGTGAATCTTAGAGGAATTTTACGAGTCTTGACCGATAATGAACTCGTGTTCCAATTTTCTTTGATTTTGTTTCATTATCCTTTGTTTCTTAATTTTCACTTAAGTCTCTTTTTAATTTCTTTATGTTACTAACTATTGGTTTTAAATCAAAACATTCAATTCAATCTAATATAACTATCGGGCTTAACTCATATTGTTTATTTAGTAACTATCTATGTAAACTCTTAATCGAGAAGAGTTTACGATGATGTGTACGTGAATCTTAGACGAATTTTACGAGTCTTGACCGATAATGAGTTCGTGTTCCAATTTTCTTGGATTTTTTCATTATCCTTTGTTTCTTATTTTTCACTTAAGTCTCTATATAATTTCTTTATGTTACTAACTATTGGTTTTAAATCAAAACATTAAATTCAATCTAATATAACTATCGGGCTTAACTCATGTTGTTTATTTAGTAACTATGTATCTATGTGAACTCTTAATCGAGAAGAGTTTACGATGATGTGTACGTGAATCTTAGAGGAATTTTACGATTGTTGACCGATAATGAGCTCGTGTTCCAATTTTCTTGGATTTTTTCATTATCCTTTGTTTCTTATTTTTCACTTAAATCTCTTTTTAATTTCTTTATGTTACTAACTATTGGTTTTAAATCAAAACATTCAATTCAATCTAATATAACTATCAGGCTTAACTCATATTGTTTATTTAGTAACTGTCTATGTGAACTCGTAATCGAGAAGAGTTTACGATGATGTGTACGTGAATCTTAGAGGAATTTTACGAGTCTTGACCGATAATGACCTCGTGTTCCAATTTTCTTTGATTTTGTTTCATTATCCTTTGTTTCTTAATTTTCACTTAAGTCTCTATTTAAATTCTTTATGTTACTAATTATTGGTTTTAAATCAAAACATTAAATTCAATCTAATATAACTATCGGGCCTAACTCCTGTTGTTTATTTAGTAACTATATATCTATGTGAACTCTTAATCGAGAAGAGTTTACGATGATGTGTACGTGAATCTTAGAGGAATTTTACGAGTCTTGATCGATAATGAGCTCGTGTTCCAATTTTCTTGGATTTTTTCATTATCCTTTGTTTCTTAATTTTCACTTAAGTCTTTTTTTAATTTCTTTAGGTTACTAACTATTGGTTTTAAATCAAAACATTCAATTCAATCTAATATAACTATCGGGCTTAACTCATATTATTTATTTAGTGACTATCTATGTGAACTCTTAATCGAGAAGAGTTTACGATGATGTGTACGTGAATCTTAGAGGAATTTTACGAGTCTTCACCGATAATGACCTCGTGTTCCAATTTTATTGGATTTAGTTTCATTATCCTTTGTTTCTTAATTTTCACTTAAGTCTCTATTTAATTTCTTTATGTTACTAACTATTGGTTTTAAATCAAAACATTAAATTCAATCTAATATAACTATCGGGCTTAACTCATGTTGTTTATTTAGTAACTATATATCTATGTGAACTCTTAATCGAGAAGAGTTTACGATGATGTGTACGTGAATCTTAGAGGAATTTTACGAGTCTTCACCGATAATGAGCTCGTGTTCCAACTCTTAATCGAGAAGAGTTTAGGAAAGAAAAGAGAAGGGAGTGAGCTGAAATTTGGAAGACAATAGAGAGATGGTGTTTTAGTTCCATTGCAAAAGGAGATGGGGATGTTTCTTTAAGAGGGAATAGGAGAGATTATAGTTCAAAGGGAATCAAATGGCAGAGAGTCCATCTGGGTGTTTGGCGTGGGAATAGGAGAGATGGGACTTGGATTCAAGTTAAAAAAAGACAGCTCCAGTGTGATTCAAACAAGGTAAGGGAAAGAGTGAGGTGTTGCTTAGCCAAAAGAAGGGTGGAGCAAGCTGGAGGGCTAGGAAGGTGTAGCTGCTATAGCTGTTGACTAAGGCAAGGGATGTTTGTCATTTGCTCTGATCGAAAATGAAGGGAGGGGGAGGAAGAAAACAAGTTATCAGTGGTCCCAAAAGCCCCCAAATTAAATAAAAAAGTTTTCGAATAGAATACTGCAATCCGAAGGAAATTTTTGTATCCCGAGCTGAAGGATAGATTCAATCTTTAAAGTTAAAATTTAGACCGAAATTTGCTCTAAGAATTTCAAGTTTGATTTATTAAATTTAGAACGAGTTTTGTTTGGAATATCCAAATTCAATACGAGTTAATTTCATTTTTCCAAAAAAAATTAATATTTGAAAATCCGGCCTTTACATGAGTCTTGACCGATAATGAGCTCGTGTTCCAATTTTCTTGGATTTTGTTTCATTATCCTTTGTTTCTTATTTTTCACTTAAGTCTCTATTTAATTACTTTATGTTACTAACTATTGGTTTTAAATCAAAACATTAAATTCAATCTAATATAACTATCGGGCTTAACTCATGTTGTTTATTTAGTAACTATATATCTATGTGAACTCTTAATCGAGAAGAGTTTACGATGATGTGTACGTGAATCTTAGAGGAATTTTACGAGTCTTGACCGATAATGAGCTCGTGTTCCAATTTTCTTGGATTTTTTCATTATCCTTTGTTTCTTAATTTTCACTTAAGTCTCTTTTTAATTTCTTTAGGTTACTAACTATTGGTTTTAAATCAAAACATTCAATTCAATCTAATATAACTATCGGGCTTAACTCATATTGTTTATTTAGTGACTATCTATGTGAACTCTTAATCGAGAAGAGTTTACGATGATGTGTACGTGAATCTTAGAGGAATTTTACGAGTCTTCACCGATAATGACCTCGTGTTCCAATTTTATTGGATTTTGTTTCATTATCCTTTGTTTCTTAATTTTCACTTAAGTCTCTATTTAATTTCTTTATGTTACTAACTATTGGTTTTAAATCAAAACATTAAATTCAATCAAATATAACTATCGGGCTTAACTCATGTTGTTTATTTAGTAACTATATATCTATGTGAACACTTAATCGAGAAGAGTTTACGATGATGTGTACGTGAATCTTAGAGGAATTTTACGAGTCTTGACCGATAATGAGCTCGTGGTCCAATTTTCTTGGATTTTTTCATTATCCTATGTTTCTTATTTTTCACTTAAGTCTTTTTTTAATTTCTTTAGGTTACTATCTATTGGTTTTAAATCAAAACATTCAATTCAATCTAATATAACTATCGGGCTTAACTCATATTATTTATTTAGTAACTATCCATGTGAACTCTTAATCGAAAAGAGTTTACGATGATGTGTACGTGAATCTTAGAGGAATTTTACGAGTGTTGACCGATAATGAGCTCGTGTTCCAATTTTCTTGGATTTTTTCATTATCCTTTGTTTCTTATTTTTCACTTAAGTCTCTTTTTAATTTCTTTATGTTACTAACTATTGGTTTTAAATCAAAACATTCAATTCAATCTAATATAACTATCAGGCTTAACTCATATTGTTTATTTAGTAACTGTCTATGTGAACTCTTAATCGAGAAGAGTTTACGATGATGTGTACGTGAATCTTAGAGGAATTTTACGAGTCTTGACCGATAATGACCTCGTGTTCCAATTTTCTTGGATTTTTTCATTATCCTTTGTTTCTTAATTTTCACTTAAGTCTCTTTTTAATTTCTTTAGGTTACTAACTATTGGTTTTAAATCAAAACATTCAATTCAATCTAATATAACTATCGGGCTTAACTCATATTGTTTATTTAGTGACTATCTATGTGAACTCTTAATCGAGAAGAGTTTACGATGATGTTTACGTGAATCTTAGAGGAATTTTACGAGTCTTGACCGATAATGAACTCGTGTTCCAATTTTCTTTGATTTTGTTTCATTATCCTTTGTTTCTTAATTTTCACTTAAGTCTCTTTTTAATTTCTTTATGTTACTAACTATTGGTTTTAAATCAAAACATTCAATTCAATCTAATATAACTATCGGGCTTAACTCATATTGTTTATTTAGTAACTATCTATGTAAACTCTTAATCGAGAAGAGTTTACGATGATGTGTACGTGAATCTTAGACGAATTTTACGAGTCTTGACCGATAATGAGCTCGTGTTCCAATTTTCTTGGATTTTTTCATTATCCTTTGTTTCTTATTTTTCACTTAAGTCTCTATATAATTTCTTTATGTTACTAACTATTGGTTTTAAATCAAAACATTAAATTCAATCTAATATAACTATCGGGCTTAACTCATGTTGTTTATTTAGTAACTATGTATCTATGTGAACTCTTAATCGAGAAGAGTTTACGATGATGTGTACGTGAATCTTATAGGAATTTTACGATTGTTGACCGATAATGAGCTCGTGTTCCAATTTTCTTGGATTTTTTCATTATCCTTTGTTTCTTATTTTTCACTTAAATCTCTTTTTAATTTCTTTATGTTACTAACTATTGGTTTTAAATCAAAACATTCAATTCAATCTAATATAACTATCAGGCTTAACTCATATTGTTTATTTAGTAACTGTCTATGTGAACTCGTAATCGAGAAGAGTTTACGATGATGTGTACGTGAATCTTAGAGGAATTTTACGAGTCTTGTCCGATAATGACCTCGTGTTCCAATTTTCTTTGATTTTGTTTCATTATCCTTTGTTTCTTAATTTTCACTTAAGTCTCTATTTAAATTCTTTATGTTACTAATTATTGGTTTTAAATCAAAACATTAAATTCAATCTAATATAACTATCGGGCCTAACTCCTGTTGTTTATTTAGTAACTATATATCTATGTGAACTCTTAATCGAGAAGAGTTTACGATGATGTGTACGTGAATCTTAGAGGAATTTTACGAGTCTTGACCGATAATGAGCTCGTGTTCCAATTTTCTTGGATTTTTTCATTATCCTTTGTTTCTTAATTTTCACTTAAGTCTTTTTTTAATTTCTTTAGGTTACTAACTATTGGTTTTAAATCAAAACATTCAATTCAATCTAATATAACTATCGGGCTTAACTCATATTATTTATTTAGTGACTATCTATGTGAACTCTTAATCGAGAAGAGTTTACGATGATGTGTACGTGAATCTTAGAGGAATTTTACGAGTCTTCACCGATAATGACCTCGTGTTCCAATTTTATTGGATTTAGTTTCATTATCCTTTGTTTCTTAATTTTCACTTAAGTCTCTATTTAATTTCTTTATGTTACTAACTATTGGTTTTAAATCAAAACATTAAATTCAATCTAATATAACTATCGGGCTTAACTCATGTTGTTTATTTAGTAACTATATATCTATGTGAACTCTTAATCGAGAAGAGTTTACGATGATGTGTACGTGAATCTTAGAGGAATTTTACGAGTCTTCACCGATAATGAGCTCGTGTTCCAACTCTTAATCGAGAAGAGTTTAGGAAAGAAAAGAGAAGGGAGTGAGCTGAAATTTGGAAGACAATAGAGAGATGGTGTTTTAGTTCCATTGCAAAAGGAGATGGGGATGTTTCTTTAAGAGGGAATAGGAGAGATTATAGTTCAAAGGGAATCAAATGGCAGAGAGTCCATCTGGGTGTTTGGCGTGGGAATAGGAGAGATGGGACTTGGATTCAAGTTAAAAAAAGACAGCTCCAGTGTGATTCAAACAAGGTAAGGGAAAGAGTGAGGTGTTGCTTAGCCAAAAGAAGGGTGGAGCAAGCTGGAGGGCTAGGAAGGTGTAGCTGCTATAGCTGTTGACTAAGGCAAGGGATGTTTGTCATTTGCTCTGATCGAAAATGAAGGGAGGGGGAGGAAGAAAACAAGTTATCAGTGGTCCCAAAAGCCCCCAAATTAAATAAAAAAGTTTTCGAATAGAATACTGCAATCCGAAGGAAATTTTTGTATCCCGAGCTGAAGGATAGATTCAATCTTTAAAGTTAAAATTTAGACCGAAATTTGCTCTAAGAATTTCAAGTTTGATTTATTAAATTTAGAACGAGTTTTGTTTGGAATATCCAAATTCAATCCGAGTTAATTTCATTTTTCCAAAAAAAATTAATATTTGAAAATCCGGCCTTTACATGAGTCTTGACCGATAATGAGCTCGTGTTCCAATTTTCTTGGATTTTGTTTCATTATCCTTTGTTTCTTATTTTTCACTTAAGTCTCTATTTAATTACTTTATGTTACTAACTATTGGTTTTAAATCAAAACATTAAATTCAATCTAATATAACTATCGGGCTTAACTCATGTTGTTTATTTAGTAACTATATATCTATGTGAACTCTTAATCGAGAAGAGTTTACGATGATGTGTACGTGAATCTTAGAGGAATTTTACGAGTCTTGACCGATAATGAGCTCGTGTTCCAATTTTCTTGGATTTTTTCATTATCCTTTGTTTCTTATTTTTCACTTAAGTCTCTTTTTAATTTCTTTATGTTACTAACTATTGGTTTTAAATCAAAACATTAAATTCAATCTAATATAACTATCGGGCTTAACTCATGTTGTTTATTTAGTAACTATATATCTATGTGAACTCTTAATCGAGAAGAGTTTACGATGATGTGTACGTGAATCTTAGAGGAATTTTACGAGTCTTCACCGATAATGAGCTCGTGTTCCAATTTTCTTGGATTTTTTCATTATCCTTTGTTTCTTATTTTTCACTTAAGTCTCTTTTTAATTTCTTTATGTTACTAACTATTGGTTTTAAATCAAAACATTCAATTCAATCTAATATAACTATCGGGCGTAACTCATATTGTTTATTTAGTAACTATATATCTATGTGAACTCTTAATCGAGAAGAGTTTACGATGATGTGTACGTGAATCTTAGAGGAATTTTACGAGTCTTGACCGATAATGACCTCGTGTTCCAATTTTCTTTGATTTTTTTTCATTATCCTTTGTTTCTTAATTTTCACTTAAGTCTCTTTTTAATTTCTTTATGTTACTAACTATTGGTTTTCAATCAAAACATTCAATTCAATCTAATATAACTATCGGGCTTAACTCATATTGTTTATTTAGTAACTATCTATGTGAACTCTTAATCGAGAAGAGTTTACGATGATGTGTACGTGAATCTTACACGAATTCTATGAGTTGTAACGGCCCGGGATTATGATTCCCGGGTTACGTTTCGAGGGATGAAACCCCTCGTTAGGATCTTGCGCCCCGAGTACAGGTTGAAGGTTTGAAATTCTATCCTTACATTTTAAAGTGGGATTTCATACCCAAAATTCGAAGGGATCGTTGGAATCCCCGGGGAAGTGCCCTGTGCCTGTCATAAGTCTAAGCGTGGAAAACCAACAGTCATGCAAATAGTAGAATCAAGGTGTAATACAAGAGGGTGACACGGCAGAGCCGAGTCAAAACCAATCGATAAGCGTATTTACCAAAATTTAATATACAATGTTAGTGGAGTTAAACCATTTATTTGAGATCGCCCAAGAGAGTTCCCACGTCACGGAAACAAGGAATAATCATGCTGCAAAACAAACCTATAAAAAATGTACGCGGGGCGGTGTCAGATCGAAGCCCTACGCAATATAATCCCAAACAAGCAGACATATACACACGCTAGTCCTAATAAAGATGCTTCTAGATGCAAAGCGGAATATTAACACACTAGCATGGTCCTAAGATCATGTGCATAAATATAATAAGGCCTTAGCACCGAATACCAAGTGGTATATCCCTCTCCTACCTCCACCCCCTTTCGATAGGGCGGAGACTGGCCAGCTCGTGAATGCATTCCATATAATTGGGTGGCACGCATGCCCAACCCGTATCCACAATAAAGCCCGCAGGCATTTCATAATATAAGGAAGCTCATGACTCGATTGACTCAGGACGGGACCCGATGAGACTAGGTCGTCCTATAACCCTAGCAAAGACTCTAGTTACTTCACAGATAACGGCCGTTCTGTTTACAAAAGCAATGAGTAAACGAATGCTCAATCATGAGTGCAATCCTAGCAGGATACTACATGACATGCTTTATTATGAATGCAAGCACCTAGTATGCACATGGCTACAAGCAGGGAGATCTCTTTTCGAATCTGAGTGAGCTCATATAGGAACTCACCTGGCTATGCAGAACAGCATAATAGAAAGTCTGGCACACATCAATCATGGCACAAGGTATCACCTAGGTACATACCAGAACACATATATAAGTCTACGTCTAATCATTCAAGCACTCAAAGCACACATTGTTCAACGAGAATAACACCCATATCGCAATCGTCATTTCTTCAAGTTCAACCATTCATCACATTGCCACATTCCTCAATACCATATCGTTCTCATCATTCCATTCAGTCACATTCATATATTCATAACCATATATTCACATATCACATAGTTCAAGTGCATCATATTCATCATATCTCAACGCATAAGTTAACGATAAATAATCTTAACATTTCATCATGCTATTAGTCAATCATTCACCCAATCATGCTAGTTAGTCATCGAGCACATAATTCCCAAGTTAATCCCGAAAACCATTTCAAAATCCGAGTCAAATAGTTAGAAATTCCAACCTTGGAAAACGTGCGCCAAATTCCCTTTTAAAATCCAACTCTCATAATATCATGTTTTTTTGTTAATCCCAAATAATAATAATAATACTATATTTTTAAATCTCATCAATAATATCTTATAATATTTCATATTCCAATAATACATTTTTAAATCCCCATATTTTTCAAGGCCATTATGTATTTATTTTCAAATACTCTTAATATATATACTTGTAAAAATAGACCCAACCATTTTATGCTATAAAAATCAACCTTAGTTAAATTACCAAAAACCTCCCTTACGTTATAACTCCAAAACCCAGTTTTTAGTTGACAAAATAGGTCCAAAATCATTCCTCTTTTAAAACAAAATAACCCGGCCCAAAACACTTTTAAAACAACAAATGATGGCCCAAGGAAAGAAATAGGCCCACCAATCTCAATCCAGTCCCAGCTCTCTCTCTCGGCAATTCGGAAGAAACAAGGGTGGGGCCTGGGCTGACGTGGCGCTGAGGTGGAGGGGTGGGACCCGCCAGTCTTCTTCTTCCTCTTTTGAACGGGAGAAACAAAACAGAGAGAGAGGGGGGCCATGTTCGACGGAAGGAAGAAGAAGAAGGTGGCGGGGAGGCTCGCCGGCGACGCCGGCTCCGACTCCGGCCACGCCACCAACGGAACCGAAACCCACACATACATCACAACTAGGAAGGGAAGAAGGAGAAGGAAGAGGGCTCACCGAGGGCGTCGACTCGCCGGAAAATCTCGTCGGAAGGGAGCTTGGGGGCTGCGTCCGGGCGGTTCGATGGCGGTTCTTCAAGCGAGGAGTCCTGGGTGAGGTGTGGGAAGATTAAAGGAGAAACTTTGGGTTGATAAGAGGTGCAAGGAGGGAGAACAGAGCGGAACGAACCTTTCCGAGGCAAAACGGAGAACAGGGGCGTGAAGGGGGGGGGGGGGGGGGGGGGGTGTCGGGCTCGCTCTCGGCCTTCGGGCTCTTCTGGGCGGCGCGGCTGCTGCTTGGGGAGTCGAGTGTCGGAGGGTGCCGCTGCTGGTGGTTCAAAGAAGGAGATTGAAGGAGGAGGAGAGGTGCGCTGGGTTCTCTCCTCGGCAAAACGGGGGAGGAGTGGAGGATTTTTGTTGGCCGGGGTCTAGTGGCGAGGGAGACCGGTGGTTGGCCGGAATTCAGCGAGAGGAGGAGGGTCCATTGGTGGATTTCTGAAGGAAAGAAAAGAGAAGGGAGTGAGCTGAAATTTGGAAGACAATAGAGAGATGGTGTTTTAGTTCCATTGCAAAAGGAGATGGGGATGTTTCTTTAAGAGGGAATAGGAGAGATTATAGTTCAAAGGGAATCAAATGGCAGAGAGTCCATCTGGGTGTTTGGCGTGGGAATAGGAGAGATGGGACTTGGATTCAAGTTAAAAAAAGACAGCTCCAGTGTGATTCAAACAAGGTAAGGGAAAGAGTGAGGTGTTGCTTAGCCAAAAGAAGGGTGGAGCAAGCTGGAGGGCTAGGAAGGTGTAGCTGCTATAGCTGTTGACTAAGGCAAGGGATGTTTGTCATTTGCTCTGATCGAAAATGAAGGGAGGGGGAGGAAGAAAACAAGTTATCAGTGGTCCCAAAAGCCCCCAAATTAAATAAAAAAGTTTTCGAATAGAATACTGCAATCCGAAGGAAATTTTTGTATCCCGAGCTGAAGGATAGATTCAATCTTTAAAGTTAAAATTTAGACCGAAATTTGCTCTAAGAATTTCAAGTTTGATTTATTAAATTTAGAACGAGTTTTGTTTGGAATATCCAAATTCAATCCGAGTTAATTTCATTTTTCCAAAAAAAATTAATATTTGAAAATCCGGCCTTTACATGAGTCTTGACCGATAATGAGCTCGTGTTCCAATTTTCTTGGATTTTGTTTCATTATCCTTTGTTTCTTATTTTTCACTTAAGTCTCTATTTAATTACTTTATGTTACTAACTATTGGTTTTAAATCAAAACATTAAATTCAATCTAATATAACTATCGGGCTTAACTCGTGTTGTTTATTTAGTAACTATATATCTATGTGAACTCTTAATCGAGAAGAGTTTACGATGATGTGTACGTGAATCTTAGAGGAATTTTACGAGTCTTGACCGATAATGAGCTCGTGTTCCAATTTTCTTGGATTTTTTCATTATCCTTTGTTTCTTATTTTTCACTTAAGTCTCTTTTTAATTTCTTTATGTTACTAACTATTGGTTTTAAATCAAAACATTAAATTCAATCTAATATAACTATCGGGCTTAACTCATGTTGTTTATTTAGTAACTATGTATCTATGTGAACTCTTAATCGAGAAGAGTTTACGATGATGTGTACGTGAATCTTAGAAGAATTTTACGAGTGTTGACCGATAATGAGCTCGTGTTCCAATTTTCTTGGATTTTTTCATTATCCTTTGTTTCTTATTTTTCACTTAAGTCTCTTTTTAATTTCTTTACGTTACTAACTATTGGTTTTAAATCAAAACATTCAATTCAATCTAATATAACTATCAGGCTTAACTCATATTGTTTATTTAGTAACTGTCTATGTGAACTCTTAATCGAGAAGAGTTTACGATGATGTGTACGTGAATCTTAGAGGAATTTTACGAGTCTTGACCGATAATGACCTCGTGTTCCAATTTTCTTTGATTTTGTTTCATTATCCTTTGTTTCTTAATTTTCACTTAAGTCTCTTTTTAATTTCTTTAGGTTACTAACTATTGGTTTTAAATCAAAACATTCAATTCAATCTAATATAACTATCGGACTTAACTCATATTGTTTATTTAGTGACTATCTATGTGAACGCTTAATCGAGAAGAGTTTACGATGATGTGTACGTGAATCTTAGAGGAATTTTACGAGTCTTGACCGATAATGAACTCGTGTTCCAATTTTCTTTGATTTTGTTTCATTATCCTTTGTTTCTTAATTTTCACTTAAGTCTCTTTTTAATTTCTTTATGTTACTAACTATTGGTTTTAAATCAAAACATTCAATTCAATCTAATATAACTATCGGGCTTAACTCATATTGTTTATTTAGTAACTATCTATGTGAACTCTTAATCGAGAAGAGTTTACGATGATGTGTACGTGAATCTTAGACGAATTTTACGAGTCTTGACCGATAATGAGCTCGTGTTCCAATTTTCTTGGATTTTTTCATTATCCTTTGTTTCTTATTTTTCACTTAAGTCTCTATATAATTTCTTTATGTTACTAACTATTGGTTTTAAATCAAAACATTAAATTCAATCTAATATAACTATCGGGCTTAACTCATGTTGTTTATTTAGTAACTATGTATCTATGTGAACTCTTAATCGAGAAGAGTTTACGATGATGTGTACTTGAATCTCAGAGGAATTTTACGATTGTTGACCGATAATGAGCTCGTCTTCCAATTTTCTTGGATTTTTTCATTATCCTTTGTTTCTTATTTTTCACTTAAGTCTCTTTTTAATTTCTTTATGTTACTAACTATTGGTTTTAAATCAAAACATTCAATTCAATCTAATATAACTATCAGGCTTAACTCATATTGTTTATTTAGTAACTGTCTATGTGAACTCTTAATCGAGAAGAGTTTACGATGATGTGTACGTGAATCTTAGAGGAATTTTACGAGTCTTGACCGATAATGACCTCGTGTTCCAATTTTCTTTGATTTTGTTTCATTATCCTTTGTTTCTTAATTTTCACTTATGTCTCTTTTTAATTTCTTTAGGTTACTAACTATTGGTTTTAAATCAAAACATTCAATTCAATCTAATATAACTATCGGGCTTAACTCATATTATTTATTTAGTGACTATCTATGTGAACTCTTAATCGAGAAGAGTTTACGATGATGTTTACGTGAATGTTAAAGGAATTTTACGAGTCTTCACCGATAATGACCTCGTGTTCCAATTTTATTGGATTTTGTTTCATTATCCTTTGTTTCTTAATTTTCACTTAAGTCTCTATTTAATTTCTTTATGTTACTAATTATTGGTTTTAAATCAAAACATTAAATTCAATCTAATATAACTATCGGGCTTAACTCCTATTGTTTATTTAGTAACTATATATCTATGTGAACTCTTAATCGAGAAGAGTTTACTATGATGTGTACGTGAATCTTAGAGGAATTTTACGAGTCTTGACCGATAATGAGCTCGTGTTCCAATTTTCTTGGATTTTTTCATTATCCTTTGTTTTTTATTTTTCACTTAAGTCTCTTTTTAATTTCTTTATGTTACTAACTATTGGTTTTAAATCAAAACATTCAATTCAATCTAATATAACTATCGGGCGTAACTCATATTGTTTATTTAGTAACTATCCATGTGAACTCTTAATCGAGAAGAGTTTACGATGATGTGTACGTGAATCTTAGAGGAATTTTACGAGTTTTGACCGATAATGACCTCGTGTTCCAATTTTCTTTGATTTTGTTTCATTATCCTTTGTTTCTTAATTTTCACTTAAGTCTCTTTTTAATTTCTTTATGTTACTAACTATTGGTTTTAAATCAAAACATTCAATTCAATCTAATATAACTATCGGGCTTAACTCGTATTGTTTATTTAGTAACTATCTATGTGAACTCTTAATCGAGAAGAGTTTACGATGATGTGTGTAAAGGCTCGGATTTTTAAATCCTAATTTTCGGAAAAAGAAATTAAAAATGAAGTTTAAACGGATTTAATTCGGATATTTCAAGGAAAACTCGTCCTAAATTTAATAAATCGAACTTAAAACACTTAAAGCGGATTCTGGCTAAAAAAAAAAAATTGAAATTTATGCGAAATAAATTTTATTCCGCTTCCATATGCCGATAATTTGGAAAATGATGTTCGGATTTCATTATTTAACTGGGATTAGAAAATTTAAAAATTTATTTTAAACGTATCGGGATAAGGTCGAGAGAGCGGGCTTCGGGATATTTATTCGGGTATTCAAAATATCTTTGGAGATCACTTAAGTTCCATTTCTTTTCTCTTTTCTTTCTCCTCTGCCTCGTGCCTGCCGGCCAGTGCAGTGTACAAGGTGTGCATTTTGTCCTGTTTCATTTTCTCCCCATTTTGGTCTCATACCCCTTTTTCTGTTGCCAGATGTGCACCTCGGGCCTCAGGATCTATGATGTCGGCGAAACGGGCACGCATCGAGAATTACGATTACTGTGTACGATATGACTTGCAAGCGGGATTGTTCTCCGTTCGAATTGCTAACCCTTTTAAATTTGTTGACGACGATATTGCACTGGCCTAGCGATGAGATTTATGTGTTGATGTGCTGACTTGATAATGACCGTTGTCTGATTGTCTGTTATCGATGATGATATGATGTGATGCCTTATGGATCTAATGTACCATGATGTCGTGACGTGTTACTACTCTAAGTTACTAAGCATGATTTGAATTCCTTTGCCTGTAAAATGTGAGCTACATATGCTAAGAGACCTGAGTTGTATCTGATAAGATTATAGCGCAACATGTTAGCTTGACTTCGGTATGTTCATATATGATGTTTGCAGTGATTATTGAGCATGATGATAAATTGGGACTTGTTGAGCCCATGATGTTATGTTTATAAATGCTAGTTGACATGATGTAGACCTTGTGTTTGATGATTTTAATTATTGTTTCTTCCTTAAACCTGTGGGTGAGGTCGTTGGTAGCGTGGTAGAAGAGTGGTGAAAGAGCTTGAGTGGTTAGGATGATCGGGGATGTATGAGATAAGTCGCAAGAGAGAGATGTTGGTTTAGGTAAGACTGAGTGAGCTTTAGGAATCTTACCAGGCATGATGCTGGTGATATCTTGGGAAGTGTGGGAAGTGTAAGCAATGACCTTAAGAGAAGTGAGGATATAGTATGAGAGAGTACTCGGGTGTGACGTTAGAGATAGGAGTTGGATTCTTAGAGGTGGATGGTGTGGTAGTGCCTGACGGAACGAGGGGTGAGATTGGAGTATCGAAATAAATTGAGGTTCTTTGGGGGAAATTTTATCCGAGTTGACGTTGGCAAGTCTAGAAGAGGATTAGTCTTGGCTTGAGAGTAGAGATGGGCGAGTGGGGATTGTATTTTAATTTGACTGGTATGACGTGAGAATTTTCTTGATTATGTGATTTAATTATATTTGCTGGCATGATGTTAGATAGCAACTATGATGAATCTGATCCAGAATGATATTACATGTTGTTATGCAATATTGAAATCTAGTTGGTAGCGACAAATGCCATCATGATATATTGCTGCTCTGCTATGTAGTTTTAGAAGCATGATAGGATGTGTTGTGATATGATACATGAGATAATATGGTGTTATTATATGGTTGGCAAGCATGATTATTGATATATATTAAATGATGAACATGACTTAGTGCATGAATATGACTTGTATATATATGAGGTAATAGTGCATATCTGCCTAATGACCAAATGATCGTTATATGGTGTTGTGACGAGTTGAGATGATATCTGGAGAGCATGTTGACATTTTGATGTTGATATACTGCTTGATCTTCCCTTTTTGTTAAATCTTACTAGCATGACCTTGTTGTATTGATGTGGTTATAACTAATTTTGTTTCCTTGACTTATGATGACATTCCGCTGTGGCTAACCTTGCAAATACAATTGTTTGATGTGATAAATCTGTTATGATAATGCTGGATAGAAATTGGATAGGGTGATAATGTGAATTTGTGAGTTAAATGAGATCCCTTGTGTGACTGACCCTACTATGATTGCGGTATTGATATGCGATAGTGAGGTACCTTTTATGATTTATGGTGTGATGTCGAGACATTGTGGTGATGTTGATATGTTGCTGAGATGCACATTATAACCTTAGTGTGACTTGGGGAGGCTTGATGTGACCTTGTGGCACTGTGTGGGTACATGGTTGAGACTTGTCGTATGATGTGTTGATTGGGGATTGATTTGATTCTTGAAACTAGGAAGAGAATATGGGATTAGCCCTTAGAGGTGGATGATTCCACCTTACGTGATCTGAAATTGCTTGATTAAACATTGGATTTGATGATTCTGAGCGGTTTTGAAAATGATCAGTTTGGATTTTAGAAGAATAAACGTTATCGAGAATTTCAACGATTTTGAGGTTAACCTTTCTAAATTGCGGAATTCCTTTTAAAACTTTTCAAGCCCGGGCAACTCTATGATACTTCACGAAGTGGATACAAGCATTTTATGAGGGTGCTTGTAGGGTGTTTGCTAAGACCTAGTGATGATATTGTAGAGAGTTGTGGTACTTCCGAAAAGTCGAAGCGAGGATGTGATAGGGGCGCTTATCGCATACTTGTCAAGGCCAATTGGAGATGTCACGACCGTGACTAGGATGTTGTGAGAATCCCGGAAGACGCAACCGAGATGATTACAAGATTCTTGGACATGGTCCTTGGACTCATCAATTTCAAACTTCATCCCCTACTTTATTTTGGTTTTAGTCTCGGGGACGAGACTTGTTTTTAGAGGTGGATGATGTAAAGGCTCGGATTTTTAAATCCTAATTTTCGGAAAAAGAAATTAAAAATGAAGTTTAAACGGATTTAATTCGGATATTTCAAGGAAAACTCGTCCTAAATTTAATAAATCGAACTTAAAACACTTAAAGCGGACTCCGGCTAAAAAAAAAAAAATTGAAATTTATGCGAAATATATTTTATTCCGCTTCCATATGCCTATAATTTGGAAAATGATGTTCGGATTTCATTATTTAACTGGGATTAGAAAATTTAAAAATTTATTTTGAACGTATCGGGATAAGGTCGAGAGAGCGGGCTTCGGGATATTTATTCGGGTATTCAAAATATCTTTGGAGATCACTTAAATTCCATTTCTTTTCTCTTTTCTTTCTCCTCTGCCTCGTGCCTGCCGGCCAGTGCAGTGTACAAGGTGTGCATTTTGTCCTGTTTCATCTTCTCCCCATTTTGGTCTCATACCCCTTTTTCTGTTGCCAGATGTGCACCTCCCTCCTACCCAAAATCTGATTTGATTCCCTTAGAACCAATTTCCCCTTTGTCTCTTTCCCATTCCCTTCACAGGCAAAGCATACAGACATACCCTCTGCCCCTTTTCCTTTGCCTCTGATTTCTTTTTTTTAGCTTTGCAGATCAGCTTCTTCCTCTTCCCATTCGACACAACTTCTCCCCTACCTCTGGCCGCCTGCAGCCTCGCTCCACCACCGCCATTGCTCTTCTCCTCCTCCTTTCACAATCTGCGAAATCACTGAACCACAACCTCCAAAACGCAGCCCCAACAGCTGAGCTCCTCCTCCTCGTGAAGCAGGCCGGAGCCGCACCTTTACATCCTTTCTCGGCGTCCTAGGCCCGGAGCAAGCCTTCCCCTCCGCCGTCGCACCCGGACGCCGCTGGGAGCATCCTCGCCGGAGTTCTTCTTGCCGCTCGGTAAATTTCTCCCTCCTCCCTCCTTCTTTGCTCTCATTTCAGTACTTGTGGGTCGGGTGCGGTCGGAATGCTTTGTCGGTCGGATTGGGAGTGGTTGGAGTCGAAAGGGTAGTCGTCGGAGTCTGGATTTCATCTCTTTCCCCGTCACTTCTTCGTCGTCCTTCCCTGCCGGTGAGCTCTTCTTTCTCCTTCTTCCTTCCCTCCCTGTCATGTGTGTGTGTCGGGTGGTCATTGTCGAATTCGGAGCCGGCCAGCTCCCTCTTCTCCTTCCGATTTGTGGATTCCGACGACCCTGCCCCCTTTCTCTTCTTTCCGTTCTCGCAGAGGAGTTTGCGTGAGTTTGGAGAGGGCGGGTTCAGCCTTCCTTTTTCTTTCCCAGACCGGTCGGTTCAGCCATATTATTTATAAAACCGGTTCATTAACTCTCAAATCAGATTGGGTTGGGCTTCTGGGCTTGGATCCGGGTTTAAGTTAGTTGATTGGGCCTTGTCTTGGGCTGGGGATGGATCAGATTTTGGGTTTGGGCCTGATTTCTTTTGGTTTGGGTTAAGTTGTTTCATTATTTTACATTTTGTGTTGTGTATATAGTATATCATTGTTACGTTAATTGATATGTTATATGATCGTTAATATTATTATTTTGTGATAAATATATTCGGGGAATTATTATATATTATAAAATTATTTAAAAGTGTTATTAATTGGAAAATATATTTAGTGATGCTTTAAATTGTGGAAATAGAATTATTTGTGACTAAATGCCGGACTTTATTCTATAACGATTTCGAAATAAGAAAAATGCCGCAATTATTTTAAAGGGTATAAATTACGAGTTGATTAAGGATTTAATGTTTTATAAATGGGTTTTGGCCAATTGTGATTTGAGAAAATGTTTTGAAGATGAGTTGACTTTACTTGATATTTAAGAGTTTGGAAAACATGGGGAAATGAACTTGGAAATATTGTTAGTAAGATTTATCGAATGGTTGATTGGAAATGAAATGGTTTTGGGTTGACGTTTATCGTATCGGAAAAGTTTCGGAAAATGATTTTACCATCGATTGGTTTCGAGTATGTTGAGAACCTGGGTTTCGTGCGTATGAATGTTGGTATGGTCGCTTATGGCAATGGCTTGATGATAGGTGTGTATTGCGTATGGATTGCTTTGGACTTGCATTTGGGCCCTTGTTTGTATTATACTGCTGATCTGCATCTTCAGGTAAGTTCCCTAGGGGGCTTACTCAGGTTGGACATTCATGCCTGTTGTTGCCTTTTATGTTAGGTGTTGCATATGCATAAAAGCATGCCATGTAGTATCATGTTTAGGTTGCACTAATTGATTGAGCATCTGTTTACTTTATGCGTTTGAAACAGAACGGCCGTTATCTGTGATAGTCCTAGAGTCTTTGCTAGGGTCATAGGGTAGCCCGGCCTCATCGGGTACCCTGAGTCAATCGAGTCATGACTTCCTTATATTATGATATGCCTGCGGGCTTTATTGTGGAGCGGGTTAGGCATGCGTGCCGCCCTATTATGAATGAATGCATTCACGAGCTGGCCAGTCTCCACCTATCGGAAGGGGTGGAGGTAGGAGAGGGATATGCCGTTGGCATTGTCTTGGGCCCTTTACAGTATTTCTGCACATTTTATGAATTAGGAGCATGCTAGTGTGTTTGACTTTCGTATTGCATTAGAGCATCTTTATTAGGTATAGCACATACTATGTGGCCTCAGCGAGGACTGCCGGTCCCGCATGAGTGGCTCGATCTGACTCCTTTCCCCGTTCTTCTTTTAAAGGTATTTCCGCAGATCTTGTTTGCTCCATGCTTATGTGACGGAAACCCTTGGGCGAATCAAAGAACCTGACTAATATTCTAACTTGGCAAATGGTAATCACTTGTTTATGATTTGGTTTTGACCAGATTCCGTTGTGTCATTGTATCTTAACTTTGCTTCCGCTTTATTTCATTTGAATTGGATTTCACGACCTAGTCTTAGGACATGTTAAGGGTACCTAACGGCCCTACGATACTTTAGGGTTTGAAATCCCTCTTTATTACTGACCTTTGAAATGAGTTTGAAACCTCGACCCGTACCTGGATTGCAAGATCCGAACAAGGGTTTTCATCCCTTGAAACGTAACCCGGAAATCATAATTCTGGGCCGTTACAAAGATGGTATCAGAGCGAGGTTGTGCAATTCGGGTACACAAGGGTCGAGTGTATGTTTTGAAAATCGCCCACAAATTTCAAGAACTTTTGAAAGTGTTTTAAAGGGGAAAAATGAACTTAAGATGCCTAACCTAAATTGGACTAAGTAATGAACTTGACTTGTAATAAAAGAGGAAAACCGACCAGACGGGGACACGAGTGGGTAGAAAGACGTTAGACCATCCCTATTGGATGTAGTTGGGAACGGTAGGCAAAATATCAGCTTGTTCCTTACAGATGGGTTGGGAGACTCCAATGAGATCATTATGAGTGTTATTAACTGATTCTGTGCTGAGTGCTTTCTATGCTAGAGATCTGATTTGTTATGCCTAACAATGAGTTGCGTATTGACATATCTGTGCAAACGGAATGGTGGGAGTACCCTTGTTTCTGTGTGGTCAAGTCCAGCTTGTGTGAACCAGCCCCTTTCAACTATGTCTATCGAGTCTTCCTCCCAGATGTCAGCGTCTTCCACGGGGAATCGGGTCGGTAAACACATGGTGTCGGAAACGTGTATGGATATAAGGGTGGGTTGAGTGAGTATTGGAAGGTAGCTCTTGATGTCATTTTGAGTCGAGAGTAAGGTGTTTATGAGGCTGTTCTTCTTGATTTTTATGATGATTGACCAGTGTTTTCCTACCACAAGAGTCGTACCAAAGTCCCACGGGAAAGGGGAGTGATGAGTCGGTTGGGAAAAGTCAATGGTTGCCCTTAGAGATCTCTGTCCGGTTGTAATTGTGACTCTCTCTGAACTGCATCACATGATTTTGTAATCTTTGGCATGTACCCTGTGAATGCTCATTGGTAAAAAGCTACTCATGTTGTTGCATCTATGATTGGTTACCTTGCTTAGGTCTTGTGTTATGTCTTGGCTTCTACCATGATTATATGTTGTCATAGCATGTATACTTGGCCTATTGATCGTAGGGTTGAATGGATTTGTGAGCTGCATGAAATGAATCTGCATGATTTTACTCTACTAGGTTCATGATAGTGTGATCGTTAAATTTTGATACCCTGATGAAGCAAGTTCCTTATTTGATACGTGCTACAACTTGATGTCAACTTGCCTTATATGATATGTAATTTCCCATACATGTTATTGTGATGATCCTTAACGTAAATTCGTGATTGTATAACATTCCGTATCCATGCTAGTCACATTGTTTAGAGGTCTCGTGTTGCATCCCGCTTTCTGTCATGATTATGTTTGGTCTCGCGTGTCCAATTGACCTATTGTAATGATCGTACTACTGATTGGTTAGAAACATAAATGGCATGATATGAGTCTATATGGATGTAGCTTTTCCTGAATTAGGTCCATGATAGTGTGGTAAGCTCTTCCTTGTACGAATGCCCCGTAAGATGATCTCCTCAGCATTTTGGTTACTGTTGCCCTTGGCCTTGCTTGATTAAATTAGTAGTTCCATGTGAACTCTTAATCGAGAAGAGTTTACGATGATGTGTACGTGAATCTTAGAGGAATTTTACGAGTCTTGACCGATAATGAGCTCGTGTTCCAATTTTCTTGGATTTTTTCATTATCCTTTGTCTCTTATTTTTCACTTAAGTCTCTTTTTAATTTCTTTATATTACTAACTATTGGTTTTAAATCAAAACATTAAATTCAATCTAATATAACTATCGGGCTTAACTCATGTTGTTTATTTAGTAACTATGTATCTATGTGAACTCTTAATCGAGAAGAGTTTACGATGATGTGTACGTGAATCTTAGAGGAATTTTACGATTGTTGACCGATAATGAGCTCGTGTTCCAATTTTCTTGGATTTTTTCATTATCCTTTGTTTCTTATTTTTCACTTAAGTCTCTTTTTAATTTCTTTATGTTACTAACTATTGGTTTTAAATCAAAACATTCAATTCAATCTAATATAACTATCAGGCTTAACTCATATTGTTTATTTAGTAACTGTCTATGTGAACTCTTAATCGAGAAGAGTTTACGATGATGTGTACGTGTATCTTAGAGGAATTTTACGAGTCTTGACCGATAATGACCTCGTGTTCCAATTTTCTTTGATTTTGTTTCATTATCCTTTGTTTCTTAATTTTCACTTAAGTCTCTTTTTAATTTCTTTAGGTTACTAACTATTGGTTTTAAATCAAAACATTCAATTCAATCTAATATAACTATCGGGCTTAACTCATATTGTTTATTTAGTGACTATCTATGTGAACTCTTAATCGAGAAGAGTTTACGATGATGTGTACGTGAATCTTAGAGGAATTTTACGAGTCTTGACCGATAATGAACTCGTGTTCCAATTTTCTTTGATTTTGTTTCATTATCCTTTGTTTCTTAATTTTCACTTAAGTCTCTTTTTAATTTCTTTAGGTTACTAACTATTGGTTTTAAATCAAAACATTCAATTCAATCTAATATAACTATCGGGCTTAACTCATATTGTTTATTTAGTGACTATCTATGTGAACTCTTAATCGAGACGAGTTTACGATGATGTGTACGTGAATCTTAGACGAATTTTACGAGTCTTGACCGATAATGAGATCGTGTTCCAATTTTCTGGGATTTTTTCATTATCCTTTGTTTCTTATTTTTCACTTAAGTCTCTATATAATTTCTTTATGTTACTAACTATTGGTTTTAAATCAAAACATTAAATTCAATCTAATATAACTATCGGGCTTAACTCATGTTGTTTATTTAGTAACTATGTATCTATGTGAACTCTTAATCGAGAAGAGTTTACGATGATGTGTACGTGAATCTTAGAGGAATTTTACGATTGTTGACCGATAATGAGCTCGTGTTCCAATTTTCTTGGATTTTTTCATTATCCTTTGTTTCTTATTTTTCACTTAAGTCTCTTTTTAATTTCTTTATGTTACTAACTATTGGTTTTAAATCAAAACATTCAATTCAATCTAATATAACTATCAGGCTTAACTCATATTGTTTATTTAGTAACTGTCTATGTGAACTCTTAATCGAGAAGAGTTTACGATGATGTGTACGTGAATCTTAGAGGAATTTTACGAGTCTTGACCGATAATGACCTCGTGTACCAATTTTCTTTGATTTTGTTTCATTATCCTTTGTTTCTTAATTTTAACTTAAGTCTCTTTTTAATTTCATTAGGTTACTAACTATTGGTTTTAAATCAAAACATTCAATTCAATCTAATATAACTATCGGGCTTAACTCATATTGTTTATTTAGTGACTATCTATGTGAACTCTTAATCGAGAAGAGTTTACGATGATGTTTACGTGAATGTTAAAGGAATTTTACGAGTCTTCACCGATAATGACCTCGTGTTCCAATTTTATTGGATTTTGTTTCATTATCCTTTGTCTCTTATTTTTCACTTAAGTCTCTTTTTAATTTCTTTATATTACTAACTATTGGTTTTAAATCAAAACATTAAATTCAATCTAATATAACTATCGGGCTTAACTCATGTTGTTTATTTAGTAACTATGTATCTATGTGAACTCTTAATCGAGAAGAGTTTACGATGATGTGTACGTGAATCTTAGAGGAATTTTACGAGTGTTGACCGATAATGAGCTCGTGTTCCAATTTTCTTGGATTTTTTCATTATCCTTTGTTTCTTATTTTTCACTTAAGTCTCTTTTTAATTTCTTTATGTTACTAACTATTGGTTTTAAATCAAAACATTCAATTCAATCTAATATAACTATCGGGCTTAACTCATATTGTTTATTTAGTGACTATCTATGTGAACTCTTAATCGAGAAGAGTTTACGATGATGTTTACGTGAATGTTAAAGGAATTTTACGAGTCTTCACCGATAATGACCTCGTGTTCCAATTTTATTGGATTTTGTTTCATTATCCTTTGTCTCTTATTTTTCACTTAAGTCTCTTTTTAATTTCTTTATATTACTAACTATTGGTTTTAAATAAAAACATTAAATTCAATCTAATATAACTATCGGGCTTAACTCATGTTGTTTATTTAGTAACTATGTATCTATGTGAACTCTTAATCGAGAAGAGTTTACGATGATGTGTACGTGAATCTTAGAGGAATTTTACGAGTGTTGACCGATAATGAGCTCGTGTTCCAATTTTCTTGGATTTTTTCATTATCCTTTGTTTCTTATTTTTCACTTAAGTCTCTTTTTAATTTCTTTATGTTACTAACTATTGGTTTTAAATCAAAACATTCAATTCAATCTAATATAACTATCAGGCTTAACTCATATTGTTTATTTAGTAACTGTCTATGTGAACTCTTAATCGAGAAGAGTTTACGATGATGTGTACGTGTATCTTAGAGGAATTTAACGAGTCTTGACCGATAATGACCTCGTGTTCCAATTTTCTTTGATTTTGTTTCATTATCCTTTGTTTCTTAATTTTCACTTAAGTCTCTTTTTAATTTCTTTAGGTTACTAACTATTGGTTTTAAATCAAAACATTCAATTCAATCTAATATAACTATCGGGCTTAACTCATATTGTTTATTTAGTGACTATCTATGTGAACTCTTAATCGAGAAGAGTTTACGATGATGTGTACGTGAATCTTAGAGGAATTTTACGAGTCTTGACCGATAATGAACTCGTGTTCCAATTTTCTTTGATTTTGTTTCATTATCCTTTGTTTCTTAATTTTCACTTAAGTCTCTTTTTAATTTCTTTATGTTACTAACTATTGGTTTTAAATCAAAACATTCAATTCAATCTAATATAACTATCGGGCTTAACTCATATTGTTTATTTAGTAACTATCTATGTGAACTCTTAATCGAGAAGAGTTTACGATGATGTGTACGTGAATCTTAGAAGAATTTTACGAGTCTTGACCGATAATGAGATCGTGTTCCAATTTTCTTGGATTTTTTCATTATCCTTTGTTTCTTATTTTTCACTTAAGTCTCTATATAATTTCATTATGTTACTAACTATTGGTTTTAAATCAAAACATTAAATTCAATCTAATATAACTATCGGGCTTAACTCATGTTGTTTATTTAGTGACTATGTATCTATGTGAACTCTTAATCGAGAAGAGTTTACGATGATGTGTACGTGAATCTTAGAGGAATTTTACGATTGTTGACCGATAATGAGCTCGTGTTCCAATTTTCTTGGATTTTTTCATTATCCTTTGTTTCTTATTTTTCACTTAAGTCTCTTTTTAATTTCTTTATGTTACTAACTATTGGTTTTAAATCAAAACATTCAATTCAATCTAATATAACTATCAGGCTTAACTCATATTGTTTATTTAGTAACTGTCTATGTGAACTCTTAATCGAGAAGAGTTTACGATGATGTGTACGTGTATCTTAGAGGAATTTTACGAGTCTTGACCGATAATGACCTCGTGTTCCAATTCTCTTTGATTTTGTTTCATTATCCTTTGTTTCTTAATTTTCACTTAAGTCTCTTTTTAATTTCTTTAGGTTACTAACTATTGGTTTTAAATCAAAACATTCAATTCAATCTAATATAACTATCGGGCTTAACTCATATTGTTTATTTAGTGACTATCTATGTGAACTCTTAATCGAGAAGAGTTTACGATGATGTGTACGTGAATCTTAGAGGAATTTTACGAGTCTTGACCGATAATGAACTCGTGTTCCAATTTTCTTTGATTTTGTTTCATTATCCTTTGTTTCTTAATTTTCACTTAAGTCTCTTTTTAATTTCTTTATGTTACTAACTATTGGTTTTAAATCAAAACATTCAATTCAATCTAATATAACTATCGGGCTTAACTCATATTGTTTATTTAGTAACTATCTATGTGAACTCTTAATCGAGAAGAGTTTACGATGATGTGTACGTGAATCTTAGAAGAATTTTACGAGTCTTGACCGATAATGAGATCGTGTTCCAATTTTCTTGGATTTTTTCATTATCCTTTGTTTCTTATTTTTCACTTAAGTCTCTATATAATTTCATTATGTTACTAACTATTGGTTTTAAATCAAAACATTAAATTCAATCTAATATAACTATCGGGCTTAACTCATGTTGTTTATTTAGTGACTATGTATCTATGTGAACTCTTAATCGAGAAGAGTTTACGATGATGTGTACGTGAATCTTAGAGGAATTTTACGATTGTTGACCGATAATGAGCTCGTGTTCCAATTTTCTTGGATTTTTTCATTATCCTTTGTTTCTTATTTTTCACTTAAGTCTCTTTTTAATTTCTTTATGTTACTAACTATTGGTTTTAAATCAAAACATTCAATTCAATCTAATATAACTATCAGGCTTAACTCATATTGTTTATTTAGTAACTGTCTATGTGAACTCTTAATCGAGAAGAGTTTACGATGATGTGTACGTGTATCTTAGAGGAATTTTACGAGTCTTGACCGATAATGACCTCGTGTTCCAATTCTCTTTGATTTTGTTTCATTATCCTTTGTTTCTTAATTTTCACTTAAGTCTCTTTTTAATTTCTTTAGGTTACTAACTATTGGTTTTAAATCAAAACATTCAATTCAATCTAATATAACTATCGGGCTTAACTCATATTGTTTATTTAGTGACTATCTATGTGAACTCTTAATCGAGAAGAGTTTACGATGATGTGTACGTGAATCTAAGAGGAATTTTACGAGTCTTGACCGATAATGAACTCGTGTTCCAATTTTCTTTGATTTTGTTTCATTATCCTTTGTTTCTTAATTTTCACTTAAGTCTCTTTTTAATTTCTTTAGGTTACTAACTATTGGTTTTAAATCAAAACATTCAATTCAATCTAATATAACTATCGGGCTTAACTCATATTGTTTATTTAGTGACTATCTATGTGAACTCTTAATCGAGAAGAGTTTACGATGATGTGTACGTGAATCTTAGACGAATTTTACGAGTCTTGACCGATAATGAGATCGTGTTCCAATTTTCTGGGATTTTTTCATTATCCTTTGTTTCTTATTTTTCACTTAAGTCTCTATATAATTTCTTTATGTTACTAACTATTGGTTTTAAATCAAAACATTAAATTCAATCTAATATAACTATCGGGCTTAACTCATGTTGTTTATTTAGTAACTATGTATCTATGTGAACTCTTAATCGAGAAGAGTTTACGATGATGTGTACGTGAATCTTAGAGGAATTTTACGATTGTTGACCGATAATGAGCTCGTGTTCCAATTTTCTTGGATTTTTTCATTATCCTTTGTTTCTTATTTTTCACTTAAGTCTCTTTTTAATTTCTTTATGTTACTAACTATTGGTTTTAAATCAAAACATTCAATTCAATCTAATATAACTATCAGGCTTAACTCATATTGTTTATTTAGTAACTGTCTATGTGAACTCTTAATCGAGAAGAGTTTACGATGATGTGTACGTGAATCTTAGAGGAATTTTACGAGTCTTGACCGATAATGACCTCGTGTACCAATTTTCTTTGATTTTGTTTCATTATCCTTTGTTTCTTAATTTTCACTTAAGTCTCTTTTTAATTTCTTTAGGTTACTAACTATTGGTTTTAAATCAAAACATTCAATTCAATCTAATATAACTATCGGGCTTAACTCATATTGTTTATTTAGTGACTATCTATGTGAACTCTTAATCGAGAAGAGTTTACGATGATGTTTACGTGAATGTTAAAGGAATTTTACGAGTCTTCACCGATAATGACCTCGTGTTCCAATTTTATTGGATTTTGTTTCATTATCCTTTGTTTCTTAATTTTCACTTAAGTCTCTATTTAATTTCTTTATGTTACTAATTATTGGTTTTAAATCAAAACATTAAATTCAATCTAATATAACTATCGGGCTTAACTCATGTTGTTTATTTAGTAACTATGTATCTATGTGAACTCTTAATCGAGTAGAGTTTACGATGATGTGTACGTGAATCTTAGAGGAATTTTACGATTGTTGACCGATAATGAGCTCGTGTTCCAATTTTCTTGGATTTTTTCATTATCCTTTGTTTCTTATTTTTCACTTAAGTCTCTTTTTAATTTCTTTATGTTACTAACTATTGGTTTTAAATCAAAACATTCAATTCAATCTAATATAACTATCAGGCTTAACTCATATTGTTTATTTAGTAACTGTCTATGTGAACTCTTAATCGAGAAGAGTTTACGATGATGTGTACGTGAATCTTAGAGGAATTTTAAGAGTCTTGACCGATAATGAACTCGTGTTCCAATTTTCTTTGATTTTGTTTCATTATCCTTTGTTTCTTAATTTTCACTTAAGTCTCTTTTTAATTTCTTTAGGTTACTAACTATTGGTTTTAAATCAAAACATTCAATTCAATCTAATATAACTATCGGGCTTAACTCATATTGTTTATTTAGTGACTATCTATGTGAACTCTTAATCGAGAAGAGTTTACGATGATGTGTACGTGAATCTTAGAGGAATTTTACGAGTCTTGACCGATAATGAACTCGTGTTCCAATTTTCTTTGATTTTGTTTCATTATCCTTTGTTTCTTAATTTTCACTTAAGTCTCTTTTTAATTTCTTTATGTTACTAACTATTGGTTTTAAATCAAAACATTCAATTCAATCTAATATAACTATCGGGCTTAACTAATATTGTTTATTTAGTAACTATCTATGTGAACTCTTAATCGAGAAGAGTTTACGATGATGTGTACGTGAATCTTAGACGAATTTTACGAGTCTTGACAGATAATGGGATCGTGTTCCAATTTTCTTGGATTTTTTCATTATCCTTTGTTTCTTATTTTTCACTTAAGTCTCTATATAATTTCTTTATGTTACTAACTATTGGTTTTAAATCAAAACATTAAATTCAATCTAATATAACTATCGGGCTTAACTCATGTTGTTTATTTAGTAACTATGTATCTATGTGAACTCTTAATCAAGAAGAGTTTACGATGATGTGTACGTGAATCTTAGAGGAATTTTACGATTGTTGACCGATAATGAGCTCGTGTTCCAATTTTCTTGGATTTTTTCATTATCCTTTGTTTCTTATTTTTCACTTAAGTCTCTTTTTAATTTCTTTATGTTACTAACTATTGGTTTTAAATCAAAACATTCAATTCAATCTAATATAACTATCAGGCTTAACTCATATTTTTTATTTAGTAACTGTCTATGTGAACTCTTAATCGAGAAGAGTTTACGATGATGTGTACGTGTATCTTAGAGGAATTTTACGAGTCTTGACCGATAATGACCTCGTGTTCCAATTTTCTTTGATTTTGTTTCATTATCCTTTGTTTCATAATTTTCACTTAAGTCTCTTTTTAATTTCTTTAGGTTACTAACTATTGGTTTTAAATCAAAACATTCAATTCAATCTAATATAACTATCGGGCTTAACTCATATTGTTTATTTAGTGACTATCTATGTGAACTCTTAATCGAGAAGAGTTTACGATGATGTGTACGTGAATCTTAGAGGAATTTTACGAGTCTTGACCGATAATGAACTCGTGTTCCAATTTTCTTTGATTTTGTTTCATTATCCTTTGTTTCTTAATTTTCACTTAAGTCTCTTTTTAATTTCTTTAGGTTACTAACTATTGGTTTTAAAACAAAACATTCAATTCAATCTAATATAACTATCGGGCTTAACTCATATTGTTTATTTAGTGACTATCTATGTGAACTCTTAATCGAGAAGAGTTTACGATGATGTGTACGTGAATCTTAGACGAATTTTACGAGTCTTGACCGATAATGAGATCGTGTTCCAATTTTCTGGGATTTTTTCATTATCCTTTGTTTCTTATTTTTCACTTAAGTCTCTATATAATTTCTTTATGTTACTAACTATTGGTTTTAAATCAAAACATTAAATTCAATCTAATATAACTATCGGGCTTAACTCATGTTGTTTATTTAGTAACTATGTATCTATGTGAACTCTTAATCGAGAAGAGTTTACGATGATGTGTACGTGAATCTTAGAGGAATTTTACGATTGTTGACCGATAATGAGCTCGTGTTCCAATTTTCTTGGATTTTTTCATTATCCTTTGTTTCTTATTTTTCACTTAAGTCTCTTTTTAATTTCTTTATGTTACTAACTATTGGTTTTAAATCAAAACATTCAATTCAATCTAATATAACTATCAGGCTTAACTCATATTGTTTATTTAGTAACTGTCTATGTGAACTCTTAATCAAGAAGAGTTTACGATGATGTGTACGTGAATCTTAGAGGAATTTTACGAGTCTTGACCGATAATGACCTCGTGTACCAATTTTCTTTGATTTTGTTTCATTATCCTTTGTTTCTTAATTTTCACTTAAGTCTCTTTTTAATTTCTTTAGGTTACTAACTATTGGTTTTAAATCAAAACATTCAATTCAATCTAATATAACTATCGGGCTTAACTCATATTGTTTATTTAGTGACTATCTATGTGAACTCTTAATCGAGAAGAGTTTACGATGATGTTTACGTGAATGTTAAAGGAATTTTACGAGTCTTCACCGATAATGACTTCGTGTTCCAATTTTATTGGATTTTGTTTCATTATCCTTTGTTTCTTAATTTTCACTTAAGTCTCTATTTAATTTCTTTATGTTACTAATTATTGGTTTTAAATCAAAACATTAAATTCAATCTAATATAACTATCGGGCTTAACTCATGTTGTTTATTTAGTAACTATGTATCTATGTGAACTCTTAATCGAGTAGAGTTTACGATGATGTGTACGTGAATCTTAGAGGAATTTTACGATTGTTGACCGATAATGAGCTCGTGTTCCAATTTTCTTGGATTTTTTCATTATCCTTTGTTTCTTATTTTTCACTTAAGTCTCTTTTTAATTTCTTTATGTTACTAACTATTGGTTTTAAATCAAAACATTCAATTCAATCTAATATAACTATCAGGCTTAACTCATATTGTTTATTTAGTAACTGTCTATGTGAACTCTTAATCGAGAAGAGTTTACGATGATGTGTACGTGAATCTTAGAGGAATTTTAAGAGTCTTGACCGATAATGAACTCGTGTTCCAATTTTCTTTGATTTTGTTTCATTATCCTTTGTTTCTTAATTTTCACTTAAGTCTCTTTTTAATTTCTTTAGGTTACTAACTATTGGTTTTAAATCAAAACATTCAATTCAATCTAATATAACTATCGGGCTTAACTCATATTGTTTATTTAGTGACTATCTATGTGAACTCTTAATCGAGAAGAGTTTACGATGATGGGTACGTGAATCTTAGAGGAATTTTACGAGTCTTGACCGATAATGAACTCGTGTTCCAATTTTCTTTGATTTTGTTTCATTATCCTTTGTTTCTTAATTTTCACTTAAGTCTCTTTTTAATTTCTTTATGTTACTAACTATTGGTTTTAAATCAAAACATTCAATTCAATCTAATATAACTATCGGGCTTAACTCATATTGTTTATTTAGTAACTATCTATGTGAACTCTTAATCGAGAAGAGTTTACGATGATGTGTACGTGAATCTTAGACGAATTTTACGAGTCTTGACCGATAATGAGATCGTGTTCCAATTTTCTTGGATTTTTTCATTATCCTTTGTTTCTTATTTTTCACTTAAGTCTCTATATAATTTCTTTATGTTACTAACTATTGGTTTTAAATCAAAACATTAAATTCAATCTAATATAACTATCAGGCTTAACTCATATTGTTTATTTAGTAACTGTCTATGTGAACTCTTAATCGAGAAGAGTTTACGATGATGTGTACGTGTATCTTAGAGGAATTTTACGAGTCTTGACCGATAATGACCTCGTGTTCCAATTTTCTTTGATTTTGTTTCATTATCCTTTGTTTCTTAATTTTCACTTAAGTCTCTTTTTAATTTCTTTAGGTTACTAACTATTGGTTTTAAATCAAAACATTCAATTCAATCTAATATAACTATCGGGCTTAACTCATATTGTTTATTTAGTGACTATCTATGTGAACTCTTAATCGAGAAGAGTTTACGATGATGTGTACGTGAATCTTAGAGGAATTTTACGAGTCTTGACCGATAATGAACTCGTGTTCCAATTTTCTTTGATTTTGTTTCATTATCCTTTGTTTCTTAATTTTCACTTAAGTCTCTTTTTAATTTCTTTAGGTTACTAACTATTGGTTTTAAATCAAAACATTCAATTCAATCTAATATAACTATCGGGCTTAACTCATATTGTTTATTTAGTGACTATCTATGTGAACTCTTAATCGAGAAGAGTTTACGATGATGTGTACGTGAATCTTAGAGGAATTTTACGAGTCTTGACCGATAATGAACTCGTGTTCCAATTTTCTTTGATTTTGTTTCATTATCCTTTGTTTCTTAATTTTCACTTAAGTCTCTTTTTAATTTCTTTAGGTTACTAACTATTGGTTTTAAATCAAAACATTCAATTCAATCTAATATAACTATCGGGCTTAACTCATATTGTTTATTTAGTGACTATCTATGTGAACTCTTAATCGAGAAGAGTTTACGATGATGTTTACGTGAATGTTAAAGGAATTTTACGAGTCTTCACCGATAATGACCTCGTGTTCCAATTTTATTGGATTTTGTTTCATTATCCTTTGTTTCTTAATTTTCACTTAAGTCTCTATTTAATTTCTTTATGTTACTAATTATTGGTTTTAAATCAAAACATTAAATTCAATCTAATATAACTATCGGGCTTAACTCATGTTGTTTATTTAGTAACTATGTATCTATGTGAACTCTTAATCGAGTAGAGTTTACGATGATGTGTACGTGAATCTTAGAGGAATTTTACGATTGTTGACCGATAATGAGCTCGTGTTCCAATTTTCTTGGATTTTTTCATTATCCTTTGTTTCTTATTTTTCACTTAAGTCTCTTTTTAATTTCTTTATGTTACTAACTATTGGTTTTAAATCAAAACATTCAATTCAATCTAATATAACTATCAGGCTTAACTCATATTGTTTATTTAGTAACTGTCTATGTGAACTCTTAATCGAGAAGAGTTTACGATGATGTGTACGTGAATCTTAGAGGAATTTTAAGAGTCTTGACCGATAATGAACTCGTGTTCCAATTTTCTTTGATTTTGTTTCATTATCCTTTGTTTCTTAATTTTCACTTAAGTCTCTTTTTAATTTCTTTAGGTTACTAACTATTGGTTTTAAATCAAAACATTCAATTCAATCTAATATAACTATCGGGCTTAACTCATATTGTTTATTTAGTGACTATCTATGTGAACTCTTAATCGAGAAGAGTTTACGATGATGTGTACGTGAATCTTAGAGGAATTTTACGAGTCTTGACCGATAATGAACTCGTGTTCCAATTTTCTTTGATTTTGTTTCATTATCCTTTGTTTCTTAATTTTCACTTAAGTCTCTTTTTAATTTCTTTATGTTACTAACTATTGGTTTTAAATCAAAACATTCAATTCAATCTAATATAACTATCGGGCTTAACTAATATTGTTTATTTAGTAACTATCTATGTGAACTCTTAATCGAGAAGAGTTTACGATGATGTGTACGTGAATCTTAGACGAATTTTACGAGTCTTGACCGATAATGAGATCGTGTTCCAATTTTCTTGGATTTTTTCATTATCCTTTGTTTCTTATTTTTCACTTAAGTCTCTATATAATTTCTTTATGTTACTAACTATTGGTTTTAAATCAAAACATTAAATTCAATCTAATATAACTATCGGGCTTAACTCATGTTGTTTATTTAGTAACTATGTATCTATGTGAACTCTTAATCAAGAAGAGTTTACGATGATGTGTACGTGAATCTTAGAGGAATTTTACGATTGTTGACCGATAATGAGCTCGTGTTCCAATTTTCTTGGATTTTTTCATTATCCTTTGTTTCTTATTTTTCACTTAAGTCTCTTTTTAATTTCTTTATGTTACTAACTATTGGTTTTAAATCAAAACATTCAATTCAATCTAATATAACTATCAGGCTTAACTCATATTTTTTATTTAGTAACTGTCTATGTGAACTCTTAATCGAGAAGAGTTTACGATGATGTGTACGTGTATCTTAGAGGAATTTTACGAGTCTTGACCGATAATGACCTCGTGTTCCAATTTTCTTTGATTTTGTTTCATTATCCTTTGTTTCTTAATTTTCACTTAAGTCTCTTTTTAATTTCTTTAGGTTACTAACTATTGGTTTTAAATCAAAACATTCAATTCAATCTAATATAACTATCGGGCTTAACTCATATTGTTTATTTAGTGACTATCTATGTGAACTCTTAATCGAGAAGAGTTTACGATGATGTGTACGTGAATCTTAGAGGAATTTTACGAGTCTTGACCGATAATGAACTCGTGTTCCAATTTTCTTTGATTTTGTTTCATTATCCTTTGTTTCTTAATTTTCACTTAAGTCTCTTTTTAATTTCTTTAGGTTACTAACTATTGGTTTTAAAACAAAACATTCAATTCAATCTAATATAACTATCGGGCTTAACTCATATTGTTTATTTAGTGACTATCTATGTGAACTCTTAATCGAGAAGAGTTTACGATGATGTGTACGTGAATCTTAGACGAATTTTACGAGTCTTGACCGATAATGAGATCGTGTTCCAATTTTCTGGGATTTTTTCATTATCCTTTGTTTCTTATTTTTCACTTAAGTCTCTATATAATTTCTTTATGTTACTAACTATTGGTTTTAAATCAAAACATTAAATTCAATCTAATATAACTATCGGGCTTAACTCATGTTGTTTATTTAGTAACTATGTATCTATGTGAACTCTTAATCGAGAAGAGTTTACGATGATGTGTACGTGAATCTTAGAGGAATTTTACGATTGTTGACCGATAATGAGCTCGTGTTCCAATTTTCTTGGATTTTTTCATTATCCTTTGTTTCTTATTTTTCACTTAAGTCTCTTTTTAATTTCTTTATGTTACTAACTATTGGTTTTAAATCAAAACATTCAATTCAATCTAATATAACTATCAGGCTTAACTCATATTGTTTATTTAGTAACTGTCTATGTGAACTCTTAATCAAGAAGAGTTTACGATGATGTGTACGTGAATCTTAGAGGAATTTTACGAGTCTTGACCGATAATGACCTCGTGTACCAATTTTCTTTGATTTTGTTTCATTATCCTTTGTTTCTTAATTTTCACTTAAGTCTCTTTTTAATTTCTTTAGGTTACTAACTATTGGTTTTAAATCAAAACATTCAATTCAATCTAATATAACTATCGGGCTTAACTCATGTTGTTTATTTAGTGACTATCTATGTGAACTCTTAATCGAGAAGAGTTTACGATGATGTTTACGTGAATGTTAAAGGAATTTTACGAGTCTTCACCGATAATGACTTCGTGTTCCAATTTTATTGGATTTTGTTTCATTATCCTTTGTTTCTTAATTTTCACTTAAGTCTCTATTTAATTTCTTTATGTTACTAATTATTGGTTTTAAATCAAAACATTAAATTCAATCTAATATAACTATCGGGCTTAACTCATGTTGTTTATTTAGTAACTATGTATCTATGTGAACTCTTAATCGAGTAGAGTTTACGATGATGTGTACGTGAATCTTAGAGGAATTTTACGATTGTTGACCGATAATGAGCTCGTGTTCCAATTTTCTTGGATTTTTTCATTATCCTTTGTTTCTTATTTTTCACTTAAGTCTCTTTTTAATTTCTTTATGTTACTAACTATTGGTTTTAAATCAAAACATTCAATTCAATCTAATATAACTATCAGGCTTAACTCATATTGTTTATTTAGTAACTGTCTATGTGAACTCTTAATCGAGAAGAGTTTACGATGATGTGTACGTGAATCTTAGAGGAATTTTAAGAGTCTTGACCGATAATGAACTCGTGTTCCAATTTTCTTTGATTTTGTTTCATTATCCTTTGTTTCTTAATTTTCACTTAAGTCTCTTTTTAATTTCTTTAGGTTACTAACTATTGGTTTTAAATCAAAACATTCAATTCAATCTAATATAACTATCGGGCTTAACTCATATTGTTTATTTAGTGACTATCTATGTGAACTCTTAATCGAGAAGAGTTTACGATGATGGGTACGTGAATCTTAGAGGAATTTTACGAGTCTTGACCGATAATGAACTCGTGTTCCAATTTTCTTTGATTTTGTTTCATTATCCTTTGTTTCTTAATTTTCACTTAAGTCTCTTTTTAATTTCTTTATGTTACTAACTATTGGTTTTAAATCAAAACATTCAATTCAATCTAATATAACTATCGGGCTTAACTCATATTGTTTATTTAGTAACTATCTATGTGAACTCTTAATCGAGAAGAGTTTACGATGATGTGTACGTGAATCTTAGACGAATTTTACGAGTCTTGACCGATAATGAGATCGTGTTCCAATTTTCTTGGATTTTTTCATTATCCTTTGTTTCTTATTTTTCACTTAAGTCTCTATATAATTTCTTTATGTTACTAACTATTGGTTTTAAATCAAAACATTAAATTCAATCTAATATAACTATCGGGCTTAACTCATGTTGTTTATTTAGTAACTATGTATCTATGTGATCTCTTAATCAAGAAGAGTTTACGATGATGTGTACGTGAATCTTAGAGGAATTTTACGATTGTTGACCGATAATGAGCTCGTGTTCCAATTTTCTTGGATTTTTTCATTATCCTTTGTTTCTTAATTTTCACTTAAGTCTCTATTTAATTTCTTTATGTTACTAATTATTGGTTTTAAATCAAAACATTAAATTCAATCTAATATAACTATCGGGCTTAACTCATGTTGTTTATTTAGTAACTATGTATCTATGTGAACTCTTAATCGAGTAGAGTTTACGATGATGTGTACGTGAATCTTAGAGGAATTTTACGATTGTTGACCGATAATGAGCTCGTGTTCCAATTTTCTTGGATTTTTTCATTATCCTTTGTTTCTTATTTTTCACTTAAGTCTCTTTTTAATTTCTTTATGTTACTAACTATTGGTTTTAAATCAAAACATTCAATTCAATCTAATATAACTATCAGGCTTAACTCATATTGTTTATTTAGTAACTGTCTATGTGAACTCTTAATCGAGAAGAGTTTACGATGATGTGTACGTGAATCTTAGAGGAATTTTAAGAGTCTTGACCGATAATGAACTCGTGTTCCAATTTTCTTTGATTTTGTTTCATTATCCTTTGTTTCTTAATTTTCACTTAAGTCTCTTTTTAATTTCTTTAGGTTACTAACTATTGGTTTTAAATCAAAACATTCAATTCAATCTAATATAACTATCGGGCTTAACTCATATTGTTTATTTAGTGACTATCTATGTGAACTCTTAATCGAGAAGAGTTTACGATGATGGGTACGTGAATCTTAGAGGAATTTTACGAGTCTTGACCGATAATGAACTCGTGTTCCAATTTTCTTTGATTTTGTTTCATTATCCTTTGTTTCTTAATTTTCACTTAAGTCTCTTTTTAATTTCTTTATGTTACTAACTATTGGTTTTAAATCAAAACATTCAATTCAATCTAATATAACTATCGGGCTTAACTCATATTGTTTATTTAGTAACTATCTATGTGAACTCTTAATCGAGAAGAGTTTACGATGATGTGTACGTGAATCTTAGAGGAATTTTACGAGTCTTGACCGATAATGAACTCGTGTTCCAATTTTCTTTGATTTTGTTTCATTATCCTTTGTTTCTTAATTTTCACTTAAGTCTCTTTTTAATTTCTTTAGGTTACTAACTATTGGTTTTAAATCAAAACATTCAATTCAATCTAATATAACTATCGGGCTTAACTCATATTGTTTATTTAGTGACTATCTATGTGAACTCTTAATCGAGAAGAGTTTACGATGATGTGTACGTGAATCTTAGACGAATTTTACGAGTCTTGACCGATAATGAGATCGTGTTCCAATTTTCTGGGATTTTTTCATTATCCTTTGTTTCTTATTTTTCACTTAAGTCTCTATATAATTTCTTTATGTTACTAACTATTGGTTTTAAATCAAAACATTAAATTCAATCTAATATAACTATCGGGCTTAACTCATGTTGTTTATTTAGTAACTATGTATCTATGTGAACTCTTAATCGAGAAGAGTTTACGATGATGTGTACGTGAATCTTAGAGGAATTTTACGATTGTTGACCGATAATGAGCTCGTGTTCCAATTTTCTTGGATTTTTTCATTATCCTTTGTTTCTTATTTTTCACTTAAGTCTCTTTTTAATTTCTTTATGTTACTAACTATTGGTTTTAAATCAAAACATTCAATTCAATCTAATATAACTATCAGGCTTAACTCATATTGTTTATTTAGTAACTGTCTATGTGAACTCTTAATCGAGAAGAGTTTACGATAATGTGTACGTGAATCTTAGAGGAATTTTACGAGTCTTGACCGATAATGACCTCGTGTACCAATTTTCTTTGATTTTGTTTCATTATCCTTTGTTTCTTAATTTTCACTTAAGTCTCTTTTTAATTTCTTTAGGTTACTAACTATTGGTTTTAAATCAAAACATTCAATTCAATCTAATATAACTATCGGGCTTAACTCATATTGTTTATTTAGTGACTATCTGTGTGAACTCTTAATCGAGAAGAGTTTACGATGATGTTTACGTGAATGTTAAAGGAATTTTACGAGTCTTCACCGATAATGACCTCGTGTTCCAATTTTATTGGATTTTGTTTCATTATCCTTTGTTTCTTAATTTTCACTTAAGTCTCTATTTAATTTCTTTATGTTACTAATTATTGGTTTTAAATCAAAACATTAAATTCAATCTAATATAACTATCGGGCTTAACTCATGTTGTTTATTTAGTAACTATGTATCTATGTGAACTCTTAATCGAGTAGAGTTTACGATGATGTGTACGTGAATCTTAGAGGAATTTTACGATTGTTGACCGATAATGAGCTCGTGTTCCAATTTTCTTGGATTTTTTCATTATCCTTTGTTTCTTATTTTTCACTTAAGTCTCTTTTTAATTTCTTTATGTTACTAACTATTGGTTTTAAATCAAAACATTCAATTCAATCTAATATAACTATCAGGCTTAACTCATATTGTTTATTTAGTAACTGTCTATGTGAACTCTTAATCGAGAAGAGTTTACGATGATGTGTACGTGAATCTTAGAGGAATTTTAAGAGTCTTGACCGATAATGAACTCGTGTTCCAATTTTCTTTGATTTTGTTTCATTATCCTTTGTTTCTTAATTTTCACTTAAGTCTCTTTTTAATTTCATTAGGTTACTAACTATTGGTTTTAAATCAAAACATTCAATTCAATCTAATATAACTATCAGGCTTAACTCATATTGTTTATTTAGTGACTATCTATGTGAACTCTTAATCGAGAAGAGTTTACGATGATGTGTACGTGAATCTTAGAGGAATTTTACGAGTCTTGACCGATAATGAACTCGTGTTCCAATTTTCTTTGATTTTGTTTCATTATCCTTTGTTTCTTAATTTTCACTTAAGTCTCTTTTTAATTTCTTTATGTTACTAACTATTGGTTTTAAATCAAAACATTCAATTCAATCTAATATAACTATCGGGCTTAACTCATATTGTTTATTTAGTAACTATCTATGTGAACTCTTAATCGAGAAGAGTTTACGATGATGTGTACGTGAATCTTAGACGAATTTTACGAGTCTTGACCGATAATGAGATCGTGTTCCAATTTTCTTGGATTTTTTCATTATCCTTTGTTTCTTATTTTTCACTTAAGTCTCTATATAATTTCTTTATGTTACTAACTATTGGTTTTAAATCAAAACATTAAATTCAATCTAATATAACTATCGGGCTTAACTCATGTTGTTTATTTAGTAACTATGTATCTATGTGAACTCTTAATCGAGAAGAGTTTACGATGATGTGTACGTGAATCTTAGAGGAATTTTACGATTGTTGACCGATAATGAGCTCGTGTTCCAATTTTCTTGGATTTTTTCATTATCCTTTGTTTCTTATTTTTCACTTAAGTCTCTTTTTAATTTCTTTATGTTACTAACTATTGGTTTTAAATCAAAACATTCAATTCAATCTAATATAACTATCAGGCTTAACTCATATTGTTTATTTAGTAACTGTCTATGTGAACTCTTAATCGAGAAGAGTTTACGATGATGTGTACGTGTATCTTAGAGGAATTTTACGAGTCTTGACCGATAATGACCTCGTGTTCCAATTTTCTTTGATTTTGTTTCATTATCCTTTGTTTCTTAATTTTCACTTAAGTCTCTTTTTAATTTCTTTAGGTTACTAACTATTGGTTTTAAATCAAAACATTCAATTCAATCTAATATAACTATCGGGCTTAACTCATATTGTTTATTTAGTGACTATCTATGTGAACTCTTAATCGAGAAGAGTTTACGATGATGTGTACGTGAATCTTAGAGGAATTTTACGAGTCTTGACCGATAATGAACTCGTGTTCCAATTTTCTTTGATTTTGTTTCATTATCCTTTGTTTCTTAATTTTCACTTAAGTCTCTTTTTAATTTCTTTATGTTACTAACTATTGGTTTTAAATCAAAACATTCAATTCAATCTAATATAACTATCGGGCTTAACTCATATTGTTTATTTAGTAACTATCTATGTGAACTCTTAATCGAGAAGAGTTTACGATGATGTGTACGTGAATCTTAGACGAATTTTACGAGTCTTGACCGATAATGAGATCGTGTTCCAATTTTCTTGGATTTTTTCATTATCCTTTGTTTCTTATTTTTCACTTAAGTCTCTATATAATTTCTTTATGTTACTAACTATTGGTTTTAAATCAAAACATTAAATTCAATCTAATATAACTATCGGGCTTAACTCATGTTGTTTATTTAGTAACTATGTATCTATGTGAACTCTTAATCGAGAAGAGTTTACGATGATGTGTACGTGAATCTTAGAGGAATTTTACGATTGTTGACCGATAATGAGCTCGTGTTCCAATTTTCTTGGATTTTTTCATTATCCTTTGTTTCTTATTTTTCACTTAAGTCTCTTTTTAATTTCTTTATGTTACTAACTATTGGTTTTAAATCAAAACATTCAATTCAATCTAATATAACTATCAGGCTTAACTCATATTGTTTATTTAGTAACTGTCTATGTGAACTCTTAATCGAGAAGAGTTTACGATGATGTGTACGTGTATCTTAGAGGAATTTTACGAGTCTTGACCGATAATGACCTCGTGTTCCAATTTTCTTTGATTTTGTTTCATTATCCTTTGTTTCTTAATTTTCACTTAAGTCTCTTTTTAATTTCTTTAGGTTACTAACTATTGGTTTTAAATCAAAACATTCAATTCAATCTAATATAACTATCGGGCTTAACTCATATTGTTTATTTAGTGACTATCTATGTGAACTCTTAATCGAGAAGAGTTTACGATGATGTGTACGTGAATCTTAGAGGAATTTTACGAGTCTTGACCGATAATGAACTCGTGTTCCAATTTTCTTTGATTTTGTTTCATTATCCTTTGTTTCTTAATTTTCACTTAAGTCTCTTTTTAATTTCTTTAGGTTACTAACTATTGGTTTTAAATCAAAACATTCAATTCAATCTAATATAACTATCGGGCTTAACTCATATTGTTTATTTAGTGACTATCTATGTGAACTCTTAATCGAGAAGAGTTTACGATGATGTGTACGTGAATCTTAGACGAATTTTACGAGTCTTGACCGATAATGAGATCGTGTTCCAATTTTCTGGGATTTTTTCATTATCCTTTGTTTCTTATTTTTCACTTAAGTCTCTATATAATTTCTTTATGTTACTAACTATTGGTTTTAAATCAAAACATTAAATTCAATCTAATATAACTATCGGGCTTAACTCATGTTGTTTATTTAGTAACTATGTATCTATGTGAACTCTTAATCGAGAAGAGTTTACGATGATGTGTACGTGAATCTTAGAGGAATTTTACGATTGTTGACCGATAATGAGCTCGTGTTCCAATTTTCTGGGATTTTTTCATTATCCTTTGTTTCTTATTTTTCACTTAAGTCTCTTTTTAATTTCTTTATGTTACTAACTATTGGTTTTAAATCAAAACATTCAATTCAATCTAATATAACTATCAGGCTTAACTCATATTGTTTATTTAGTAACTGTCTATGTGAACTCTTAATCGAGAAGAGTTTACGATGATGTGTACGTGAATCTTAGAGGAATTTTACGATTGTTGACCGATAATGAGCTCGTGTTCCAATTTTCTTGGATTTTTTCATTATCCTTTGTTTCTTATTTTTCACTTAAGTCTCTTTTTAATTTCTTTATGTTACTAACTATTGGTTTTAAATCAAAACATTCAATTCAATCTAATATAACTATCAGGCTTAACTCATATTGTTTATTTAGTAACTGTCTATGTGAACTCTTAATCGAGAAGAGTTTACGATGATGTGTACGTGTATCTTAGAGGAATTTTACGAGTCTTGACCGATAATGACCTCGTGTTCCAATTTTCTTTGATTTTGTTTCATTATCCTTTGTTTCTTAATTTTCACTTAAGTCTCTTTTTAATTTCTTTAGGTTACTAACTATTGGTTTTAAATCAAAACATTCAATTCAATCTAATATAACTATCGGGCTTAACTCATATTGTTTATTTAGTGACTATCTATGTGAACTCTTAATCGAGAAGAGTTTACGATGATGTGTACGTGAATCTTAGACGAATTTTACGAGTCTTGACCGATAATTAGATCGTGTTCCAATTTTCTGGGATTTTTTCATTATCCTTTGTTTCTTATTTTTCACATAAGTCTCTATATAATTTCTTTATGTTACTAACTATTGGTTTTAAATCAAAACATTAAATTCAATCTAATATAACTATCGGGCTTAACTCATGTTGTTTATTTAGTAACTATGTATCTATGTGAACTCTTAATCGAGAAGAGTTTACGATGATGTGTACGTGAATCTTAGAGGAATTTTACGATTGTTGACCGATAATGAGCTCGTGTTCCAATTTTCTGGGATTTTTTCATTATCCTTTGTTTCTTATTTTTCACTTAAGTCTCTTTTTAATTTCTTTATGTTACTAACTATTGGTTTTAAATCAAAACATTCAATTCAATCTAATATAACTATCAGGCTTAACTCATATTGTTTATTTAGTAACTGTCTATGTGAACTCTTAATCGAGAAGAGTTTACGATGATGTGTACGTGAATCTTAGAGGAATTTTACGATTGTTGACCGATAATGAGCTCGTGTTCCAATTTTCTTGGATTTTTTCATTATCCTTTGTTTCTTATTTTTCACTTAAGTCTCTTTTTAATTTCTTTATGTTACTAACTATTGGTTTTAAATCAAAACATTCAATTCAATCTAATATAACTATCAGGCTTAACTCATATTGTTTATTTAGTAACTGTCTATGTGAACTCTTAATCGAGAAGAGTTTACGATGATGTGTACGTGTATCTTAGAGGAATTTTACGAGTCTTGACCGATAATGACCTCGTGTTCCAATTTTCTTTGATTTTGTTTCATTATCCTTTGTTTCTTAATTTTCACTTAAGTCTCTTTTTAATTTCTTTAGGTTACTAACTATTGGTTTTAAATCAAAACATTCAATTCAATCTAATATAACTATCGGGCTTAACTCATATTGTTTATTTAGTGACTATCTATGTGAACTCTTAATCGAGAAGAGTTTACGATGATGTGTACGTGAATCTTAGAGGAATTTTACGAGTCTTGACCGATAATGAACTCGTGTTCCAATTTTCTTTGATTTTGTTTCATTATCCTTTGTTTCTTAATTTTCACTTAAGTCTCTTTTTAATTTCTTTAGGTTACTAACTATTGGTTTTAAATCAAAACATTCAATTCAATCTAATATAACTATCGGGCTTAACTCATATTGTTTATTTAGTGACTATCTATGTGAACTCTTAATCGAGAAGAGTTTACGATGATGTGTACGTGAATCTTAGACGAATTTTACGAGTCTTGACCGATAATGAGATCGTGTTCCAATTTTCTTGGATTTTTTCATTATCCTTTGTTTCTTATTTTTCACTTAAGTCTCTATATAATTTCTTTATGTTACTAACTATTGGTTTTAAATCAAAACATTAAATTCAATCTAATATAACTATCGGGCTTAACTCATGTTGTTTATTTAGTAACTATGTATCTATGTGAACTCTTAATCGAGAAGAGTTTACGATGATGTGTACGTGAATCTTAGAGGAATTTTACGATTGTTGACCGATAATGAGCTCGTGTTCCAATTTTCATGGATTTTTTCATTATCCTTTGTTTCTTATTTTTCACTTAAGTCTCTTTTTAATTTCTTTATGTTACTAACTATTGGTTTTAAATCAAAACATTCAATTCAATCTAATATAACTATCAGGCTTAACTCATATTGTTTATTTAGTAACTGTCTATGTGAACTCTTAATCGAGAAGAGTTTACGATGATGTGTACGTGAATCTTAGACGAATTTTACGAGTCTTGACCGATAATGAGATCGTGTTCCAATTTTCTGGGATTTTTTCATTATCCTTTGTTTCTTATTTTTCACATAAGTCTCTATATAATTTCTTTATGTTACTAACTATTGGTTTTAAATCAAAACATTAAATTCAATCTAATATAACTATCGGGCTTAACTCATGTTGTTTATTTAGTAACTATGTATCTATGTGAACTCTTAATCGAGAAGAGTTTACGATGATGTGTACGTGAATCTTAGAGGAATTTTACGATTGTTGACCGATAATGAGCTCGTGTTCCAATTTTCTGGGATTTTTTCATTATCCTTTGTTTCTTATTTTTCACTTAAGTCTCTTTTTAATTTCTTTATGTTACTAACTATTGGTTTTAAATCAAAACATTCAATTCAATCTAATATAACTATCAGGCTTAACTCATATTGTTTATTTAGTAACTGTCTATGTGAACTCTTAATCGAGAAGAGTTTACGATGATGTGTACGTGAATCTTAGAGGAATTTTACGATTGTTGACCGATAATGAGCTCGTGTTCCAATTTTCTTGGATTTTTTCATTATCCTTTGTTTCTTATTTTTCACTTAAGTCTCTTTTTAATTTCTTTATGTTACTAACTATTGGTTTTAAATCAAAACATTCAATTCAATCTAATATAACTATCAGGCTTAACTCATATTGTTTATTTAGTAACTGTCTATGTGAACTCTTAATCGAGAAGAGTTTACGATGATGTGTACGTGTATCTTAGAGGAATTTTACGAGTCTTGACCGATAATGACCTCGTGTTCCAATTTTCTTTGATTTTGTTTCATTATCCTTTGTTTCTTAATTTTCACTTAAGTCTCTTTTTAATTTCTTTAGGTTACTAACTATTGGTTTTAAATCAAAACATTCAATTCAATCTAATATAACTATCGGGCTTAACTCATATTGTTTATTTAGTGACTATCTATGTGAACTCTTAATCGAGAAGAGTTTACGATGATGTGTACGTGAATCTTAGAGGAATTTTACGAGTCTTGACCGATAATGAACTCGTGTTCCAATTTTCTTTGATTTTGTTTCATTATCCTTTGTTTCTTAATTTTCACTTAAGTCTCTTTTTAATTTCTTTAGGTTACTAACTATTGGTTTTAAATCAAAACATTCAATTCAATCTAATATAACTATCGGGCTTAACTCATATTGTTTATTTAGTGACTATCTATGTGAACTCTTAATCGAGAAGAGTTTACGATGATGTGTACGTGAATCTTAGACGAATTTTACGAGTCTTGACCGATAATGAGATCGTGTTCCAATTTTCTGGGATTTTTTCATTATCCTTTGTTTCTTATTTTTCACTTAAGTCTCTATATAATTTCTTTATGTTACTAACTATTGGTTTTAAATCAAAACATTAAATTCAATCTAATATAACTATCGGGCTTAACTCATGTTGTTTATTTAGTAACTATGTATCTATGTGAACTCTTAATCGAGAAGAGTTTACGATGATGTGTACGTGAATCTTAGAGGAATTTTACGATTGTTGACCGATAATGAGCTCGTGTTCCAATTTTCATGGATTTTTTCATTATCCTTTGTTTCTTATTTTTCACTTAAGTCTCTTTTTAATTTCTTTATGTTACTAACTATTGGTTTTAAATCAAAACATTCAATTCAATCTAATATAACTATCAGGCTTAACTCATATTGTTTATTTAGTAACTATCTATGTGAACTCTTAATCGAGAAGAGTTTACGATGATGTGTACGTGAATCTTAGAGGAATTTTACGAGTCTTGACCGATAATGACCTCGTGTACCAATTTTCTTTGATTTTGTTTCATTATCCTTTGTTTCTTAATTTTCACTTAAGTCTCTTTTTAATTTCTTTAGGTTACTAACTATTGGTTTTAAATCAAAACATTCAATTCAATCTAATATAACTATCGGGCTTAACTCATATTGTTTATTTAGTGACTATCTATGTGAACTCTTAATCGAGAAGAGTTTACGATGATGTTTACGTGAATGTTAAAGGAATTTTACGAGTCTTCACCGATAATGACCTCGTGTTCCAATTTTATTGGATTTTGTTTCATTATCCTTTGTTTCTTAATTTTCACTTAAGTCTCTATTTAATTTCTTTATGTTACTAATTATTGGTTTTAAATCAAAACAATAAATTCAATCTAATATAACTATCGGGCTTAACTCATGTTGTTTATTTAGTAACTATGTATCTATGTGAACTCTTAATCGAGAAGAGTTTACGATGATGTGTACGTGAATCTTAGAGGAATTTTACGATTGTTGACCGATAATGAGCTCGTGTTCCAATTTTCTTGGATTTTTTCATTATCCTTTGTTTCTTATTTTTCACTTAAGTCTCTTTTTAATTTCTTTATGTTACTAACTATTGGTTTTAAATCAAAACATTCAATTCAATCTAATATAACTATCAGGCTTAACTCATATTGTTTATTTAGTAACTATCTATGTGAACTCTTAATCGAGAAGAGTTTACGATGATGTGTACGTGAATCTTAGACGAATTTTACGAGTCTTGACCGATAATGAACTCGTGTTCCAATTTTCTTTGATTTTGTTTCATTATCCTTTGTTTCTTAATTTTCACGTAAGTCTCTTTTTAATTTCTTTATGTTACTAACTATTGGTTTTAAATCAAAACATTCAATTCAATCTAATATAACTATCGGGCTTAACTCATATTGTTTATTTAGTAACTATCTATGTGAACTCTTAATCGAGAAGAGTTTACGATGATGTGTACGTGAATCTTAGACGAATTTTACGAGTCTTGACCGATAATGAAATCGTGTTCCAATTTTCTTGGATTTTTTCATTATCCTTTGTTTCTTATTTTTCACTTAAGTCTCTATATAATTTCTTTATGTTACTAACTATTGGTTTTAAATCAAAACATTAAATTCAATCTAATATAACTATCGGGCTTAACTCATGTTGTTTATTTAGTAACTATGTATCTATGTGAACTCTTAATCGAGAAGAGTTTACGATGATGTGTACGTGAATCTTAGAGGAATTTTACGATTGTTGACCGATAATGAGCTCGTGTTCCAATTTTCTTGGATTTTTTCATTATCCTTTGTTTCTTATTTTTCACTTAAGTCTCTTTTTAATTTCTTTATGTTACTAACTATTGGTTTTAAATCAAAACATTCAATTCAATCTAATATAACTATCAGGCTTAACTCATATTGTTTATTTAGTAACTGTCTATGTGAACTCTTAATCGAGAAGAGTTTACGATGATGTGTACGTGAATCTTAGAGGAATTTTACGAGTCTTGACCGATAATGAGCTCGTGTTCCAATTTTCTTGGATTTTTTCATTATCCTTTGTTTCTTATTTTTCACTTAAGTCTCTTTTTAATTTCTTTATGTTACTAACTATTGGTTTTAAATCAAAACATTCAATTCAATCTAATATAACTATCAGGCTTAACTCATATTGTTTATTTAGTAACTGTCTATGTGAACTCTTAATCGAGAAGAGTTTACGATGATGTGTACGTGAATCTTAGAGGAATTTTACGAGTCTTGACCGATAATGAGCTCGTGTTCCAATTTTCTTGGATTTTTTCATTACCCTTTGTTTCTTATTTTTCACTTAAGTCTCTTTTTAATTTCTTTATGTTACTAACTATTGGTTTTAAATCAAAACATTCAATTCAATCTAATATAACTATCAGGCTTAACTCATATTGTTTATTTAGTAACTATCTATGTGAACTCTTAATCGAGAAGAGTTTACGATGATGTGTACGTGAATCTTAGACGAATTTTACGAGTCTTGACCGATAATGAACTCGTGTTCCAATTTTCTTTGATTTTGTTTCATTATCCTTTGTTTCTTAATTTTCACGTAAGTCTCTTTTTAATTTCTTTATGTTACTAACTATTGGTTTTAAATCAAAACATTCAATTCAATCTAATATAACTATCGGGCTTAACTCATATTGTTTATTTAGTAACTATCTATGTGAACTCTTAATCGAGAAGAGTTTACGATGATGTGTACGTGAATCTTAGACGAATTTTACGAGTCTTGACCGATAATGAGATCGTGTTCCAATTTTCTTGGATTTTTTCATTATCCTTTGTTTCTTATTTTTCACTTAAGTCTCTATATAATTTCTTTATGTTACTAACTATTGGTTTTAAATCAAAACATTAAATTCAATCTAATATAACTATCGGGCTTAACTCATGTTGTTTATTTAGTAACTATGTATCTATGTGAACTCTTAATCGAGAAGAGTTTACGATGATGTGTACGTGAATCTTAGAGGAATTTTACGATTGTTGACCGATAATGAGCTTGTGTTCCAATTTTCTTGGATTTTTTCATTATCCTTTGTTTCTTATTTTTCACTTAAGTCTCTTTTTAATTTCTTTATGTTACTAACTATTGGTTTTAAATCAAAACATTCAATTCAATCTAATATAACTATCAGGCTTAACTCATATTGTTTATTTAGTAACTGTCTATGTGAACTCTTAATCGAGAAGAGTTTACGATGATGTGTACGTGAATCTTAGAGGAATTTTACGAGTCTTGACCGATAATGAACTCGTGTTCCAATTTTCTTTGATTTTGTTTCATTATCCTTTGTTTCTTAATTTTCACGTAAGTCTCTTTTTAATTTCTTTATGTTACTAACTATTGGTTTTAAATCAAAACATTCAATTCAATCTAATATAACTATCGGGCTTAACTCATATTCTTTATTTAAAAACTATCTATGTGAACTCTTAATCGAGAAGAGTTTACGATGATGTGTACGTGAATCTTAGACGAATTTTACGAGTCTTGACCGATAATGAAATCGTGTTCCAATTTTCTTGGATTTTTTCATTATCCTTTGTTTCTTATTTTTCACTTAAGTCTCTATATAATTTCTTTATGTTACTAAGTATTGGTTTTAAATCAAAACATTAAATTCAATCTAATATATCTATCGGGCTTAACTCATGTTGTTTATTTAGTAACTATGTATCTATGTGAACTCTTAATCGAGAAGAGTTTACGATGATGTGTACGTGAATCTTAGAGGAATTTTACGATTGTTGACCGATAATGAGCTCGTGTTCCAATTTTCTTGGATTTTTTCATTATCCTTTGTTTCTTATTTTTCACTTAAGTCTCTTTTTAATGTCTTTATGTTACTAACTATTGGTTTTAAATCAAAACATTCAATTCAATCTAATATAACTATCAGGCTTAACTCATATTGTTTATTTAGTAACTGTCTATGTGAACTCTTAATCGAGAAGAGTTTACGATGATGTGTACGTGAATCTTAGAGGAATTTTACGAGTCTTGACCGATAATGAGCTCGTGTTCCAATTTTCTTGGATTTTTTCATTATCCTTTGTTTCTTATTTTTCACTTAAGTCTCTTTTTAATTTCTTTATGTTACTAACTATTGGTTTTAAATCAAAACATTCAATTCAATCTAATATAACTATCAGGCTTAACTCATATTGTTTATTTAGTAACTGTCTATGTGAACTCTTAATCGAGAAGAGTTTACGATGATGTGTACGTGAATCTTAGAGGAATTTTACGAGTCTTGACCGATAATGAGCTCGTGTTCCAATTTTCTTGGATTTTTTCATTATCCTTTGTTTCTTATTTTTCACTTAAGTCTCTTTTTAATTTCTTTATGTTACTAACTATTGGTTTTAAATCAAAACATTCAATTCAATCTAATATAACTATCAGGCTTAACTCATATTGTTTATTTAGTAACTGTCTATGTGAACTCTTAATCGAGAAGAGTTTACGATGATGTGTACTTGTATCTTAGAGGAATTTTACGAGTCTTGACCGATAATGACCTCGTGTTCCAATTTTCTTTGATTTTGTTTCATTGTCCTTTGTTTCTTAATTTTCACTTAAGTGTCTTTTTAATTTCTTTAGGTTACTAACTATTGGTTTTAAATCAAAACATTCAATTCAATCTAATATAACTATCGGGCTTAACTCATATTGTTTATTTAGTGACTATCTATGTGAACTCTTAATCGAGAAGAGTTTACGATGATGTGTACGTGAATCTTAGAGGAATTTTACGAGTCTTGACCGATAATGAACTCGTGTTCCAATTTTCTTTGATTTTGTTTCATTATCCTTTGTTTCTTAATTTTCACTTAAGTCTCTTTTTAATTTCTTTATGTTACTAACTATTGGTTTTAAATCAAAACATTCAATTCAATCTAATATAACTATCGGGCTTAACTCATATTGTTTATTTAGTAACTATCTATGTGAACTCTTAACCGAGAAGAGTTTACGATGATGTGTACGTGAATCTTAGACGAATTTTACGAGTCTTGACCGATAATGAGATCGTGTTCCAATTTTCTTGGATTTTTTCATTATCCTTTGTTTCTTATTTTTCACTTAAGTCTCTATATAATTTCTTTATGTTACTAACTATTGGTTTTAAATCAAAACATTAAATTCAATCTAATATAACTATCGGGCTTAACTCATGTTGTTTATTTAGTAACTATGTATCTATGTGAACTCTTAATCGAGAAGAGTTTACGATGATGTGTACGTGAATCTTAGAGGAATTTTACGATTGTTGACCGATAATGAGCTTGTGTTCCAATTTTCTTGGATTTTTTCATTATCCTTTGTTTCTTATTTTTCACTTAAGTCTCCTTTTAATTTCTTTATGTTACTAACTATTGGTTTTAAATCAAAACATTCAATTCAATCTAATATAACTATCGGGCTTAACTCATGTTGTTTATTTAGTAACTGTCTATGTGAACTCTTAATCGAGAAGAGTTTACGATGATGTGTACGTGTATCTTAGAAGAATTTTACGAGTCTTGACCGATAATGACCTCGTGTTCCAATTTTCTTTGATTTTGTTTCATTATCCTTTGTTTCTTAATTTTCACTTAAGTCTCTTTTTAATTTCTTTAGGTTACTAACTATTGGTTTTAAATCAAAAAATTCAATTCAATATAATATAACTATCGGGCTTAACTCATATTGTTTATTTAGTGACTATCTATGTGAACTCTTAATCGAGAAGAGTTTACGATGATGTGTACGTGAATCTTAGAGGAATTTTACGAGTCTTGACCGATAATGAACTCGTGTTCCAATTTTCTTTTATTTTGTTTCATTATCCTTTGTTTCTTAATTTTCACTTAAGTCTCTTTTTAATTTCTTTATGTTACTAACTATTGGTTTTAAATCAAAACATTCAATTCAATCTAATATAACTATCGGGCTTAACTCATATTGTTTATTTAGTAACTATCTATGTGAACTCTTAATCGAGAAGAGTTTACGATGATGTGTACGTGAATCTTAGACGAATTTTACGAGTCTTGACCGATAATGAGATCGTGATCCAATTTTCTTGGATTTTTTCATTATCCTTTGTTTCTTATTTTTCACTTAAGTCTCTATATAATTTCTTTATGTTACTAACTATTGGTTTTAAATCAAAACATTAAATTCAATCTAATATAACTATCGGGCTTAACTCATGTTGTTTATTTAGTAACTATATATCTATGTGAACTCTTAATCGAGAAGAGTTTACGATGATGTGTACGTGAATCTTAGAGGAATTTTACGATTGTTGACCGATAATGAGCTCGTGTTCCAATTTTCTTGGATTTTTTCATTATCCTTTGTTTCTTATTTTTCACTTAAGTCTCTTTTTAATTTCTTTATGTTACTAACTATTGGTTTTAAATCAAAATATTCAATTCAATCTAATATAACTATCAGGCTTAACTCATATTGTTTTTTAGTAACTGTCTATGTGAACTCTTAATCGAGAAGAGTTTACGATGATGTGTACGTGAATCTTAGAGGAATTTTACGAGTCTTGACCGATAATGACCTCGTGTACCAATTTTCTTTGATTTTGTTTCATTATCCTTTGTTTCTTAATTTTCACTTAAGTCTCTTTTTAATTTCTTTAGGTTACTAACTAATGGTTTTAAATCAAAACATTCAATTCAATCTAATATAACTATCGGGCTTAACTCATATTGTTTATTTAGTGACTATCTATGTGAACTCTTAATCGAGAAGAGTTTACGATGATGTTTACGTGAATGTTAAAGGAATTTTACGAGTCTTCACCGATAATGACCTCGTGTTCCAATTTTATTGGATTTTGTTTCATTATCCTTTGTTTCTTAATTTTCACTTAAGTCTCTATTTAATTTCTTTATTTTACTAATTATTGGTTTTAAATCAAAACATTAAATTCAATCTAATATAACTATCGGGCTTAACTCATGTTGTTTATTTAGTAACTATGTATCTATGTGAACTCTTAATCGAGAAGAGTTTACGATGATGTGTACGTGAATCTTAGAGGAATTTTACGATTGTTGACCGATAATGAGCTCGTGTTCCAATTTTCTTGGATTTTTTCATTATCCTTTGTTTCTTATTTTTCACTTAAGTCTCTTTTTAATTTCTTTATGTTACTAACTATTGGTTTTAAATCAAAACATTCAATTCAATCTAATATAACTATCAGGCTTAACTCATATTGTTTATTTAGTAACTGTCTATGTGAACTCTTAATCGAGAAGAGTTTACGATGATGTGTACGTGAATCTTAGAGGAATTTTACGAGTCTTGACCGATAATGAACTCGTGTTCCAATTTTCTTTGATTTTGTTTCCTTATCCTTTGTTTCTTAATTTTCACGTAAGTCTCTTTTTAATTTCTTTATGTTACTAACTATTGGTTTTAAATCAAAACATTCAATTCAATCTAATATAACTATCGGGCTTAACTCATATTGTTTATTTAGTAACTATCTATGTGAACTCTTAATCGAGAAGAGTTTACGATGATGTGTACGTGAATCTTAGACGAATTTTACGAGTCTTGACCGATAATGAAATCGTGTTCCAATTTTCTTGGATTTTTTCATTATCCTTTGTTTCTTATTTTTCACTTAAGTCTCTATATAATTTCTTTATGTTACTAACTATTGGTTTTAAATCAAAACATTAAATTCAATCTAATATAACTATCGGGCTTAACTCATGTTGTTTATTTAGTAACTATGTATCTATGTGAACTCTTAATCGAGAAGAGTTTACGATGATGTGTACGTGAATCTTAGAGGAATTTTACGATTGTTGACCGATAATGAGCTCGTGTTCCAATTTTCTTGGATTTTTTCATTATCCTTTGTTTCTTATTTTTCACTTAAGTCTCTTTTTAATTTCTTTATGTTACTAACTATTGGTTTTAAATAAAAACATTCAATTCAATCTAATATAACTATCAGGCTTAACTCATATTGTTTATTTAGTAACTGTCTATGTGAACTCTTAATCGAGAAGAGTTTACGATGATGTGTACGTGAATCTTAGAGGAATTTTACGAGTCTTGACCGATAATGAGCTCGTGTTCCAATTTTCTTGGATTTTTTCATTATCCTTTGTTTCTTATTTTTCACTTAAGTCTCTTTTTAATTTCTTTATGTTACTAACTATTGGTTTTAAATCAAAACATTCAATTCAATCTAATATAACTATCAGGCTTAACTCATATTGTTTATTTAGTAACTGTCTATGTGAACTCTTAATCGAGAAGAGTTTACGATGATGTGTACGTGAATCTTAGAGGAATTTTACGAGTCTTGACCGATAATGAGCTCGTGTTCCAATTTTCTTGGATTTTTTCATTATCTTTTGTTTCTTATTTTTCACTTAAGTCTCTTATTAATTTCTTTATGTTACTAACTATTGGTTTTAAATCAAAACATTCAATTCAATCTAATATAACTATCAGGCTTAACTCATATTGTTTATTTAGTAACTGTCTATGTGAACTCTTAATCGAGAAGAGTTTACGATGATGTGTACGTGAATCTTAGAGGAATTTTACGAGTCTTGACCGATAATGAGCTCGTGTTCCAATTTTCTTGGATTTTTTCATTATCCTTTGTTTCTTATTTTTCACTTAAGTCTCTTTTTAATTTCTTTATGTTACTAACTATTGGTTTTAAATCAAAACATTCAATTCAATCTAATATAACTATCAGGCTTAACTCATATTGTTTATTTAGTAACTGTCTATGTGAACTCTTAATCGAGAAGAGTTTACGATGATGTGTACGTGTATCTTAGAGGAATTTTACGAGTCTTGACCGATAATGACCTCGTGTTCCAATTTTCTTTGATTTTGTTTCATTATCCTTTGTTTCTTAATTTTCACTTAAGTCTCTTTTTAATTTCTTTAGGTTACTAACTATTGGTTTTAAATCAAAACATTCAATTCAATCTAATATAACTATCGGACTTAACTCATATTGTTTATTTAGTGACTATCTATGTGAACTCTTAATCGAGAAGAGTTTACGATGATGTGTACGTGAATCTTAGAGGAATTTTACGAGTCTTGACCGATAATGAACTCGTGTTCCAATTTTCTTTGATTTTGTTTCATTATCCTTTGTTTCTTAATTTTCACTTAAGTCTCTTTTTAATTTCTTTATGTTACTAACTATTGGTTTTAAATCAAAACATTCAATTCAATCTAATATAACTATCGGGCTTAACTCATATTGTTTATTTAGTAACTATCTATGTGAACTCTTAATCGAGAAGAGTTTACGATGATGTGTACGTGAATCTTAGACGAATTTTACGAGTCTTGACCGATAATGAGATCGTGTTCCAATTTTCTTGGATTTTTTCATTATCCTTTGTTTCTTATTTTTCACTTAAGTCTCTATATAATTTCTTTATGTTACTAACTATTGGTTTTAAATCAAAACATTAAATTCAATCTAATATAACTATCGGGCTTAACTCATGTTGTTTATTTAGTAACTATGTATCTATGTGAACTCTTAATCGAGAAGAGTTTACGATGATGTGTACGTGAATCTTAGAGGAATTTTACGATTGTTGACCGATAATGAGCTCGTGTTCCAATTTTCTTGGATTTTTTCATTATCCTTTGTTTCTTATTTTTCACTTAAGTCTCTTTTTAATTTCTTTATGTTACTAACTATTGGTTTTAAATCAAAACATTCAATTCAATCTAATATAACTATCAGGCTTAACTCATATTGTTTATTTAGTAACTGTCTATGTGAACTCTTAATCGAGAAGAGTTTACGATGATGTGTACGTGTATCTTAGAGGAATTTTACGAGTCTTGACCGATAATGACCTCGTGTTCCAATTTTCTTTGATTTTGTTTCATTATCCTTTGTTTCTTAATTTTCACTTAAGTCTCTTTTTAAATTCTTTATGTTACTAACTATTGGTTTTAAATCAAACCATTCAACTCAATCTAATATAACTATCTGGCTTAATTCATATTGTTTATTTAGTAACTATCTATGTGAACTCTTAATCGAGAAGAGTTTACGATGATGTGTACGTGAATCTTAGACGGATTTTACGAGTCTTGACCGATAATGAAATCGTGTTCCAATTTTCTTGGATTTTTTCATTATCCTTTGTTTCTTATTTTTCACTTAAGTCTCTATATAATTTCTTTATGTTACTAACTATTGGTTTTAAATCAAAACATTAAATTCAATCTAATATAACTATCGGGCTAAACTCATGTTGTTTATTTAGTAACTATGTATCTATGTGAACTCTTAATCGAGAAGAGTTTACGATGATGTGTACGTGAATCTTAGAGGAATTTTACGATTGTTGACCGATAATGAGCTCGTGTTCCAATTTTCTTGGATTTTTTCATTATCCTTTGTTTCTTATTTTTCACTTAAGTCTCTTTTTAATTTCTTTATGTTACTAACTATTGGTTTTAAATCAAAACATTCAATTCAATCTAATATAATTATCAGGCTTAACTCATATTGTTTTTTAGTAACTGTCTATGTGAACTTTTAATCGAGAAGAGTTTACGATGATGTGTACGTGAATCTTAGAGGAATTTTACGAGTCTTGACCGATAATGACCTCGTGTACCAATTTTCTTTGATTTTGTTTCATTATCCTTTGTTTCTTAATTTTCACTTAAGTCTCTTTTTAATTTCTTTAGGTTACTAACTATTGGTTTTAAATCAAAACATTCAATTCAATCTAATATAACTATCGGGCTTAACTCATATTGTTTATTTAGTGACTATCTATGTGAACTCTTAATCGAGAAGAGTTTACGATGATGTGTACGTGAATCTTAGACGAATTTTACGAGTCTTGACCGATAATGAAATCGTGTTCCAATTTTTTTGGATTTTGTTTCATTATCCTTTGTTTCTTATTTTTCACTTAAGTCTCTATATAATTTCTTTATGTTACTAACTATTGGTTTTAAATCAAAACATTAAATTCAATCTAATATAACTATCGGGCTTAACTCATGTTGTTTATTTAGTAACTATGTATCTATGTGAACTCTTAATCGAGAACAGTTTACGATGATGTGTACGTGAATCTTAGAGGAATTTTACGATTGTTGACCGATAATGAGCTCGTGTTCCAATTTTCTTGGATTTTTTCATTATCCTTTGTTTCTTATTTTTCACTTAAGTCTCTTTTTAATTTCTTTATGTTACTAACTATTGGTTTTAAATCAAAACATTCAATTCAATCTAATATAACTATCAGGCTTAACTCATATTGTTTATTTAGTAACTATGTATCTATGTGAACTCTTAATCGAGAACAGTTTACGATGATGTGTACGTGAATCTTAGAGGAATTTTACGATTGTTGACCGATAATGAGCTCGTGTTCCAATTTTCTTGGATTTTTTCATTATCCTTTGTTTCTTATTTTTCACTTAAGTCTCTTTTTAATTTCTTTATGTTACTAACTATTGGTTTTAAATCAAAACATTCAATTCAATCTAATATAACTATCAGGCTTAACTCATATTGTTTATTTAGTAACTGTCTATGTGAACTCTTAATCGAGAAGAGTTTACGATGATGTGTACGTGAATCTTAGAGGAATTTTACGAGTCTTGACCGATAATGAGCTCGTGTTCCAATTTTCTTGGATTTTTTCATTATCCTTTGTTTCTTATTTGTCACTTAAGTCTCTTTTTAATTTCTTTATGTTACTAACTATTGGTTTTAAATCAAAACATTTAATTCAATCTAATATAACTATCGGGCGTAACTCATATTGTTTATTTAGTAACTATCTATGTGAACTCTTAATCGAGAAGAGTTTACGATGATGTGTACGTGAATCTTAGAGGAATTTTACGAGTCTTGACCGATAATGAACTCGTGTTCCAATTTTCTTTGATTTTGTTTCATTATCCTTTGTTTCTTAATTTTCACGTAAGTCTCTTTTTAATTTCTTTATGTTACTAACTATTGGTTTTAAATCAAAACATTCAATTCAATCTAATATAACTATCGGGCTTAACTCATATTGTTTATTTAGTGACTATCTCTGTGAACTCTTAATCGAGAAGAGTTTACGATGATGTGTACGTGAATCTTAGAGGAATTTTACGAGTCTTGACCGATAATGAACTCGTGTTCCAATTTTCTTTGATTTTGTTTCATTATCCTTTGTTTCTTAATTTTCACTTAAGTCTCTTTTTAATTTCTTTATGTTACTAACTATTGGTTTTAAATCAAAACATTCAATTCAATCTAATATAACTATCGGGCTTAACTCATATTGTTTATTTAGTAACTATCTATGTGAACTCTTAACCGAGAAGAGTTTACGATGATGTGTACGTGAATCTTAGACGAATTTTACGAGTCTTGACCGATAATGAGATCGTGTTCCAATTTTCTTGGATTTTTTCATTATCCTTTGTTTCTTATTTTTCACTTAAGTCTCTATATAATTTCTTTATGTTACTAACTATTGGTTTTAAATCAAAACATTAAATTCAATCTAATATAACTATCGGGCTTAACTCATGTTGTTTATTTAGTAACTATGTATCTATGTGAACTCTTAATCGAGAAGAGTTTACGATGATGTGTACGTGAATCTTAGAGGAATTTTACGATTGTTGACCGATAATGAGCTTGTGTTCCAATTTTCTTGGATTTTTTCATTATCCTTTGTTTCTTATTTTTCACTTAAGTCTCTTTTTAATTTCTTTATGTTACTAACTATTGGTTTTAAATCAAAACATTCAATTCAATCTAATATAACTATCGGGCTTAACTCATGTTGTTTATTTAGTAACTGTCTATGTGAACTCTTAATCGAGAAGAGTTTACGATGATGTGTACGTGTATCTTAGAAGAATTTTACGAGTCTTGACCGATAATGACCTCGTGTTCCAATTTTCTTTGATTTTGTTTCATTATCCTTTGTTTCTTAATTTTCACTTAAGTCTCTTTTTAATTTCTTTAGGTTACTAACTATTGGTTTTAAATCAATACATTCAATTCAATATAATATAACTATCGGGCTTAACTCATATTGTTTATTTAGTGACTATCTATGTGAACTCTTAATCGAGAAGAGTTTACGATGATGTGTACGTGAATCTTAGAGGAATTTTACGAGTCTTGACTGATAATGAACTCGTGTTCCAATTTTCTTTGATTTTGTTTCATTATCCTTTGTTTCTTAATTTTCACTTAAGTCTCTTTTTAATTTCTTTATGTTACTAACTATTGGTTTTAAATCAAAACATTCAATTCAATCTAATATAACTATCGGGCTTAACTCATATTGTTTATTTAGTAACTATCTATGTGAACTCTTAATCGAGAAGAGTTTACGATGATGTGTACGTGAATCTTAGACGAATTTTACGAGTCTTGACCGATAATGAGATCGTGATCCAATTTTCTTGGATTTTTTCATTATCCTTTGTTTCTTATTTTTCACTTAAGTCTCTATATAATTTCTTTATGTTACTAACTATTGGTTTTAAATCAAAACATTAAATTCAATCTAATATAACTATCGGGCTTAACTCATATTGTTTATTTAGTAACTATATATCTATGTGAACTCTTAATCGAGAAGAGTTTACGATGATGTGTACGTGAATCTTAGAGGAATTTTACGATTGTTGACCGATAATGAGCTCGTGTTCCAATTTTCTTGGATTTTTTCATTATCTTTTGTTTCTTATTTTTCACTTAAGTCTCTTATTAATTTCTTTATGTTACTAACTATTGGTTTTAAATCAAAACATTCAATTCAATCTAATATAACTATCAGGCTTAACTCATATTGTTTATTTAGTAACTGTCTATGTGAACTCTTAATCGAGAAGAGTTTACGATGATGTGTACGTGAATCTTAGAGGAATTTTACGAGTCTTGACCGATAATGAGCTCGTGTTCCAATTTTCTTGGATTTTTTCATTATCCTTTGTTTCTTATTTTTCACTTAAGTCTCTTTTTAATTTCTTTATGTTACTAACTATTGGTTTTAAATCAAAACATTCAATTCAATCTAATATAACTATCAGGCTTAACTCATATTGTTTATTTAGTAACTGTCTATGTGAACTCTTAATCGAGAAGAGTTTACGATGATGTGTACGTGTATCTTAGAGGAATTTTACGAGTCTTGACCGATAATGACCTCGTGTTCCAATTTTCTTTGATTTTGTTTCATTATCCTTTGTTTCTTAATTTTCACTTAAGTCTCTTTTTAATTTCTTTAGGTTACTAACTATTGGTTTTAAATCAAAACATTCAATTCAATCTAATATAACTATCGGACTTAACTCATATTGTTTATTTAGTGACTATCTATGTGAACTCTTAATCGAGAAGAGTTTACGATGATGTGTACGTGAATCTTAGAGGAATTTTACGAGTCTTGACCGATAATGAACTCGTGTTCCAATTTTCTTTGATTTTGTTTCATTATCCTTTGTTTCTTAATTTTCACTTAAGTCTTTTTTTAATTTCTTTATGTTACTAACTATTGGTTTTAAATCAAAACATTCAATTCAATCTAATATAACTATCGGGCTTAACTCATATTGTTTATTTAGTAACTATCTATGTGAACTCTTAATCGAGAAGAGTTTACGATGATGTGTACGTGAATCTTAGACGAATTTTACGAGTCTTGACCGATAATGAGATCGTGTTCCAATTTTCTTGGATTTTTTCATTATCCTTTGTTTCTTATTTTTCACTTAAGTCTCTATATAATTTCTTTATGTTACTAACTATTGGTTTTAAATCAAAACATTAAATTCAATCTAATATAACTATCGGGCTTAACTCATGTTGTTTATTTAGTAACTATGTATCTATGTGAACTCTTAATCGAGAAGAGTTTACGATGATGTGTACGTGAATCTTAGAGGAATTTTACGATTGTTGACCGATAATGAGCTCGTGTTCCAATTTTCTTGGATTTTTTCATTATCCTTTGTTTCTTATTTTTCACTTAAGTCTCTTTTTAATTTCTTTATGTTACTAACTATTGGTTTTAAATCAAAACATTCAATTCAATCTAATATAACTATCAGGCTTAACTCATATTGTTTATTTAGTAACTGTCTATGTGAACTCTTAATCGAGAAGAGTTTACGATGATGTGTACGTGTATCTTAGAGGAATTTTACGAGTCTTGACCGATAATGACCTCGTGTTCCAATTTTCTTTGATTTTGTTTCATTATCCTTTGTTTCTTAATTTTCACTTAAGTCTCTTTTTAATTTCTTTAGGTTACTAACTATTGGTTTTAAATCAAAACATTCAATTCAATCTAATATAACTATCGGGCTTAACTCATATTGTTTATTTAGTGACTATCTATGTGAACTCTTAATCGAGAAGAGTTTACGATGATGTGTACGTGAATCTTAGAGGAATTTTACGAGTCTTGACCGATAATGAACTCGTGTTCCAATTTTCTTTGATTTTGTTTCATTATCCTTTGTTTCTTAATTTTCACTTAAGTCTCTTTTTAAATTCTTTATGTTACTAACTATTGGTTTTAAATCAAACCATTCAACTCAATCTAATATAACTATCTGGCTTAATTCATATTGTTTATTTAGTAACTATCTATGTGAACTCTTAATCGAGAAGAGTTTACGATGATGTGTACGTGAATCTTAGACGGATTTTACGAGTCTTGACCGATAATGAAATCGTGTTCCAATTTTCTTGGATTTTTTCATTATCCTTTGTTTCTTATTTTTCACTTAAGTCTCTATATAATTTCTTTATGTTACTAACTATTGGTTTTAAATCAAAACATTAAATTCAATCTAATATAACTATCGGGCTTAACTCATGTTGTTTATTTAGTAACTATGTATCTATGTGAACTCTTAATCGAGAAGAGTTTACGATGATGTGTACGTGAATCTTAGAGGAATTTTACGATTGTTGACCGATAATGAGCTCGTGTTCCAATTTTCTTGGATTTTTTCATTATCCTTTGTTTCTTATTTTTCACTTAAGTCTCTTTTTAATTTCTTTATGTTACTAACTATTGGTTTTAAATCAAAACATTCAATTCAATCTAATATAATTATCAGGCTTAACTCATATTGTTTTTTAGTAACTGTCTATGTGAACTCTTAATCGAGAAGAGTTTACGATGATGTGTACGTGAATCTTAGAGGAATTTTACGAGTCTTGACCGATAATGACCTCGTGTACCAATTTTCTTTGATTTTGTTTCATTATCCTTTGTTTCTTAAATTTCACTTAAGTCTCTTTTTAATTTCTTTAGGTTACTAACTATTGGTTTTAAATCAAAACATTCAATTCAATCTAATATAACTATCGGGCTTAACTCATATTGTTTATTTAGTGACTATCTATGTGAACTCTTAATCGAGAAGAGTTTACGATGATGTGTACGTGAATCTTAGACGAATTTTACGAGTCTTGACCGATAATGAAATCGTGTTCCAATTTTTTTGGATTTTGTTTCATTATCCTTTGTTTCTTATTTTTCACTTAAGTCTCTATATAATTTCTTTATGTTACTAACTATTGGTTTTAAATCAAAACATTAAATTCAATCTAATATAACTATCGGGCTTAACTCATGTTGTTTATTTAGTAACTATGTATCTATGTGAACTCTTAATCGAGAACAGTTTACGATGATGTGTACGTGAATCTTAGAGGAATTTTACGATTGTTGACCGATAATGAGCTCGTGTTCCAATTTTCTTGGATTTTTTCATTATCCTTTGTTTCTTATTTTTCACTTAAGTCTCTTTTTAATTTCTTTATGTTACTAACTATTGGTTTTAAATCAAAACATTCAATTCAATCTAATATGACTATCAGGCTTAACTCATATTGTTTATTTAGTAACTGTCTATGTGAACTCTTAATCGAGAAGAGTTTACGATGATGTGTACGTGAATCTTAGAGGAATTTTACGAGTCTTGACCGATAATGAGCTCGTGTTCCAATTTTCTTGGATTTTTTCATTATCCTTTGTTTCTTATTTGTCACTTAAGTCTCTTTTTAATTTCTTTATGTTACTAACTATTGGTTTTAAATCAAAACATTTAATTCAATCTAATATAACTATCGGGCGTAACTCATATTGTTTATTTAGTAACTATCTATGTGAACTCTTAATCGAGAAGAGTTTACGATGATGTGTACGTGAATCTTAGAGGAATTTTACGAGTCTTGACCGATAATGAACTCGTGTTCCAATTTTCTTTGATTTTGTTTCATTATCCTTTGTTTCTTAATTTTCACGTAAGTCTCTTTTTAATTTCTTTATGTTACTAACTATTGGTTTTAAATCAAAACATTCAATTCAATCTAATATAACTATCGGGCTTAACTCATATTGTTTATTTAGTGACTATCTATGTGAACTCTTAATCGAGAAGAGTTTACGATGATGTGTACGTGAATCTTAGAGGAATTTTACGAGTCTTGACCGATAATGAACTCGTGTTCCAATTTTCTTTGATTTTGTTTCATTATCCTTTGTTTCTTAATTTTCACTTAAGTCTCTTTTTAATTTCTTTATGTTACTAACTATTGGTTTTAAATCAAAACATTCAATTCAATCTAATATAACTATCGGGCTTAACTCATATTGTTTATTTAGTAACTATCTATGTGAACTCTTAACCGAGAAGAGTTTACGATGATGTGTACGTGAATCTTAGACGAATTTTACGAGTCTTGACCGATAATGAGATCGTGTTCCAATTTTCTTGGATTTTTTCATTATCCTTTGTTTCTTATTTTTCACTTAAGTCTCTATATAATTTCTTTATGTTACTAACTATTGGTTTTAAATCAAAACATTAAATTCAATCTAATATAACTATCGGGCTTAACTCATGTTGTTTATTTAGTAACTATGTATCTATGTGAACTCTTAATCGAGAAGAGTTTACGATGATGTGTACGTGAATCTTAGAGGAATTTTACGATTGTTGACCGATAATGAGCTTGTGTTCCAATTTTCTTGGATTTTTTCATTATCCTTTGTTTCTTATTTTTCACTTAAGTCTCTTTTTAATTTCTTTATGTTACTAACTATTGGTTTTAAATCAAAACATTCAATTCAATCTAATATAACTATCGGGCTTAACTCATGTTGTTTATTTAGTAACTGTCTATGTGAACTCTTAATCGAGAAGAGTTTACGATGATGTGTACGTGTATCTTAGAAGAATTTTACGAGTCTTGACCGATAATGACCTCGTGTTCCAATTTTCTTTGATTTTGTTTCATTATCCTTTGTTTCTTAATTTTCACTTAAGTCTCTTTTTAATTTCTTTAGGTTACTAACTATTGGTTTTAAATCAATACATTCAATTCAATATAATATAACTATCGGGCTTAACTCATATTGTTTATTTAGTGACTATCTATGTGAACTCTTAATCGAGAAGAGTTTACGATGATGTGTACGTGAATCTTAGAGGAATTTTACGAGTCTTGACCGATAATGAACTCGTGTTCCAATTTTCTTTGATTTTGTTTCATTATCCTTTGTTTCTTAATTTTCACTTAAGTCTCTTTTTAATTTCTTTATGTTACTAACTATTGGTTTTAAATCAAAACATTCAATTCAATCTAATATAACTATCGGGCTTAACTCATATTGTTTATTTAGTAACTATCTATGTGAACTCTTAATCGAGAAGAGTTTACGATGATGTGTACGTGAATCTTAGACGAATTTTACGAGTCTTGACCGATAATGAGATCGTGATCCAATTTTCTTGGATTTTTTCATTATCCTTTGTTTCTTATTTTTCACTTAAGTCTCTATATAATTTCTTTATGTTACTAACTATTGGTTTTAAATCAAAACATTAAATTCAATCTAATATAACTATCGGGCTTAACTCATGTTGTTTATTTAGTAACTATATATCTATGTGAACTCTTAATCGAGAAGAGTTTACGATGATGTGTACGTGAATCTTAGAGGAATTTTACGATTGTTGACCGATAATGAGCTCGTGTTCCAATTTTCTTGGATTTTTTCATTATCCTTTGTTTCTTATTTTTCACTTAAGTCTCTTTTTAATTTCTTTATGTTACTAACTATTGGTTTTAAATCAAAACATTCAATTCAATCTAATATAACTATCAGGCTTAACTCATATTGTTTTTTAGTAACTGTCTATGTGAACTCTTAATCGAGAAGAGTTTACGATGATGTGTACGTGAATCTTAGAGGAATTTTACGAGTCTTGACCGATAATGACCTCGTGTACCAATTTTCTTTGATTTTGTTTCATTATCCTTTGTTTCTTAATTTTCACTTAAGTCTCTTTTTAATTTCTTTAGGTTACTAACTAATGGTTTTAAATCAAAACATTCAATTCAATCTAATATAACTATCGGGCTTAACTCATATTGTTTATTTAGTGACTATCTATGTGGACTCTTAATCGAGAAGAGTTTACGATGATGTTTACGTGAATGTTAAAGGAATTTTACGAGTCTTCACCGATAAAGACCTCGTGTTCCAATTTTATTGGATTTTGTTTCATTATCCTTTGTTTCTTAATTTTCACTTAAGTCTCTATTTAATTTCTTTATGTTACTAATTATTGGTTTTAAATCAAAACATTAAATTCAATCTAATATAACTATCGGGCTTAACTCATGTTGTTTATTTAGTAACTATGTATCTATGTGAACTCTTAATCGAGAAGAGTTTACGATGATGTGTACGTGAATCTTAGAGGAATTTTACGATTGTTGACCGATAATGAGCTCGTGTTCCAATTTTCTTGGATTTTTTCATTATCCTTTGTTTCTTATTTTTCACTTAAGTCTCTTTTTAATTTCTTTATGTTACTAACTATTGGTTTTAAATCAAAACATTCAATTCAATCTAATATAACTATCAGGCTTAACTCATATTGTTTATTTAGTAACTGTCTATGTGAACTCTTAATCGAGAAGAGTTTACGATGATGTGTACGTGAATCTTAGAGGAATTTTACGAGTCTTGACCGATAATGAACTCGTGTTCCAATTTTCTTTGATTTTGTTTCCTTATCCTTTGTTTCTTAATTTTCACGTAAGTCTCTTTTTAATTTCTTTATGTTACTAACTATTGGTTTTAAATCAAAACATTCAATTCAATCTAATATAACTATCGGGCTTAACTCATATTGTTTATTTAGTAACTATCTATGTGAACTCTTAATCGAGAAGAGTTTACGATGATGTGTACGTGAATCTTAGACGAATTTTACGAGTCTTGACCGATAATGAACTCGTGTTCCAATTTTCTTTGATTTTGTTTCATTATCCTTTGTTTCTTAATTTTCACGTAAGTCTCTTTTTAATTTCTTTATGTTACTAACTATTGGTTTTAAATCAAAACATTCAATTCAATCTAATATAACTATCGGGCTTAACTCATATTGTTTATTTAGTGACTATCTATGTGAACTCTTAATCGAGAAGAGTTTACGATGATGTGTACGTGAATCTTAGAGGAATTTTACGAGTCTTGACCGATAATGAACTCGTGTTCCAATTTTCTTTGATTTTGTTTCATTATCCTTTGTTTCTTAATTTTCACTTAAGTCTCTTTTTAATTTCTTTATGTTACTAACTATTGGTTTTAAATCAAAACATTCAATTCAATCTAATATAACTATCGGGCTTAACTCATATTGTTTATTTAGTAACTATCTATGTGAACTCTTAACCGAGAAGAGTTTACGATGATGTGTACGTGAATCTTAGACGAATTTTACGAGTCTTGACCGATAATGAGATCGTGTTCCAATTTTCTTGGATTTTTTCATTATCCTTTGTTTCTTATTTTTCACTTAAGTCTCTATATAATTTCTTTATGTTACTAACTATTGGTTTTAAATCAAAACATTAAATTCAATCTAATATAACTATCGGGCTTAACTCATGTTGTTTATTTAGTAACTATGTATCTATGTGAACTCTTAATCGAGAAGAGTTTACGATGATGTGTACGTGAATCTTAGAGGAATTTTACGATTGTTGACCGATAATGAGCTTGTGTTCCAATTTTCTTGGATTTTTTCATTATCCTTTGTTTCTTATTTTTCACTTAAGTCTCTTTTTAATTTCTTTATGTTACTAACTATTGGTTTTAAATCAAAACATTCAATTCAATCTAATATAACTATCGGGCTTAACTCATGTTGTTTATTTAGTAACTGTCTATGTGAACTCTTAATCGAGAAGAGTTTACGATGATGTGTACGTGTATCTTAGAAGAATTTTACGAGTCTTGACCGATAATGACCTCGTGTTCCAATTTTCTTTGATTTTGTTTCATTATCCTTTGTTTCTTAATTTTCACTTAAGTCTCTTTTTAATTTCTTTAGGTTACTAACTATTGGTTTTAAATCAATACATTCAATTCAATATAATATAACTATCGGGCTTAACTCATATTGTTTATTTAGTGACTATCTATGTGAACTCTTAATCGAGAAGAGTTTACGATGATGTGTACGTGAATCTTAGAGGAATTTTACGAGTCTTGACCGATAATGAACTCGTGTTCCAATTTTCTTTGATTTTGTTTCATTATCCTTTGTTTCTTAATTTTCACTTAAGTCTCTTTTTAATTTCTTTATGTTACTAACTATTGGTTTTAAATCAAAACATTCAATTCAATCTAATATAACTATCGGGCTTAACTCATATTGTTTATTTAGTAACTATCTATGTGAACTCTTAATCGAGAAGAGTTTACGATGATGTGTACGTGAATCTTAGACGAATTTTACGAGTCTTGACCGATAATGAGATCGTGATCCAATTTTCTTGGATTTTTTCATTATCCTTTGTTTCTTATTTTTCACTTAAGTCTCTATATAATTTCTTTATGTTACTAACTATTGGTTTTAAATCAAAACATTAAATTCAATCTAATATAACTATCGGGCTTAACTCATGTTGTTTATTTAGTAACTATATATCTATGTGAACTCTTAATCGAGAAGAGTTTACGATGATGTGTACGTGAATCTTAGAGGAATTTTACGATTGTTGACCGATAATGAGCTCGTGTTCCAATTTTCTTGGATTTTTTCATTATCCTTTGTTTCTTATTTTTCACTTAAGTCTCTTTTTAATTTCTTTATGTTACTAACTATTGGTTTTAAATCAAAACATTCAATTCAATCTAATATAACTATCAGGCTTAACTCATATTGTTTTTTAGTAACTGTCTATGTGAACTCTTAATCGAGAAGAGTTTACGATGATGTGTACGTGAATCTTAGAGGAATTTTACGAGTCTTGACCGATAATGACCTCGTGTACCAATTTTCTTTGATTTTGTTTCATTATCCTTTGTTTCTTAATTTTCACTTAAGTCTCTTTTTAATTTCTTTAGGTTACTAACTAATGGTTTTAAATCAAAACATTCAATTCAATCTAATATAACTATCGGGCTTAACTCATATTGTTTATTTAGTGACTATCTATGTGGACTCTTAATCGAGAAGAGTTTACGATGATGTTTACGTGAATGTTAAAGGAATTTTACGAGTCTTCACCGATAAAGACCTCGTGTTCCAATTTTATTGGATTTTGTTTCATTATCCTTTGTTTCTTAATTTTCACTTAAGTCTCTATTTAATTTCTTTATGTTACTAATTATTGGTTTTAAATCAAAACATTAAATTCAATCTAATATAACTATCGGGCTTAACTCATGTTGTTTATTTAGTAACTATGTATCTATGTGAACTCTTAATCGAGAAGAGTTTACGATGATGTGTACGTGAATCTTAGAGGAATTTTACGATTGTTGACCGATAATGAGCTCGTGTTCCAATTTTCTTGGATTTTTTCATTATCCTTTGTTTCTTATTTTTCACTTAAGTCTCTTTTTAATTTCTTTATGTTACTAACTATTGGTTTTAAATCAAAACATTCAATTCAATCTAATATAACTATCAGGCTTAACTCATATTGTTTATTTAGTAACTGTCTATGTGAACTCTTAATCGAGAAGAGTTTACGATGATGTGTACGTGAATCTTAGAGGAATTTTACGAGTCTTGACCGATAATGAACTCGTGTTCCAATTTTCTTTGATTTTGTTTCCTTATCCTTTGTTTCTTAATTTTCACGTAAGTCTCTTTTTAATTTCTTTATGTTACTAACTATTGGTTTTAAATCAAAACATTCAATTCAATCTAATATAACTATCGGGCTTAACTCATATTGTTTATTTAGTAACTATCTATGTGAACTCTTAATCGAGAAGAGTTTACGATGATGTGTACGTGAATCTTAGACGAATTTTACGAGTCTTGACCGATAATGAAATCGTGTTCCAATTTTCTTGGATTTTTTCATTATCCTTTGTTTCTTATTTTTCACTTAAGTCTCTATATAATTTCTTTATGTTACTAACTATTGGTTTTAAATCAAAACATTAAATTCAATCTAATATAACTATCGGGCTTAACTCATGTTGTTTATTTAGTAACTATGTATCTATGTGAACTCTTAATCGAGAAGAGTTTACGATGATGTGTACGGAATCTTAGAGGAATTTTACGATTGTTGACCGATAATGAGCTCGTGTTCCAATTTTCTTGGATTTTTTCATTATCCTTTGTTTCTTATTTTTCACTTAAGTCTCTTTTTAATTTCCTTATGTTACTAACTATTGGTTTTAAATAAAAACATTCAATTCAATCTAATATAACTATCAGGCTTAACTCATATTGTTTATTTAGTAACTGTCTATGTGAACTCTTAATCGAGAAGAGTTTACGATGATGTGTACGTGAATCTTAGAGGAATTTTACGATTGTTGACCGATAATGAGCTTGTGTTCCAATTTTCTTGGATTTTTTCATTATCCTTTGTTTCTTATTTTTCACTTAAGTCTCTTTTTAATTTCTTTATGTTACTAACTATTGGTTTTAAATCAAAACATTCAATTCAATCTAATATAACTATCGGGCTTAACTCATGTTGTTTATTTAGTAACTGTCTATGTGAACTCTTAATCGAGAAGAGTTTACGATGATGTGTACGTGTATCTTAGAAGAATTTTACGAGTCTTGACCGATAATGACCTCGTGTTCCAATTTTCTTTGATTTTGTTTCATTATCCTTTGTTTCTTAATTTTCACTTAAGTCTCTTTTTAATTTCTTTAGGTTACTAACTATTGGTTTTAAATCAATACATTCAATTCAATATAATATAACTATCGGGCTTAACTCATATTGTTTATTTAGTGACTATCTATGTGAACTCTTAATCGAGAAGAGTTTACGATGATGTGTACGTGAATCTTAGAGGAATTTTACGAGTCTTGACCGATAATGAACTCGTGTTCCAATTTTCTTTGATTTTGTTTCATTATCCTTTGTTTCTTAATTTTCACTTAAGTCTCTTTTTAATTTCTTTATTTTACTAACTATTGGTTTTAAATCAAAACATTCAATTCAATCTAATATAACTATCGGGCTTAACTCATATTGTTTATTTAGTAACTATCTATGTGAACTCTTAATCGAGAAGAGTTTACGATGATGTGTACGTGAATCTTAGACGAATTTTACGAGTCTTGACCGATAATGAGATCGTGATCCAATTTTCTTGGATTTTTTCATTATCCTTTGTTTCTTATTTTTCACTTAAGTCTCTATATAATTTCTTTATGTTACTAACTATTGGTTTTAAATCAAAACATTAAATTCAATCTAATATAACTATCGGGCTTAACTCATGTTGTTTATTTAGTAACTATATATCTATGTGAACTCTTAATCGAGAAGAGTTTACGAAGATGTGTACGTGAATCTTAGAGGAATTTTACGATTGTTGACCGATAATGAGCTCGTGTTCCAATTTTCTTGGATTTTTTCATTATCCTTTGTTTCTTATTTTTCACTTAAGTCTCTTTTTAATTTCTTTATGTTACTAACTATTGGTTTTAAATCAAAACATTCAATTCAATCTAATATAACTATCAGGCTTAACTCATATTATTTTTTAGTAACTGTCTATGTGAACTCTTAATCGAGAAGAGTTTACGATGATGTGTACGTGAATCTTAGAGGAATTTTACGAGTCTTGACCGATAATGACCTCGTGTACCAATTTTCTTTGATTTTGTTTGATTATCCTTTGTTTCTTAATTTTCACTTAAGTCTCTTTTTAATTTCTTTAGGTTACTAACTAATGGTTTTAAATCAAAACATTCAATTCAATCTAATATAACTATCGGGCTTAACTCATATTGTTTATTTAGTGACTATCTATGTGAACTCTTAATCGAGAAGAGTTTACGATGATGTTTACGTGAATGTTAAAGGAATTTTACGAGTCTTCACCGATAAAGACCTCGTGTTCCAATTTTATTGGATTTTGTTTCATTATCCTTTGTTTCTTAATTTTCACTTAAGTCTCTATTTAATTTCTTTATGTTACTAATTATTGGTTTTAAATCAAAACATTAAATTCAATCTAATATAACTATCGGGCTTAACTCATGTTGTTTATTTAGTAACTATGTATCTATGTGAACTCTTAATCGAGAAGAGTTTACGATGATGTGTACGTGAATCTTAGAGGAATTTTACGATTGTTGACCGATAATGAGCTCGTGTTCCAATTTTCTTGGATTTTTTCATTATCCTTTGTTTCTTATTTTTCACTTAAGTCTCTTTTTAATTTCTTTATGTTACTAACTATTGGTTTTAAATCAAAACATTCAATTCAATCTAATATAACTATCAGGCTTAACTCATATTGTTTATTTAGTAACTGTCTATGTGAACTCTTAATCGAGAAGAGTTTACGATGATGTGTACGTGAATCTTAGAGGAATTTTACGAGTCTTGACCGATAATGAACTCGTGTTCCAATTTTCTTTGATTTTGTTTCCTTATCCTTTGTTTCTTAATTTTCACGTAAGTCTCTTTTTAATTTCTTTATGTTACTAACTATTGGTTTTAAATCAAAACATTCAATTCAATCTAATATAACTATCGGGCTTAACTCATATTGTTTATTTAGTAACTATCTATGTGAACTCTTAATCGAGAAGAGTTTACGATGATGTGTACGTGAATCTTAGACGAATTTTACGAGTCTTGACCGATAATGAAATCGTGTTCCAATTTTCTTGGATTTTTTCATTATCCTTTGTTTCTTATTTTTCACTTAAGTCTCTATATAATTTCTTTATGTTACTAACTATTGGTTTTAAATCAAAACATTAAATTCAATCTAATATAACTATCGGGCTTAACTCATGTTGTTTATTTAGTAACTATGTATCTATGTGAACTCTTAATCGAGAAGAGTTTACGATGATGTGTACGGAATCTTAGAGGAATTTTACGATTGTTGACCGATAATGAGCTCGTGTTCCAATTTTCTTGGATTTTTTCATTATCCTTTGTTTCTTATTTTTCACTTAAGTCTCTTTTTAATTTCCTTATGTTACTAACTATTGGTTTTAAATAAAAACATTCAATTCAATCTAATATAACTATCAGGCTTAACTCATATTGTTTATTTAGTAACTGTCTATGTGAACTCTTAATCGAGAAGAGTTTACGATGATGTGTACGTGAATCTTAGAGGAATTTTACGAGTCTTGACCGATAATGAGCTCGTGTTCCAATTTTCTTGGATTTTTTCATTATCCTTTGTTTCTTATTTGTCACTTAAGTCTCTTTTTAATTTCCTTATGTTACTAACTATTGGTTTTAAATCAAAACATTTAATTCAATCTAATATAACTATCGGGCGTAACTCATATTGTTTATTTAGTAACTATCTATGTGAACTCTTAATCGAGAAGAGTTTACGATGATGTGTACGTGAATCTTAGAGGAATTTTACGAGTCTTGACCGATAATGAACTCGTGTTCCAATTTTCTTTGATTTTGTTTCATTATCCTTTGTTTCTTAATTTTCACGTAAGTCTCTTTTTAATTTCTTTATGTTACTAACTATTGGTTTTAAATCAAAACATTCAATTCAATCTAATATAACTATCGGGCTTAACTCATATTGTTTATTTAGTGACTATCTATGTGAACTCTTAATCGAGAAGAGTTTACGATGATGTGTACGTGAATCTTAGACGAATTTTACGAGTCTTGACCGATAATGAAATCGTGTTCCAATTTTCTTGGATTTTTTCATTATCCTTTATTTCTTATTTTTCACTTAAGTCTCTATATAATTTCTTTATGTTACTAACTATTGGTTTTAAATCAAAACATTAAATTCAATCTAATATAACTATCGGGCTTAACTCATGTTGTTTATTTAGTAACTATGTATCTATGTGAACTCTTAATCGAGAAGAGTTTACGATGATGTGTACGTGAATCTTAGAGGAATTTTACGATTGTTGACCGATAATGAGCTCGTGTTCCAATTTTCTTGGATTTTTTCATTATCCTTTGTTTCTTATTTTTCACTTAAGTCTCTTTTTAATTTCTTTATGTTACTAACTATTGGTTTTAAATCAAAACATTCAATTCAATCTAATATAACTATCAGGCTTAACTCATATTGTTTATTTAGTAACTGTCTATGTGAACTCTTAATCGAGAAGAGTTTACGATGATGTGTACGTGAATCTTAGAGGAATTTTACGAGTCTTGACCGATAATGAGCTCGTGTTCCAATTTTCTTGGATTTTTTCATTATCCTTTGTTTCTTATTTTTCACTTAAGTCTCTTTTTAATTTCTTTATGTTACTAACTATTGGTTTTAAATCAAAACATTCAATTCAATCTAATATAACTATCAGGCTTAACTCATATTGTTTATTTAGTAACTGTCTATGTGAACTCTTAATCGAGAAGAGTTTACGATGATGTGTACGTGTATCTTAGAGGAATTTTACGAGTCTTGACCGATAATGACCTCGTGTTCCAATTTTCTTTGATTTTGTTTCATTATCTTTTGTTTCTTAATTTTCACTTAAGTCTCTTTTTAATTTCTTTAGGTTACTAACTATTGGTTTTAAATCAAAACATTCAATTCAATCTAATATAACTATCGGACTTAACTCATATTGTTTATTTAGTGACTATCTATGTGAACTCTTAATCGAGAAGAGTTTACGATGATGTGTACGTGAATCTTAGAGGAATTTTACGAGTCTTGACCGATAATGAACTCGTGTTCCAATTTTCTTTGATTTTGTTTCATTATCCTTTGTTTCTTAATTTTCACTTAAGTCTCTTTTTAATTTCTTTAGGTTACTAACTATTGGTTTTAAATCAAAACATTCAATTCAATCTAATATAACTATCGGGCTTAACTCATATTGTTTATTTAGTAACTATCTATGTGAACTCTTAATCGAGAAGAGTTTACGATGATGTGTACGTGAATCTTAGACGAATTTTACGAGTCTTGACCGATAATGAGATCGTGTTCCAATTTTCTTGGATTTTTTCATTATCCTTTGTTTCTTATTTTTCACTTAAGTCTCTATATAATTTCTTTAAGTTAATAACTATTGGTTTTAAATCAAAACATTAAATTCAATCTAATATAACTATCGGGCTTAACTCATGTTGTTTATTTAGTAACTATGTATCTATGTGAACTCTTAATCGAGAAGAGTTTACGATGATGTGTACGTGAATCTTAGAGGAATTTTACGATTGTTGACCGATAATGAGCTCGTGTTCCAATTTTCTTGGATTTTTTCATTATCCTTTGTTTCTTATTTTTCACTTAAGTCTCTTTTTAATTTCTTTATGTTACTAACTATTGGTTTTAAATCAAAACATTCAATTCAATCTAATATAACTATCGGGCTTAACTCATATTGTTTATTTAGTAACTATCTATGTGAACTCTTAATCGAGAAGAGTTTACGATGATGTGTACGTGAATCTTAGAGGAATTTTACGAGTCTTGACCGATAATGAGCTCGTGTTCCAATTTTCTTGGATTTTTTCATTATCCTTTGTTTCTTATTTGTCACTTAAGTCTCTTTTTAATTTCTTTATGTTACTAACTATTGGTTTTAAATCAAAACATTTAATTCAATCTAATATAACTATCGGGCGTAACTCATATTGTTTATTTAGTAACTATCTATGTGAACTCTTAATCGAGAAGAGTTTACGATGATGTGTACGTGAATCTTAGAGGAATTTTACGAGTCTTGACCGATAATGAACTCGTGTTCCAATTTTCTTTGATTTCCTTTCATTATCCTTTGTTTCTTAATTTTCACGTAAGTCTCTTTTTAATTTCTTTATGTTACTAACTATTGGTTTTAAATCAAAACATTCAATTCAATCTAATATAACTATCGGGCTTAACTCATATTGTTTATTTAGTGACTATCTATGTGAACTCTTAATCGAGAAGAGTTTACGATGATGTGTACGTGAATCTTAGACGAATTTTACGAGTCTTGACCGATAATGAAATCGTGTTCCAATTTTCTTGGATTTTTTCATTATCCTTTATTTCTTATTTTTCACTTAAGTCTCTATATAATTTCTTTATGTTACTAACTATTGGTTTTAAATCAAAACATTAAATTCAATCTAATATAACTATCGGGCTTAACTCATGTTGTTTATTTAGTAACTATGTATCTATGTGAACTCTTAATCGAGAAGAGTTTACGATGATGTGTACGTGAATCTTAGAGGAATTTTACGATTGTTGACCGATAATGAGCTCGTGTTCCAATTTTCTTGGATTTTTTCATTATCCTTTGTTTCTTATTTTTCACTTAAGTCTCTTTTTAATTTCTTTATGTTACTAACTATTGGTTTTAAATCAAAACATTCAATTCAATCTAATATAACTATCAGGCTTAACTCATATTGTTTATTTAGTAACTGTCTATGTGAACTCTTAATCGAGAAGAGTTTACGATGATGTGTACGTGAATCTTAGAGGAATTTTACGAGTATTGACCGATAATGAGCTCGTGTTCCAATTTTCTTGGATTTTTTCATTATCTTTTGTTTCTTATTTTTCACTTAAGTCTCTTATTAATTTCTTTATGTTACTAACTATTGGTTTTAAATCAAAACATTCAATTCAATCTAATATAACTATCAGGCTTAACTCATATTGTTTATTTAGTAACTGTCTATGTGAACTCTTAATCGAGAAGAGTTTACGATGATGTGTACGTGAATCTTAGAGGAATTTTACGAGTCTTGACCGATAATGAGCTCGTGTTCCAATTTTCTTGGATTTTTTCATTATCCTTTGTTTCTTATTTTTCACTTAAGTCTCTTTTTAATTTCTTTATGTTACTAACTATTGGTTTTAAATCAAAACATTCAATTCAATCTAATATAACTATCAGGCTTAACTCATATTGTTTATTTAGTAACTGTCTATGTGAACTCTTAATCGAGAAGAGTTTACGATGATGTGTACGTGTATCTTAGAGGAATTTTACGAGTCTTGACCGATAATGACCTCGTGTTCCAATTTTCTTTGATTTTGTTTCATTATCCTTTGTTTCTTAATTTTCACTTAAGTCTCTTTTTAATTTCTCTAGGTTACTAACTATTGGTTTTAAATCAAAACATTCAATTCAATCTAATATAACTATCGGGCTTAACTCATATTGTTTATTTAGTGACTATCTATGTGAACTCTTAATCGAGAAGAGTTTACGATGATGTGTACGTGAATCTTAGAGGAATTTTACGAGTCTTGACCGATAATGAACTCGTGTTCCAATTTTCTTTGATTTTGTTTCATTATCCTTTGTTTCTTAATTTTCACTTAAGTCTCTTTTTAAATTCTTTATGTTACTAACTATTGGTTTTAAATCAAAACATTCAACTCAATCTAATATAACTATCTGGCTTAGTTCATATTGTTTATTTAGTAACTATCTATGTGAACTCTTAATCGAGAAGAGTTTACGATGATGTGTACGTGAATCTTAGACGGATTTTACGAGTCTTGACCGATAATGAAATCGTGTTCCAATTTTCTTGGATTTTTTCATTATCCTTTGTTTCTTATTTTTCACATAAGTCTCTATATAATTTCTTTATGTTACTAACTATTGGTTTTAAATCAAAACATTAAATTCAATCTAATATAACTATCGGGCTTAACTCATGTTGTTTATTTAGTAACTATGTATCTATGTGAACTCTTAATCGAGAAGAGTTTACGATGATGTGTACGTGAATCTTAGAGGAATTTTACGATTGTTGACCGATAATGAGCTCGTGTTCCAATTTTCTTGGATTTTTTCATTATCCTTTGTTTCTTATTTTTCACTTAAGTCTCTTTTTAATTTCTTTATGTTACTAACTATTGGTTTTAAATCAAAACATTCAATTCAATCTAATATAATTATCAGGCTTAACTCATATTGTTTTTTAGTAACTGTCTATGTGAACTCTTAATCGAGAAGAGTTTACGATGATGTGTACGTGAATCTTAGAGGAATTTTACGAGTCTTGACCGATAATGACCTCGTGTACCAATTTTCTTTGATTTTGTTTCATTATCCTTTGTTTCTTAATTTTCACTTAAGTCTCTTTTTAATTTCTTTAGGTTACTAACTATTGGTTTTAAATCAAAACATTCAATTCAATCTAATATAACTATCGGGCTTAACTCATATTGTTTATTTAGTGACTATCTATGTGAACTCTTAATCGAGAAGAGTTTACGATGATGTTTACGTGAATGTTAAAGGAATTTTACGAGTCTTCACCGATAATGACCTCGTGTTCCAATTTTATTGGATTTTGTTTCATTATCCTTTGTTTCTTAATTTTCACTTAAGTCTCTATTTAATTTCTTTATGTTACTAATTATTGGTTTTAAATCAAAACATTAAATTCAATCTAATATAACCATCGGGCTTAACTCATGTTGTTTATTTAGTAACTATGTATCTATGTGAACTCTTAATCGAGAAGAGTTTACGATGATGTGTACGTGAATCTTAGAGGAATTTTACGATTGTTGACCGATAATGAGCTCGTGTTCCAATTTTCTTGGATTTTTTCATTATCCTTTGTTTCTTATTTTTCACTTAAGTCTCTTTTTAATTTCTTTATGTTACTAACTATTGGTTTTAAATCAAAACATTCAATTCAATCTAATATAACTATCAGGCTTAACTCATATTGTTTATTTAGTAACTGTCTATGTGAACTCTTAATCGAGAAGAGTTTACGATGATGTGTACGTGAATCTTAGAGGAATTTTACGAGTCTTGACCGATAATGAGCTCGTGTTCCAATTTTCTTGGATTTTTTCATTATCCTTTGTTTCTTATTTGTCACTTAAGTCTCTTTTTAATTTCTTTATGTTACTAACTATTGGTTTTAAATCAAAACATTTAATTCAATCTAATATAACTATCGGGCGTAACTCATATTGTTTATTTAGTAACTATCTATGTGAACTCTTGATCGAGAAGAGTTTACGATGATGTGTACGTGAATCTTAGAGGAATTTTACGAGTCTTGACCGATAATGAACTCGTGTTCCAATTTTCTTTGATTTTGTTTCATTATCCTTTGTTTCTTAATTTTCACGTAAGTCTCTTTTTAATTTCTTTATGTTAGTAACTATTGGTTTTAAATCAAAACATTCAATTCAATCTAATATAACTATCGGGCTTAACTCATATTGTTTATTTAGTGACTATCTATGTGAACTCTTAATCGAGAAGAGTTTACGATGATGTGTACGTGAATCTTAGACGAATTTTACGAGTCTTGACCGATAATGAAATCGTGTTCCAATTTTCTTGGATTTTTTCATTATCCTTTGTTTCTTATTTTTCACTTAAGTCTCTATATAATTTCTTTATGTTACTAACTATTGGTTTTAAATCAAAACATTAAATTCAATCTAATATAACTATCGGGCTTAACTCATGTTGTTTATTTAGTAACTATGTATCTATGTGAACTCTTAATCGAGAACAGTTTACGATGATGTGTACGTGAATCTTAGAGGAATTTTACGATTGTTGACCGATAATGAGCTCGTGTTCCAATTTTCTTGGATTTTTTCATTATCCTTTGTTTCTTATTTTTCACTTAAGTCTCTTTTTAATTTCTTTATGTTACTAACTATTGGTTTTAAATCAAAACATTCAATTCAATCTAATATAACTATCAGGCTTAACTCATATTGTTTATTTAGTAACTGTCTATGTGAACTCTTAATCGAGAAGAGTTTACGATGATGTGTACGTGAATCTTAGAGGAATTTTACGAGTCTTGACCGATAATGAGCTCGTGTTCCAATTTTCTTGGATTTTTTCATTATCCTTTGTTTCTTATTTGTCACTTAAGTCTCTTTTTAATTTCTTTATGTTACTAACTATTGGTTTTAAATCAAAACATTTAATTCAATCTAATATAACTATCGGGCGTAACTCATATTGTTTATTTAGTAACTATCTATGTGAACTCTTAATCGAGAAGAGTTTACGATGATGTGTACGTGAATCTTAGAGGAATTTTACGAGTCTTGACCGATAATGAACTCGTGTTCCAATTTTCTTTGATTTTGTTTCATTATCCTTTGTTTCTTAATTTTCACGTAAGTCTCTTTTTAATTTCTTTATGTTACTAACTATTGGTTTTAAATCAAAACATTCAATTCAATCTAATATAACTATCGGGCTTAACTCATATTGTTTATTTAGTGACTATCTATGTGAACTCTTAATCGAGAAGAGTTTACGATGATGTGTACGTGAATCTTAGAGGAATTTTACGAGTCTTGACCGATAATGAACTCGTGTTCCAATTTTCTTTGATTTTGTTTCATTATCCTTTGTTTCTTAATTTTCACTTAAGTCTCTTTTTAATTTCTTTATGTTACTAACTATTGGTTTTAAATCAAAACATTCAATTCAATCTAATATAACTATCGGGCTTAACTCATATTGTTTATTTAGTAACTATCTATGTGAACTCTTAACCGAGAAGAGTTTACGATGATGTGTACGTGAATCTTAGACGAATTTTACGAGTCTTGACCGATAATGAGATCGTGTTCCAATTTTCTTGGATTTTTTCATTATCCTTTGTTTCTTATTTTTCACTTAAGTCTCTATATAATTTGTTTATGTTACTAACTATTGGTTTTAAATCAAAACATTAAATTCAATCTAATATAACTATCGGGCTTAACTCATGTTGTTTATTTAGTAACTATGTATCTATGTGAACTCTTAATCGAGAAGAGTTTACGATGATGTGTACGTGAATCTTAGAGGAATTTTACGATTGTTGACCGATAATGAGCTTGTGTTCCAATTTTCTTGGATTTTTTCATTATCCTTTGTTTCTTATTTTTCACTTAAGTCTCTTTTTAATTTCTTTATGTTACTAACTATTGGTTTTAAATCAAAACATTCAATTCAATCTAATATAACTATCGGGCTTAACTCATGTTGTTTATTTAGTAACTGTCTATGTGAACTCTTAATCGAGAAGAGTTTACGATGATGTGTACGTGTATCTTAGAAGAATTTTACGAGTCTTGACAGATAATGACCTCGTGTTCCAATTTTCTTTGATTTTGTTTCATTATCCTTTGTTTCTTAATTTTCACTTAAGTCTCTTTTTAATTTCTTTAGGTTACTAACTATTGGTTTTAAATCAAAACATTCAATTCAATATAATATAACTATCGGGCTTAACTCATATTGTTTATTTAGTGACTATCTATGTGAACTCTTAATCGAGAAGAGTTTACGATGATGTGTACGTGAATCTTAGAGGAATTTTACGAGTCTTGACCGATAATGAACTCGTGTTCCAATTTTCTTTGATTTTGTTTCATTATCCTTTGTTTCTTAATTTTCACTTAAGTCTCTTTTTAATTTCTTTATGTTACTAACTATTGGTTTTAAATCAAAACATTCAATTCAATCTAATATAACTATCGGGCTTAACTCATATTGTTTATTTAGTAACTATCTATGTGAACTCTTAACCGAGAAGAGTTTACGATGATGTGTACGTGAATCTTAGACGAATTTTACGAGTCTTGACCGATAATGAGATCGTGTTCCAATTTTCTTGGATTTTTTCATTATCCTTTGTTTCTTATTTTTCACTTAAGTCTCTATATAATTTGTTTATGTTACTAACTATTGGTTTTAAATCAAAACATTAAATTCAATCTAATATAACTATCGGGCTTAACTCATGTTGTTTATTTAGTAACTATGTATCTATGTGAACTCTTAATCGAGAAGAGTTTACGATGATGTGTACGTGAATCTTAGAGGAATTTTACGATTGTTGACCGATAATGAGCTTGTGTTCCAATTTTCTTGGATTTTTTCATTATCCTTTGTTTCTTATTTTTCACTTAAGTCTCTTTTTAATTTCTTTATGTTACTAACTATTGGTTTTAAATCAAAACATTCAATTCAATCTAATATAACTATCGGGCTTAACTCATGTTGTTTATTTAGTAACTGTCTATGTGAACTCTTAATCGAGAAGAGTTTACGATGATGTGTACGTGTATCTTAGAAGAATTTTACGAGTCTTGACAGATAATGACCTCGTGTTCCAATTTTCTTTGATTTTGTTTCATTATCCTTTGTTTCTTAATTTTCACTTAAGTCTCTTTTTAATTTCTTTAGGTTACTAACTATTGGTTTTAAATCAAAACATTCAATTCAATATAATATAACTATCGGGCTTAACTCATATTGTTTATTTAGTGACTATCTATGTGAACTCTTAATCGAGAAGAGTTTACGATGATGTGTACGTGAATCTTAGAGGAATTTTACGAGTCTTGACCGATAATGAACTCGTGTTCCAATTTTCTTTGATTTTGTTTCATTATCCTTTGTTTCTTAATTTTCACTTAAGTCTCTTTTTAATTTCTTTATGTTACTAACTATTGGTTTTAAATCAAAACATTCAATTCAATCTAATATAACTATCGGGCTTAACTCATATTGTTTATTTAGTAACTATCTATGTGAACTCTTAATCGAGAAGAGTTTACGATGATGTGTACGTGAATCATAGAGGAATTTTACGAGTCTTGACCGATAATGAGCTCGTGTTCCAATTTTCTTGGATTTTTTCATTATCCTTTGTTTCTTATTTGTCACTTAAGTCTCTTTTTAATTTCTTTATGTTACTAACTATTGGTTTTAAATCAAAACATTTAATTCAATCTAATATAACTATCGGGCGTAACTCATATTGTTTATTTAGTAACTATCTATGTGCACTCTTAATCGAGAAGAGTTTACGATGATGTGTACGTGAATCTTAGAGGAATTTTACGAGTCTTGACCGATAATGAACTCGTGTTCCAATTTTCTTTGATTTTGTTTCATTATCCTTTGTTTCTTAATTTTCACGTAAGTCTCTTTTTAATTTCTTTATGTTACTAACTATTGGTTTTAAATCAAAACATTCAATTCAATCTAATATAACTATCGGGCTTAACTCATATTGTTTATTTAGTAACTATCTATGTGAACTCTTAATCGAGAAGAGTTTACGATGATGTGTACGTGAATCTTAGACGAATTTTACGAGTCTTGACCGATAATGAAATCGTGTTCCAATTTTCTTGGATTTTTTCATTATCCTTTATTTCTTATTTTTCACTTAAGTCTCTATATAATTTCTTTATGTTACTAACTATTGGTTTTAAATCAAAACATTAAATTCAATCTAATATAACTATCGGGCTTAACTCATGTTGTTTATTTAGTAACTATGTATCTATGTGAACTCTTAATCGAGAAGAGTTTACGATGATGTGTACGTGAATCTTAGAGGAATTTTACGATTGTTGACCGATAATGAGCTCGTGTTCCAATTTTCTTGGATTTTTTCATTATCCTTTGTTTCTTATTTTTCACTTAAGTCTCTTTTTAATTTCTTTATGTTACTAACTATTGGTTTTAAATCAAAACATTCAATTCAATCTAATATAACTATCAGGCTTAACTCATATTGTTTATTTAGTAACTGTCTATGTGAACTCTTAATCGAGAAGAGTTTACGATGATGTGTACGTGAATCTTAGAGGAATTTTACGAGTCTTGACCGATAATGAGCTCGTGTTCCAATTTTCTTGGATTTTTTCATTATCTTTTGTTTCTTATTTTTCACTTAAGTCTCTTATTAATTTCTTTATGTTACTAACTATTGGTTTTAAATCAAAACATTCAATTCAATCTAATATAACTATCAGGCTTAACTCATATTGTTTATTTAGTAACTGTCTATGTGAACTCTTAATCGAGAAGAGTTTACGATGATGTGTACGTGAATCTTAGAGGAATTTTACGAGTCTTGACCGATAATGAGCTCGTGTTCCAATTTTCTTGGATTTTTTCATTATCCTTTGTTTCTTATTTTTCACTTAAGTCTCTTTTTAATTTCTTTATGTTACTAACTATTGGTTTTAAATCAAAACATTCAATTCAATCTAATATAACTATCAGGCTTAACTCATATTGTTTATTTAGTAACTGTCTATGTGAACTCTTAATCGAGAAGAGTTTACGATGATGTGTACGTGTATCTTAGAGGAATTTTACGAGTCTTGACTGATAATGACCTCGTGTTCCAATTTTCTTTGATTTTGTTTCATTATCCTTTGTTTCTTAATTTTCACTTAAGTCTCTTTTTAATTTCTTTAGGTTACTAACTATTGGTTTTAAATAAAAACATTCAATTCAATCTAATATAACTATCGGACTTAACTCATATTGTTTATTTAGTGACTATCTATGTGAACTCTTAATCGAGAAGAGTTTACGATGATGTGTACGTTAATCTTAGAGGAATTTTACGAGTCTTGACCGATAATGAACTCGTGTTCCAATTTTCTTTGATTTTGTTTCATTATCCTTTGTTTCTTAATTTTCACTTAAGTCTCTTTTTAATTTCTTTATGTTACTAACTATTGGTTTTAAATCAAAACATTCAATTCAATCTAATATAACTATCGGGCTTAACTCATATTGTTTATTTAGTAACTATCTATGTGAACTCTTAATCGAGAAGAGTTTACGATGATGTGTACGTGAATCTTAGACGAATTTTACGAGTCTTGACCGATAATGAGATCGTGTTCCAATTTTCTTGGATTTTTTCATTATCCTTTGTTTCTTATTTTTCACTTAAGTCTCTATATAATTTCTTTATGTTACTAACTATTGGTTTTAAATCAAAACATTAAATTCAATCTAATATAACTATCGGGCTTAACTCATGTTGTTTATTTAGTAACTATGTATCTATGTGAACTCTTAATCGAGAAGAGTTTACGATGATGTGTACGTGAATCTTAGAGGAATTTTACGATTGTTGACCGATAATGAGCTCGTGTTCCAATTTTCTTGGATTTTTTCATTATCCTTTGTTTCTTATTTTTCACTTAAGTCTCTTTTTAATTTCTTTAGGTTACTAACTATTGGTTTTAAATCAAAACATTCAATTCAATCTAATATAACTATCAGGCTTAACTCATATTGTTTATTTAGTAACTGTCTATGTGAACTCTTAATCGAGAAGAGTTTACGATGATGTGTACGTGTATCTTAGAGGAATTTTACGAGTCTTGACCGATAATGACCTCGTGTTCCAATTTTCTTTGATTTTGTTTCATTATCCTTTGTTTCTTAATTTTCACTTAAGTCCCTTTTTAATTTCTTTAGGTTACTAACTATTGGTTTTTAATCAAAACATTCAATTCAATCTAATATAACTATCGGGCTTAACTCATATTGTTTATTTAGTGACTATCTATGTGAACTCTTAATCGAGAAGAGTTTACGATGATGTGTACGTGAATCTTAGAGGAATTTTACGAGTCTTGACCGATAATGAACTCGTGTTCCAATTTTCTTTGATTTTGTTTCATTATCCTTTGTTTCTTAATTTTCACTTAAGTCTCTTTTTAAATTCTTTATGTTACTAACTATTGGTTTTAAATCAAAACATTCAACTCAATCTAATATAACTATCTGGCTTAATTCATATTGTTTATTTAGTAACTATCTATGTGAACTCTTAATCGAGAAGAGTTTACGATGATGTGTACGTGAATCTTAGACGGATTTTACGAGTCTTGACCGATAATGAAATCGTGTTCCAATTTTCTTGGATTTTTTCATTATCCTTTGTTTCTTATTTTTCACTTAAGTCTCTATATAATTTCTTTATGTTACTAACTATTGGTTTTAAATCAAAACATTAAATTCAATCTAATATAACTATCGGGCTTAACTCATGTTGTTTATTTAGTAACTATGTATCTATGTGAACTCTTAATCGAGAACAGTTTACGATGATGTGTACGTGAATCTTAGAGGAATTTTACGATTGTTGACCGATAATGAGCTCGTGTTCCAATTTTCTTGGATTTTTTCATTATCCTTTGTTTCTTATTTTTCACTTAAGTCTCTTTTTAATTTCTTTATGTTACTAACTATTGGTTTTAAATCAAAACATTCAATTCAATCTAATATAATTATCAGGCTTAACTCATATTGTTTTTTAGTAACTGTCTATGTGAACTCTTAATCGAGAAGAGTTTACGATGATGTGTACGTGAATCTTAGAGGAATTTTACGAGTCTTGACCGATAATGACCTCGTGTACCAATTTTCTTTGATTTTGTTTCATTATCCTTTGTTTCTTAATTTTCACTTAAGTCTCTTTTTAATTTCTTTAGGTTACTAACTATTGGTTTTAAATCAAAACATTCAATTCAATCTAATATAACTATCGGGCTTAACTCATATTGTTTATTTAGTGACTATCTATGTGAACTCTTAATCGAGAAGAGTTTACGATGATGTTTACGTGAATGTTAAAGGAATTTTACGAGTCTTCACCGATAATGACCTCGTGTTCCAATTTTATTGGATTTTGTTTCATTATCCTTTGTTTCTTAATTTTCACTTAAGTCTCTATTTAATTTCTTTATGTTACTAATTATTGGTTTTAAATCAAAACATTAAATTCAATCTAATATAACTATCGGGCTTAACTCATGTTGTTTATTTAGTAACTATGTATCTATGTGAACTCTTAATCGAGAAGAGTTTACGATGATGTGTACGTGAATCTTAGAGGAATTTTACGATTGTTGACCGATAATGAGCTCGTGTTCCAATTTTCTTGGATTTTTTCATTATCCTTTGTTTCTTATTTTTCACTTAAGTCTCTTTTTAATTTCTTTATGTTACTAACTATTGGTTTTAAATCAAAACATTCAATTCAATCTAATATAACTATCAGGCTTAACTCATATTGTTTATTTAGTAACTGTCTATGTGAACTCTTAATCGAGAAGAGTTTACGATGATGTGTACGTGAATCTTAGAGGAATTTTACGAGTCTTGACCGATAATGAGCTCGTGTTCCAATTTTCTTGGATTTTTTCATTATCCTTTGTTTCTTATTTGTCACTTAAGTCTCTTTTTAATTTCTTTATGTTACTAACTATTGGTTTTAAATCAAAACATTTAATTCAATCTAATATAACTATCGGGCGTAACTCATATTGTTTATTTAGTAACTATCTATGTGAACTCTTAATCGAGAAGAGTTTACGATGATGTGTACGTGAATCTTAGAGGAATTTTACGAGTCTTGACCGATAATGAACTCGTGTTCCAATTTTCTTTGATTTTGTTTCATTATCCTTTGTTTCTTAATTTTCACGTAAGTCTCTTTTTAATTTCTTTATGTTAGTAACTATTGGTTTTAAATCAAAACATTCAATTCAATCTAATATAACTATCGGGCTTAACTCATATTGTTTATTTAGTGACTATCTATGTGAACTCTTAATCGAGAAGAGTTTACGATGATGTGTACGTGAATCTTAGACGAATTTTACGAGTCTTGACCGATAATGAAATCGTGTTCCAATTTTCTTGGATTTTTTCATTATCCTTTGTTTCTTATTTTTCACTTAAGTCTCTATATAATTTCTTTATGTTACTAACTATTGGTTTTAAATCAAAACATTAAATTCAATCTAATATAACTATCGGGCTTAACTCATGTTGTTTATTTAGTAACTATGTATCTATGTGAACTCTTAATCGAGAACAGTTTACGATGATGTGTACGTGAATCTTAGAGGAATTTTACGATTGTTGACCGATAATGAGCTCGTGTTCCAATTTTCTTGGATTTTTTCATTATCCTTTGTTTCTTATTTTTCACTTAAGTCTCTTTTTAATTTCTTTATGTTACTAACTATTGGTTTTAAATCAAAACATTCAATTCAATCTAATATAACTATCAGGCTTAACTTAGATTGTTTATTTAGTAACTGTCTATGTGAACTCTTAATCGAGAAGAGTTTACGATGATGTGTACGTGAATCTTAGAGGAATTTTACGAGTCTTGACCGATAATGAGCTCGTGTTCCAATTTTCTTGGATTTTTTCATTATCCTTTGTTTCTTATTTGTCACTTAAGTCTCTTTTTAATTTCTTTATGTTACTAACTATTGGTTTTAAATCAAAACATTTAATTCAATCTAATATAACTATCGGGCGTAACTCATATTGTTTATTTAGTAACTATCTATGTGAACTCTTAATCGAGAAGAGTTTACGATGATGTGTACGTGAATCTTAGAGGAATTTTACGAGTCTTGACCGATAATGAACTCGTGTTCCAATTTTCTTTGATTTTGTTTCATTATCCTTTGTTTCTTAATTTTCACGTAAGTCTCTTTTTAATTTCTTTATGTTACTAACTATTGGTTTTAAATCAAAACATTCAATTCAATCTAATATAACTATCGGGCTTAACTCATATTGTTTATTTAGTGACTATCTATGTGAACTCTTAATCGAGAAGAGTTTACGATGATGTGTACGTGAATCTTAGAGGAATTTTACGAGTCTTGACCGATAATGAACTCGTGTTCCAATTTTCTTGGATTTTTTCATTATCCTTTGTTTCTTATTTTTCACTTAAGTCTCTATATAATTTCTTTATGTTACTAACTATTGGTTTTAAATCAAAACATTAAATTCAATCTAATATAACTATCGGGCTTAACTCATGTTGTTTATTTAGTAACTATGTATCTATGTGAACTCTTAATCGAGAACAGTTTACGATGATGTGTACGTGAATCTTAGAGGAATTTTACGATTGTTGACCGATAATGAGCTCGTGTTCCAATTTTCTTGGATTTTTTCATTATCCTTTGTTTCTTATTTTTCACTTAAGTCTCTTTTTAATTTCTTTATGTTACTAACTATTGGTTTTAAATCAAAACATTCAATTCAATCTAATATAACTATCAGGCTTAACTCATATTGTTTATTTAGTAACTGTCTATGTGAACTCTTAATCGAGAAGAGTTTACGATGATGTGTACGTGAATCTTAGAGGAATTTTACGAGTCTTGACCGATAATGAGCTCGTGTTCCAATTTTCTTGGATTTTTTCATTATCCTTTGTTTCTTATTTGTCACTTAAGTCTCTTTTTAATTTCTTTATGTTACTAACTATTGGTTTTAAATCAAAACATTTAATTCAATCTAATATAACTATCGGGCGTAACTCATATTGTTTATTTAGTAACTATCTATGTGAACTCTTAATCGAGAAGAGTTTACGATGATGTGTACGTGAATCTTAGAGGAATTTTACGAGTCTTGACCGATAATGAACTCGTGTTCCAATTTTCTTTGATTTTGTTTCATTATCCTTTGTTTCTTAATTTTCACGTAAGTCTCTTTTTAATTTCTTTATGTTACTAACTATTGGTTTTAAATCAAAACATTCAATTCAATCTAATATAACTATCGGGCTTAACTCATATTGTTTATTTAGTAACTATCTATGTGAACTCTTAATCGAGAAGAGTTTACGATGATGTGTACGTGAATCTTAGACGAATTTTACGAGTCTTGACCGATAATGAAATCGTGTTCCAATTTTCTTGGATTTTTTCATTATCCTTTGTTTCTTATTTTTCACTTAAGTCTCTATATAATTTCTTTATGTTACTAACTATTGGTTTTAAATCAAAACATTAAATTCAATCTAATATAACTATCGGGCTTAACTCATGTTGTTTATTTAGTAACTATGTATCTATGTGAACTCTTAATCGAGAAGAGTTTACGATGATGTGTACGTGAATCTTAGAGGAATTTTACGAGTCTTGACCGATAATGAACTCGTGTTCCAATTTTCTTTGATTTTGTTTCATTATCCTTTGTTTCTTAATTTTCACGTAAGTCTCTTTTTAATTTCTTTATGTTACTAACTATTGGTTTTAAATCAAAACATTCAATTCAATCTAATATAACTATCGGGCTTAACTCATATTGTTTATTTAGTAACTATCTATGTGAACTCTTAATCGAGAAGAGTTTACGATGATGTGTACGTGAATCTTAGACGAATTTTACGAGTCTTGACCGATAATGAAATCGTGTTCCAATTTTCTTGGATTTTTTCATTATCCTTTGTTTCTTATTTTTCACTTAAGTCTCTATATAATTTCTTTATGTTACTAACTATTGGTTTTAAATCAAAACATTAAATTCAATCTAATATAACTATCGGGCTTAACTCATGTTGTTTATTTAGTAACTATGTATCTATGTGAACTCTTAATCGAGAAGAGTTTACGATGATGTGTACGTGAATCTTAGAGGAATTTTACGATTGTTGACCGATAATGAGCTCGTGTTCCAATTTTCTTGGATTTTTTCATTATCCTTTGTTTCTTATTTTTCACTTAAGTCTCTTTTTAATTTCTTTATGTTACTAACTATTGGTTTTAAATCAAAACATTCAATTCAATCTAATATAACTATCAGGCTTAACTCATATTGTTTATTTAGTAACTGTCTATGTGAACTATTAATCGAGAAGAGTTTACGATGATGTGTACGTGAATCTTAGAGGAATTTTACGAGTCTTGACCGATAATGAGCTCGTGTTCCAATTTTCTTGGATTTTTTCATTATCCTTTGTTTCTTATTTGTCACTTAAGTCTCTTTTTAATTTCTTTATGTTACTAACTATTGGTTTTAAATCAAAACATTTAATTCAATCTAATATAACTATCAGGCGTAACTCATATTGTTTATTTAGTAACTATCTATGTGAACTCTTAATCGAGAAGAGTTTACGATGATGTGTACGTGAATCTTAGAGGAATTTTACGAGTTTTGACCGATAATGACCTCGTGTTCCAATTTTCTTTGATTTTGTTTCATTATCCTTTGTGTAAAGACCGGAATTTAATTAATATTTACAAAATATCCATAGGATAATCCGAATATTATCCTCCCTTATGATTATGAAAACCCGGAAAATTTAAAAATTTTATGCCTAGCTTTACATGGATTTAATGACGGAAAAAATATGCCCAAGCCACTTTTCTCGTATCTTATAAACGTAACGGATTTTAACGCTTCGCGAGCTCGGGTTTTACATTATGTTAAAGAGGTCATCCACCCAAATTGCCCAACATTGATCCACCAAACCCTTGACTTGTGGCTTGCTTGTGAATGTAGACATTCAACCACTCCCATCTCTTCATCCCATCACCCCCCATGCTTTGACTCATGAAGCCAACCACCCCTCTCCTCTATAAGCCTGACCCCAAGACTCATGAGGAGCTCATCCAAAGAAGCCCCACCGTCACTTGAGAGGAGAGAGAGAGAGAGAAGGAGAGCCTTGCTCCATTTTAGGTCCATTTTGGACAGCCTTCACAAGAAATAGCATAACTCCCTCCATACTCATCCAAATTGAGCAAACTCGGTGGCCATGGATCCGTCTTGAACCCAGCTTTCCATACATATCTCAAACACAAAAATCCAAGGTCTTTTGCCCAGCCAAAATCGTCCATCTTTGAAGCTGCAGAAAACTGTTTTTGAAGGGTCTTGAGAGTTTGACTTGATTTCTTGGTAAGAACCCTTCCTTTCTTCCAAAATTGAGTTCCAACATGTTTTATAACTCCTTTTCTTCAACTTTAAGTAAGAATCTAAATCATGTTTTGGGATTTTTGGTGACAAAATGGCAAGGTGTTTGAAAGGTGTTCCGAAGGACTCCCGAGGGTGTTCTTGAGTCGTTTGTGTGGGATTCTTCGAAGGTAATCCCTCATCCGCCTTCCCTCTCTCTAGGAATAGATCTTGTGTGCTTGGAAAGGGCTTAGGAAGTGGAGCCTCTATGTGTTTTTGGTTGCGTTTTGTAGCAAACATCAAGAGACAAAATGGATATATGTGCCTCTGTAATTTGGACTTTAATTCCAATCCAACGGTCTGATTCGGCTGAAATCTTAATATGATGTTCATGGGAATGTTATCTATCTGTCCTTCAAAAATTACGGCAATCCAACGGTTGAATCAAGAGTTATTATAATTTTAGTAACCAGTGTTTATAATGACTCGGTTAGAAAACTTGGTTAAGGGAATGCTAAGAATATGGTTAAATATGTGATGGCATAACCGAAACTTAGAGCATATAAAATACAGAAATGAAGTATACCCATAACTTGACTTATGATCCGATAAGAAGAAAATCGATTATGTGATAATACGATATAGATTACAACTGGTTAAGTCCGGATCACTTAACCAAATTGTGTAATCTATAGAATCGTGAACCTCATGTGGATGTATGTTGATTATTAGGTTGGGTACCATGCATTAGAATACCACCTAATGAAAGCTTAATGAAATTAATAGGCTCTTGTTGATTGGATCCTTGGTTGTGCACTTTATTGCTTGCTTATTCTCCGGACTCCAGGTAAGTCCCCTGGACTTACTCATGATGGATTTATGTGATACTCTTTGTCTTATCGAGAGTCTTCATGCATCACGCGACCTAGTAACATGTTAGGAATATAAACTGGTAATATGACGTAGGATGAACTTAGTAAATCCAACGATTCATATGTATGCTATGTGTCTATGGTAGGACGGCCGTCAAAATCTGAATAAATGACTTATACTCGATGGAACACGAATGAAATGATGAAAGGCTTATGATGAGAAAGAATGAGTATGTTTGAGAAGGATGAGTATGTTTGAGAAGGATGAGTACGTTTGAGAAGATATTATGGTGATTATGATGATGATTATGATGATGATACGGGCCCTTGTGTGTTTATTTCGCATTTATATATATCTATACACTTGCTTATGTGTTGCATTTTAACATTCATGTAGTTTAAGTATGCCTCTTTATATGGCACGGAGTGTGCATATTTCCGATGATTGACCCCGATTTATTTCTTGTTTTTTAGATTCAGGTACCCCTTACCCGATAAGACTTACTGATGTGGATGGTTGTCGGGACAGACCTTTTGGACGATTAGAGTGAGGGAGGCGCTTGACATTCGCACTCTTTTGCTCATACGTTTTACCGTTTTGACCCGGCGTGGCCGTGGCATTTTGTTGTATTTATGATTTCCGCTTTTATCTCTGTTCGAAACGTTTTCGCGATAGTCTAGGACAGGTGAAGCCTCCAACGGGCTTACGATCTTTTCGGGGTTCGCAATCCCCATCTTTTGACAACTAAATCTTCCGCTTAAGTGAACCTAATAATAACTCGTACTCGGTCGTAAGATCCAAAGCTCACGGAAGAAGATCAAACTTCTTCTATAACGTTCCCCGATAATCTAGTATTCCGAACCTTATTTACCTTCTAAGTAGGTTTATGGAGGTTAATTCGGGTACTTAAATTTCGGGTCGTTACAAAGTTGGTATCAGAGCCAAGGTTGTTCGACCTGAGTACGCACGAGTTAAAAAAATTAATTTTCAAAACCCGCCCACCGTTTTGGAAATTTTCAAGGATTTCGAAGTGTTTAAAGGGCAAAGATGAAAACCCTTTGGAAAATGAAAATGGTTAGGATCTTTATAGACGAGAGATAGGATCGACGGGTAGAGACAAGGCGATAGGCATCATTAGAGATGTAGAAGGGTCCGGGTAGACTGCCTAGCTTTTCCTTACAAACGGGCATGGAAGACTCCAAGGGAGCAACCAAGGTGGTTGGAGCAGGATAGGATTTAGAGGCGGGCTCGCCAAGCTATCCCTCGAAGGATAGCTATCTAGTTAGCTTCCGTGCGATATAAAACTGTGCCTGCGGGCCACCCCCTTGAAGGGATGTAATTATGTGAGATGAATGTGCCTGAGGGCCGTCTTCCTTGAAGAAGACGTTTTATTTAATTGTATATTGAGTACAGTTAAATGTCTAGTTGTCAGCATGGTCGACACCCAGATTATTAGAGGACGCGGGAGACCACGTGGCCGAGGTCGTGGCCGTATTCCCGAGACAGAGACAGAGACTGAGACCGATGTTGAGGTCGAGATCCCCGGGCAGCACGAGGGAGAGGCTGATAGGCAGCAGCAGGGATCAGCGATAGAGAGGGCATTACTTGCGTTGCTAGAGCGCGAGAGATCAGCTGGCGTCACCGACTGGGTGAAGAGACTATCACAGAGTAGCCCGCCTATCTTTCAGGCCGGACCCGGAGAGGATATCGAGCAGTTCTTCAGAGGACTCGAGGGAGTTTTCAGCTTGATTGGAGTACCCGATGCGGAGAGACAGAGGCTTGCGGCTGGGCAGCTTAAAGGAGATGCTTATGACAGATTTCTAGAGATGATCCTCCGCTATGACCAGCAGCTACGTCTGACAGCTGCCACGTCTTCAGCTTTCCGCACTTCATCTGGCGGAAAGAGGCCACGACCCGCGGAGCACAGATTTGATAGGGGCCCAGGGAAGGGGTTAGCGAGAGGAGGATCGACTAGCGGGACCACTTGGGCCATTCCAGCTGTACCTGTATCATCCTACCGCGAGGCTAGAGTGAGAGCTATTATCTGCCACAGCTGCCGCGAGGAGGGCCACTACCAGACAGACTGCCCTAGGAAGTTCATTTCCTGCTACACGTGTGGAGGGGTAGGACATCGTGCTATCATGTGCCCGCAGGGCGAGAGATCTTCAGTCACTCCTGCAGCTTCAGCTTTACGCCTTCCAGAGGCACCGAGACCCGCTCAGATTTCTTATGCACAGGGTCAGGGGAGGGGGACTCCCTTGGGAGCTGGCCGAGGAGATAGTAGCTACGGAGGTGGTCGAGGAGATAGCAGCTTTAGAGGAGGACGAGGCCGATGTGGAGGTCGAGGTAGAGGTAGAGGAGGAGGTCGAGGCGGCCGAGGATCTTACCAGCATCAGTAGACACAGTCGTCGGCAGGGTCGGCAGGACCCGGCCAGGGCAGAGGTTCTGCACAGCTGGCAGCGATAGCTGTAGACACTGATTTCTTACCACCCCCGCCGCCCCGCGCGTTCCCGATGCGGAACGGTGATTCGACAGCTCCGACTTCCATAGGTACGATATCGTTCTGTGACTCTACTCTTCGCATTCTATTCGATACCGGGGCAACCCACTGCTTTATAGCAGATTCATGCGTAGCTAGATTTAAACTTGTATGTTCGGTATGTCCCGCATTAGTAGTGCGTATGGCGGATGGGGCTAGGGTTAGGACGGGGCGTGAGATCCTAGGATGCCCCATTCGGATAGGAGAGCGAGAGTGGCCCACTGACTTGATAGTCATGCCACTGCGGACAGACGAGATGATCCTGGGGATGGATTTTATGAACTTCTATGGGGCAATCCTCAACCTGAGGACCCGTACAGTTTCCATCCTCGCGGAGGATGGGACTGAGCACGAGGTGTGGGGGGACGACCCCAAACGGAACGGAGCCCAGATCAGCGCCGTTCGAGCGGCGAGACTTCTAGACCAGGGATGCACGAGCTATTGGTGTTATGCTTTAGAGGTGGATCGCGAGCGACCCAGCCTGACAGATGTCCCCGTTGTTAGTGAGTTTGCTGACGTTTTCCCAGACGAGCTACCAGGACTTCCGCCACAGCGAGATGTTGATTTCGCTATACAGTTGGAGCCGGGCACCAGGCCGATTTCGAGGGTCCCGTACAGGATGGCGCCGACGGAGATGGCCGAGCTGAAGGCACAGTTGGAGGAGCTAGCTGGGAAGGGCTACATTAGGCCGAGTGCTTCACCGTGGGGAGCACCGGTGTTGTTCGTGAAGAAGAAGGATGGGTCGTTGAGGCTATGCATAGATTACAGAGAGTTGAACCGGGCTACGGTGAAGAATCGTTACCCGTTGCCGAGAATAGACGATTTGATGGATCAGCTGCAGGGAGCTGTCGTCTTCTCAAAGATAGATTTGCGTTCGGGTTATCACCAGCTGAGGGTGAAGGCAGAGGACATCCCGAAGACGGCCTTCAGGACTAGATACGGACACTACGAGTTTGTGGTTATGCCGTTCGGGCTAACCAACGCGCCAGCCGCCTTCATGGAGTTGATGAACAGGGTGTTCATCGATTTTCTTGACAGATTCGTGGTGGTATTTATCGACGATATCTTGATCTACTCGAGGAGCAGAGAGGAGCATGCTGAGCACCTGAGGATTGTGCTGAGGATTCTGCAGAAGCATAAACTGTTCGGGAAGTTTAGCAAGTGTGAGTTCTGGCTCTCCGAGGTGATGTTTCTTGGTCATGTTATATCCGCAGCAGGGATATCAGTAGATGCATCGAAGGTTGATGCTATCGTTGCTTGGGAGATCCCCAAGAACGTTAGAGACATCAGGTCTTTTCTAGGTTTGGCTAGCTATTACCGACGGTTCGTCGAGGGCTTCTCCAGCATAGCTAGGCCGATGACGCAACTGACGAAGAAGGGAGTACCCTTCGAGTGGAGCCCGGCGTGCCAGGCCAGTTTTGATCTGCTGAAGCAGAAGTTGACATCCGCGCCAGTGTTAGCACTACCAGAGGGGACGGAGGACTTCGTGGTCTACACGGATGCTTCGAGTTCAGGTTTAGGTTGTGTGCTACAGCAGAGGGATCGGGTCATCGCTTACGCTTCACGCCAGCTGAAGCCAGGGGAGGAGTCATACCCCACGCACGATCTTGAGCTAGCCGCAGTGGTACATGCGCTCAAGATCTGGAGGCACTATCTGTATGGCACGTCAGTGAGGATCATGACCGATCACAAAAATCTGAAGTACATTTTCACGCAGAAGGAGCTGAACATGCGTCAGAGGAGGTGGTTGGAGTTGATCAAGGACTACGAGTTGGAGATTGAGTATCACCCGGGGAAGGCCAATGTGGTGGCCGACGCCTTGAGTCGGAAGACTCGTCAGGAGATTGTTTTGTCCAGATTGACGGCTCGACCTGAGTTACAGCGGGATCTGATCAATTGTGGGATAGAGGTCTGGTCACAGCGAGAGAGTGGACAGCTGAGTTTCCTAGAGGTTCAGTCAGAGTTGATGGATGAGATCCGACGAGCGCAGACAGAGTGTCCGCGGATTGCCGATATCCGACAGCGCATGGCCCAGGGCCAATGTAGGTCTTTTACCGTCCGAGATGATGGGATGCTGATGTTGCAGGGACGAGTTGTTGTGCCTGATGTGCACAACCTGAAGCAGAAGATCATGATAGAGGCACATTCCACTCCTTATTCGGTCCATCCGGGATCGAATAAGATGTATCAGGACTTGAGGAGGACGTTCTGGTGGCGCAGGATGAAGACTGATGTCGCTTTGTTTGTAGCGCGATGTCAGGTCTGCCAGCAGGTGCGGATAGAGCACCAGAAGCCCGGAGGGATGACACGATCACTTCCTGACCCTGTGTGGAAGTGGACGGATATCACGATGGACTTCGTGACAGGATTGAGGAGAGATGTACGAGGCTTTGATGCGATTTGGGTGGTGGTCGACAGGTTGACCAAGACCGCCCATTTCATTCCGATTCAGGAGACATGGCCTGTGTCTGATTTAGTCCGAGCTTTTATACAGCATATAGTGAGGTTGCATGGGGTTCCCGAGAGGATAGTATCTGATAGAGATGGCCGCTTCACTTCGAGATTCTGGAGGCATGTGCACGAGGCTCTGGGGAGCAAGTTGCATTTCAGCACGGCCTATCACCCGCAGACGGACGGGCAGAGCGAGAGGACGATTCAGACGCTAGAGGATATGCTGAGGGCTTGTGTTTTGGAGTGGGGAAACCTTTGGGTTCGACATCTTCCCCTAGTAGAGTTCTCGTACAACAACAGCTATCATTCATCGATCAGGATGGCTCCTTTTGAGGCGTTGTACGGGAGGCGATGCAAGTTGCCTATCTGCTGGGATGAGCCTGCAGACCGAGTGGGGACACTACCACAGTACGTGCAGGAGGCGACAGATCAGGTCAGACGGATCCGAGAGCATCTGAGGGTTGCGCACGACCGACAGAAGAAGTATGCTGATAGGCGCAGGACTGAGTTGGCCTTTGAGGTTGGAGATCATGTCTGGTTGCGAGTGTCACCGACGAGAGGGATCCGACGATTCGGGATGAAGGGCAAACTGAGCCCTAGATATGTGGGCCCCTTTGAGATCCTCGAGCGAGTGGGAGAGGTTGCTTATAGAGTTGCTTTACCGCCCCGTTTGGCCGGTATACACGATGTCTTCCACGTGTCACAGCTGAGGAAGTACGAGCCAGATCCGAGTCACAGATTGGACTACTCCGGATTAGAGATAGCACCTGACCATACCTTCGTGGAGCATCCGATTGCTGTTCTTGACCGACGGGTCAAGAAGCTGAGGCGCAAAGAGGTACCGTTGGTACTTATACAGTGGGCTAGGAGAAGCCCCGAGGAGGCCACTTGGGAGACAGAGGAGAGTATACGGGCGAGCTATGGAGATGTATTAGATGAGTTGCTAGCGTCGTATGTACAGCCACGTGCAGATATAGCTTTGACTGCGTGAGTGGCCGGTGAGTACCTGGGAGGGGGACCCTTAGCCGTACTATGTGTGATTGGGTGTTTACCTCTGTGATTGAGTGCGCATTTTCTGTGATTGATATGCGTGGTGGGGCCCATGAGCGGTCCTACATGATGTGATTATCATTGATGTGTGACACTTTATGATATATGACTGATATGATATCGTTATGATTATGTGGTTGTTGTGAGTATGGTCGATAAATGATGGTATGTCGGAATATTGAACCTAGGAAAAGGAATAAGGCTTAGCCTTAGAGGTGGATGTTAATCCACCCTCTGTTTTGATTGAGTCATAGTGAGATCGTGTGTTTGATCCTTAGAGGTGGATAACCACCTCCCGAGAAGGAGATGAGTCGAGACTAGAAGTGTCTAGGTCTAATGTCGAGTCGGGACGCCAAACACCTTGATTTTGAGATTTAGTTCGGAAATGAGCAATTTAAGGTTCCAATGTCCGGGTAAACCTATTATACTTCGCGAAGTGGATACGAGCTTTCCACGGGGGCACTCGTGGAATTTTCGCTAAGACCGAGCGGTAGTGTGATTATCCTCTCGAGTTGTGATACTTTCAAGGTTGAGGCGAGATGTGATGGGGGCGCCCATCACATGCTTGATGAAACCTTCGAGATTATTACGGCCGTGACAAAGGTGGCGTGAGATTCTTGGACGACGCATCCAAGATGATCGTGTGCCTTTTGTTACGATTCAAGGACTCAAGTTTTAAAACCTTCTCCGCCGGTTTAAACCTCTTTGTCTCGGGGACGAGACTTGTTTTTAGAGGTGGATGATTGTAAAGACCGGAATTTAATTAATATTTACAAAATATCCGTAGGATAATCCGAATATTATCCTCCCTTATGATTATGAAAACCCGGAAAATTTAAAAATTTTATGCCTAGCTTTACATGGATTTAATGACGGAAAAAATATGCCCAAGCCACTTTTCTCGTATCTTATAAACGTAACGGATTTTAACGCTTCGCGAGCTCGGGTTTTACATTATGTTAAAGAGGTCATCCACCCAAATTGCCCAACATTGATCCACCAAACCCTTGACTTGTGGCTTGCTTGTGAATGTAGACATTCAACCACTCCCATCTCTTCATCCCATCACCCCCCATGCTTTGACTCATGAAGCCAACCACCCCTCTCCTCTATAAGCCTGACCCCAAGACTCATGAGGAGCTCATCCAAAGAAGCCCCACCGTCACTTGAGAGGAGAGAGAGAGAGAGAAGGAGAGCCTTGCTCCATTTTAGGTCCATTTTGGACAGCCTTCACAAGAAATAGCATAACTCCCTCCATACTCATCCAAATTGAGCAAACTCGGTGGCCATGGATCCGTCTTGAACCCAGCTTTCCATACATATCTCAAACACAAAAATCCAAGGTCTTTTGCCCAGCCAAAATCGTCCATCTTTGAAGCTGCAGAAAACTGTTTTTGAAGGGTCTTGAGAGTTTGACTTGATTTCTTGGTAAGAACCCTTCCTTTCTTCCAAAATTGAGTTCCAACATGTTTTATAACTCCTTTTCTTCAACTTTAAGTAAGAATCTAAATCATGTTTTGGGATTTTTGGTGACAAAATGGCAAGGTGTTTGAAAGGTGTTCCGAAGGACTCCCGAGGGTGTTCTTGAGTCGTTTGTGTGGGATTCTTCGAAGGTAATCCCTCATCCGCCTTCCCTCTCTCTAGGAATAGATCTTGTGTGCTTGGAAAGGGCTTAGGAAGTGGAGCCTCTATGTGTTTTTGGTTGCGTTTTGTAGCAAACATCAAGAGACAAAATGGATATATGTGCCTCTGTAATTTGGACTTTAATTCCAATCCAACGGTCTGATTCGGCTGAAATCTTAATATGATGTTCATGGGAATGTTATCTATCTGTCCTTCAAAAATTACGGCAATCCAACGGTTGAATCAAGAGTTATTATAATTTTAGTAACCAGTGTTTATAATGACTCGGTTAGAAAACTTGGTTAAGGGAATGCTAAGAATATGGTTAAATATGTGATGGCATAACCGAAACTTAGAGCATATAAAATACAGAAATGAAGTATACCCATAACTTGACTTATGATCCGATAAGAAGAAAATCGATTATGTGATAATACGATATAGATTACAACTGGTTAAGTCCGGATCACTTAACCAAATTGTGTAATCTATAGAATCGTGAACCTCATGTGGATGTATGTTGATTATTAGGTTGGGTACCATGCATTAGAATACCACCTAATGAAAGCTTAATGAAATTAATAGGCTCTTGTTGATTGGATCCTTGGTTGTGCACTTTATTGCTTGCTTATTCTCCGGACTCCAGGTAAGTCCCCTGGACTTACTCATGATGGATTTATGTGATACTCTTTGTCTTATCGAGAGTCTTCATGCATCACGCGACCTAGTAACATGTTAGGAATATAAACTGGTAATATGACGTAGGATGAACTTAGTAAATCCAACGATTCATATGTATGCTATGTGTCTATGGTAGGACGGCCGTCAAAATCTGAATAAATGACTTATACTCGATGGAACACGAATGAAATGATGAAAGGCTTATGATGAGAAAGAATGAGTATGTTTGAGAAGGATGAGTATGTTTGAGAAGGATGAGTACGTTTGAGAAGATATTATGGTGATTATGATGATGATTATGATGATGATACGGGCCCTTGTGTGTTTATTTCGCATTTATATATATCTATACACTTGCTTATGTGTTGCATTTTAACATTCATGTAGTTTAAGTATGCCTCTTTATATGGCACGGAGTGTGCATATTTCCGATGATTGACCCCGATTTATTTCTTGTTTTTTAGATTCAGGTACCCCTTACCCGATAAGACTTACTGATGTGGATGGTTGTCGGGACAGACCTTTTGGACGATTAGAGTGAGGGAGGCGCTTGACATTCGCACTCTTTTGCTCATACGTTTTATCGTTTTGACCCGGCGTGGCCGTGGCATTTTGTTGTATTTATGATTTCCGCTTTTATCTCTGTTCGAAACGTTTTCGCGATAGTCTAGGACAGGTGAAGCCTCCAACGGGCTTACGATCTTTTCGGGGTTCGCAATCCCCATCTTTTGACAACTAAATCTTCCGCTTAAATGAACCTAATAATAACTCGTACTCGGTCGTAAGATCCAAAGCTCACGGAAGAAGATCAAACTTCTTCTATAACGTTCCCCGATAATCTAGTATTCCGAACCTTATTTACCTTCTAAGTAGGTTTATGGAGGTTAATTCGGGTACTTAAATATCGGGTCGTTACACTTTGTTTCTTAATTTTCACTTAAGTCTCTTTTTAATTTCTTTATGTTACTAACTATTGGTTTTAAATCAAAACATTCAATTCAATCTAATATAACTATCGGGCTTAACTCATATTGTTTATTTAGTAACTATCTATGTGAACTCTTAATCGAGAAGAGTTTACGATGATGTGTACGTGAATCTTACACGAATTTTATGAGTCTTGACCGATAATGAGCTCGTGTTCCAATTTTCTTGGATTTTGTTTCATTATCCTTTGTTTCTTATTTTTCACTTAAGTCTCTATTTAATTACTTTATGTTACTAACTATTGGTTTTAAATCAAAACATTAAATTCAATCTAATATAACTATCGGGCTTAACTCATGTTGTTTATTTAGTAACTATATATCTATGTGAACTCTTAATCGAGAAGAGTTTACGATGATGTGTACGTGAATCTTAGAGGAATTTTACGAGTCTTTACCGATAATGAGCCTGTGTTCCAATTTTCTTGGATTTTTTCATTATCCTTTGTTTCTTATTTTTCACTTAAGTCTCTTTTTAATTTCTTTATGTTACTTAGTTAGTAACATAAAGAAATTAAAAAGAGACTTAAGTGAAAAATAAGAAACAAAGGATAATGAAACAAAATCCAAGAAAATTGAAACACGAGCTCATTATCGTATTGGTTTTAAATCAAAACATTCAATTCAATCTAATATAACTATCGGGCTTAACTCATGTTGTTTATTTAGTAACTATCTATGTGAACTCTTAATCGAGAAGAGTTTACGATGATGTGTACGTGAATCTTAGAGGAATTTTACGAGTCTTGATTGATTATGACCTCGTGTTCCAATTTTCTTGGATTTTGTTTCATTATCCTTTGTTTCTTATTTTTCACTTAAGTCTCTTTTTAATTTCTTTATATTACTAACTATTGGTTTTAAATCAGAACATTCAATTCAATCTAATATAACTATCGGGATTAACTCATATTGTTTATTTAGTAACTATATATGTGAACTCTTAATCGAGAAGAGTTTACGATGATGTGTACGTGAATCTTAGAGGAATTTTACGAGTCTTGACCGATAATGAGATCGTGTTCCAATTTTCTTTGATTTTGTTTCATTATCCTTTGTTTCTTATTTTTCACTTAAGTCTCTTTTTAATTTCTTTATGAACCTAACTATTGGTTTTAAATCAAAACATTCATTTCAATCTAATACCATTAGTGATTTTTTTTTAAAAAAAATAGTAGCATTTATGGATCATGATACACGCGCTGGGTTATGATTGGTCGGGACTGTTGTGGGTCCGAAGCAACGTGGAAAACATCAGCCATTCGCATGGCTTGTTTGCAATCGTGGCCCTTTATTTATTGAAATCCAACCGTGCAAGATGTCAATCCGGTGGCTCGGCCTTGAACCAATAGAGATGGGGATTTCCTTCATTTTTTTAACGTTACGTAGTGTATGAAATACTGTAATTATATTGTTTCATAAAATAAAAATTTTAATAATCTAAAATACTTTTGTTTAAAAATACTGGTTCTTATTATTTTTTGTGCATATTCTAATAGTTGCTCCAACTGTTTGATATGAACAAAATTAAAATAATAACTATGCGTATTACTTTCACTAATTTTTCATAATAGTAATAGTAATAATAATAATAATAATATTATTATTATTATTATTATTTTTATTAGTATTATTATTATTAAAATAATCTTATATTAATTATTATTAATTATTATTATTATACAAATTAGTACTATACTCCGTAATAATACTAATAACAATAAAATAAATTTGACCGAATTGAACTCTAAAAAACAATTTGTTATTTTTTTGAAATTAAAAGTACAGTAGCATTCATGGATAATTTGTGATTCCGAAGCATCAAGGGATTTGATGCATTAGCCATTCGCATGGCTTGTATGCAATCTTGACTCTTTATTCATTGAAATCCAATAGCTTGTATGCATGGGTGCATCTCGCAATGCATCAGCCATTCGCATAAATGCTACTTTTCTTTTCTTTTTTTCCAAAAATAAAAGACACACGCTGGGCTATGATTGATCGGGACTGTTGTGGGTCTGAGGCAGCGTTGTAAGCATCAGCCATTCGCATGGCGTGTATGCAATCGTGACCCTTTATTTCTTAAATCTGACGGTCCAAGATTTCAATCCGTGTGCTAAGCCTTGCACCAATACGGATGGGCCTCGAAAAGAGGGAGGTACACACAGAATTTGTTTTATTGCACCGTTGTGCATAATCATTTTATGTTTCATTCCAAATTGGCACCCTGTTTATCGCAATTATCACCCGCATTTGTATATTTTTGAATAATTGGCACCCTGGATGTGGAAAAATTGACTATGCAAAACATTTTCGAATTAATAACCGATTGTACAGAGTATAAATTGTGTTAATGCGACGACAAGCATCAATAACTTATGAAAAAATAACCTAATTGAGTAAATGTGGAATAATTGATTGTGAAATTCATTTTTCGAATAATATCCCAATGGGCAGAATAATATTTGTTTTAACGTGAAGCCATTCATCAATCATTTTTTTTATGAATAGAAATAATGTGGGATTATGGACTATGAGATCCAATTTTGAAATAATAGCCTAATGTACAAAGTACACATTATTGCAAGCAATATACCAAGGGATATGAAAATCATTGTACGTGAAGTCGTGAACTAACAAAAATTCAAGGACAGAATTAATGAAATCGTTACATATAAAAACTTAGATTAATCCTTATTGGTTGATTTTAAAGGCATGTAACACACTTTTATAATCGTATAGTTATCTTTTGCAAGAACATCTTAACTTCTCAAGTATCTCAAGTTAATGGTAAAGTATTATATAGATCTTTTGCAAGAACATTATAAGTATTTAAAGTGGGAGTATCTTAACTTATCATGTATCTCAAGTTAATAAAACACTTGTCTAACTCACGTAGCCAATAATTTCATTTGGTAGTTGAAATCGGAGGAAACTAAGATCTTTTGCAAGAAAAATAATGAATAAGTTGGTATTTTTATTTTATATATGCACTTATGTTATTCACTTATTAGATTAATCCTGATGTTGATTTTATATATAACGAATCTTCACTTAAGTATGCTTCATTGAAGAATTTCATAATAAAGGTTCCTTGGAATACTTTTAATTTTCACATTTTAATGAAAAATAATAGTTCAACATAGATTATCGTGGGCTTCCGCAATGGGCCTCAAATGGGCTTTTTGGTTTGCAACAAGCCAACATTGTTTAAACGTCATGGGCCAGCCTGAATCCATTCACAAGTTAATTGTCCCAATATATACTCTATATTGTACGTTTTCGACAATGCCATGGAATCATCAATCATAGATAATAAAATATGCTAGATTTAGTAGATTACATAACAATGCCATAGATAAACACAAAAATCATCAAAGTTAACCAATTGTATCAAATATAAAATACAGAAGTGTCATAATGTTTTCAAAAGTGTCAACCCCGGCCCCCAGCATGACGACAACCTCCACCGCGACCATCATACCGAAATCCTCCTCTACCACCATTCTCAGATCCTCCTCTACCACCATTCTGAAGTCCTCTTCTACCACCATCCCGACCTCCACCGCGCCCTTCAGATGGACCGCTTGTGTCCTCCGGCCAATGTACAGTTCTTCGATCGTTGAAAGGCCCTTCCCTGGTAAATTGTCGCGTGGCAACTGCATCGAGCATTTGTGGAGTCGGTGCGTACAGATCAACATAATGAGGGTAGAAGTCATGGGCGTTTTCGTCCATTGCCTGAACATATAACAATGTAAGCTCTTGTTGATCCCGAACTGACTCCATCTCACCATCCATCTAGTGCGACCAGATTCGAAGATCGTCTACTTGGCAGGCGATGTGGTGGACTGTATCAAGCATCGACTGTTGGTTGGCCGACACGTCCCGAAGACTCATCTCCACGTCTGTCTGGTGGTTGTGATGCAAGTCCTGACTTAGACGCATCTCCTCAAGTTCTTCCCCCAAACAATCCTGCCTATCGAATATTTGGTTTATCCTATCCAAGATGTATCTTTGAGTGTCCGCCATCTCCAGAAGTTTCGTGTCCATATCGTACTGTCTGTTTGCAATTCCTTGTATCCCTTGTAACACATGCTCCCAAGAAACAGAAGAGTTGGATTCACCTTGGTGCAAATGCACACCTTCTGGCCCTGGATGTGATGAGGTGAAGAGCTTGTATTCGATCAGACAAAGGGCATCCGTGTGCAGATCCTCAACGGGTGAACTAGTTGGACAAAGCCCTGTATCACATTCCATACCATCTTCCGTTGGCACTACCATCTTATCCTTTATTTCTCGGGCAGGGGGGGCGTTCAAGTCCATTGGTGTACTCCATTCATCCCGATCCGATCTACTCTTATCTTCGTAGTGGGTCATACAAAAGTCCGCAGCTCTCTTCCCATACGGCAGGGGACATGGCAAATATATCGCGTTATGGTAAGATTTCGTCGGTTTCCAATGCAACTCCGGCTCTAGTGGGTTGCTCAACAGACTGGCTGTGTTCAGACTCCTCTCATCGTACACATGAGACCCATGTATCTGTTGCAACCATTCTGGGGGTTCTGGTTCCCACTTCCTAGCGATCAGTGTGATCATACCCCCCAATGCTAACTTCCCCTTTGTGCTCCCGCTTGTTGCATCTCGAATGCAAGATGCAACAAACATAGAAGTCTAGTCAGGCACGTTGCTGCATTCTTCGAAAAAGCACCGGAACCATATAAAATCTGAGGCCATGAACTTGCTGGTCTCTCCCTGACCCATAAAAGCCATCCTAATCACTTTGTGTGCCAAGACCAAGCACGGATGCCCAAGCCAAGAGTTAGTCTCGCCCTTGTGACCGTCAAACTGTCTGTCTGTAATGTCAACCCAGAGATCTTTCAAATTGTGGCCCGATTTCTTCCAGCCAGGGGTAGGTTGATGAGAAATCCCGAGGATGTCCCGCAACTTGTCGTAGGATAGCAACCTCTCCACATCATTGAGGTGAAATGAAATCCGCGGTTGCCATCGTGTACCGATAAGGTCGAGAGGAATTCCAGTACATATCTTAGATACGTTGGCGCATTCTTGTTCAAAAATCCCGACAGCCCTGCCTGATCAAACATTGACTTCGTAATTTCGAACATTCCTAGTCGTTTCAGTGTCGCAACATCGTAAAATTTAGTGGGTACAATGTCCATTTCCGCTAACTTTGACCATTTCGCCTTCTGCTCCGCTGTCAGGGTAGTAAGTTGGAGATAGTCCCACTCCATTGCAAACTGATTTCCACACTAAGAATTATACTCGTTTCATAACACATCTACTGAAACCCTAGGCCTACCCAGAATCACCCACTGCCCACCCCAAGTATAATAAACCTCTAATGAACATAAAATCAAACATAACTGACTGATTAAAAGCAGAGAGACTTACCAATTCGGAGATTGAGTCGCGGTCTGTGATATTGAAACGTAGGAGACGCGCCCGACTGACGATTCTGGTTCTCAATAGCGAGATTCGCTGTTCGATTGTCGCCGTGCTGTTCCGAGGATGATTGTGTTTTGAAGTTGACGGTCGAGACTTGGGATGGAGGAAAGAGTTAATTTCGAAGAGGGCGGGTCATTGTCTTACGGTTTGCGGTTTCACACAGGTAAACTCCAACGTCTCCAAGCATCAGGGTGAAGCAAATGGAGTAGGGTGATGCACTTGGAGCAATTGGGCCGGGCCAAGGTCGCAATTGGGCCGGATTATTTGAGTTAGGTATATAGTAGTATTATGTGAGTTATGTATATACAGTATTATGCAAGTATATAGGAATATATAATACGGAAATAATCATTTATTTTAAAACACAATAATTAATTTAATTACACAGTATAAACTAAGCCTAAATTTTTTATATTTACACAGTGTAAATATCCAAATATAAACAAAGTATAAAAATACTCCAAATAATACTTTCATAATAAAGTTTATATACGGACTATTCATTACCGCCATAACTAATTACATTCCAAATAATAAAATATAGGAGCTGAAACTAATTAAGTTGTACAGTATATTATAAACTAAGTCTATAAATTATTTATGTATAAAGTACCGCCATTTTTTAATTATAGGAGGTGGAACTAATTAAGTTGTATAGACCAAGTATAAACAGAGTCTAAAAATTAGTATTTCATTAAACTAATTAAGGTGTACGGTATAGTATAAACTAAGTCTATAAATTATTTATGTATAAAGTACCGTCATTTTTTTAATTATAGGAGTTGGAACTAATTAAGTTGTATAAACCAAGTATAAACAAAGTCTATAAATTAGTATTTCATTATAGGAGTTGGAACTAATTAATTAAGTTGCATACTATCCGTTGTGTTACTTGTGTAGCATTTCGGACAATCTCTTTACCGCCCAGATTCAGTTAGCAAACTCCATTTATTAGGGGAGAGAAGTAATATATGTGTAGTAATTATGACATAGGGGTACATAGAACCTCGTAAAAAAGCAAACATATTTACCCCCTTTTAAAACATTTCTTTTTAGTCCACTTTTTCCTTTAACATGGAAATACCCTTGGGTAAGCTTAAAAGAAGGTAAGACAAGTAATTTCCTTGTTAGAATGGAAGAGCTGAAGTACGTGGAAGCACTTTAACCATGTTTTTCGCAAATGGTAGCTTTCCAGATGTTGTATTGCTCGTTAACAGAATTGTAAACTGACTTTGTATTAGCTGACTTGGCCTGCAATTGTGCACACAGATATCAAATATTTCGTATAAATGTCTCCATGTCTCGAAGTTCAATTTATACCCGAGTACCAAAAATAGATGCACATCAACTTTAAAATTAAAACCTATCTATATATTAGAAAATGCTTTCTCTATTATAGATCAGCAAATGCATTTATCTCCTATAGAATCATTTCTATTATATTTTAATCCTAGAAATGACAACTTCAGATATGAATTTGAACAAGTTGCCTTTTTTCTAATCACTAGTTGGTTTACCGCATGCGAAGCATGCGGTAATTACTTTTAACATTTGTGGAATACAGTATACAATTCGTCACTGTAGTGGCCCAAAATGAGACCAAAAATAAACTGAAGTGGGCCATATACATGTATTGTCTAAAGGTTGGCCCAAGGGAAATAAGTGTTTTTCCCCCTTTTTTTTTTTCTATTTATACATCACTGCATGTATCGCATCACTTTCCATTTCAATTTCAAAGGAACAAACTCTCAAACAAATTTAAAAGAATAAGATGACGGTATTGCCCCCAGCCATCTCTCTAATTTCCAATGATTACCCACTTCCATAACACTGATGAAGTATCATCCAATCCCTTGGTCACTTGACAACCATACCTGACCCAATTAAGCCAATGTCCGATCCAAAAATCCGACTTGACTCTGAATCAAATTTGATTGACCAGCTGCTCATCGCCTTCATTATCGGTCAAACGTCGGAAGTCATCCTTTACAAAAACTCATGTCAACACTTCATTCACTTCTCTACATACTCCATAAAGATGGCATATAAGGTTAGCCGGGTATTTTTTTTTTGTCATAACATTGCACATGGTCATAGAAACTAATGGGGTTGTGAGATATCGTTCAACTGAAAACTGTTGATATTGACTTGTGTTTGTAATTGATAAAAGAGCCTTGTTTTAAATGTAATGTATTAGAGTTGGTGTAGAAATAAAGTAGGTACATTTCAAGTAAATAGCGTCCAAATGTTAATTTGTGTGTAGAGCAAGAATCAGAAAGATGACTTACTTGCAATAGCTAAGCAAGTGTACTTGTTCAAACTGGACTTTCCCTTCGAAGCACTTGAGTCTAAAAAAGAAAATTGCCAAACTTGGTAATTTTCAGTGCAACAAGTCTGTAAATATATAAACTAAATGCTAATACCATTTTTGACATAAGGTATACCTTAGCATGAAACTAAATATTTACAAAAATAACCAATTTAGGAGAACTGTAATAATGTATAACCTGTAATTCTAGTTAGGTAAACATTTCAGAAACAAGACATTGATGGACATAAAATAACTTAGGTGGATGGACCCTCATTAAAATAAATATCTTCCTAATTAGTACGGAGTATTTCATTTGCTGAATAACCTAGATATTTTTGGTACCAACTTCTCAAAGAAAGGACTATATATATGCAAATTTAAGAGCTTTAGTCAACCAGCAACAAAAGAAACTTGTTAAACAGAAGTGGAATTATTTAAAGTATAAGGTATTTCTTCTGTACTTATCATATATCTCTATTGGGCAAAAGGAATGAAAACAGCCCATAGGTACGGATCTAGGAAGACAGAGGCAGCCCAACAGAGCTCTTACAGGTGAATAAAACATAACTAACCTGATCTAAACACCCTTAGAAATGAAGCCCGAATCCAAATACACTCTATAGCATCCTTTTAAGAAAAGCCCAAAGCAGGAAGAGATAATAGGTGGCAAGGCTATTTTGTTTACCAGTGAAACACGTTTACAGCTAAATTAATAAAGATGCTGACATGCGTGCTACATTTTTATGCTTTTCTTAAACCACCCACTAAATTTCAATTTGGCAAAGAGAAGCAAACAGTATGTAGAGCTTATCCAATTCTAAGTTTCAACCTTTCCTACTCCTAGCCTGACTTTTATAAGAAACAAATTGACAGCATATTGACGTATACACAAAGAAAATCCAACTTAAAATACTGAATCCCTAATTTTTTTTTGGGACATACCTTAATCCCTAATTGGTTAGCCATTTTTTCGTGTGAGGGCGGGAGGAAAGGAATCGAACGTCTCTCGACAATTTGGCAGCCTCGGCGAGAGTGAAGGCGGTGGTGGAGAGGCCGGGTTGTACCTGTCGGAGGTCTGGTTTTTATTCGCTGAAGCTCTAGGCGAGAGAGGAGAGGAAGAGGGCGCTGATGCGAAAGAGGATGGGGGTGGAAGAGGATGAAGCGGAGACGCCAGCGCAGACGGAGAGGCGGTGGAGGACTGCGAGGTGGGCCGGGTTGAGAGCGACAATCGATCTGGAGCTTTGGGTTAACACCATGTTGGAGTCCGGAAATGCTGGAAGATAATGCCATTGCGGGAGAGGATGGGGGTGAATGAGGAGGAAACGGAGGCGGCAGCAAGGGCGGAGAGGCGGCGTCGACCGATGAGGTAGGCCAGGTTGAGGGCGGACATGTGGTCTTTCTGGAGATTAGGGCTGAATCTGATTAATAGAATCTGAAAAGGGAAGATTTTAGTCAATTGAAAGACTGGGTGAGGCCGGTTATCAGGCAGAGGTTTGTTCAGTTTTAATGGGCCAACTCCATTTAAGAAAACCCAAGCAGAAAAAGCCCACATAAAATCGCTTCATCCAACGAAAAATTGACATCTGGCTAAAAAGTCACTGTTCCTAAGGGAACTCGCGTTTTTTATATATAGAGAAACAACATGATTTGTCCCTTTAGCAATATAACCATCCCATTCTTACACCAACGTTAAAACCAAGACAATGAAATATCATGGAGCCAAACAAACAAATTTTATACCGACAAACAGGGCCGGTCCTACCGGCCCTACGAATCTAGGGGCCTATACGAAATATATATTTAGGTTTTTAATTCGATCTATTATATTAAGTTAAATGCATTTAAAATTGATTAAATATAGTTTTGAATGGTAAATTTATTGACTTGTCAATATATCTCATTTATTTATTTGTGTGTGAATAGAGATTTAAGTAGTCAATTTTTAAGATTTAGTATCACAAAAATCACTATCATCACTATCACTAATATAGTAAAGAGATCTAAAACTTCCCAGTAAAACTTACGCGGGTAATTGAATATTTAGAAAGGATAGAGATACAGAAATAAAAAAAGAAACCTAAATGAACGCGCTCCACGCGCCTTCTATTCCTCTCCGCTCACAATGTCGTCCGCCGCCCAGCCCTAAAACCACCCACATATGCTTCAGACCAAGCCTGCAATTCCCCCTCCTCACTAAGCATCCATGGAGTCCAAAGGAGGGTGCTCCCTCCCTTTGCAATCCAATTATAGATCCCAATTTCAAATCTCCAAAAAATAAGAAAAGCTCTCAATCTCAATTGGTTTCGTTGGCGGTGTCGTTGGGTTGTCTCGGGCAAGCGTTGGTCGATAGCGGTGGGTGCAAATTCGGGCGGTGGAAGGGCTGGCTCTTCAGGGGGGTGGTCTGGTCGGCCGCCTCGTGTTTCAAATGGTGGTATTCCCACTCAATACTCCATACCCCACTCCAGAAGGCACTTCGGTGGTTTTCTTGCTCCCGTTTTGCAGGTAACTCCTCGCAATGTTTACGAAAGAATCAGTTTTCGCACTCTCGGTTCTGGTTAGGTCTTGACTACCTACTCTGGCTACGAGCTGGATCTATTGTAACCAATAAGCAAGGCTCAATCGGTTATCACAATTACTACTTGCTACCCGCAAACCAGCAATTCAGTTTCGGTTACCACCATATAGTTCATCCTCTGTTGTTCTACCTTGTTTGGCTCTTTGGTTTAATTTCTGTTTGCTTTAAAGTCACTATCCATGGCCTCTTTTCTCTTGGTGTTGTTGCCGTTCTTGGGGCTCTGAATCCCCTAGCACCTTTAATGTTCTATCAATTTATTTATGCTTATATGCTCTTGTTCAACTTCATATATAATCTTGCTCTTCCCCTTGCTTCTTGTTCTTCATTTACCTTTGTCTTTCGTGGCACTTCCTTTCTCTGCTGTTGTTCCTCTCCTGCTTGCAGGTTTGCTGCTAGGCTCCTAGTGTTGGAAGTTGTTCGTCGTTGTTGGGTTTTGTTGGCTCGGCCCTTGCCCCTTCAGCTGCTGCCCGGTTGGTGGCCTTGCTGCTGTGTGGGTGATGTGCTTTACAAGCACTGCCTTTGGAGGAGTACAACCTTAAAAATCATTAAAAAAGGCTCACAAGCCCCCTATGAAGATCTCTTTCGATCTACTAAGCCCCAGCAGGCATCCACAATATCGATTTTTGCTTGTACTAATGTTTCCTCACACAAAAAATCCACAATTGTAATCCCTTGTTTTATTCACTATCAACGTGGTCCTTTACATAATGTCAATCACACACATGAGTTTGGCAAGGTATGTATCCCCCTTACTAACAGCTCAACTGTCCCAGGGGTCTACAAGCCTGTAATGTTTAATTTTCTCACCATTTGTGGGCTTTGGAAGCTACTCTCACATCCCTCCCAACTGGGTTTTGCACTTAAACCTGTTCATAGCTCCTTTTTAAAGCTAAAGCTTTCGTTCAGTAACTTGCTTTTGATCTTCTCCTCTTGCTGCGGTTTTGGTAGCACTTGTCCCTTGTTTTTGTTTGACTTCAGTTGTTGTAAGGCCTCATTCTTTTGCGTTGAAGCTTGCTGTCGACGTCCTGTTGCTGCGGGTGTGCGTCTTCAGTTGGTGGTGCAGCTGCTGCGTGCTCCGAGGTGCTGTAAGGCCTCATTCTTTTGCGTTGAAGCTTGTTGTCGACGTCCTGTTGCTCCGGGTGTGCGTCTTCAGTTGGTTGAGCAGCTGCTGCGTGCTCCGAGGTTGCCTGTTAGGTGCTACCACCTCTCTGTTTGGGTTCAAATGGTTTTCTTTGTAACCATTTGCTGTCATAAGGGCTGTCTACTTATGGACAAAAATATTTATGGTTTTCATCTTTTCTTAGTGTATTTCTTCATTCTAGGGTACTCAACTATATATGCGTTCCAGTTAACAAGTGTTCCGTCCTTACCAGGCATGCACAAGCAGTTGTCCTTACTGGACTTACTCACCCTTAAAAGTTTACTTACCAGTACAAATCTTTGGCTCAAATGCACACTCGTATTTAGTATAGAATGCGAACTGTTCGCTGTCTTTCCACCGATCAAAATAACACACGATCAAATTGCTCCTATTACGAGCTATGGACAAACCAAGGTCGGGATACCGATACCCTTCGCAAAATATAAATTACAAATTAATATGGTCATGTACAATTTCTCTATTCGAGACACCACTTACAAAGATTACTCACACTCAACCTTTCGAATCACAATTAGACTGGAACAAGTAGTTTACCTCAACCAAACAATCTCGCTTATGGTTACTCGTTCAAAGAAAGAGCACGTCGGTCCTAGATTGGTACAAACTGGTCGCCTAAAAAGGTTTTTATGAATATCTGTACCTGGAACTCACGCGGCATCCGGAGCCGTAATTTCTGGACAAATGTGGATATTTTCTGTCAAAATAATAATATAAACGTTCTAGCTCTTTTAGAAACAAAGACTGATAAGGTTCCCTCTGAAAGCACACTGCGTAAGTGTGGTTTCACGAATGTGGCCTTTGATCCAGCGATTGGCTTTTCGGGGGGAATCTGTCTTCTATGGAAAGATATCTCTGCTGCACAAGGATCCATCAAACTCATTTCGGTTCACCACCGATTCATTCACTTCAACTATTCGGACTGCGTTAAGAAGCGATCCTTGGCTTTTCTGGTGGTCTATGCCCCACCAGATGAGCGGCGCAAATCAGTCTTTTGGGATACGATCACCCATTATACTCAGTCACTTGTTATTCCCTTCTGCATTATGGGAGACCTTAATGAATTAGCTACACCAGCTGATAAACTTGGAGGAGTCTATCCTTCAAACGCATGATTCACACGTTTACTAGACTTAAAGAACAGACTGTCACTACTAGAAGTTCCTTCTAGCGGGGGACAGTTTACTTGGCAACGGAAATCAAATGATACTGTCATTTGTCTCGAGAAACTTGATCGACTGCTAATACACACGGACATGCTCACCATCTTCGACTCACTACGTACTCAGATCCATCCTTTTACTAGATCTGACCATGCCCCGATCTCCACAGATTTTCGTCACAACATTCAGCCAAAGAATAGACCATTCAAATTCGAGTTGGCTTGGGCCTCAAGGGCTGATTACAGAAACCTAGTCTCGCAGGCTTGGAGAGTGAACCCAACTGGTTCCTTGATGTTTAAATTGCTACACAAGGCAAAAGTTCTTAAAAGACTTTCCAAAACATGGCATAAGAATACAGTACGCAACATTCATAACCAAATACTGGTTACGGATCAAAAGCTCCTTCAGTTACAAACAGCTCTTATCTCACATCACAACAACCGGGATGTCCAAATCCTTAAACAATTGCTGAACAAAAGAGAACGCATGCTCGATTTTCATTGTCGCTATTGGAGCCAGCGGGCTAAAGTTAAACATGCAAAACTTAATGACTCCAACTCAGGCTATTTCCATAAGATCGCTACTGCCAAAAGGGGCAGGAAAATGATCAAGTCTATCATACTACCCGGCGGGGAGTCCACTTCTGATTTCCACACAATCCAACAAGAATTTGTTCGTGACTTCAAAGCTCGTTTCAAAGCATCTTCGGATCATGTTTTGGATCTTACTCCAGACCTAGCAGTAATCCCAACGTTAGTTTCATAAGCTGATAACGACATGCTATCTGCTTCTGTTACAAACAATGAGATAAAAGCGGCTGTATTTTCTATGAGCCCAGACAAGGCACCAGGCCCTGATGGTTTTCCAGCCGGTTTCTACCAAAAGTTCTGGCCCAAGTTGGGTCCTTCTGTTACGAAGGTTGTCAAAGCTTTCTTCACTAGTGGTAGGTTACTACGTCAGACAAACCATACTTTCATTACACTTTTACCGAAGTGCGATGTGCCATCTGCAGTAAACCACTACAGACCTATTAGCTTGTGCTCTACAATCTACAAAATCATAGCTAAAGTAATTTCAGCACGATTAACTAAAATCTTTGACAAGCTTATACATCCCCTTCAGGGAGCCTTCACAAAAGGGAGATCTATCCATGACAACATTCTGATCGCTCATGAAGCTTTGCATTCGTTTAGAATGAAGAAAGGCAAAACGGGCATGGTTGCCCTTAAACTTGACATGGAAAAGGCATACGATCGTATCGAATGGCCGTTTCTGTTTCAAGTTTTATCTAAGTTTGGGTTCAACAACCTATTTATTAACAGAATAAAAGAATGTGTTTCAACAGTATCCTACTCGGTCCTCGTTAATGATAAACCAACCACAGTATTTCAACCCACTAGAGGTTTAAGACAAGGAGATCCCCTCTCCCCTTTTCTCTTTATCCTAGCTTCTGAAGTACTAGCACGTACTCTGCATAACAAAGGGCTAGCTAGTGAGGACGTGGGTATTTCCTTTGGCCGTCCGGGCATCAAGATTCCTTTTTTAGCGTTTGCGGACGATATTCTTATTTTCTGCAAAGCCACCCATTCGGCATGTACTTCTGTACTGTCCATCTTAGACAGATACTCTCTAATCTCAGGACAAAAGGTGAATCTACATAAATCCAGCTTCCAAGCATCTCCAAATACTACTGCTACAGCCATAAATTCGACAATAGCGGTACTTGGTATTCCCCAGGCTAACAATTTTGACAAATATTTGGGCTGTCCGGTGGTAAACGGAAGGACTAACAGGGACACTTTCGCGGAGGTGGTCCTTAAGACCAAAAACCAACTCACAAAATGGAAAGCCTCGAACCTTTCCGCCGAAGGGCGGCGGGTGCTTATTAAAGCAAATCTGAGTGCCAAGCCTATTTTTCTCATGCAAGCCTTCCTGCTACCAACTCATGTTCTTCATGAACTTGACAAAGTTTATAGACAATTCTTTTGGAACAAACCATCGAATGCCACACCGCTTATTAGTTGGGACAAAATCTGTTCAGACTCGTTGAAAGGTGGGTTGGGGATTCATAAGGCGGAGTCTATGAACATAGCTCTCCAAATGAAGCTTCTTTGGAAAATCATCGCTGAACCAGACAACATCTGGGTTCGAGTCATCTCACACAAATACCTTAAAGGGCACGACCTCTATAATTATAACAAAAAAGGTAATACCTCGTGGCAATGGTCACGTTTAATGTCCATCAGACCTCAGTTCCTCCCAGGTCTTCAATGGCGGGTTGGAAATGGGGAAACAGTTGATTTCTGGTCCCATAACTGGGCATTCGAAAAGCCGTTGATTTCCAAAACACTGATACCCATACCGGATGATCTTAAGGGCGTTCCGGTGGCTCATTTCATCACAAATCGCCAGTGGAACAAACCATTTATATGTGACTCTCTAAAAGGCGTCCTGGCAGAGGATGATATTAAACACTTTTTTCTTGTTAGTCCCTAACCTTTCATTCATTCTATTCAAGTCCCTAACCTTTTATACCTATTGCATATTAGTCCTTAAACTTCTATTCATTCCATTCAAATCCCTAACCTATTGAATTTGCTGCACTATTAGTCTAAATTATTTTAAAAAATTTAAAAAAAATTATTTTAAAAATAATATATACTAAATTGTAATTTTTAGTTGAATATTTAAGATTGGTTAAGAAAAATATTAAATTTTAATTAAATAATACGGAGTATTTCATAAACTTCGAAATATAATAATAATAAATAAATAAAATAAGTTCACTTTATAGTGTGGTTAATTTTATTTAATAAATATATATATATATATATAAATTAACTTTATAAATTTTTAGTGTTTGAAATCTACTTCATTTCCACTTTCTAAAATTAAAAACCTCCTGTTTGTGCGATATTTTTTTTTTGTGTGTGTGTAGGATTACTATTTCTAATTTAATAAATTAGAATAAATCGGAAATTTTTAGGGGAATGCCTAAGATTTGTAGATTTTAAATAATGAACATTTCTAATGTTAATTGATCGAAATTATTGTATTAAATAAATTGAACCACAATATTTTGGAAAAAATTGTGTTTCTTTTTGGACAAAGGGATGTATTTTTACTAAAAATTATAAATTATAGGTATTAAAAATAAATTAACAATGAGATTATTTAATTAAAATTTTTCTATTTTTCTTAACCAATCTTAAAGATTCACCTAAGAATTACAATTTAGTCTAAATTATTTAAAATAAAATAAAATATCTGATTTTATTTTTCAATTTTAAAAATAATATAGACTTATAGTGCAAGAAATTCAATAGGTTAGGGACTTGAATGGAATGAATAGAAGGTTAAGGGCCAATATGAAATAGGTATAAAAGGTTAGGGACTTGAATAGAATGAATGAAAGGTTATGGACTAACAAGAAAAAAGTATGAAACGTTGGGGACTAGTGGCGTAATTTACCCCCGTAAGTTTTTTTTTTTTTTTTTTGAAGCGAGATAAAATTTAGGTCGGGTCGGCCGCAGCAGAGGCCCTTCCTAGTGCATCCTTCCGGACGAGAACCCGCAGTTCTAGATCATCCTCATAGCAAACGTCGGCAGGGGAGACATGGGCACTACGCGCAAGGTAGTCAGCCACAGCATTCGATTCCCTGAAAATATGACGAATCGCAACATTAGAAAAGGACGAGATATCAGACAGAATATCCGTTTGTAGCATCTCAATTTCCCAGGGGCATTTCCAATCTCCCAGTAGAACTTTTATCACTAAAAGGTTGTCTCCTTCGATCAGAAGTGTAGAAAGATTCAACTCCTTTGCCCGTAATAAACCCATTCTGAGTCCGAGGTTTTCGGCATAAATCACAGAGTTATTTGTGAAAACAGATCTGCCAGCCGCAATGACTAAACCATCAGAGTCGCGGATGACAAAACCATAAGCCGAGTTACCATTCCGGGTTACAGAACCATCAAAGTTGAGCTTGTAACTATACGGCGGTGGTTTTTCCCATTTCCCTGACCGGTCCTTGGGCCTTCCTTTCGAAGCACTGACACACTTGGCCTGATTGTGCTGACTGAGGCCACAACTGTTTAGGGGGATCAACGGTCTTGTCGGATCATCATCTAAAAGCTTTGATTGTTTCCAACAGTGAGTAGTAGTGCTGTGTAACAGCAGAATTTCATTCATGGTTACCTTTTTAGTGTGGTTGAAAGTAAGTTGGTTTCTAAAGAACCACATGGCCCACCAGGCTGAAGCTAAAGTAGCAAAGGAGCTAGTCCCGATAGCACATTTTATCGCTGTAAGAGGAAAATCAGTTCCCATGACACTGGCTGTGATCATTCCCGGAATATGGATATGTAGAGCTTTAAGCAAAGCGGTAGCCATGGGACAGCGAAGCAGAAGGTGATCATTCGATTTATTAGTATTGTCACAGAATGCGCAGCCAGCAGGTACAGCGATATGCGACTTTTGAAGTCTGGTTTTAGTCGGGAGACCATCCCTGGAGATTTTCCATAGAAAGTGTCGCACCTTCGGTGGTACATTGAGATTCCAGATCCAAGCGCAGTCGAAATTTGGCGAACCGGTGTGTGCAGAAAGCAAGGAGTTTGTAGAGGCGGTTGAGAATAACCCAATCACTGATCGTCTATATTGGGGCCCAAGCAAAAATGGTTGGTTCTCAACCGCCTCTACAAACTCCTTGCTTTCTGCACACACCGGTTCGCCAAATTTCGACTGCGCTTGGATCTGGAATCTCAATGTACCACCGAAGGTGCGACACTTTCTATGGAAAATCTCCAGGGATGGTCTCCCGACTAAAACCAGACTTCAAAAGTCGCATATCGCTGTACCTGCTGGCTACGCATTCTGTGACAATACTAATGAATCGAATGATCACCTTCTGCTTCGCTATCCCATGGCTACCGCTTTGCTTAAAGCTCTACATATCCATATTCCGGGAATGATCACAGCCAGTGTCATGGGAACTGATTTTCCTCTTACAGCGATAAAATGTGCTATCGGGACTAGCTCCTTTGCTACTTTAGCTTCAGCCTGGTGGGCCATGTGGTCCTTTAGAAACCAACTTACTTTCAACCACACTAAAAAGGTAACCATGAATGAAATTATGCTGTTACACAGCACTACTACTCACTGTTGGAAACAATCAAAGCTTTTAGATGATCATCCGACAAGACCGTTGATCCCCCTAAACCGTTGTGGCCTCAGTCAGCACAATCAGGCCAAGTGTGTCAGTGCTTCGAAAGGAAGGCCCAAGGACCGGTCATGGAAATGGGAAAAACCACCGCCGTATAGTTACAAGCTCAACTTTGATGGTTCTGTAACCCGGAATGGTAACTCGGCTTATGGTTTTGTCATCCGCGACTCTGATGGTTTAGTCATTGCGGCTGGCAGATCTGTTTTCACAAATAACTCTGTGATTTATGCCGAAAACCTCGGACTCAGAATGGGTTTATTACGGGCAAAGGAGTTGAATCTTTCTACACTTCTGATCGAAGGAGACAACCTTTTAGTGATAAAAGTTCTACTGGGAGATTGGAAATGCCCCTGGGAAATTGAGATGCTACAAGCGGATATTCTGTCTGATATCTCGTCCTTTTCTAATGTTGCGATTCGTCATATTTTCAGGGAATCGAATGCTGTGGCTGACTACCTTGCGCGTAGTGCCCATGTCTCCCCTGCCGACGTTTGCTATGAGGATGATCCAAAACTACGGGTTCTCGTCCGAAAGGATGCACTAGGAAAGGCCTCTGCTGCGGCCGACCCGACCTAAATTTTATCTCGCTTCAAAAAAAAAAAAAAAAAACTTACGGGGGTAAATTACGCCACTAGTCCCCAACGTTTCATACTTTTTTCTTGTTAGTCCCTAACCTTTCATTCATTCTATTCAAGTCCCTAACCTTTTATACCTATTTCATATTGGCCCTTAACCTTCTATTCATTCCATTCAAGTCCCTAACCTATTGAATTTCTTGCACTATAAGTCTATATTATTTTTAAAATTGAAAAATAAAATCAGATATTTTATTTTATTTTAAATAATTTAGACTAAATTGTAATTCTTAGGTGAATCTTTAAGATTGGTTAAGAAAAATAGAAAAATTTTAATTAAATAATCTCATTGTTAATTTATTTTTAATACCTATAATTTATAATTTTTAGTAAAAATACATCCCTTTGTCCAAAAAGAAACACATTTTTTTCCAAAATATTGTGGTTCAATTTATTTAATAAAATAATTTCGATCAATTAACATTAGAAATGTTCATTATTTAAAATCTACAAATCTTAGGCATTCCCCTAAAAATTTCCAATTTATTAAATTAGAAATAGTAATCCTACACACACACAAAAAAAAATATCGCACAAACAGGAGGTTTTTAATTTTAGAAAGTGGAAATGAAGTAGATTTCAAACACTAAAAATTTATAAAGTTAATTTATATATATATATATATATATTTTTTTATTAAATAAAATTAACCACACTATAAAGTGAACTTATTTTATTTATTTATTATTATTATATTTCGAAGTTTATGAAATACTCCGTATTATTTAATTAAAATTTAATATTTTTCTTAACCAATCTTAAATATTCAACTAAAAATTACAATTTAGTATATATTATTTTTAAAATAATTTTTTTAAAATTTTTTAAAATAATTTAGACTAATAGTACAACAAATTCAATAGGTTAGGGACTTGAATGGAATGAATAGAAGTTTAAGGACTAATATGAAATAGGTATAAAAGGTTAGGGACTTGAATAGAATGAATGAAAGGTTATGGACTAACAAGAAAAAAGTATGAAACGTTGGGGACTAATGGCGTAATTTACCCAAACTTACGGTAAAAATAGGTTAGGGGGCCTCCAAGGGGAAAAAAAAATTAAAGAGGAAGAGAAATAAAAAAAAAAAAAAAAGGGGGAAAGTAAAATTAAGGTATTAAGGCCCACCAAAAAAATGCAAAAGGAACGGTGAAAGAGGCCCATTTTGAATTCATTTATGAATAAGGCCCAAAATGGGGCCCTGTGCAGTCGAGCCGGCTGCTCCGCCTTAAGGCCGGGCCTGCCGACAAACCTCTTCCTCAGTTCCACAACGAAAAGCAACATCATCTTAGCTAATAAGTTGATCAAACTTTGACTATCCGCACATAAGCAAAGCCAGCACAGTTAAGCATTTTGTATTATTCAGTTTTACATAGTGTAGGATAGTTGGTTATTTAATTGGTTAAGAGACACTTATAAAATAAGAATAAGAGTAGAGAACTCATATATAACAATTGTTATATATTTACTAAGGATATATTTTGATACATTTATAATGGTGTGAAATATATTAAGGTGAGTAAAATAAGGTTTCAATATTAATTACAATAAGAATAAAAATAAATCAAAAAGTAAAAACATCTAAAAATAAATCGTGTATTAATTGTATGTCATTTTGGAATAATTGGATTCTAACCATTCCGGAATGGCTCAACCGAAAATGACTTGTGGGTGTTGTAGGAGGAAATCGAGATTTGCAATAAAATATAAATAAAATAAGGCAAACCAGATTCCGTGCCTTGCAAATAATTACAAGACTCCCTCCCGATGCAGTAGTGGGAAGTCAGGATCGATCCACGAGGAAGCGTGTCAGCGGATCCTAAGCAGCGGTGAAATCTCACGGACAGAAGTCGACCACAGTTGTCCTCGATCTCGACTAGGGTTAGTCGACAGAAGATCGGACAAGTCAAGCAGCGCAGCAGCAGTCACAGGATGGTAGTCGATCTCGACTAGTGCTACTCGAGATCGAGTAAAACTGTTGATGTCGAGAAGTTCCTGATCGAGTTCCTGCACACAGAAGCTACATCAATTATGGAATCGAGGATCAGTAACTCGAGATCGACCACAGTTGGTCGAGATCGAGTAAGACAGAAAGTGAAACAAAATAAAAACAAGAGCTTTGGGATTCTCGAAATAAACTTTATGTAAAAGACTTCCAAGATTGGAGTTTGCGACAACGATAACCAAGCATGCATAAGGCAGAAATAAAACAGATAATCATGTGAATCGCATCAAAGGATCAAGCTTTTGCCTTTTCCAACAATTAGACAACTGTTTCAAGAAACCCTAATTGTCTCTACCGATTTTATGTTTACAATCCAAGTTGTTAGCATGGACCTCCATTAGATGGGTAATAAACACATAACAAGTAGCAGATGCTTAAAACATGATAAAAGTCGGATCTTTACCTCAAACACGCAGGGCTATTGTCGGGCTCGCCCCAACCCTAGAAGTGGGTGGACTACTCGCGCTTCATCGCAACCTCAGACATTGATTTATGAAAAGAAACTTGCATTAAACTAAATTCAAAGCCTTTACAATCCCGGCACTCCAACTTTCGTTGAATGCCAAAACCCTAAAACCTTCAAACTCCTAAAACTTCTCTGTGAACTACTTCTCTAACTGGTGAAATTGGACGATCCCTAAAATCAGCCCCATGGGCTTTATTTATAGCCTTCTACTCCTTGGTATTCAAGGATAAAATATCTCTATCTCTATCTAAATCTATATCTAAAAGCTTTAAAGATAAATAAATGGAATAACATAAATAAATCTAAAAAGGAAATTATATCTAAAAGTCTAAAGTATCTTCAAGTGGATAAATCTTCTCTTCCATGATGAATCTTGATAGAATCGGCAATCTTCGGCCCCAAGGAATCTCAATCCGAGTAGGACAGCTCAAACCACGTAACGTGGCTTCGGACATTTTTCCTCGATCTCGAGTAACTTACTCGATCTCGAGTAACTCGGACGTCGACTTCGGCTTCAGCGGCATCTCGGGTAGCTTGTGCTCGACAAGGCTAGGATGCTGGCCTTCAGGTGTTGTCGATATTGAGTAAGTAACTCGATATCGAGGACGGTGGTTCCATCGACTTGTGTGGCTTGGATTGGTCGAGCAGCTCTCTTCGACATGCTCGGACATACTGACTTCGGCTTGTCGATATCGAGGAACTTCGTCGATATCGAAGAGTGGTGTCCGGCCTGTCTTCGTCTTCGGCTCCTCGATCAAGCTCTCTTCCTCTTCTCCGGGCAGGTCTTCAAAGCTTTGTCGATATCGAGTAATCAACTCGATATCGAGGAGCTTTCTGCCTCCGTCTTTGCTTCTTGGTTTTCTCCCGAAATGGCTCCATATTCTGCAATATTAAACAGAAACTTATGTAGATCTCTATTTCTGGCAAATAAGCATATACTACATAAATTCGACATATTCCCAACCCGAAATATGCAAAGTGTATAGAATATGGAACTAAACTGTGCATTTCAACATGGCTACTTTAGTGACATCAGTGGGCAGGGGCGGAGGGAGGTGGGGGGGGGGGGCATGAGTTGGCTCGAGCCTCAAGCCCCCCTAGGCCGGGGGAAAATGTAAAAAAAATGTATTTTTTTTTTGTAATTTTTGATATTGTAAGGGTTAAAAAAAGTTAAAAAGAGTAAAAAATCAATGAGTGTGTTTAGCTTAGTTGGTATGGGTTGGGGAGTAGAACGATAAGGTCTTGAGTTCGAATCCTTATAGTTTCATTTTGTGGATTTTTTCCTTCTTTTAGCTTTTTAAATTTAAAATAGCTATTTAAATCATACATTTAATGTTTTTTCTACTATATTCTTTATAACAAAAATTGAATCTTATATATATATCTTCAAAAAAAATCCCGAAAATATAGTTGAGCCCCCCCCGGATTTTTCCTAGCTCCGCCCCTGCTTGTGGGTAGTACCCATAGGTCCTCGGTTCCAACCCCGGATGACCGCTCTTTATTTACCAAATTCAAGGAATAATTGGATTCTCGTGAAAATACACATGGTTTTAAAACGAGTAAAAACATAAATCATTCATTTTATTCGGCTCGATTCACAAGCATGGTGTGAAATATATTATGGCGATGAAAATCAGGTTTCAATATCAAATGCAATAGGAATATGTTAGTAAAAAAATGACGTGTCGGATATTTTTTACTAACATATTGTCCATGCTTCTTTTCATGTTGTTCTTTGAAATCTTTGGTTATCATGGTAAAATACTCTTTTCTTAAGACGATCGATACTTCAAATTTAACAAAGAATAGTAAACTCGATCAAAAATATTATGCAAAAACCTCTTCAAATTTGATGTGTCGAATATTTTGTTTGAAGTCCACCAAAAAAAATATATATTTTGTTTAAATACATTAAACTCGACCAAAAATATTATGAAAAAATCCGAACAAGGTTCGGGAAAAGAACTAGTCTATTAATCTATCTATTAATATTACTAATTTTGTTAGCATTTTGCTGATGTGTCATGTCCACAATTAAACCTGATTATTTTAATCCATTTCTCTTTTATTATTGGTTGGTTATATTGTCGGAAATCTTTGATATATGTTTCCTTTTTTATTTTGATTGCAATCATATCCTTACTCATCTACATACATTGAGTTGAATTGTTTACATACAATGAATATTTATTACAGAATATCTGACTATTAAAAATATGAAAATATGCATAATAAAATATTATCTTAATTACCTCATATAATGCAGTATTAAAGGAAAGTGTGTGATCATCTTATGTCCGATAATTTACGCAACTATATAATGTCCGATAATTCATTATCAAGAACATGCTCTCAATCAATTTACCCAAGCCGAGGTATGCTCTCAGACCATATAGTTTCATTCATGCTCTTCTTCACCTCGATTATTGTACCGTCATTATATGACTTATGTGTTAAAAAAATCATCTGACTTTTTTTTAGCAATCAATAAATAAGTCATACATATTGATGGATGATGCGATTTTTTTTTTGCAACGGTTTATATCATTTCATTAATTTTTATCCTTTTTTTGATTTTTTAATATAGAATCTCATTCAAAATTTATCAAAGACGTCCAATCAAGTCGGTCTTTCTATAAACTAAAGGTTCGAGTCATCCAAATATGGATGATATTTCAAAAGGAACGACCAACAAAGATTTCATCATACAAGTTGATCTTGATGGTGAGTTGGTAATGTATGTTTTTCTCTTCAATCAATAATATTTTGTTCTCTTCAATCTCTTAAACTTTTAATTATGATTTGAAGGGTTTTTTTGGTAAGATACCTAACTTAAACTTTGTTTTGGTGTTTTCTAGGTGACAAGATCCATGCAACCGTGCGAGCAAACATTGCGGAAATTTTCAAGGATTTATGTGAAAGGAGCGCATTTTATTCTCTTCCAATTCGGCCTTGCAATCTACAATCTATTTTGAAAACTTAAACTTTGTTTGTAGTTTATAGGGTGACAAGATCCATACTATTATGCAAGCGAATATTTTGAAAATTTTAATGACAAAGTGAAGGGAGTGCATTTTATCTCTCCCAATTCAATCTTACGCTATACAATGTATCGGCTGAATTTTTTAAAATTTAACTGTTAATGAATATCGGTTATTTTTAGGTAGTCTCACTATTATTGTAAGTTTAATATTTTTTTATTCTGTTAAAATTGAATTGTAATTGAATTGGTTTAATTTTTTTTTATAATGTTAAAATTGAATTATAAATGAATCAGTGATTTTTACATAGTTTAAATTTATTGTAATGGTTAATATTTTTGTTAAGTTAAAAATATGAATTATAATTGAATCGGTTTCATTATTTGTTTTAGTGTTAAAATTAAATTTTGAATGAATCGTTTTAATTATCATTATAATAGAGTTTTATTACTACTTTACCTTATTAAATCATTTTCAAATTTTGTATTGTATCTCTTTCCAAAGGAGAAATTTATAAATTAAAAAAAACACTTTATACATATTTTGTTGTAAACAAGTATATATTAATATAGTATTATATAGATATATAGAATGATGTTCAAATTAAAATAGAATAAAATCCCGTGCCTCGGGTATTACACTAGTTAAACCTAATTTCTCAAATCTAAAAAACCGCCGAACATAGTTAAACCTAATTTCTCAAACCTCGATCTCTACTGGGTACTCTGGTAAACTACTCATCATCTTCCTTCCAACCTTGCACATCGGAATCCTTACGACGTCGATCGATCGATTTGCTTCCGTACTTGTTCTCTGTCGTTTCTTCAACGCTGTGGTGTTTAAGCCTTGCCTACGACGACTTCAAGGACGAAGGTTCTGTTCATTGGTCTCGTACCCCTATAGTTCATCCCTTTCCGGCCCCTACCTAGCAGTTGCAGCATGTCAAAGATTCAACGCTCCGCATGTGGGAGTATCGCTCTCAGCAAGTGACTCCTCTCTCATCTCGATCCCAGCTTGCGACCTAATTGATCCCTTTTTCCTTTTAAAGTTTTCAATTTACTATGCCCTTTCCTTACTTGAGAGATCCATATTTGATTATGCCCGTATGGCGCGCATTGACGATTTTTTTTGGAAATGGCCAAAAATCGAAAAATAATTAGGGAAATAGCCAAATTCCGAAACATTTTAGCGTTTAAGCCAAAACATGGTAAAGTCGTTGTTTGCAACAGCGACTTACCTTATTTTGTTTTTTTATTAATTTTAAATTATAAGAAATTAATTTATTTAAAAACTAAAAAAAAAGTTAAATATTGGGAGAGTCGCTGTTTCAAACAGCGACTCTCCCTTTTTTAATTTTTTTTAAACCTAGATACAATCTCCGCCTGGCAATGGAAGACGATGAAGGGCAACAATTACCACCGTCGCCTCCGCCTGGGCTCTCTCCTACCGCCTCTGCGAAGGCCGTCTCCTACCGTTACCGCCTCTGCCTCCGCCTGGGCTCTCTCCTACCGCCTACATCTGGGCACCAGCAATGGAAAACGAAGGGCACCAACAACGATTCTCTCCTACCGCCTCCGCCTGGGCTAAGCAATTACCGCCGCCGCCTCCGAATTCAACGATTTCGCAGGGATTTCGCAACAATTTCAATCGATGTTTTGCTGTTCGAACTTGTTTTGTTCTCCGACCTCCCCGCCTCCTGTTTTGCTGTTCGACTTCTCCGACTCTCCGAAGGCCTGGGCTCAGCGAGAGTAATTACCCCCCTCTCCGATTGCTGTTCGTCCTCCCTAGTGTCTTCTCTAGCTTCGCTGTCTAGCGCCGGTGGCTCGTCTATTTCCATGGCGGATGTCAAGGGCGGAGGGCTGGGGCCGGGGTTTGTGCTCATCGTGGATCTTTGTACGGCCGAGGATGAGCTTCGCGCGTCGTGGATCAAGGTTGCCGGAGAATTCGATGGTGGCAGGTCTGGTTAACTTCGTTTTGGAGAAGGTCGGAGGAAGGTTTTGGAAAAAAAATAAAAAAAAGGGAGAGTCGCTGTTTGAAACAGCGACTCTCCCAATATTTAACTTTTTTTTTTTAGTTTTTAAATAAAATAATTTCTTATAATTGAAAATTAATAAAAAAAACAAAATAAGGTAAGTCGTTGTTCAGAACAGCGACTTACTTTTTTTAATATTTTTTTTAAAACTTTAGGTAAAGTCGATGTTACAAACAACGACTTTATCCTGTTTTGGCTAAAATGCTAAAATGTTTCGGAATTTGGCTATTTTCCTAATTATTTTTTGATTTTTGGCCATTTTCAAAAAAAATTCCGCATTGGCGTGGTGACCTGATCGATCATTGATGAGTGAGGCTACTGGCAAGATCTCGAAACGACTATTGACAAGATGATTTCTGTATAATTGCATAACAAGTCATTTTCAATTTTAGAAAACATTTACAAATCAGACAAAGAGCGAAAAGAAAAAATCTTGTTCCGTTCATCCAAATACTCAAATCCATCCAACAGACTATGTTTTGATCTCGAAAACACGTTAAAATCATTGAAATTTAGCAATTAAAGATTCTGATAGCTTTTAGTTGAAATTCGAATGGGTTTTGATAAGTCTAAAGTGATTTTCGATTGCAAGATCTGTCGAAAGTAAGATCAAATTCTATCGCTGAGGTTAATAGGTGAGCTCGGCAAAACTTAGCGAGCCCAAGAGGTAAGCTCGGCTAGTTATGCCAAGGCTACGTAGTGAGCTCATCCTGTATTGGTGAGCCTAAGCAGTAAGCTCGGCTAGATATGACGAGGGTACATAATTAGTTCGTGTATTAGGGTTTGCAAATAACAAATGTGCGCCAAAAAAAATCCCGGTGTCGAATATGCTTGAAATTAATCGAATTCAAACCCAAATTGAGTCTCTCCGTAGTGGTTTAACTGGGTTATTGTTCTTCCTAACAAGCAAGAAAGGTTTCCATCTTTAGCTACTCTGATATCTATAGTTGTTGCTTGGTTTGGTACTCTGATATCTATAGTTGTTGCTTGGTTTGGTATTTAGACGCTATTTTCTTGTATTATTAACTAGCATATATATTAAGCAATTGATTTGATTTATTTGCATCTTGTGACAATATGAGCTTGAATGACAATTAACTTGAAATGATTAAATGAATATAAATTAAGTGTTTAGTGATCATTTGGGATATTTTTCAACCCACTTAGGGTGGTCTTGAATCGACTCAAATCAGTTTTCCAGCGACGAATAGGCAAATTTCTTTAGTCTCACATGAATGTTCGTATGAAGCTCATCTTTGTCTTACCATCACATATGAATCGTAAATCAAATCAATACAATGAATGTGTTCAAATACACCGTACACAAATCGGAAAAATGCTATCTTCTATATACTTGTACACCCCTTGAACTCATAATAATCACTCATAATAGCGCAAAACAATGTAACATGTTACAACTTACAAGCACATGTGGATCTCTCCCATGGCAAGAAATCAAGTACATCATCAGAACTAGTCTGATTATCTATCTTTTATACATCAGATTGACAAAGCCATAGTTCTCGTAGAAAGGGTTGACACTCCAGTTCTCAATTGTCAACAAAAAAGTCATGAAACCTCATGGTCGGCCACAACTGCGGGTTCTCATTAGTCCATGCTCTTGCCACCCAGGCCATCAGAAACAAATGCGTCATTCATAGAATAACATCCAGATACTTCATTCATCAGAAACAAATGCGTCGGATTCTTTCATAGAATGACCAAATGCATCGTTCATATTAATGATGCATTTTCTCACCTTAAGAACCGGGTCAAGTGGGGAATTCTCTTCCATCCCCTATTCAATTAGTTTGCATATTTCATTTGCATGAGACTGGCTGAGGACATCCTCAAACTGGAGTAAAATCCGAATCGACATCAAAGAATTGACAAGTGCGATAATATAGAAAGAAAAATAGGTTAATTACCATCCTAACAAGACTCTTTGATTAAGTGACTGAGCCATCTTTCACTACAACTTCCTTTGTTGATATTAGCTCATAAAGTACAACTCTGAAGGCATAAACATCTACATTTGCGGGAATTTATCCATATTGGGCGTACTTGTATGAGCCATTAAATTGTATTTCTGTATTGTTAAGAAACAAAAATGGTGGGGAATCAATTGGGAAATCAGAGAAAATATAACTAAAAATTATCTTACTCTGGTGGCATATATCCAAACATCCCGACAAGGTGTTAGTTTTAACCTTATTCAATTTCGTTAGTCCAAAATCCGCAACCTGAAAGAGTGCTTTGATTAAGAATCTGTCGAATGGTTCACTTACTCTTGAAATATCCTGTCAGTACCTTTGAATGCAAGTTCTCGTCCCTCGTGCTCCGACGCTCCGCTCCGCTCTTCAGTCCGCCCTCCTCCTCCGTCCCTCGTGCTCCGACGCTCCGCTCCGCTCCTCAGTCCGCCCTCCTCCTCCGTCCCTTGTGCTCCGACGCTCTGCTCCGCTCCTCAGTCCGCCCTCCTTTCTGTTTGTGGCTCCACTCCACTCCTCAGTCCGCCTTCCTTGGTGTTTGCGGCTCCGCTTCACAGTAGCAACCGTTCTTCTTCTTCTCCTCTCTCTTTTCACTTTTAGATCTAGGTTTGATTTTTGTATATTTTCAGATATTAATTTCGATTTCAGAATTTCAATCATAGATTTCTATTTTGGGGTTAGAGCAATTTCAGTTTTCATATTTCAGACTTAGAAATTAATTTCGATTTCATACATTCAGCCTTGAAATTAATTTTGATTTTGAATTATAGGTTAGAGCAATTTCAGTCTAGAAATCTAGGGTTAGAGAAATCAATAAGGTTGTTGTATTGCTGTCACAGTGTAACCCCTCCCCCCCAAACAGCAGAAAAATGTGTAGCAGGGAAGAATCCGGTCCAAATGGTCTTTCCGGTCCGGGGACCGGAAACCCCGGGACCATAATTCTCGGTCCCGGTCCGATTCGCGGTACATATTTTCGAAAATTCCGGTCCACCGGTCTTGGACCGGACCGGAATTTCCGGTCCGGTCCGATCTGGTCCAGACCGGATGCCCAACCCTAGTTTGAACACCCCAAATCGAAAACAACCCCCACAACACCCAAATCAACAATAATTAAACTAAAACTATAAACACTTGTCAATTTCATCAATTTTAATTCTAATTTCAGAAAACCCTAACTCAATTTCATAGAAAAAAACCAATAAAAAAAAATTATAATCAAATATCCTACCTTAAATTCGATAGATCGAATGAAATCTCTCTAAACCTACCAAAATCATCAATCAATTCGATAGACAAAGCTTCTTCTTCCAAATCATTCGTCTGCGACGCCCTGCGTGAATGAGAGAGCTTTTGGGCATATTTGCAATTTTTTAGCAAACAATGAAAAGGGTTCTGAACAATTTAGCTGAATTTATCTTGTCAATAGTCATTTCAGCATCTTGTCTATAGCCCTTAGGATCATGGATTCACTGATCTCCCTTCCCTTTGTACGAATGCGGTTGTGGTGTACGTTTTAAAGTTTGTTCATTTATTCCTTTTTCATTCTTCATTAGCTTGATATGTAAATGAACCCCCAAAATAATTTATACGTACATCACAACTGTAGATTAAGAATTAAGATTACTGTATGCTTTGTTGAAGATGGGTGAGATCGATAGTGCTTTGTTGAATATTGTAGTTAGATTATTTTGCTTCATTTCAGTACTTTTGAGTTCTGATTGAGCTCTTTCTTTCTTTCTTCTTATTTATTTCAAGTAGAGTTTTATCTTTAAAAATAGATAGATATTCCTTACCTTGATTAGTAAGGATTAAGACCTATAAATAAAGCACAAGGGGCTAGTTTTTATTAATTGAATTCTAGAGAAGAAAAGTAGGAGAGAGAGAGAGAGAGTGGAGGCCGAGTGAAGTTGTGAAGCGAGAGCAGAATTGGCTTCGTTCAGTTGTAAGCTTTATTTTATTATTAATACAATTTAGTTTCCTTTTATTATTGATGTCTTTCCTTGCGATGAAGAGTGAGTAGTCCACCTACTTTTAGGGTTGGGGTGAGCCCGACGATGGCCAAGCGTGTTTGAGATAAAGATTCGACTTTTATTATGTTTTGATCATCCACTGCCTTTTATATGTTTATTACCTATTTAATAGAGATCCATGTTAACAACTTGGATTATAAACATAAAATCGGTAGATACAATTAGGGTTTCTTGAAAGAGTTGTCTAATTGTTGGAAAAGGCGAAAGCTTAATCCTTTGATGTGATTGCATGATTATCTCTTATTCTTGCCTTATGCATGTTTGGTTATCGTTGTTGCAAACCCCGATCTTAGAAGTTTTCTTTTACATAGTTTATTCCGAAATTTGCAAAGCTTTGTTCTTTATTTTATTTTACTGTTTCTACTCGATATTGACCACTCCTTGGTCGATATCGACTTCTGACGTTCGATCCAGAAAGATCGCTGCTCGTTTGTGTTTCTGCAGGTTTGGTCTATTTCGAGGAGAACAGGTCGATATCGAGGACATCAAGTCGATATCGAGTTGCACAAGCCGAAATCGACTAACTTTATGGAGCTGCCTCATCGATTTCGACTCAGGGGATCAACTCGATATCGACTAATGGTAGTCGATATCGACCAAGTCCAGTCGATGTTGGGCAGCTCCAGAAAGTTAGTCGATTTTGGCTTGTGTAACTCGATATTGACTTGATGTCCTCTATATCGACCTGTTCTCCTCGAAATCGACCAAACCTGCAGAAACACAAACGAGGCGATCTTTCTGGATCGAACGTCAGAAGTCGATATCTACCAAGGAGTGGTCAATATCTAGTAGAAACAGTAAAATAAAATAAAGAACAAAGCTTTGCGAATTTCGGAATAAACTATGTATGAAAGAAAACTTCCAAGATCGGGGTTTGCAACAACGATAACCAAATATGCATAAGGCAAGATAAATAACGATAATTATGCAAATTGCATCGAAGGATCAAGCTTTTGCCTTTTCCAACAATTAGACAAATCTCTCAAGAAACCCTAATTGTATCTACCTTTTATGTGTTTGATTTACCTAATTGTAATTATTTGCGTGGGCAGAATCTGGTTTGATTTATTTATTATATTTTGAACTCGATTTCCTCTGACAACAAATTGGCGCCGTTGCCGAGGAAGCAATCATTCGCGCCTTAGGTAGCCTTATTTCACGTTTTCTTTGAGTTCTCTTCTATAGGTATATGCAGGACACCTTCGAGTGTTTTGGAACATGGGCCGAAAGGGAAAGAGAGAGATGGTATGCAAAAGAATTGGAATATTTGAGATGGCTATACATTGTTGATGAGGAGGCATGGCTTGAGGGAGTACGCGCATTTAGGAAGCTACAAGATTTGTCAAAATCACCTCCAGAAGCCCCAATCTCGCTAGAAGGAGGATCTGAACCTGAGGTCGACCTCGACCAACGCCTAGTCAATATCGATCTATCTCTAGTCGATACCCAGGTATGTCCTTCTTCGATCTCAATTCCAACTTTGCTACCTGTCTTTGAAAAACCATTTGAAGGACCCCAAGAAGAAAAAGAGCTAGAAAAGAAGAAGTCGGACATCGTTGCCCATGTTGTTTCAAAGTCACTTTTACCTTACAAGGTGAAGGCGATCCCCGACGATTTTGAGCAACCGATGTTCGTGTTCAAGTATGGGGTCCTCGCAAAGTGGCACAAAGCTCCGCAGGATAAGGCAAAAGTATCTCTTCCCACTCCACCGGTTAGCTGTGGTGGAGACACACAACCAAATCCAACTATTAAGCAGAAGGGATAAGATGATGAGGTATGCAAATTTCCTTTATATATTCCGTTATGTAGGCCAGCTGAAGCCCAGGAAGATAAATGGGTGGAGCCATGGAGCGTTCACTCGGGGAGATTTAAACTTCTCCATATGATGCCCCCGGATGACATTCCACGCTTCCCACCACCGGAGGAACCACCGGACCCACCTATACCTCCGAAAAAGGATGAGTCAGGCTAATGCTTAAAGGGAAGTAGGTCAAGCTAAAGACTTAAAATTTAGCGCTTACGGGAGGCAACCCACTATTTTTATTTTTATTTTTATTTTATTTTATTTTGTTTTACTTTATATTTTTATATCTCTTTTACTTCGTTCAAGGTATCTTTTGTTGATATTTTTAGACAAGCCGAAAAAAACGGGGATCGAGTGAAAATTTCGAGGCAACCAGGTGATCTCGACCTAGAAGCAGAGAAAGAAAGCATGTCAATTTTGACCAAAAGTACTCGATATCGAGTGCATAGGTCGATATCGACCAAATTCCCAGATTTCGACCAGCTGATCACACGCCCTATTTCAACCCTACAACGCGTTATTCGGTGAGTTCCTTCCTTTACCCATGTTTTGTTTGATTTTCATATAGTGGGGACACTGTATATTTTCAGTATGGGGTGGGGGAAAAACTCATTATCATTATTATATATTGTATTCCTGATTTTGCTACTACATGGTAAATTTTGAGTGAATTTTTAATTTTTTTTGTGTTTAATTGCTAAACTCAAAATTTGTTTTATGAGACATCTCCCAATGCTTGTAAATTTTTCAAAGAAATAGTGTCATGGAAACTTATATTGAACTCGACGATGCAAAATTGGATTCATTAGAGATATAACATGAAATTGCGTAGTAAAGAGAAGTCACAATGAAGTGCATATTTTATTGAAAATCATAGAAGGAGGTAAAATTTGATGTTGTTTTTTACATGTTGCATGATAAGAGGATAGAGGACTTTATATTTTCCATATATGCTCATGTTTATAATCCTAGCCTTACCTATGCTTATGCATCACAAAAGCCATATTATGCCTTATTTCAATTATTGCTCCACATGTTTTAAATATTGCCATTCTTTACCTTATTTCCTATCCGGGGATTATCTTGAGCATGATGTTACATTATGGAGATGTTATATGGTATTTATGTTGTTGTTATCATTATTGGAGTTTGGCAAGAATGTTTGAAATATATGGAATATTTAATGAGTGAGAAAAAAATCCAGTCACCTCAGGAGATAAAGGTAGATCGACCCTGCTTGCTGAGATAATAGTTCGGCGAGATGGGACACTAAGGTGAGGAGTCCAAAGCACTAAGTATCCGGGACCATTCATGACACTCATGTTTGCAACTCGTGAGAAGACAGTGCTGAGGTTAGAGAGGTAAAATCATTATTATTGATAAAAGCATTATGAAAGGTGATGAATCTTATGAAGAAGGAATGTGGAAATTCAGTTCGAAAATACTCCATTTCCCCGGATTATTAGTACCACATTGCCAAAAATTGCCCACCTTTAGCCTCTTACCAATCTACTCCTCATTGAGCTTAATTGAACTCCTCTTGATTATTAATGCTTTGTCACATGAATTGTTTTTGCATAAACCTCTTTTTGTGAGTAGATGTTGCTTTTATTGCACATGCATGGATTTGTGGCACTAGTACATTTTCGATGATGGTAATTGATTGCGGGGTTATATAAGAATGAATCTATGATGTTGAGAGTTTTGAATTCTTCCCCTGAATGACCATCCAAGTTATTGCTTGGGGACAAGCAAGCTTAAGTATGGGGTGATTTGATGTCTATGTTTTGTGCCATGTTTTATATCTACTTTTATATCAATTTCTGCATGCATTTCATGCATTTGGGTTCGATTAATACAGAATCTATGTAGTTTATGCTTATTTGTCAAATTATAGAGTCTACACTAGTTTTTATTTAATTTCGCAGAAATAGGACGCACTTTGGAGCTTAAAGGAAAACTCATGAAGAAGCTAAGGATGGTGCAGCTGGAGAAAAAGCCATTTTTCAGCATTCATCATTCTGAGTCAAGTTCTCATGTCTTCAGGAGAGTTGTAGCCCTCGAAAAGAGCTTTCCAACGGATGCTCATATGCGTCAATCCGACGAATGAGGACTCGGTAAAGTGCGTTTAAAGAACAGATCAGGATGCTGAGAAGACCGGTCGATATCGACCAAGGCTACTCGATATCGACCAAATCTTGGTCGAAAATTCCAGAATCGACCAGCCGACAAGAGGGCAACTCGATATCGACCTACAGTGGTCGATATCGACCAAAAATCGACTCGACATTTGCCCCAGAAGCCAAGATCGAGTGATTGAGCTGAAGCCGGAAGAGGTGACTCGATATCGACCAGGTGAAGTCGATATCGACCTATGTCCAGTGACGTCATCAAGTCGATTCCGAGCTTTACTTAAAGTTTTATCTCGAATCCAATTGAGATATTTCTGAGAGAAGATTCCTTGCACATGAAGAGTTGAGAGATTTTATCTTTTTATCTTTTTATTTATCCTAAGGGTGGAGCATTTAATTACCCTAGGGATTTATCTTGTTTTACCTATTTAGATTTATTTATTTCCAAGTAGAGTTTTATCTTTAGAAATAGATAGATATTCCTTACCTTGATTAGCAAGGATTAAGGCCTATAAATAAAGCCAATAGGGCTAGTTTTTATTAATTGAATTCTAGAGAAGAAAAGTAGGAGAGAGAGAGAGAGAGAGAGAGAGTGGAGGCCGAGTGAAGTTGTGAAGCGAGAGCGGAATTGGCTTCGTTCGGTTGTAAGCTTTATTTTATTATTAATGCAATTTAGTTTCCTTTTATTATTGATGTCTTTCCTTGCGATGAAGAGCGAGTAGTCCACCTACTTCTAGGGTTGGGGTGAGCCCGATGATGACAAAGCATGTTTGATGTAAAGATTTGACTTTTATTATGTTTTGATCATCCACTGCCTTTTATATGTTTATTACCTATTTAATAGAGATCCATGTTAACAACTTGGATTATAAACATAAAATCGATAGATACAATTAGGGTTTCTTGAAAGAGTTGTCTAATTGTTGGAAAAGGTGAAAGCTTAATCCTTTGATGCGATTGCATGATTATCTCTTATTCTTGCCTTATGCATGTTTGGTTATCGTTGTTGCAAACCCCGATCTTGGAAGTTTTCTTTTACATAGTTTATTCCGAAATTTGCAAAGCTTTGTTCTTTATTTTATTTTACTGTTTCTACTCGATATTGACCACTCCTTGGTCAATATCGACTTCTGACGTTCGATCCAGAAAGATCGCTGCTCGTTTGTGTTTCTGCAGGTTTGGTCGATTTCGAGGAGAACAGGTCGATATCGAGGACATCAAGTCGATATCGAGTTGCACAAGCCGAAATCGACTAACTTTCTGGAGTTGCCCCGTCGATTTCGACTCAGGGGAACAACTCGATATCGACCAAGTCCAGTCGATGTTGGGCAGCTCCAGAAAGTTAGCCGATTTCGTCTTGTGCAGTTGCACACAGAAATTTCAAACATGGTGGGCTTCGCCCTAATTTCCCACTCCTTTTGTTCCCCTTTAGGTCACTGCGAGACCAAATTAATAAGTCTTCCAAAACCCCCAAATTTCTACCCCAACTTAAACGCCACTATATTAATGTCTCAATTTCTCCACTAAGCACTTCAATTACCAAAATATGTGGTTAATTACTTGATCTTCTTGTGGCTCAACTAGGGTTTGATGCTTGCTTGAGGCTTCAATTCATAGTTTTCCTCCTCTGGGTATGTCTCAATTCAAATGTTTTCCGTTCTTTGATCAATAAACCCATATGAGTTCATCTTTTATCTTCTTCTTTTTATAATGCCTTTAAGTATGTTTATATAGAATTCTTATTATCATTGTAAATGCTAAAAATTAGCTTTCCATATTAGGCCTTACCTTTGAGGAGGATCACTACCCTTATCCAGACCATTTATTATGTAAATGTGTTTTGTGCAATTGAGATATGGTTGATTTTGATTGGATTTTGCAAGGTCAATGAAATAAGGTTATACTCTATTGTATATAAATGTTTGGTGCTGAGAAGCAAACCTATGAGTATGCCAACCCTTCTGATTTTTATACATGGTCAATGAAATAAGGTTATACTCTATAGTACAAAGGCTAAATAAGATGATTTGGGAAACAACCACTTCCTTCAATCCCTTGTTTTGCTTTAGTATTCATGAATGCATATATGAACCATAAATGAGGATGCATAGTGTAAAGACTTGGTTTCTGTATAAGTTTGTATAGCTCATCTTTTATCTAGGATCCATAAATAAGGTTTAACTTATAATGTGAAGAGATATATTAGAAAATCCATAAATAAGGTTATTACTCTATCATACAAAGGCTAAATAAGGTTATACTCTATCTTGTTGATGTGAAGAGATATATTTGAATCAGTGATCCGCTTCTTTGTTTGATGAGAGTTTCTGAGTTTCTGTATTCGACATGAGCTGTAGCAGCTGGCATATACCTCAAGTTTTGCTTCCTTATCTAGCTATATCTCTTGTTGTCATGATTCCCAGTAAACAATATGCTTTGGTAAAAATATATGGCTGTTGTCATGATTTAGCTTCAGTTGCTGGCAGCTGTGTCCATGAAAGTTAAATCAATTCTGAATCAGCAATCGGGATTGATATCAAATTATCTTTATAGTTTGATTTAGCTATTTGATTGAGATTTATGATGAATTCAGCACACCCATTCATGTATTAGAGTTTGGTATATGTATAATGCATTGTAGCAGCTTAGGTTGACTAGTGATAATTCAGCACACCCATTAATGTTTATGACAGCAAGACAACCAAATCACAAGTAACATTAAAAACGAGCTATTCATTTGGAAGCCCAATAAATGAACATATTGATTCTTTATGTGAGTTTGGTCTTTGATCCTTATCTTGTTATGTGTTTTCTTGATTCTTCAATGCTTTATCTTTTTACCTATGCGGGCATTACTTTGAATGACTTGTTTTTCAGGTTTCAACTCTTACAAGAAAGAATAGAGAGAGGTAAATGAATCAAGGCGGAGAGCTAGCTACTGATCACGGAGATGAGCCCTTTCTTCTTGACAAACACCTTGTTGGGCGTTTAAATGGCTAGTTGCAAGAAACCAAGTTGTTTTAAATTTGGAATAGCTTAGCGAATCTTCGCATATCTTATTTTTCATATGACTAGCTATAACTAGTAATGAAATGCTCCATGGTCTTTAGTGCTGATATGTCTTTAGTACTGTATTAGTTATTACCTAAAAAAGGTGATGTTAATTTTAAGCTCCATGATCTTTGCAGATTTTCTTCAAATCAAAGATTGTTCAGCTACATTGAGTGTAGACTGTGTGTCTTGTGATATATTGTATTATGATAATACACTAATGCAGCGGCTTGTCGAGCCTTTGAACTGTTGATTTGATTAAACTCTTGAACAAGGAGTTAAGTGCTAGATGAATGCCTAAAAGTTTTAGCAGGCTGACATGCTATACCTTCTTACAAAACAATTATCATTTAGGTGCAGATCTAGTGAAACAACAATTGTCAAGAATTCGGTCACCTAATCACTGTCTTTTCGAAACGGTTACATATGTGAATGTTCTTTTTTGCAAATTGTTGTCGCATTTCAGGATGAGGGTGTGTGGAATAGCATACCCATTAAAAAACGAGCGGAAAGAATCGTGAAAATGAGCTCAAAGCAATCAAAATGAGCAAAACTGACAAAACGAGCATAACAAGAAAAAACGAGCATTACAAGCTCGAATTCGAGCCCAAGCTCAAGCTAGTCTAATTACTCGTGATCCGAATATGATCACAAAGCCAAGCTCGATAAAAAAAAATATCACCCCTATTTAGTATTTACAATGTATGATTTTGGCATCATAGTCCGGGCTTGTTGCTAGGCTATAATGTCATATATTATTTCTCTTTTATAAAGAAACTTTATAGCCCGGGCCAAATATGACCGGACTCTAAAGGCTTGCATTAAATAAAATAGATCCATTTTGGTAATTTGACAATTTAATCTTCAAAAAGCTTGGATAATCAATAGTCATGACAAACAAGATGTTCAAATTTCATCTAGATTATAATCTTAAGCTAGATTAAAATTTGCATCTAGATTATAATCTTAAGCTAGATTAAAAAATGTGCATGTCAAACATGCCCAAAGTCGTGATCTTGGTCCTTAGGACCACCAAACCGCTTCAATAGAGGTCTTCTCTTCGGATACCAAGAGTTGGGTTTCTTGGAACCCGATTTACCCGGGAAAAACTTTTGATCTTCCCAGTGAAGGCTGATTTGCCTACAAGGCTAGGGCATCTTGCATTGGCTAGATCGCGATACCGAGAGCGTGTTAACTTACAATCCTTTTGATAGCCCCAGCCGATTTGGCCAAATCCCTTTGCCCAACCGTACTGTGTTGATCACTTACATCCCCTATGACACCTCCCACAACTTGGAGCAACTCTGCCAAATCCCAATGCCTGACGACAAGTTTCGCCTCTTGCCCAACGGTAAGCTCCCTCGGTTGCCCAAAGGTGAGCTTCCTCGCAAGTTCCCCCGGTTGCAGGACCGCAAGTTTCCTTGTTCGCGGCCATGCGAGTCTCTTCACTTGCCCGAACGTAGGCTTCCCCATTTGCTCGAACGTAGGTTTGATCGTCCTCTCACCAAGGGCAAGTGTGCTAAGTCGAGTTTGATCTATTCAGGGGACGACGAGATACTGAAATATTGCGAGATAGAAAACGAGGCCCCATCAGTGTTCGATAAGTTGAAGGTATGGCGACTTGAGGCCGATTCCAGATGGGTTTTGGAAGGTGAGTTTCAAGTCCCGTCGTTGCCTTATAATTTCAAGGTACTCATGGTGGCTCCTCATCCTTGGAACCGTGGTGTGCTTTGCCATCCGATTCTGAATGGTAACAAGGCCTCGTCTACTTCCGCATTTTGGGTGCCTCCCAACTCCATCCGGTTTCTGGCTATCCATCCTCGGACCGGGTGGTGGAAAATGGTGGAGGTGTTATCAGAACCGACACTCGATCTTTCTCAGTTCCCCGATGAAGATTATGTTTATAGGAACCGACTTATTCCTATAGAATTGTGCCCGTGGTCTTCTCCCTTCTATGCCCAAGCTTCCTAGCTAGTATGATACAATATTTAGTCCTTAATTTATATTCTTTTTTTTACTGATTATTTGGTAAAACGTAATTGCTAGAATATATTTTGTGATGTTAATTTTAGTACGTTCTTGGGTTTGTTTGTGATCGAACTATAGGTTTTCATGTTAGAATGTTTATAGACATTTTATGTGGCTCATGTGTTTAGGTTTAATTGAGTATTTGGTCCATGTATATTATTTTGTTGGATTTAATATAAGAGTCGAAACCGTGATTGATCGGTCTCGGTTAAAAAATTAAATCCGAGGGTTTATAATATACTCCCTCACCCCTTGCCTATTATATATTAAAGTTTGTCTTTCTCGTAAAATAAATATAATGGGATTTATTAAAAGGGAAAAAGAAAAAGGAAAAGAAAAGAAAAGAAAAGAAGAGAACGGTTGTCTTCTTCTTTTATTTTGTACGGTTTTCTTCTTCCTTCCCCTGACACGTCCCAAGAAGTGAAAAGAGAAAGGCAACAGTAGAGGTCTCTTCCATCAGAGACAAATCATAGAGAAGGCTAAGGGGCGAGAAGTCAATTCACGGTTCCGCTACGAAGACGCTAATGGACCAAGGTTAGTCTTCGGTATAGAATTAGGGTTTGAATTGAATTGAATCTAGATCCTGGTTTGATTGATTTCATAATCGAAATCGAATAGAAATCTTACAATTGGTATCAGAGCGGGTTTAAATTTCTACAATTCATCGTTAATTGAGTGCATTAAGGTTCAATTGGTGTACGGTTTTCGCCAATTCGAACGAAGGACTGCACAGATTGGTTAGGTGTTGCTGTTTCGACTGAGTCGGTTGTGCAACTGTGACGTCTTTGTTGACTTGATTTGCAAAACTCAATGAAATATTGAATTTGCTTATCTTACAGCGGCGTAATGTTCTTTTGCAGATTGCTTTTCAATCATTATAGTTTATAATCCGTAAATTATATTTGCAAGTGGCGTTGATTATTGGAATTTGCCGATCGAATTGAAATAGGCAATTTGATTTTACTTGGTCTTAAATAATTATTGTATTGCATGATTGACATAGTGTATCGATATTAAATATTGCACTACGGTGATTTGCCTAATTCATGAAATGTTGAATTAGTTTGCCTATTTCAATTCGTTAAAGTAATTTGTCGTCATTGTTGTCTATTCATGAAATATTGAAGGGCATTTGTTATATATATCAAATTGGTAAGTAATGAATCGACGTACTGTTTTTAACCTAAAATCCGCATAGTATAAAAGTTATATGTGTTATATGGTTTAATCGTATTATAAAAGATATTTATCTATGCATTAAGGTAGGTTAATTCATTGTCTAAATTATAAGGAACTTGTTAGTCACCAAAGTGGCCTGGTTGAAAAGGAATTTAGACTTTGATTTATGGTTGTCAATTGTTCATTATTAAAGGATGCTAAATGACATAAAAAGTTGATTGAACAATTGATTTTATTGACTATAATTCTTGGAGATCACCCAAAGGTGGATCATTGAATATAGTTGATAATATTAAGAGGATGATTTAATTCTCTATTTTTTATTTAATCTTATTAACTATTGGGCTTAATTCAAAACATCTATATCTATATAAACTCTTAATTTAGAAGAGTTTATGCTGAGGTGTCAACATTAGAGAGATTTTAGGGGTTTTGACCAATTATAATTTTCTTTTTTTTCTCTTTAATCCTTTTTTTTCTTTTTTTTTTTTCCTTTTAATTCTCTATTTTTTCTTTAATCTTACTAACTATTGGTCTTAATACAAAACATTGAATTGAATCTAATATAACATCATTCTGGGTGAAACCTTTAGCAACAAGTCTAGCCTTATGCCTTTCAATGTTCCCCTTCGAGTCTCGTTTGGTCTTAAAGACCCACTTTGACCCAACTGTCCTGGAACCTTCAGGCAACTCAACCAAATCCCAGACTTTGTTGTCACCCATCGACTGAATTTCTTCCTTCATGACATTTAACCACAAATCAGAATTGTTACTTTCCATAGCTTTCTTGAATGAGACTGGATCTTCATCAATGCTTAAGTCACATTCATCTTCAAGAGCATACACCACATAATCATCTGAAATGGCTGATCTTCTTTCCCTTACAGATCGCCTTAGTGGTTCATGTGGCACAGTTATCTCTTCTTGTACTGTGACTGGCTCATCATTTATATTCTCATGATGTGGGATTTGGACATCCTCTTGTTGTTCCATTATGTCATCAAGTTGTGGTACAACACTGGCACAACAACCTTAGAAGAAACAGCAGGTGAAGGAACTTCAACCCGAATTTCTTGAATGTCCACCTTTCGTGGTTCACCACTCCCACTAGTTTGACCATTCTCGATGAACCTAGCATTGCCCGTCTCAACTATTCTCGTACTATGGTTAGGGCAATAAAACCTATACCCCTTGGACTTTTCTGGATAGCCAATGAAGAAACCACTAACTGTCCGCGGATCAAGCTTCTTTTCTTGTGGATTGTACACCCTTACTTCTGCTTGACAACCCCAAACCCGAAGGTGCCTTAAACTGGGTTTCCTTCCTATCCACAGTTCATAAGGGGTCTTAGGAACTGCCTTACTAGGAACCCGGTTAAGCAGGTATGTCGCAGTCATTAATGCGTGTCTCCACAATGCAAGAGGTAAGGTGGAATTGCTTAACATACTCCTAACCATTTCAATTAATGTACGATTCCACCTTTCAGCAACACCATTCTGCTGAGGTGTACCAGGCATTGTGTATTGCGCACAAATACCTCTACTTTCGAGGAACTTTGCGAATGGACCTGGACATTGTCCACTCTCATTGTATTTTCCATAAAACTCACCACCTCGATCAGATCTCACTATCTTTACTTTTCTATCTAATTGCCTTTCCACTTCGTCAATGAACACTTTTAGGACATTCACAGACTGAGCCTTTTCATGCAATAGATATATGTAACCATACCGTGAGTAATCATCAATGAAAGTGATGAAGTACCTTTCTCCGTTCCAAGAAGGAACATCAAACGGACCACAAATATCGGTGTGAATTAACTCAAGAAGCTGAGTGCTTCTTGTGGCTGGTTTCTTTATAGTGTGCTTAGTCTGCTTTCCCTTAATGCAGTCTACACACACATCAAGATCACTAAAATCCAAATGAGGAAGAATTTCACTCTTCGTCAACCTCATTAACCTTTCCTTGGAAATGTGACCTAATCTTTGATGCCACAAGTAAGCAGAACTTTCATTAGAGGCACTACACTTAATTCCCACATTACTTTCAACATACATAATGGATTAAGAAAATTTAATATCAAGATTGAACCTGTAAAGTGAATCAATCAAAGTACCACTACCATAAAAGCAATCATTCCGGTACAATGAAAAACCAGCATGTCCAAACATAACATCAAAACCTAAATCGTCCAGTCTACTAACAGAAACAAGATTTCTAGCACAATCAGGTACATAGAGACAACCCTTAAGATCTATGTGACAACCAGTGTCCATGATCAATCTATACGTCCCAATGCCTTCAATACGTGCCTTCATCCTGTTCCCCATGAACAAGTACTGTTCACTTCCTTTTATGGGCTGGATCGTACTGAATCCCTGTTCAATTTAAGAAACATGAGTAGTAGCACCAAAATCTATCCACCAAGTATTATTAGGCACTTCCATAAGGATCGACTCAAAGCAAACAGAACAATAATGAATACCTTTCTTGTCAAACCATGCCTTTCTTTTCGGACAATCCTTCTTGAAGTGTCCCAATTTCTTGCAAAAGAAACACGACCTTCACTAACTTTCAGCGAAGTCTTGTCCTTCTTGTCCTTCCTACTTGGCTTTCCTTTACTGCTGCTAGCACCATTATGACCCATGAGATGAACTGATTGTTCTGTCATCTTTTGCTTTAATCTCCTTTCCTCCTGTACGAGCATGGTCGTTAACTCTTTAATGTTCCATTTTTCCTTAATGGTGTTGTAATTCACCTGGAACTGATCAAACTCATGAGGTAGAGAGTTGATGACGAACTGGACAAGGAATGTCTCATTTACATTCATCCCCATGGTCGACAACTTTGCTGCCAAATTGGACATATGCATCACATGATCGTGGATAGGCTGAGACCTGTCAAATCTCTTCGTAGTCAGCTCAGACATAATGCTGCCTACAATTGACTTGTCAGCCAGATCCGACTTTGAATACTCTTTCATTGCAAATAAGAATTCCCTTGCACTCTCTGTCTTAGGAAGAGATGGCTTAAGATTTTCTGCCACCGTCATTCTCATAAGGCTCAAACCCAGTCGGTTAGACCGCTCCCACAACTCATAAAAGGACTTTTCTGCGTTGGAGTTGGCCTCTGTAATGGCAACAGGTGGTACTTCTGTAATGATTGCAAGGTCCAAGGTCATAATACCCAATGTGAATCGGATCTGTTCGGACCAATCATCATAGTTGAGCCCATTGAATTTCACAACAGAGTTTGCAGATGCAAAAATATTTGATGAAGCTGCAAACGATTATACATGCTTACCTATTAGTGCTTTGAAAATTTAATACAGATTCAGACAATAAACCTTAAAACATGTATTCAAGCAACCTTTGGGCAATACTCAAATACACATACAATCATCGATGCTAAAGTATATAAATCTTTAATAGACAATCGGAGTTCACATAGATAGTTACTAAATAAACAATATGAGTTAAGCCCGATAGTTATATTAGATTGAATTGAATGTTTTGATTTAAAACCAATAGTTAGTAACATAAAGAAATTAAAAAGAGACTTAAGTGAAAAATAAGAAACAAAGAATAATGAAACAAAATCCAATAAAATTGGAACACGAGGTCATTATCGGTCAAGACTCGTAAAATTCCTCTAAGATTCACGTACACATCATCGTAAACTCTTCTCGATTAAGAGTTCACATAGATAGTCACTAAATAAACAATATGAGTTAAGCCCGATAGTTATATTAGATTGAATTGAATGTTTTGATTTAAAACCAATAGTTAGTAACATAAAGAAATTAAAAAGAGACTTAAGTGAAAACATTAAGAAACAAAGGATAATGAAACAAAATCAAAGAAAATTGGAACACGAGCTCATTATCGGCCAAGACTCGTAAAATTCCTCTACGATTCACGTACACATCATCGTAAACTCTTCTCGATTAAGAGTTCACATAGATAGCTACTAAATAAACAATTTGAGTTAAGCCCGATAGTTATATTAGATTGAATTGAATGTTTTGATTTAAAACCAATAGTTAGTAACATAAAGAAATTAAAAAGAGACTTAAGTGAAAAATAAGAAACAAAGGATAATGAAACAAAATGAAAGAAAATTAGAACACGAGCTCATTATCGGTCAAGACTCGTAAAATTCCTCTAAGATTCACGTACACATCATCGTAAACTCTTCTCGATTAAGAGTTCACATAGATTGTTACTACATAAACAATTTGAGTTAAGCCCGATAGTTATATTGGATTGAATTGAATATTTTGATTTAAACCCATTAGTTAGTAACATAAAGAAATTAAATAGAGACTTAAGTGAAAAAATAAGAAACAAAGGATAACATTAATAATAATTAATGGAGAAAATCAAAGAATAGTAATAACAATAATAACAATAATTAAATGATTAGATTGATTTATAATATCCGTAGTTTAGATTGATTTTTTATATATTATCCGAAGCATCTAGTTGGGTTATTTCACATGTAATGTACAAAATAAAATTAATACTCTGTATGAAGGAAATCCCCATCTCCATTGGTCCATGGCTGAGAGAACGGATTGAAAACTTGCACAGTTGGATTTCATGAAATAAAGGGCCACGATTGAATACAAGCCATGCGAATGGCTGATGCATCCCTAGATGCTTCGGACCCACAACAGTCCCGGCCAATCATAGCCCAGCGCGTGTCCCATTAACCATAAATGCTACTTTTACTTAAAAAAAATCACAAATTGTTTTATAGAGTTCAAATGGAGCGTCAAATTTATTGTTAATATTATCAGTGATTCAGTATTACTACTTTAATACTTACGGAGTACTAATTTGTATAATAACAATAATAATTAATAATAATTATTATTAAAATAATAATAATAATAAATATTATTATTATTATTAGTAGTATTATTATTAGAAGAAATTATTATTATTATTATTATTATTATTATTATTATTATTATTATTATTTATATTTTGAAAAATAATAGAAATAATACCCTCAGTTATTATTTTAATTAGGTTCATATCCAATAGTTTGAGCAACTTTTAGATGTTAAAAAAAAGATCCAGTATTATTAAACAAAACTATTTATAAACAAAAGTAGTTTAGATTATTAGAAATTTTATTTTATGAAACAATATAATTGCAGTATTTACAACAACAGTAGGTTATTTGTGTGTGTATGTAATGTAAAAAAAAATTTGAAGGAAATCCCCATCTCCATTGGTCCATGGCTGAGAGAACAGATTGAAAACTTGCACCGTTGGATTTCAGGAAATTAAAGGCCACGATTGAATACAAGCCATGCGAATGGTTGATGCTATACACGCTTCGTCGGACCCACTTTGGTCCCAGCCAATGACAGCGCACCGCGTGTCCCATAATCCTTGAATACTACTTTTCTTTTTGAAAAAAAAACCAGAAATTGTATTTACAGTTATATTCGCCTATTTGGTCATAATAATTACTCTACTGCATATTTTTCTTATTCTTATTTTGATTATTAATATAAATATTATTTTTATTCATATTCTTATTCTTATTTTATAATTATTTTATTATTATTATTATTAGTATTATTATAACTAGCAGGAGAATTATGTCAACATAATGCCAACCATATCTAATACTAGTTGGTTATTTCATATGTAATGAACTAACTGAAATTATTATTATTAATATTATTTATATGTAATTTTGTTGTTAAAAAAAATGAAATAAAATTTTCAACCATCATTGATTGGATGGTGAAAGATATGGAGCTATTTCCAAGGGAGGTCAAACTCGGGTCAACAAAATCAATTAGGAGAAGATGGAGGGGAAGGGAGAAATTAGAGGGTGACAAAATGGAGCACAAAAATTAGAGGGTGAAAAATAAGAACAGGAAGGATTTGAACCCGGGTTGGTATATCATATTGATAGACGTTTGCCCAAGGGGGCGTCCGATTGATGTTGTGACTCAATCAAATAAATTACACAGTAAATGAATTAAAAAAGAAGAACTAAATCTCGAAAAATTGGTGCATGGTGCAAGGACAACTGACTCCCGAAAAAAGAAAAAAGAAAAGAAAAGCCCAGCACGTGTATTGCCGTTAGATTAATTTCAATCCAACAGTTCACATGTAGTTATCACCGTTCAGTTATAATTGGCCAACTGGATAGATCCGGTTGGCAATCTGTGTGGGGCCCATCTACCCCGTTATTTTTAATTTTATTTTTATTCAGCGTTGCAAATTGGGGAGAATTTGTTAACAACTGAGCAAGAATAGGCTTGGCAATTTTTCCATCCTGTTAAAACGCAGCGTTTCACAATTGACAAGGGGGAGAATTTAGTCAATTTACTCCCACATTTACAACTTCAGTTTCTTTTCCGTTTTTTTTTGTCTTCCGTTTTGTTTTTGTTTTAAATCTTCACACGGTTAAGTTATTTCCCTCATCTCTCAACTCTCAACGTCAACCGTTTCTTCATTCCTAAGGCATCCATATATAAAAAAACCCTATTTCCCAACATCGCCGAGACCATCCCTACTTCTTCCTTCTTCAATCATCCCTGTAAAAGTGTGCGGGATGTCGCGATTCGGACTCTACTTTGGGCAGCCGGTTGAGGTAGTTGGGACATATTACATGCTTGGGTCTTTCTACGAGGCAGCAGTGAATAGGGAGATCGGGGGGTTATATGTCAAAGTCAATTACACACACCGGGCACCGATGGGTGTATTACGATCCGAACTAATCCTTGCATGTATGATGAGGCCAACTCCGCGCAGGATCCATCTACCGGACCTACCATTCAATGTAGGTGAAGATGTGGACTTCCCTAGGGACCACAGGTGGTGGATCGTCGATCGGTGGGCCATTAACCCATGGCGGCCGCCCCCGCCAGGTAACACAACTCCTCCCATATATAATTAACTTCGCCTTGTCGACATTTATTATAATGTTTTGGTAACAAAATAAGCGATAACGAAATTTTTCATGTGCTATATATGTACGAGCGTCAAAAGGCTTTGGGCCCCAGGGCATAAAAGACGTGATGGAACTCTTGAGCGAAGGCGATTCGGTGGAGGTCATGGGGTCGGGTGACTGGTTGGTTGGAACGTACCAACCTGCCGTCATCATGGCCTTGGTAGATGGAACATATGCTCGGGTGGAGTATAAATTCTTCGTCCTAGAAGATGAGATCACACCTTCCGGGAGATTGTCCACCATAGCCGGTTGCGGAGAGAGCCGCCAAGCATGCATGTGGACCCCACCACGTTCCGATATGGGGAAGTGTTGTGGGAGGAAATCGAGAATGCAAATACTCCATACGTTCCACAATACATGGTCTTTTGGTTTTCAGCACGTTTTTTTAAGGAGCGAAAAACTCTATAAAACATTATTTTTTTAATTAATTTTTTTATATAATTTGATACTTATTAGTAACAAGTATCAAATTATATAAAAAAATTCATTAAAAAAATAATATTTTATAGAGTTTTTCGCTCCTTAAAAAACGTGCTGAAAAGTAAAAGGACATGTATTGTGGAACGGAGGTAGTATAAAATAAGACTAAAGCACAGCAAACCGGATTCCGTCCCGTGCAAATAATTACAAGACTCCCTCCCGATGCAGCAGTGGGAAGTCAGGATCGGTCCACGAGGAAGCGTGTTAGCGGATCCTAGGCAGCAGAGAAATCTCACGGACAGAAGTCGACCATAGATTGTCGATCTCGACTAGGGTTAGTCGACAGAAGATCGGACAAGTCGAACAGCGCAGCAGCAGTCACAGGCGGTTTTAGTCGATATCTACTAGCCTTTACTCGATATCGAGTAGAGTCGTCGATGTCGATGAAGCTCTTGTCGAACACCTGCACAGGAGAAGCTACGACGATCTAGATCTGGAATCAGTAACTCGATATCGACTACAAGTAGTCGATATCAAGGAAGGAAAACAGTAAAACGAAACAAAATAAAAGACAAAAGCTTGTGGAATTCGAAAATAAACTATATGTAAAAGACTTCCAAGATTGGGGTTTGCAACAACGATAACCAAGCATGCAGAAGGCAAGAATAAAACAGATAATCATATAAATCGCATCAAAGGATTAAGCTTTCGCCTTTTCCAACAATTAGACAACTCTTTCAAGAAACCCTAATTGTATCTACCGATTTTATGTTTACAATCCAAGTTGTTAGCATGGACCTCCATTAGATGGGTAATAAACACATAACAAGTAGTAGATGCTCAAAACACGATAAAAGTCGGATGTTTACCTCAAACATGCAGGGCTATCGTCGGGCTCGCCCCAACCCTAGAAGTGGGTGGACTACTCGCGCTTCATAGCAATTGCAGACATTGATTGAAAGGAAATAACTACTTGCATTAAATCAAACAGAGCTTACAACCAAAGGAAGCCAATTCCGCTCTCGCTTCACCAACTCCTCTTGGCCACTCACTCTCTCTCTCTACTACTTCTCCTACTGAAATTGAATTGTTGTGTGATGTAATCCACAAAACTCAGCCCCCTAAGGATTTATTTATAGGCTTCTAATCCTTACTATTCAAGGATAGAAATCTCTATCTATATCTAAATCTCTATATCTAAAAGCTTAAAGATAAATAAATGGAATAACATAAATAAATCAAAAAAGGAAATTATATCTAAAAGACTAAAATATCTTCATGTGGATAATTCTTCTTCTCCATGGGTAGGTCTTGGTAAACTTTTATAGAATCGGATAGATCTTGATAGACTCGGACAACCTTCGGCCTCAAGGTATCCAAAACCGCGTCGGACTGCTCAAACCGCGTAATGCGGCTCAGGGTCTTTCAACTCGATATCGAGTAAACTCCTTGATATCGAGGAAAATGGACGTCGACTTCATCTTGGCTCGGCATGTCGGGTAGCTGGTCTTCGACATGCTCGGACGCTGGCTCTCAGGTGTTGTCGATATCGAGTAAATAACTCGATATCGAGGAGACTTGGTTTATCGACTTGGCTAGCTTGGTGTTGTCGAGTAGCTCTCTTCGACACTGCTCGGAAATGTGACTTCGTCTTGTCGATATCGAAGACTTTCGTCGATATCGAGGACTGGTGTTGCTCAGCATTGGTTGTCTGGTCAAGTCGAGTAGCTCTCCGCGACATCCTCGATCAGGCTCTCGACTCCGGGCTGGTCTTCAAGGCTTTTTTGATATCGAGTAACTAACTCGATATCGAGGAGTGTGCTGGAGTCGGGTAACTTTGTTCTTGGGCTTCTCGACATGGTGTTCCTCGATCAAGGTGTGTCCGGACATGGTTTGTCGATATCGACGAAATGAAGTCGATATCGAGGACTCGTCAGGCTCCGTCTTTGCTTCTTGGTTTTCTTCCGAAATGGCTCCATATTCTGCAATATTAAACAGAAACTTATGTAGATCTCCATTTCTGGCAAATAAGGATATACTACATAAATTCAAGATATTCCCTACCCGAAATATGCAAAGTGTATATAGAATACGGAGCTAAACTGTGCATTTCAACATGGCTATTTGAGAGACATCAAATCACCCCATACTTAGACTTGCTTGTCCTCAAGCAATAACTAAACAATAACCAGTACCTACAACACATCCTTCAAGTCTTCACCTTTGTCAAAAGCAACATCTCAGGTAGTAGCAATGTAAGACAAGTGAATTTAACGTCATCACACATATATGAGCGATCCATAGGCATAGGCAATATAAATCCAACCTCATCAGGGTAAAGTGTTTTCACTCAACTCTCAATGTATTTAGGCTATGAAGATCAACTCTCAACTCAATTCCATATACAATCTCATAAATATTGCCATTTAAATATAAATCCACTTCACAACCAATTATGCAAATGCAACAAGAATTATCAGGAGGACTTCGCTCAATAGAAGTCTTCAAAGAAGATTCCATTCGGCGGGGTTGTAATGGGGCTTGGTAAGAAATAAAGGGTATGGAATTATTTGGCCATGTGGTGCTTAATAAAATTCGGGAATCAAGACTCCTAAATTTACAACACAACTCAACCAAACCATAACTCTCAATCATATGCATCAACCAAACTCTCCAACTTATCTTAATGAAGTATGTAACCTTTCAAACTTAATTAACCCCTCCAAAGTATGAATCTTGCGAAAATGAAAGAAATAAGGTAAATTTGGCTCATGCACTTTATTCACAAACTTTTATTCTTTTGCCTTTTTTTCTTCTTCTTTTTTCGATTTTTTTTTGAAACGAAAATAACATAAGACTAGTGCATTTATAGGGTGAGCCAAAGATCCTTTTACATAGTATGCATAGCAAGATAAAAATATAAAACCAACCCATATCTCAATAAACTCAGAACTTCTTCTCACTTGAAATTAAACACAAGCTCATTCCTTCCACAAATCATCATTCCAACCAACTCTAAGTCTTGATTCCCAAATGGGGGTCAGGCTCAATTCGGCTAAGTGTAATTTTGTGGAGTTTATAATAAAAGTCCTAGGCTAATGTTCTGGTTCAAGCAAGGATAATGCAGGGTAGGTAAAGAGAGGATAAAATTGGCTTAAAAGGTGCCTCCATCATTTAATTCTTATTCACATAAACATATAAATGCATTGGCTTTGAATAACTATCACAACATTTAGAGATGCATAGGAAGAGTAAATACACTCAAGAAAGCAGAGGGATTTTTAATGTTCTCCCTATAAGGCAAAAATTCTCACTGGGACAATTTTTGTTGGATTTCAACCTTTAGCTTAGGATCATATGTGCTCAATTTCATCACAAGTTCACAATCCACATAAAAACAATTTCGAGGACTTAGGCTAAACCTTCCAAACACGCCATAGGATTTACATGATCAAGTCAGTCATTATTTATCATCATAGGACATCTAAGTTAGGGTATAAAAACTAAGACAATGCAAAAATTTAAACATGCATTTTTTTTTCGACATTTTTTCATTTTTATTTTTTCATTAATTTTTTTTTATGCAACTAAAAAAAACAAGACTAAAGTATGACAAAAGACTAAAATGCATGAATGCATAACATAATAATAAAATTTCACCATGTAAAACCAAAAGCAAGACTAAAACATATAATAATGATAATGAGCCCTTCCCCCACCCCATACTTAAAATATACAGTGTCCCCACTGTATAAAATCAAATAAAAACAAGAGTAAAGGAAGGAACTCACCAAATAACGCATCGAGGAAGGCAGATCAGGGCATGTCGAGTACTGGTCTTGTCGATATTGAGTACTGTACTCGATATCGAGTAGGCTGTCTGCGTCCAGTGGAATCTGAAGTCAAGGAGACTCGTCTGGCTTAGTCGATATCGAGTTGGCCTACTCGATATTGAGGAACTTCTGGGCTGCTCCTCTTGGTCGTTGTCGACTGGCCTAGTCGATTTCGACTGTTCTTCAGGGACTTCTTATTCCACTTTTCGCGATTCTTTTATGCTTGCCGACCTAAAAGTGTTAGATTGCACACAAAGACAAGACTTTCCACATGAAGTATTCTAACCTAAAAAACCAAAAACAAAAACCAATACCAAAATCAAAAGTTTCACAAGTCCCGAAATTCAAAAAGTCTTATATACATGCTCTAGATTTTAGAGTCGCTAGGCCGACTTCTTCTTTTATGCTCAAGGACCTTTAATGTGGGGCCCGCTTGTGCTTGGCCCTTCTCCCGGATCATTTAGGTCCTGATCGTAGTATGCAAGCTCAGCTGACAGGTGGTTGCTTGCATAATCTTCCTTTTCTTTCTTCTTTTTCTTTCCAGCTCTCAGCTTTCGCAGATTCTCTCACCATGGGGCCTTACCTCCCCTTAAATTATTGATAAATTTCTTAATGGACTGGGGAGGAGTAGAACCCATACCTGAACTTACCTTTTCGGACCCAAAACAGAAATCTTCGGGCTTGGGGTTAGTCGATATCGGGCAGGACTGGTCGATATCGAGTTCAGGGACCCCATACTTAGGCTCTTGGCAAGACTGGTGCTCAGCATAGGAAGTCGATGTCGATGAAATTTTGTCGATATCGAGTATAGCTTTGGTCGATATCGAGTTAGGCTTGTCGATATCGAGTACAGTTCTAGTGCCTTCCTCCGTTGTTTGCTTGATCTCGTGGTTGCTGATGCTTTTCACCTCCAGCCATGAAATTTCCTCTTTTGCAGGGCCAAAAGAGAAGTCTAAGACCTCATCACCTATGGTGAAGGTGAGCGATCGCTGTTTGACACTAATCTTGGCATCTGTAGTAGCTAAGAATGGTCTACCAAGAATAATAGGGCTAGTAGGACCTTCAGCACAGTCTATAAAAAGGAAATCTGCTGGAACAAAGAATTTACCAACCTGGACGGGGACATTCTCAACTATACCTGTAGGGATTACCACTGTATTGTTTGCCATGTATAGCTTAGCATCCACAGGCTCTATGCATCCTATCTTTACCTTCCTCCAGATTGATAAGGGCATGATGCTCACACTTGCTCCTAAATCACACAAGGACTCATATTTATATTGTCCAAATCCCACAGTAACAGAAAACTTACCAGGGTCAGGTCTCTTTTCAGGGAAGTGGAGTACTTTGCATTCGCCGGCGATCTCTGAGATGGATCGCTTCTTGCTCAGGATTTCCTTCAGGAATTTGACATATCCAGGCATCTCTTGCAGGGCTTCTGTAAAAGGAATAGAGACATTCAGTCCTTGCAGCATATTAACAAAACGTTGGAACCTACCTGCAGTGGGATCCTTCAGTGCTTTGGAAGGGAAAGGCAATGTCTTTTTATGCTTCGGAGCCAGATCAGACGTCGGAGGTGTTGCAGAGTCGTCGACATCGGCCATCTTTTCCTCGATATCGACCAAAGATTCCTCGATATCAACAAGGGTTGTCGATCTCGAGTTGCTGTGCCGTGCAGTGAAGTCCGAGCTTGGCTTCTGGTCTGTGTCGAGGAGGTTTTTGTCGATATCGACCAAGGGCTGGTCGATATCGAGTTGCTGCTGCTCGTTGTCTAGTTGCTGCTCTACTGTGTCCTGCTTCTTTCCAACCTTTGGCTCGCGTAGTTGGTGCCCGCTCCTGAGCCTTACAGCTGCGACGTGTCTGGTGTTCCCCTTAGGATTTGGTTCTGTTTGCCCATGGAGTTGTCCGGATGGTCGTGGGATCTGTGCAGCGAATTGTCCCATCTATGTCTCTATGTTCCTCTTCCAGATATCCAGCTCTCCAAATTTTGTAGTGATGCTCTGAAGCTGGTTATTGATGGCGCTTGTAGACTGCTGATTTTGTGCTTGATTTTTCCTCATCTCGTCGAGGATAAGCTGCAGATCGTCCTTCTTTTGATCGCTTTCTGGATGTCCTGGAGCTCTGTATGGTGGGGGGTTCCTAGGAGGACCTTGGTTCCACTGTGGTTGATAGAACCTTTGATCCCCCATATAACGATTGGGACCCCCTGTGTAAGCTACCTCTTTGTGTGTCTCTGCCATCCTGACTTGCTCTGTGTGTGGGCACTCAGTAGTGGTGTGCCGCTGTGATCCGCATTCGATGCAAGGCTGGTTGACAGAGAGATACTTGACTTGCTTGTGGAGCTTGCGATTCTGGTCTTTGTAGAACTGCTCCTTGACATATGGGTCAATCTCCTTGGAAGCTTCATAGAGTGGCATAGATGGTGCTGGCCTGGCATAGGAGTTCTCCTCATAGTTTGTGGTAGACCCATACTTGTTGTCATAATTATTGAGCTTGTCAAGTACACCCCATGCGTCAATTGGTGGCATCGTCAGGTACTCATATCGAGTATACTGGTTGATCCTGTCCTTAGTGACTTGGTCAAGAGAGTTGAAGAAGATCTCTTGAATGACATAGGGTGGCTGTCCATGAGTAGGGCAAGATCGCAGCAGTTCTTTGTACCGTTCCCATGCTTTTGCTAGCGGCTCCCCAGGCTTCTGTTTGAAAGCTGTAATCTTCTGGCGGAGGGGTGCTGTCTTGGCAGGAGGGAAGAATTTGTTTAGAAACTCTTGCTCTACTTGGGCCCATGTGGTGAGGGATCTTGGTTTCAGTCCTTCGAGCCACTTCAGTGCAGGTCCAACAAGAGACCAACGGAAGGCCTTCATCTTGACATATTCCAGAGTGGTACCTTCAGCAAGAGTACGACACATGTCAGAAAAATTTGTAATATGTTCAAGAGGGCATTCATTAAATTTTCCATAAAAAGCATTATTTTTAAGCTCTATAAGGAATTGAGTGCGAATTTCAAAAGAGTTTTCAGGGATTAGAATAGCCGATTCAGGCACGACGACAGTCGGGTGCATATAATCCTCTGCAGTGATTGGATATTGGGCAAGCTCATCTTCTGCTTGTTCCCTGGCTGCTTTATCAGTGGTGAGAGCAATATCTTTGGTGGCTATTTCCCTCCGAAGCCTCTCAATGAGATGTTCTTGTGTTTCTGCGACCGCCATGGCTCTTTTCAGCTTAGCTTGGATGTGTAGAAGGCGTTCCGGTTCGTCTAAGCCGTCAAACTAAGGTGGTTGACCAGATCGGCGCATACACCTGCAAAGTAACTCAAAGTAGATGTGAGAATTAACTATCTAAGGCGCGAATGATAGCTTCCCCGGCAACGGCGCCAATTTGTTGTGGGAGGAAATCGAGAATGCAAATATAAAATAAGACTAAAGCACAGCAAACCGGATTCTGTCCCGTGCAAATAATTACAAGACTCCCTCCCGATGCAGCAGTGGGAAGTCAGGATCGATCCACGAGGAAGCGTGTCAGCGGATCCTAGGCAGCGGAGAAATCTCACGGACAGAAGTCGACCATAGATTGTCGATCTCGACTAGGGTTAGTCGACAGAAGATCGGACAAGTCGAACAGCGCAGCAGCAGTCACAGGCGGTTTTAGTCGATATCGACTAGCCTTTACTCGATATCGAGTAGAGTCGTCGATGTCGATGAAGTTCTTGTCGAACACCTGCACAGGGGAAGCTACGATGATCTGGATCGGAAATCAGTAACTCGATATTGACTAGAAGTAGTCGATATCGAGGAAGGCAGACAGTAAAACGAAACAAAATAAAAGACAAAAGCTTGTGGAATTCGAAAATAAAATATATGTAAAAGACTTCCAAGATTGGGGTTTGCAACAACGATAACCAAGCATGCATAAGGCAAGAATAAAACAAATAATCATATAAATCGCATCAAAGGATTAAGCTTTCGCCTTTTCCAACAATTAGACAACTCTTTTAAGAAACCCTAACTGTATCTACCGATTTTATATTTACAATCCAAGTTGTTAGCATGGACCTCCATTAGATGGGTAATAAACAGATAACAAGTAGTAGATGCTCAAAACACGATAAAAGTTGGATCATTTCCTCAAACATGCAGGGCTATCGTCGGGCTCGCCCCAACCCTAGAAGTGGGTGGACTACTCGTGCTTCATGGCAATTGCAGACATTGATTGAAAGGAAATAACTACTTGCATTAAATCAAACAGAGCTTACAACCAAAGGAAGCCAATTCCGCTCTCGCTTCACCAACTCCTCTGGGCCACTCACTCTCTCTCTCTACTACTTCTTCTACTGAAATTGAATTGCTGTGTGATGGAATTCATAAAACTCAGCCCCCTAAGGCTTTATTTATAGGCTTCTAATCCTTGCTATTCAAGGATAGAAATCTCTATCTATATCTAAATCTCTATATCTAAAAGCTTAAAGATAAATAAATAGAATATCATAAATAAATCAAAAAAGGAAATTATATGTAAAAGACTAAAATATCTTCATGTGGATAATTCTTCTTCTCCATGGGTAGGTCTTGGTAAACTTGGATAGAATCGGATAGATCTTGATAGACTTGGACAACCTTCGGCCTCAAGGAATTCAAAACCGCATCGGACTGCTCAAACCGCGTAACGCGGCTCAGGGTCGTTCAACTCGATATCGAGTAAACTCCTCGATATCGAGGAAAATGGACGTCGACTTCAGCTTGGGTCGGCATGTCGGGTAGCTGGTCTTTGACATGCTCGGACGCTGGCTCTCGGGTGTTGTCGATATTGAGTAAATAACTCGATATCGAGGAGACTTGGTTTATCGACTTGGCTAGCTTGGTGTTGTCGAGTAGCTCTCTTCGACACTACTCGGAAATGTGACTTTGTCTTGTCGATATCGAGGACTTTCGTCGATATCGAGGACTGGTGTTGCTCAGCATCGGTTGTCTGGTCAAGTCGAGTAGCTCTCCGTGGCATCCTCGATTAGGCTCTCCACGACTCCGGGCTGGTCTTCAAGGCTTTTTCGATATCGAGTTACTAACTCGATATCGAGGAGTGTGCTGGAGTCGGGTAACTTTGTTCCTGGGCTTCTCGACATGGTGCTCCTCGATCAAGGTGTGTCCGGACATGGTTTGTCGATATCGACGAAATGAAGTCGATATCGAGGACTCTTTAGGCTCCGTCTTTTCTTCTTGGTTTTCTCCCGAAATGGCTCCATATTCTGCAATATTAAACAGAAACTTATGTAGATCTCCATTTCTGGCAAATAAGCATATACTACATAAATTCGACATATTCCCAACCCGAAATATGCAAAGTGTATAGAATACGGAGCTAAACTGTGCATTTCAACATGGCTATTTTAGAGACATCAGGAAGCAGATGTGTGGTGGCATGATGTTTGGTGGCACGGCCACGCGATCAGGCGGATGAACAACGGTGCGAAGTACATCGTCCAGTTTGACCTATCTAGGTACAAAGGACAACAGTATATGGCCAACCAAATAAGATACCACGGAGATTGGTTCAATACCGGATGGAGGTTTGAGGGGTGATCAATTGTATTTGTCAATGAAGATGTGGTTTGTTAGACATTCAAGATCAACGTGATTGATTGGGTTATATTTTAAATGAATATTCAAAATATATTTATCCATATTTTGATTATATTTACGTGAAATATTTCTATCAAATCTTTTAACAAATACTTTATTACTACATCCATGCATAACGTTATGTTTGAAATATTTTAACGCTTTTGTTCATTATATATATGTGTGTGTGTGTGTGTGTATGTGTGTGTGTCTATATATATATATATATATATCACTATAAAAACTAGAATATGCGGTGCATAACGTTATGTATTTTACGCTTTTGTTAAGAGATTACAAATACTAATTATTTTACGCTTTTGTTAAGAGATGAATTTATATATACTGATATATCAATATTTTTTATGTTTGAAATATTTTTATAAATAATTGTACATATGTCCAAGTATGATATTAAAAAACAACCATATCATTTTTTTAGGAGTTTATTTGGTTTTACATGGGTGAAGGACTGAATGGTCATCACAAATATTTGGCACACCTCTTTTTGTAAACCAAATTGATTTCTAAACCAAATTGATTTATGGACCAATTAATTTATAAACCAAATTTATACAAATACTCCGTATTAGACAAGTTTAGGGTTTGGACTTTGGACTTTGGAACGTGTGGCAGAATCCGTCAATATCCTGACCACGGAAGGGCATTTTAGTCTGAATCGGTAAATATATAGATGCGGTGGTTAAACCAAGAGAACTAGAAGTGAGACCATACCAAGGGTCTCACAAAAAAGAGAAACTGTAAAACAAAAGATCCACTCTAAAACCTACCACTATACCTCCACTATCATCCCCACCCAAGAAGTGAAATCCGAAATAGGGGAAGCCTAAGCAAACCATAAATTAACCCATTTATTCCTAGAATGTAGAAATAAATAGGAAAAAATATAATGGCCTAGACACCTATCGGATTTCACTAAGATTGGGGAAAGCCACAAACTAACACTACTCCTAGTAATGGCCCATCAAAAGATGCTAAAAGAATTACCCATGTAAACCCAGTTTTCAGCTCATTCACTACCCAACAAAAAATTAATGACAGCTAATTCTAGAATGAGGATCCCATTGTTGCAACAAGATTTCAGAAATAGCTGTTGTAATCTCCTCAGTTTAAGAAAGAAGGGTTCCTCTGTGTCAAAAGTAAAAAACTCCCCTGCACATTAACCCTCTACAACATTCATCCACATTCTAGGCAAGCAGGCATCCCGATTGATCGTTCATTTCGTAGAACACCATCATGGATCCCTTGTTTTCCAAATACCAAAGGATCGAGGTGATTGGCGCCGGGACTGAGACCGAACTGTCTGGGTTCTTCCATGAGGCAACAATCAAGAAGGTTATAGGGTCGACGTATGTTGAAGTGGAGTACACCCGTTTGACCAATTCCGTTTGTGTTCCGGTAGTCGAAGTCCTTCCATTGACACAAATTCGACCACTTCCACCATCGAGGCCGGCGGAGCTGTTTGAAACAGGGGACGACGTGGACGTTGAAAGCGACGAAGGGTGGCGTCACCGCAGGGTGGTTGAAAGGCGAGGGCAACATTACCGTCTTGCTACACAATTCGTAAATGATGGTTGGTACCACAACAGTTTCCTTCGCCCACACTTCGAATGGTTCGGGAACAAATGGAGAATGGACACAAAGTACCAACTCATTGAATTAGGTAATTGCACTGATTACTCGTGTTCGGTCCACATAATTTGATGACCGGAGTTCAACTAATTGAAATTTGTGTGTGTTGTAGATGGCGATGTTTTCAATGTGCAGGGGTGTTTCACCATCAACCAGGATGTCGAATTGTTAGGGAGTTCAGAAGGCCTAATCGGATCATACAGTGCGGCAAAAATCCTCAAATTCTACGGTGCCTATTACGCTGAGGTCGAGTTCGTCCATTTTACAGAGGAGGGGGGGGGGAGAGAGACGTGAATCTGCTGGAAATTGCTCACTTCTGCCGGGTGCGTCCAGTGCCGCCTATATCAGAAATGGCAGAATACGAGTTGAACGAGGAAGTAGACGTATTGTGGAGAGATACTTAGTGGCAAGGGCGCGTTATGAATTTGGATCACCTAAATTATCTGATTATGTTTGACCTTTACCCTGATGCCATATGGGCTAAAGTCACGCAGCTGCGTGCCCATGTCGATTACAAAGATGGTAGTTGGTTCTTCAGCCCAAAGTATAATGTATAGGGCATTGTATTTTAGGAACCCATGTTTAGTTTCCTCAATGTTACTCCGTATTGCTGATTTGGTTCATCCAAATTTATGTATTTCTTTATGTTTTGGTATCCAATCGTGGTAACCCACATGACATGTGGTCCCCCATTTATTTGATACTATATAATAATTATGTATTTTTAAAAAATTATTTTTGAATACGATTAAGATTTGTCTATCCGATGACACCCATGATGTTGCATATGGTTGGGAAAAAAATAGTTCGCTAAGTATACCATATGGAAAATATTTATAGTCACATAAACAACATTAACTCACCATTTCTTCCATCTTATGTTATGTCAGAACTCACCATTTCTTCCATCTTATACTTCAACACAAGACTTTGTTCAATCCTCACTTCCACTTAATCTCCTCACTGAAATGGATGGTAATTGGAAGAGATATTGTAATGAGCCATGAGCCGACGCAGAGGACAAGTATCAACTCAAGCGACTACGCAAAGAGGAGTTTGAAGACATTTTATACGATGGAAGCCGCGAAGCCATGGACATTCTTCATCGTCGGATCTCAACTTTGCGTGATAAGAAGCACCGACTGCAGAAGGATAATTCGGACCTCAAATATAAAATTGCTGATAAGGACGACCATATTCAGGAGCTTACGGAAAAAATGTCGGAGCTAGCAATGGAGAACCACAAGCTGCGAGTGAAGATAGCAAAGATAGGGAAGATCGTTGACGGGAGCATTGACTAATATGTTTGTTATCGCTCGCTTGTATTTTGTGTTGTTGTTTCATTTTCTCAAAGTCCTTATGTTTGTGAGATTTCGAGTTTCACTTGGTGTAATGTCGTTTTAATTAGTCAATGGAGTTTCAGTTGATGTGGTATATTCCTCATTTATATTTTCACACTTATTTAATTTTAATTTTCAAAAATATTACTTAAAAATTAGAAAACAAGAGTCTTCGTTCAAATTTTTATAAATATATAGAAATAAATGTTAGGATTTTAAATATACTGTTTAGAATTTGCATGGTAGTTTAAAAAGGTTTTTTTTTATTATATTATTAGTGACATTGCCTTTGAGATGATTAATCGTTTTTTAAACTTTAGTCATTAAATTTTAAATGGTAAGATATAGTTGTTCGTTAATATGTCTATCTTTGTATAGATAGTTAAAACGGACTGGTTAAATTTGAAACGCTAATTTAATTTACACAATTATGCATTCCGATTAAAAAAAACTAAGCAAATGGAAGGAAAGTAAATTTTGATTATGATTGCAAAATAACAATTTTCATTGGGCATATATGGGGTGCCCAATGAAAATGCTAGGTTTGAACTGCGTGTTTTTTTTCTTTTTCCAACCTATTTAAAACCCTAAATGCAGCTACCCATGCGCGCCTAATTAATTCAAAAGTAGGAGTCTCCTCGACTTCTACAGTAACGTTCAGAAAAATGGAAAAACCCTAGCGCGCGAAAGAGTGATTGACGTCCATGGACGTTATAAATAGGGGTTGGAACTCACTGCTGCTACTCACACTCAATCGCTCTCGGACTCAATCTACCCCCTTTCTACAAACTACCATAAAACACATCTAAGAAAAAATGGTGAAGAAGGCTACCGCCCAGAAGTCAGCTTCGAAATCAACTCCAGAAACACCTCTCAACTCACCCAAGGCCACCCCACCGGTCATGAAACACACTGCGATGTCCCCCATTTCCATCCAGGGGTTGTCCTTCCACAACTAGACCCTTGCTATCAAGCTCTCCGGGTTGGAGTTCTGCTGCAGGATGTTGTGCCGGCGGGCCATCAACACGGGGAACGGGCCTCTGATCAGGTCCTTGCTGGCTGGAGATGCGCCCCTATCGGACGTTCTGTTTTTCTTTGATGCAGAGCACGCCGCCATCAAGGGGCCAATGCAGTGTCCGGTTGGGGAAGGGGACGACGGCGCCGCTGGGTCTCAGCTTGCAAGGAAGCCGGTCTTAGAAGGGACTCCGACGTCAGGTCATCCAGTTAGGATCGCAGACCCTACAGAGAGCCCTTCCAGTGAGGCTGCCCAGATTCGCCCCACAGCTTCCAGTCCGTGCAAGGATTTCATTCTGATCGATTGAGGTCCTCAGAGATCCTATGCGCCGGACGGGACAGAGTGCAAGCCCCAGTCGAACCCCTATCTATCATTTCCTTTTAAGTTTAGTTTTTTTTTTCTTTTTATGTTTTTCAATTCCCGGGAGAGACAGCCTCCCGCTACCTATGTAATTTTTTTTTATGAATTTTAATATTTAGTATTGAGTATGTGTTTTTGGCATATTTTAGTTTAGAATTAAAAAATCACTTAGGAAGAACTTAAAAAACACTAAAGTACGTATGCATTCGTATATATATTCATATATGATATCATTAAATAGCAAGTATTTCTATGAACATAACTGGTTAAAAATCTTCCTAAGTTAATATGATTTTCTTTTTTATCTAGGTTAAGGAAAAAGTGGGTTTTGCACCTTCTGCAGACTGCATGTAAACTAAATAGTAGTTTACGTATTTTTAAAAACAAAAGAGCTAGATTAGTCCAAACTACGACAATTTAAGGATAAAGTGTGTGTTTTGGTTTTTGGTATATTAAATTATGGATGTGTATTTGAAAACACAAGAGGTGGATTTGATTAATGTTCATCAATTGTTTTTAGGGTATAAAGTCTAAATTTCATAGTGGGTACTAGTTTTATACGCTTCAAATTTGATATTATCTTCAAAGTTCGTACTGATTCATATTGAAAAGCTTAAGTTATTATACGTTGTACAATTATTATTATTACACCGTTGGATTTCAGGAAATCAAGGGCCACGATCGAATACAAGCCATGCGAATGGCTGATGCGGCATACGCTGCTTCAGTAAAAAAGAATACTCCACAGTTATTATTATTACACCGTTGGATTTCAGGAAATCAAGGGCCACGAACGAATACAAACCATGCGAATGGCTGATGCGGCACACACTGCTTCAGTAAAAAAAATACTCCTTAATAGTTAGAAAAATTGTTGGATTTCAGTAAAAAAGAATAATACGGAGTAGTTAGAAAAATCCAAATTGTATGTAAGAGATAATAATAATAATACTCCCTCCTATCAAATACTCCGTATGTTAGATTTTTGACTTTTCCGCACGTATTTTAATGTGTTAAAAAATTATATAAAAAAATTATTTTTTTATTAAAATGTTTTTATAACTTAATATTTATTAGTAAGATGTATTTGATTGTAATTTTTTTTAAAAAAAAATTAATATTTTATATAGTTTTTAGCTCATTAAAATACGTGCCGAAAAGTAAAAAATCCTACATTTTAGATTGGAGGGAGTAATTGTAAAAAAAAAGAAGTCCTAGACTGGGATGCATAAAAATGGAAATCGAACCTGATACCTATGAGTAATGAGGAAAGGGATACACCACTATGGCAAGGAAGGACTACTGATTGATTTTGAAATGCTGTAATCATTACGGAGTATTTGTGAGGCCAACTTCGTTTTTCGATGCGTCACGACAGGCAGCAGTCATCCGCATTAATTATGGGCACGCATGTGGGACGGCAACATAAGGAAGAAGTTTTGATACACATTTCCCTCCATATTTCAACTGTGATGAACTTTGTACACGTTTTTTAAAGAGTTAAAAACTGATACTTAATACTATAATACTTCAAATTAATGTCTTTAGTTAGTACTGTAATTTTTTTATAAAATAACATAATCATTAAAAAAAATGCATAAACTATTTTTAACAACAACCATTTCTGATTTCTGAATGGAGGGAAGGGGGAATGTATCTTTTTTTTTAAAAAAAACACAATACTGCAGACAGATTAATCTGTTTGGGATTAGGGGGGGGATCAATGATGACTTTTTCACTCCCCATATCAAATCCCAATCCTCCATACAAGAGGCTCACCAACTTCCCTTCCCTTCCCTTTCAGTTTTCCCATTTCCCCCATTTAAAAGCGATGACGGCAGGAGATATCAGTACGAAATCAGAGCGAATCGACGGAAAAGGCAACGCCTCCCCTACTCTCCGATCGTTTTTGGTCTTTCCCCTCTCCCTAACCTTCAAATTATCGGTGAATTTGTGCTGACGTTAGGTGGTTTCTGATGCAAGTTCGTGTCTACAGAAGAGTGAAGGTTCAATATATCTCTAATTCGACGATAAACAAGGTTAGGCTCTTTCTCATATCTAAACCCCTACCCCAATTGTTGTAATATGTCATCTGTGGTAAAGCACTTTGGATTTCACATTGATGCATGTGTAGAGTTAGGGATTTTAAGGTTTCGAACTATAGATTTAGGGTTTATGTGTATTCTGAAGTTGCTTGTTGTGATTTGTACTGATTTAGTTATGTGTTTGGTATGAACATTTTAATTGGTGCGGTATGAACTTCGAATTGGAGCTTTGGGTTTATTGGTTGTTGATAGCATCTATTTAGCGATGAATATAGGGCATGTTTGCATCGGGTTTAGGGCCTTTGAGTTAAGTATTATATAGATATTTGGCCCTTTTTGGTTTAGTTTGGTGGAATCGGTGTCTACCGCTCTTTTGTTATGATTTCAGGTGCTTTTGAGTGGTTTTGGTGTCAATGAGAGAGCTAATGGAGAATGACAAGCTTCGAGGCTTTTCGGTGCACTCGGAAGGCGTCAAAGATGCACTAGGAGGGACGGAATCAAGGATGTGGAGCACCGGAATCGTGACGAGCTTGGCAAAAGACAAAGAAGTAAGGAAGCCCAGACACTCGGTCGAGTGTTTGGTGAACTCGAGTAGTTGTATGCTCGAGTGACCCTCAAAAGCGAGAAATAATACCCACTCGGCCGAGTGCCCTATACACTCGGGCAGTTATGGTCTCGAGTGGCCTCCAGTACTTTACAGAACCAAACACTCGGCCGAGTGCCTTTGACACTCGAGATGTGTTATGCCCGAGTGTCGTCCCCTGAACCGTTTTTCTTTCATTTTTAATTTATTTTTATGGAGGGGGTATTTAAGGGAGGTTTTTTAGAGAACCAGGGGACCGAAAAATCTGACATTGTTGAGTGCTTTGAAGAACTTTGTGAGAACCCTAAGCGGAGATTCGAGTCGTTTCAATTCAGAATTGGTACTTTTACTCTTATCTCTTGTTTGTCTTTGATTTCTATGCTTAGTCTAATTGAATTGAATATGAAAATCTCCATGCTAGCCTAGTTCTCCTTGTTCTAGGGTTAGGGATAATTCCGACGATGCAGAAATAGACTTGCTCTTCATATCGCCCGAATGATTTCTCATTTGAATTGTGATTTAATCCTATTGTACTTAATCTAATCGATGTGAATTGATTAGATCTGATTTAGGGTTTGAGATCGAAAGAAGATAACCCTAAGTTGGAATTTAGATGGTGAATTGAGACCGAAAGGTGATCTGATCCATCAGAATTATAGGATTAAACCTAAAGTTTAATTGTGCGAAAGTGAATTAAGCTTTTTGAGGATCAATAGGTTGTTGTAGAAATCTTAGGTTGTATTGATATTGATTGAGACCGAAAGGAGATATTGATATGATTATTACCTAGATTCTAAGAGCTCAAGGGGTCTGAATTGGTTGCATGAGACTGAAAGGAGATTGTTATCCAATTCAGACACATTTGCATTGAGGCCGAAAGGAGATTTGCAATTACATTAGATAACCTACCTTCACATAGAATTGGAAATGATTCGGGTGAGACTACATTTTATTCTATTGAGGATGCATCGTTCGCAGAATCCCTAGCCCTGGAATGTCTCTCACATATATATTTCTCATCATTCTATTGTTATTTGTCACTTTCAATTACAATTTCTCTTAAATTGTCTGCTACTTTTGGGCTTGGTCAAACTGGTTTAAAGCTAATAATTAACACTTCGCCAGTCCTTGTGATACGATACTTGAATACTACGATCGACACCGTATTCTTGCGGGGTTGGTTTTAGCAACATCATGTTTTTGGCGCCGTTGCCGGGGACTGGTGCTATTATCAATCGTTTCCTGACAACTGGTTTGCTAAGTCCTTGTTTCTGCTTTGATTTGTTTCCTTTTGTCGTTGGTTTCAGGTTATGCTTTGCTCTGAATGCGAAAAACTGAAAGCTCTAGTGATCTATTCCCTTTTGATCCTGAACCAGAATGCACCTTTCGTAGAAGAAGAGCTGAACAACACACTGCTAGAAATCAAACAATGGGTGACAACGATAATCGTTTAGCTGAACTCGAGCGACTGATGGCTCAGAGAGATCTAGAGAATGCTGCCCTGCGACAAGAGCTTGCTAATCGACAAATTGTGGCGAATCCACTACCACAACCCCAAGGGCCGCAAACTCTAGGAGAGCGTATGGATCCGGCTCAGTACCTACCTCAACCGGGTGTAGTTCTTCCTACATTAACACCCGCCAATTTTGAGCTAAAGCCTGCACTGTTGAATATGATAAGACAGAACATGTTCAATGGGCTTCCTGCTGAGAGCCCCCATCAACACATATCCACATTCAAGGAATTGATGGATACTGTAAAGGTTCAAGGTGTCACCCCTGAAGAGTTCTTAATGCGATCATTTTCCTTCCCACTTGCTGGAAAAGCTAGACACTGGTACAACTCTATCCCTGCTGGCACTATTACTACTTGGGAGGAATTGTCATCTGAGTTTCTGAATCAGTTCTTCCCGCCATCCAAGACTGATGAGATGAGGCGGAAGATAAATTCTTTCATGGTTAGTGATGGGGAGAACATCCATGAGTCATGGGAGAGATTCAAAGACCTTTTGTTTGAGTGTCCGCACCACGGGATATCGAAACTGAATCTGTTAGAAATTTTCTACAAAGCTGTCAGTGACAACACTAGGGTGCTTACTAACTCCTCATCTGGAGGAGAATTTTTGGAAATGGGAGCTGTGCTTGGGCGTTCATCGAGAAGACCGCTAAGCGATGTGGGAAGTACTCACAACCCAGGGCTCTTTCTAATGCCAAAAGAGGTTCAGGGATCTACGAAGTGGGAGCTGAAACCTTCAAGGATGCTAGATATGATGCATTGGCTTCTGAAATCAAACGTCTGAGCTTAGCATTGGAGAAGTCTTTGTCTGTCAAAGAAGTGAGTGCTACTACAAACACCAGACCAGTGCCTTGTCAGTTTTGTGGAGCTCAAGATCACACTATTTATGGATGTCAGATTTATGCCTCTCAAGATATCGGCAGGCAGGAGGAGGAAGAAAATTACATGGGGAATTTTAACAGGGGTCAGGGCTATAACAGGAACTTCAATAATTACAACCCTCGAGCGAGGGATCACCCCGTATTTTCATATGCTAATAAGCAAGCTGCAGAATCGCCACCACCTGGATTCCCACCGAAAGGCCAACCTCAGAAGGATAAAATGGAGTTGATGATGGAACAACTTTTTGGCACCGTTCAGAATTTGGCTGGCGAAGTACAGAACCTTAGTAAGAGCCAAAAGATGCTTGAGACACAGGTAGCTCAACAGGCCAACAATGCCCCTAGACAGAATGGTCAATTTCCAGGGCGTACCGAAGATAGTCCTAAGGGACAGATTTCTGCTGTGTCCCTAAGGAATGGAAAGCAACTAGAAGAGTTGAAGCCTGCAGAGCAAAGAGAAGCTCAGGAGAATGTTGAAACTGAGAAGGAAAAGGCTCCTGAGCCAGAGAAACAATCTGTATATGTTCTGCCTCTCGCTTACAAGCCACCCCTTCCTTTTCCACAGAGAAAAGCTCAGGCTCAAATCGAAAAGCAATATGGGAAATTTTTGGAGGTGCTGAAGAAGCTCTACATCAACATTCTTTTCACTGATGCTCTATCTCAAATGCCATCCTATGTAAAGTTTCTGAAGGAGATCTTGTCAAACAAGAGGAAGCTTGAAGAGTGTCAGACTATCTTGTTGAATCGAGAGTGCAGCGCTCTCATTCAGAACAAGCTCCCTCCTAAGCTTGAAGATCCTGGGAGTTTCTGTGTTCCTATCACCATGGGAAACTTCACCTACTTCACCCTTTGCGATTTGGGGGCTAGCGTTAGTATCATTCCCCTTTCCATCTGCAAGAAGCTAGGATTGGGAGACCCCAGACCAGTCCGGATGACGCTCTGCATGGCTGATAGGTCGGTTAGACATCCATCAGGTATACTGGAAGACATTCCTATTCAGGTTGGTAAGTTTTTCATCCCAGTAGACTTTATAGTTCTTGATATTGAAGCAAACTGTCCTGTACCTATTATACTAGGAAGGCCCTTCCTAGCTACTGCAGGTACCAATATAGATGTCAAGAACGCTGTTCTTACCTTCACCGTGGGAGATGAAAAACTTGAGTTTAATTTTTCTAATGCTATTAAACAACCTGCTTTTGAGGATGAGTGTTACAGGATTGATGTGGTAGATGAAGGAACTCAGGTTGATATGAAGGTGGTGGTCGTTCAAGACCCTCTAGAGCTTTGTCTGATCGAAAGTGTGACTGAAGGCGATGAAGATGAACTACTTGTTGATGTAGTTCAGGATTTAGAAGTTGCTGAGGAAGATCCTGAAGCGGTGTTTGAGGTCTTGAAGGAAGATGACGGAGACTCTAAGGGCGAAGCTAAAGGAGCACCAAAAGTGGAGTTGAAGCCACTTCCATCCACATTAAGGTATGAGTTTTTAGGCCCTGATGCTACTTATCCTGTGATTGTGAGTGCTACTCTGAATCCTGATGAAACTGAGAAGTTGTTGCATGAGCTTAGATTGCATAGAAAGGCCATAGGATACTCAATTGATGATTTGAAGGGGATTAGTCCCTCAATGTGTATGCACAGAATTTTAATGGAAGATGATCATAAACCCTCGATAGAGCATCAAAGAAGACTTAACCCAAACTTGAAAGAGGTTGTGAGAAAAGAAGTGCTAAAATTGTTAGATGCAGGCATTATTTTTTCTATTTCTGACAGTAATTGGGTGAGTCCTGTGCATGTGGTCCCTAAGAAAGGTGGGATGACAGTTGTAAAGAATGAAAAGAATGAATTAATTCCCACTAGGACTGTCACAGGGTGGAGGATGTGCATAGATTATCGGAAGTTAAATGCTGCAACCCGAAAGGACCACTTCCCCCTCCCCTTCATCGATCAGATGCTTGAAAGATTAGCTAGACATTCTTATTACTGTTATTTGGATGGTTACAGTGGTTTCTTTCAGATTCCCATCCATCCGGATGACCAGGAAAAGACTACTTTCATGTGCCCTTATGGCACCTTCGCTTACAGGAGGATGCCTTTTGGCTTGTGTAATGCCCCTGCCACTTTTCAGCGCTGTATGATGGCCATTTTTTCTGATTTCATAGAGGACATAATGGAAGTTTTCATGGATGACTTTTCTATGAATGGATCTTCTTTCGATAACTGCTTGTCTAACTTATCTCGAGTTTTGCAGCGTTGTGAAGAGGTCAACTTGGTTTTAAATTGGGAGAAATGTCATTTCATGGTGAAGGAAGGGATTGTCTTAGGCCATCTAGTGTCAAATCGAGGTATCGAGGTGGATAAGGCTAAGATAGACTTGATTGAGAAATTGCCACCTCCTACATCGGTTAAGGGAGTTAGGAGTTTTTTGGGTCATGCTGGGTTTTATAGGAGGTTTATTAAAGATTTTTCAAAGATTGCAAAACCTCTTACCAATTTACTCCTAAAGGATGTTGCGTTTAACTTCTCTCCAGTGTGCCATGAGTCTTTTTGCAGGTTGAAGCAGGCATTGATTTCAGCCCCCATAATGCAATTGCCTGACTGGGATCTCCCTTTTGAGATCATGTGTGATGCCAGCGATCATGCAGTTAGGGCTCTTCTGGGCCAAAAGAAAGACAAAAAGCTCCATACAATCTATTATGCTAGCAGGACTTTGGATGAAGCTCAGAGGAACTATGCTACCACCGAAAAAGAGTTGCTTGCTGTCGTCTTTGCTTTCGAAAAGTTTCGGTCATATTTGGTGGGTGCCAAAGTTATTGTGTATACTGATCATGCTGCGATCAGGTACTTGCTGCATAAGAAGGATGCTAAACCTCGTCTCATTCGATGGATCCTCCTCCTCCAAGAGTTCGACTTGGAGATCAAGGACAAGAAAGGGATTGAGAATGTGGTTGCTGATCATTTATCCAGGCTACCGCCAGAGTAGTTAGAGCACACTACTACTGAGCCTCCCATCAATGATTCTTTCCCCGATGAGCATCTACTCAGGATCACTGCTGAGATCTTGAATATAGCCACTTCTGAGGTACCATGGTATGCTGACTTCGTGAACTATATTATTTGTCATGAGTTGCCTAGTGGTTTATCATTTCAGCAGAAGAAGAAGTTCATGTCAGATGTGAGACATTATTTCTGGAATGAGCCTTTTCTTTTCAAAAGGTGCGGTGAGGGAGTCTACCGGCGTTGCATTCCAGAAGAGGAGGTGGAGAGTGTCATACACCACTGCCATTCTCTCCCTTGTGGTGGTCATATGAGCTCTTCAAAAACCACCACCAAGATACTACAATCTGGATTTTTCTGGCCTTCTTTGTTCAAAGATGTTCACCGTTTCATTGTTTCTTGTGATGCTTGTCAGAGAACATGAAACATTTCTAGAAGGAACGAGATGCCATTGAACACCATACAAGAGGTGGAGATTTTTGATGTATGGGGAATCGACTTCATGGGTCCTTTCCCTCCATCTTGCAATAACAAGTACATCTTGGTGGCGGTAGATTACGTTTCAAAGTGGGTGGAAGCCATTGCGTCTCCAACAAATGACTCAAGAGTGGTCTCTAGATTCTTCAACAAGGTAATCTTCCCTAGATTTGGTACTCCGCGAGTTGTCATTAGTGATGGGGGTTCCCATTTTATTGAGAAGAATTTTAAGGCACTTTTGAGCAAGTATGGGGTGACCCATAAGGTGGCGACACCATACCATCCGCAGACTAGTGGTCAGGTTGAGGTGTCTGATAGGCAGATTAAGAGCATCTTGGAAAAGACCGTGTCCCGATCTCGCAAGGATTGGGCAATGAAGCTAGACGATGCACTTTGGGCCTATAGAACGGCGTACAAGACTCCCATAGGTACTACGCCCTACAGACTAGTATATGGGAAGTCTTGTCATCTTCCTGTGGAGCTTGAACACAAGGCCTATTGGGCAATCAAGTTGTTCAATTTTGATATGAAGGAGGCCGGTGAGAAGAGGAATCTGCAACTTCAGGAGCTTGAGGAATTGAGGCTAGATGCATATGAGAACGCCAAGATTTACAAGGAGAGAACCAAGAAATGGCATGACAGGCATATCATCCCCAAAACTTTCAAGATTGGTGATCTTGTGTTGCTTTATAACTCTAGATTTAAGCTTTTTCCTGGCAAGCTAAAATCTAAGTGGGGAGGTCCATTTGAGGTGAAGAAGATATACCCTCATGGAGCGGTCGATGTATGGAGTGAAGAGACCGGTGAGTTCAAAGTTAATGGGCAAAGGTTGAAGAAGTACTTCGTCGGTCATCCGATTGAGAAGGTAGTTTCCATTGACCTTCTTGATCCTATTGCTTGAAAGGAATGGAAGGTCGGCTTCAGACCATAAACCAGCGCTTCTCGGGAGGCAACCCGAGGTAAGTATTCTTAATTTATTCTCTTTTTTTACTCTTAAAAAAAAAAAGGCCCGAGTGGTATTTCCGAAGAAAGACCGCCACTCGGTCGAGTGGTTATTCCACTCGGCCGAGTAGGATCTGCCAGAGTTTTTTTTTTTTTTTTTTAAAATCAGTTTTATTTTTTATCTTTTTCTTTTCCTTCTTTCTTTTTCTCTCTAGTCCTTCACTCGCCCTTCTTGTCACAAACTCTTCCTGTTGAACGCTCTCACGCGGTGGAAGGGCTCGTTCTCTCACTCACTCGCCCTCTCACTCAGCCCCACCCCACTTGCTCCGGCAGCCCCACCGGCGCACCAGCCGCCGCCCTCGTGCCCAGCCGGCGCCGCCTCCCAGTGCCGCCCTGCAGCCGCCAGCGCCGCCACTCCCATTCTTCTCTTTCTTCCATTGCTAGTCTCTCTTTTCTCCTCTTTTTCTTCAAGAACTTGGTAAGTTTCCTCCTCTTCTAATCTCTTTTGCTCAGATTCGGTTATTTCTTCAACTAATTTGAGGTTTGAGTGGTTGTTTTGAGGAATTGAAATTGTTAGGGTTTGTGGAGACTGAGTTGGGGAAAATTGGGGTTTTGAGGATTGGATGAGTTTATTAGTGAACTTGTGCTTGTACATCTCTTGAGTTTGTTTGTTAATGGTTAATGAGGAAATGTGGTTGAATTTTTGAGGAAATTTTGATGAATGTGGTTAAATTTGATTGTTGGAGGAGATGAATGTGTTGTTGAATTTTTTTCAAGTCTTGTGTGCATTCCAATAAATCTTGTGGCTTGCTTGAATTTTATTGATCTTGAGGGTGTTGTTAGGGTGATTTTGTACCCATGGTTTACTTAAAATTCTTGTTATGGGGTAAGTGTGCATAAATTGATGATCTCTTATTGGAATTGGGGGTATCTATTTGTTGAGTTTTTATTATGTGAATTGTGGGAGTTAAATATCCATGAGAATATTTCTTTGTACTCCTTGTTTGAAATTATTTGATGGTGCTCTTGAGTAAAGATTGTGGCTTGTTGGAGCTTTGTGCATGGACCCTTATTTGACCATATATGTTGATGCAAGTGTTCTAAGTATGGGGTGATAGTGTGTGCTTGTTTATACCTAGTTGTTAACCCCTTGGTGTTGCTACTTGTGTAATATGGGTGATGGTTTGTTTGCTCTGCTATAGGTATTTTCAATGGGAGACCCACCACCCATCCGTTTGACCACATCCGAGCAGAGGAAGCTTTATGCCAAAGTGCAGAAAAGAGATGTGCGCTTAACTCAGTTCATGAACACTAGGGTCCTGGAGAGTTTGGGTCTACTAGAGGATATGAATTTTCTTGTCAACAAGCTCTCTCTTCGAGCTATTTGGGATTGTCGGTTGCCTTCCTGCCCTCAGCTGATTAGGGAGTTGGTGTGCACATTCAAATATAACACGGACGAGGTGACATTCCGGTTGGGGAATAAGAATCACACACTCACCTTGGAGCAATTCTGCACTGTCTTCGGCATCCCTAACACCGGTGAGACATCTACTTTGGGGCAGGGAGAGAGGGACCGCTTCTGGTATCAGCTAACGCACGAATCTGGCTATCGTGCCGATAGGGCTAAGAGTTCTTCCTGTTTACATCCGGCTATCCGCTTGTTCCACCGCTTTCTCACGAGTACATTCTTTGCTCGAGAGGGAAGTCAAGGGTGCTTGGGGGCACTTGAGCTGCGAACCTTGTATGGCGCCCTCAGCGACCGACCTGTCAATCTGGGGCATATAATGACGACGCGGTGGGAGAAGGAGGCGAGAGGTTCATCCGCTATCTCTATTGGGCAATGGTTTCCATGCTTGCTAGTGCCGTCAATATCGACATCTCCATCTATCAGCAGATCACCCCTCAGATCGAGTGGTCGCATGAGGAGCTAGAGCGCTGTCAGATTCTTGTGTTCAACGGGCAGCAAGCCTTATGCAAGGATAGGTCTACGACGAAGCGCCATTTACCGCTCCCCCTTCCACCGCATCTGACGGTCCAGAATGCACACAACTAGTATGACGGGATTTCGGCCCACTTGGATACTCTCTACGGTGCTGCAGCTGCGCAGCCTTCTGATGTTGCTGGGCCCTCTAGGACCTCTCGTGCCCCCAATGCTGCTGCTTACATGGACGTTGCGCCGAGCGATCCTCCTCAGCTTACTTCGATAGGCGCTTTGATGCTATCGACACCCAGCTACGCAACTTGCAGTCTCGACAAGAAGAGGAGCATCAAGAGGACTCTGAAGAGGAAGAGGATGAAGAGCAGAACGACTCAGATGATGAGGTTGCTGAGGGCGAGTCGGATACTTTCTAGACACTTGCCCTCCGCGTTAATCACCAAATTGTGAGTACCCTGTCTCATTTTACTTTTTCTGGTCTCATTGAGGACAATGTTTCATCTAAGTATGGGGTGGGGTGAACTTCACATTTGGTGTACTATTTGTGTCTTTTTCCTTTTGTTTTCCCTTTCTATTTAGAGTCTGTACTTTTATTATTATCGTATTTATCATGTGTATATCTTGTGTCATGTATATATTTTTTATCATGGGTCATAAGTCTTGCTTCTTTTGATCTGATTCTGGAATGTTGTGGTGGTTGGAATATTAGATGATTGCTTGAGCATTGAGCTGCTACCTTGTTTGACTAGATAACATGTATATCCTCTTGTGTATATCTCGCCTTATTCTTGGATACTCGGGCTTGTCACCGCATTATTGGGTTTATCTGCACAAATTGAAATATGATTGAGGCAGTTTGTCAGCCCATTTATCCTTACCTACCCTTACATTTGACCATCTGCTTGAAGCCTTCTGAGCCTTAGAAGCTTGTTTCTTTGGTAGGTCCACAAGATTTTCATAGCCCGTTATTTGGCTTTACCCAATCCGGGATTTTGGGTCATGATAGTGTGTTTTGTTGTGTGGATATGCTTCAAGTATGAGATGATTTCTTTTGATTGTGAGTGAAAAAAGAAAAGAGAAAAAAAGAGAAAAAGTCTTGGGATAAGAGGAGGATAAAATTCACTCTTGTGCAAAAGTCAAGAAAGAAAAAATACGGTTAGTAACCGATCCTGCTTGTGGAGAATAAAATTCACACAAGGAGGAAAAAGTGCAAAGTGAGATGGTCAAGACACTTAGTAACCGGGTGCATTCATCACAAATGTTTGTATTCGCGTAAAATGGTGTCGAGACTAGAGAGTGAAGAAAAAAATCTTGAAAAAAAAAAGAAGAAAAAAAACAGAATTTTTGGTGTGGTTGACAAAAGTTAAGATGAAAAAGTGGTTGTGATGGAGCTTGTTTGATGGATTGGTATGAATTTGATTCTTTGAAGTTGGTGTTTCTTCTGGTTGTTCTCGCATGATCCTTTTTCCCGGATTTTAGCACCAAATGACCTAAATTTTTCCATACCTAACTGTTTCTGTCTTAGACCCATCATAACCTTATAAAGTCCTCATGATTTCTTTGTGTGCACAATTCCAAGCGTTGGAGATTTCTGAGATTGTTCAAGCTTTGTGGATGATGAGTTTTGAGGTTGAGATTAGAAGAGCTAGTCAAGCTTGGTCGTTGGCTATGTTATGCTAGGACGGCATTCGTCGAATATTTTGAAATAGTAGATGCTATTTTGTGATTATTGTCATAGTCTTGCTTGGGGACAAGCAAGGTTAAGTATGGGGTATTTTGATAGCATCTATTTAGCGATGAATATAGGGCATGTTTGCATCGGGTTTAGGGCCTTTGAGTTAAGTATTATATAGATATTTGGCCCTTTTTGGTTTAGTTTGGTGGAATCGGTGTCTACCGCTCTTTTGTTATGATTTCAGGTGCTTTTGAGTGGTTTTGGTGTCAATGAGAGAGCTAATGGAGAATGACAAGCTTCGAGGCTTTTCGGTGCACTCGGAAGGCGTCAAAGATGCACTAGGAGGGACGGAATCAAGGATGTGGAGCACCGGAATCGTGACGAGCTTGGCAAAAGACAAAGAAGTAAGGAAGCCCAGACACTCGGTCGAGTGTTTGGTGAACTCGAGTAGTTGTATGCTCGAGTGACCCTCAAAAGCGAGAAATAATACCCACTCGGCCGAGTGCCCTATACACTCGGGCAGTTATGGTCTCGAGTGGCCTCCAGTACTTTACAGAACCAAACACTCGGCCGAGTGCCTTTGACACTCGAGATGTGTTATGCCCGAGTGTCGTCCCCTGAACCGTTTTTCTTTCATTTTTAATTTATTTTTATGGAGGGGGTATTTAAGGGAGGTTTTTTAGAGAACCAGGGGACCGAAAAATCTGACATTGTTGAGTGCTTTGAAGAACTTTGTGAGAACCCTAAGCGGAGATTCGAGTCGTTTCAATTCAGAATTGGTACTTTTACTCTTATCTCTTGTTTGTCTTTGATTTCTATGCTTAGTCTAATTGAATTGAATATGAAAATCTCCATGCTAAGCTAGTTCTCCTTGTTCTAGGGTTAGGGATAATCCCGACGATGCAGAAATAGACTTGCTCTTCATATCGCCCGAATGATTTCTCATTTGAATTGTGATTTAATCCTATTGTACTTAATCTAATCGATGTGAATTGATTAGATCTGATTTAGGGTTTGAGATCGAAAGAAGATAATCCTAAGTTGGAATTTAGATGGTGAATTGAGATCGAAAGGTGATCTGATCCATCAGAACTATAGGATTATACCTAAAGTTTAATTGTGCGAAAGTGAATTAAGCTTTTTGAGGATCAATAGGTTGTCGTAGAAATCTTAGGTTGTATTGATATTGATTGAGACCGAAAGGAGATATTGATATGATTATCACCTAGATTCTAAGAGCTCAAGGGGTCTGAATTGGTTGCATGAGACCGAAATGAGATTGTTATCCAATTCAGACACATTTGCATTGAGGCCGAAAGGAGATTTGCAATTACATTAGATAACCTACCTTCACATAGAATTGGAAATGATTCGGGTGAGACTACATTTTATTCTATTAAGGATGCATCATTCGCAGAATCCCTAGCCCTGGAATGTCTCTCACATATATATTTCTCATCATTCTATTGTTATTTGTCACTTTCAATTACAATTTCTCTTAAATTGTCTGCTACTTTTGGGCTTGGTCAAACTGGTTTAAAGCTAATAATTGACACTTCACCAGTCCTTGTGATACGATACTTGAATACTACGATCGACACCATATTCTTGCGGGGTTGGTTTTAGCAACATCAGTTGTATTTTGGTATGATCGAACTTGTAATTGGTGCGCGCGGTAGGGACTTAGGTTTTTTGGGTTTTGTACTGGCTGCATGTTAATTTGATTGCAACTTCTTTTGGGCAAAATAGATGTTAGAGGTTTGTACTGGTTCAATGTTTGATTGAAACTCGTGACTAAGCGTTTTAAATAACTGTTTCTTCCTGAGTTCCTATTGCAAATTCGATTTCAGTCAACAAAATTTAAGTGTTTAATTTGTTATGCTATTTATGGAATGTCTGATTCAATGTATGTGGTGCAGGCTTAAGATGTCTGATTCTCAGAATTCCCGGACAACATCATTTTCAGACACTAGTGGGGCCAGCACGAACCCATTCGCACACCACCCACCTGGGGTATGTTACTCGACTTTTTTTAAATCAATTCTGTTTTATTGCGATTACTCATAACAAATTAGTCCTGGTCCTCTAATTTCTGTCATATTTGCAGTTTCCAGCGCAACCGGCTCACAAGAATACAGCAGCGTCCTCCGATCGGTCCAGCACCTAGAACACCAGGGTGCTCGAGCTTCAAGATAGAAACGCGGAGCTCCAATCGAACCTTCGGCAAGCCGAACTGGATGCTCAGCATGTCACCGGGAACCTATCGGTTCGTGACCACCAGCTGCAGATGGCGACAGCGCTAATTGCCACCCTCAGGGACCAGAAGAGGCAGAGCGACTTGGCCCTTGCTAATGCAAAACAGCTGCTGCTGGAAAAGGAGGGTTCGTCGGCGAAGAAGGACAAGCTTCTGATATTCGCCAAGGAGGAGGTGGCCAAGTCGAGAGAGAACCAGGCCAAATCGGGCGCTAAGATCCGGTCGTTGGTCCAGATCACAGTGGTCCTCTTCTGGATATCCATTTCGACCATCTTGGCGCACCTCCTGAAGAAGTGAAGCTCTGTCTTGTTTTAAACTCTTTATTAAGTTCAGGTTTTAAGATTTTTGGAAACTTGTTGTGGGTTTATCAGTTTGTGGACAACATTTTTTGGATAACTGTTATGGTGAAATTTTGGACAAGGTTGAAGAACAATTGTTATGGTTTAATGTGAATATTATAGTATGGTTTAATGTTAATATTATATTATGGTTTAATGTTAATATTCTGGACAAGTTTGATGGTTCTTAAAAAAAAAATTTAACTTAAAGATTTTTTTAAAAACTGTATTCGTTAGTGCAAAATATTTTTTCACAATTAATTACAATTTTCTCTTATAACTAATTTTTTCATAAGTATCCACAGTAGACATGCATTTGAATTTATTTTATTAGAATAACTCTTATAAGTTAGAATTGCTCTCCACACACCAAATAGGCAAATAGGTCTCGGGTTCGATTCCTATTTTATTGCACTTGACAGTTCACATATACCCACTTAGACACGCTGCATTGCTTGATGCAAAATGCATCATGCTGTTTTGGTTTAAGACAGGTAATTGTCTACTTTTTCAATTCTCCTTTCTTTATTCTTTTTTCCCGTAATTGTCTACTTCTTTCCTATTACGTAGTAGTAAAAAACAATAATATTACAAGAGATAATAATAATAATAAGGGGAAATTACAGTAAACCACCCTTTAAATATGTGTCTTTTCACTTAACCACCCCTTAAATTAAAAATTACAGAAAACCACCCTTTAAATGGTATTTGTTTACAACTCACCACCCTTTCAACTATTTTTGTTACTTTATCATTACATATATTATATTTTAATATTTTTAAACTCAAATTTGATTATAAAAATATTAAAATATAATATATTTAATGATAAATTAAAGAAAATAGTTGAATGGGCGATAAGTTGTAAATAAATACCATTTAAAGGGTGTTTTTCTATAATTTTATATTTAAGGGGTGGTTAAGTTAAAACACCAATGTTTAAAGGGTGGTTTTCTGTAATTTTGTCTAATAATAATTGTACAAAGAAAAAAGTTGTTCCACATCAAAATTGGTCTAAAATGGAACTCGAAGCTGAGACCTATGTGTAAAGAGGTAAGGGGTAAACCACTATGGCAAGGAAGGATTACTGATTGGTGTTGAAAAGCTGAAATGATTATCTTTAGTTTCTTTTTCAGATGCGTCACCACAAGCAGCAGTCATCCGCATTAATTAAGGGCACGCATGTTGGACGACAACGTAAGGAAGAAGTTTTGATACACATTTCCCTCCATATTTCAATTGTGATGAACTTTGTGCACGTTTTTTTAAAGAGTTAAAAACTGATACATAATACTATAATACTTCAAATTAATTTCTTTAGTTAGTACTGTAAATTTTTTATAAAATAACATAATCATTAAAAAAATGCATAAAATGTTTTTAACAATAACCATTTCTGATTTCTGAATGGAGGGAAGGGGGAATGTATTTTTTTTTAAAAAAAATACAGTACTGCAGACAGATTAATCTGTTTGGGATTAGGGGGGGTCAATGATGACTTTTTCACTCCCCACATCAAATCCCAATCCCCCATACAAGAGCCTCACCAACTTCCCTTCCATTCCCTTTCAGTTTTCCCATTTCCCCCTTTAAAAGCGACGACGGCAGGAGATACCAGTACGAAATCGGAGCGAATCGATGGAGAAGGTAACGCCTCCCCTACTCTCCGATCGGTGAATTTGTGCTGATGCTACGTGGTTTCTGATGCAGGTTTGTGTCTACAGAAGAGTGAAGGTTCAATCTATCTCTAATTCGATGATAAACAAGGTTAGGCTCCTTCTCACATCTAAACCCCTACCCCAATTGTTGTAATATTTCATCTGTGGTAAGGCACTTCGGATTTTACATTGATGCATGTGTAGAGTTAGGGATTTTAGGGTTTCGAACTGTAGATTTAGGGTTTATGTGTATTCTGAAGTTGCTTGTTGTGATTTGTACTAGTTTAGTTATGTGTTTGGTATGAACATTTTAATTGGTGTGGTATGAACTTCAAATTGGAGCTTTGGGTTTTATTGGTTGGATTTTGGTATGAACTTGTAATTGGTGCGCGCGTTAGGTACTTAGGTTTTTTGGGTTTTGTACTGGCTACATGTTAATTTGATTGCAACTTCTTTTGGGCAAAATAGATGTTAGGGGTTTGTACTGGTTCAATGTTTGATTGCAACTCGTGACTTAGCATTTTAAATAACCGTTTCTTTCTGAGTTCCTATCTTATTCATTGCAAATTCGATTTCAATCAACAAAATTTAAGTGTTTAATTTGTTATGCTATTTATGGAATGTCTGATTCAATATATGTGGTGCAGGCTTAAGATGTCTGACTTTGAGAATTCCCGGAGAACATCATTTTCAGACAGCAGCAGGGCTAACACGAACCCATTCGCACACTACCCACCTGGGGTAAGTTACTCGACTTTTTTTAAATCAATTCTGTTTCATTGCGATTACTCATTAGTCCAGGTCCTCTAATTTCTATTATATTTGTAGTATCCTGAGCAGCCGGAGCCGAGTTACACCTCGGCCTCCTCCGAGAGAACGTAGAACACGAGGGTCATAGAGCTTCAGGATAGAAACAGGGAGCTGCAGTCTGAATTGAATGCAGTGGAACGGGAAGCTGAGCGTGTAGCCGGGAACCTAGAGGTTCATGATGGGCAGCTTGAGATGGCTACTGCAATGATCGCCACCCTCAGGGACCGCCTACGGGAGAACGAAGCGGCGCTGGCGGCTGCAAAATAGCTCCTGCTGCAGCGGGAGGGGTCGGAAGCGAAGAAAGATAGGCTGCTGCTGATCGCCAAGGAGGAGGCGGCCAAGTCACGAGAAGGTTAGGCCAAGTCGGGCGCGGTGATCAGGTCCTTGATCCAGATCATTGTGGTCATGGCCTGGATCACCTTGACATCGGTGTTGGCTTACCTCTTCAAGTGAAGGTCTCCTGTGTTGTTTTTTCTAGTATTTTAAGGTTTTTATTATGAGTGTTTGGAAACTTTGTTTTGGGTATGTGGTTGTGGACAAGTTGTTTTGGACACGTTTGATGGTAGTTTTCTGTGTGTGTGATAAACAATGGTAGTTTTTTGTGTGTGTGATAAACAAGTTTGATGGTATTTGCCTTTTTCTGGACAAGTTTTATGGTTCTCAAAGAAAAATTTAACTTGAACATTTTTTCAAAATTAATTACAATTTTCTCCTATAACTAATTTCTTCATAAATATCCACAGTAGACATGCATTTAAATTTTTTTTTCATGACTCTTATGAGTTAGAATTGCTCTCCACACACCAAATAGGCAAATATGACTCGTGTTCGATTTCTATTTTATTGCACTTGACAATTGACATATAGTCATATTCATATACCCACTTAGACGCTGCATTGGTTGATGTAAAATGTGTCATGCTGTTGAAGACTGGGCCGGTAACTACTACCAGTGTAATGGGATGGTAATTGGGCCTAACGTTTTAAAAGTTAGACTTGTAATCCGATGCAAAATACAAAGAAGATTGTTTACAAATTGGGTATACAAATCCTCACCTTTCCAACTTAGAAGTACTATAAAAATTGAACTAATTAAGTAACATCACAAGGAGTGCCCAACTCATTGAGTCTTCCGGACTGGTTGATACGGTTCCTACTGAAACGACGAAGATCCCGACGTGTGTGTTTGGGATAGCTGCATAAGAAAAATACCTTATTGATAAGTGGTTCCAAAGAGTCTGAAGTTAGAGAAGAGTAATATGTTGTCACTCACCTGTGTAACCCTCAAAGGAAGACCACGTGCACCATGTAATGGACTAAGCCCATAGTTGCCCAGGCCACTGTGTTGCATGGCTTGTGTATGCATCATCTACCAAAGAAGAGGGGAATTGATGATCATAAGTATGATGCCAACGAAAAGAATCTGACAAGAAAGCATGTTTGGAATCCCAGTTACGTACCAAATTGTAATAAAGATGAGGGTTAGGCATGAACATCATGTTTTGGTGGCGAATACCATAGCTGGGACCTGCATGGCTCTCCGCAGGGCTGCTTGGCCCACCCTGTCTGCGTTGACGCTCAGTACACTCCCGCGCAATTTGCCTCCTATAGCCTAACCTCCTAGTTCTATGTTTGCATGTACCCCTTCTGTCTTGTAAATCTACCACGGGGGATAGATCGTTTTCCGGTACATCCACGTCGTTGTTCATGGCCGTTTCAGTTGGGATCACCACTCGCCGCCCATACACTTTACCAATGCCATACAGGTTGTGAAAAAATAGGCGATTCTTCCTCAGCGCAGCCTCCTTGACCGTGTCTTCCAATTCCTGGAGGTCATCCATCACAACCTTGTACAAATCCTCATCGTACATCGCCAATCCGGCGATTTTGTCCACCTAACCATGAATATCCCCATACCGTTTCATCCCGTCTGACTTCTTTTCTATCAGCTTATAGTAAGGGACTGCAACCTTCAAGCGATCCCGGGGCAGGTCCTTCCGCCAATGATCCAGAATATACCTCTGCGGAACGTAATATACCTGCTCTTCGTTGAAGACACGCAAAATATGGGTGCACAATATCCCGCGGAACTCAAAGTTTTTGCACTCACACTTTACGTCGGTGTTGTCTTTTAGAAGGGTAACCCTGTATTTGTAGCACCGTGTACGACGGTAATAAGGCAGCTTTACCGTAACGACGTAAGTGCACACATTGACATCATCTTCGACCCTCAGTGCATTGGCGTACACGAGGTTCCACACCTCAACTTGAAATTCTTCGAACTTTGCAATAGTGTACAGCTCTTGGAACACGAGCTCAAACACATGGTCGGTCATGCACCTTAGGGGCTTATTTATCGATGTGAAGTTCGAAGTCTCCTCCTCCTTTACCCTTTTCGATAATGCTAGACCGTACTGCTCAACGAATAACTTCAACATAGTATTTATATTGAGGAACGATTTGAAGAAATGGTTCATACCTTCACTCCATCTGGGTGCTTGACATCCCAGCCCAGAAGCTGTTCTTGAAGTATATAGGAACCCAACGCCTTCTGTTCTCGTACATCTTGCATAGCCACTTGTTGTTACGCAAACCAAAGTTCTCCAGCATCGCATCCCATGCCTCTTCGAACTCCCCTTCACTCAAGGAGTCGTGTAGAGCATCTTGGAGTGCACTTAGTATTGCATCCCATTTGGGGTTGCTCCCCAAGTGCTTTTTAGCATTTTGCATCACGTGCCTTATGCACCAACGATGCGAAGCATTGGGAAACACTTGCGCCACTGTATTGCCTGAAAACAAATGAATGGACATTATCGATAAATAAGACTATTTTAACTACATATGTAGATACAAGATATATATACAGTAGCTTACCAATGGATTGGGCTTGGTCGGTTAAGATTGTTGTTGGTGCCTTCCCCGACATACAGCTGAGCCAAGTGTTAAACAACCACACGAAGTGCTCGGTTTTCTCTCCGACGAGTAGGGCACACCCAAACAACACAGTTTGCCCATGGTTATTGACCACGATGAATGGTGCAAATGTCATGTTGTATCTATTTGAGACGTATGTCGTATCGAATGAGATGACATCGCCAAATTCCAAGTACGCTGCCCTACTCCTTCCGTCAGCCCAAAACACATTCTTCAATCTGTTGTCTTCGTCCACATCATAATTGTAGAAGAAGTCCGAGTTGGTTGAAGCCATTGCATCCAAATGATCCCTCATTGCAAGAAAGTCCCCTTTCTTCATTTGTCGGCTTCTGTTTTTGGCAACCAGGTTCGGCAGGTCCTGTTCAGTGAAGTCCACTTTATCATGGCTCCCGTTGGCAACCACAAAGGATGTGAAGTTCTTAGCTATTGGTATGCCGACCCTATCCATATCCAAGATCCGTTTCTTGTTGCCTTCGGTGATGTATCTGTAATTTATAAGGTATTTTGAATTCTCCGCATCACACTCGTGGTTATGCTCAAGGCCAACGGCGGTTACCCTCCATACACCAGGTCCATCACGGATAGCATTCACGCTGAACTTACAACCTGTTATGGTTGAAGTGGATCCCTTGCTCGGGTTTTTTGACTTGGACACAAACTTCCCCGCCTTTGTACATTCCATCCTAATTGACTTGTACCTGTCGCCCGTATTCCCATCACCACCTTCCGCGGGGGGTAACTTTTCCGAACTCTGAATTCTTACCATGAATCCATTTTCTCTTGCATATCCGTGGATTAACCGAATAAAATCTGCTTCCTGCCCCAACATCATTCCGACATGGGGAGGATTCATTTTTCAGGTTATCGGAAATCTCGTGAGGCTCAGCATCGTCTCCTTCATCACCGGCTCCTTCATCACCGTCTTCCGGGATGTGGTTTTCACTGTTTGACGAAATGCTTGCGCTGTCATCATCCGAACTTTCGACCAAGTTCAAGTCCCGCGTGTAACGGCCCGGGATTATGATTCCCGAGTTACGTTTCGAGGGATGAAACCCCTCGTTGGGATCTTGCACCCCGAGTACAGGTTGAAGGTTTGAAATCGAAGATGCGTAGTTAAAATGGGATTTCGCACCCAAACCCGGAAGGTCCGTTGGAGACCTCGGGGTAGACCCCTGTACCTGTCCTAAGTCTACAACGCGGAAAATCCTTTATCATGCAAAGGGCATACGTTATGAAAATGATACAACCAGTGCCACGACAGAGTCGGGTCAAAACAGAGTATAAGTAGGGAGAAATCTCAAAAGCATGAATATGGTGAAGTCAGGTTTCAAATACTCACTCTCCGCCATATGAATAGACCCCGTCATAACAGCACAAAATCAAGCAGTGTATCGGGTACCTGAAACTATACCACCAAGTCAGGCCAAGAGTCCGCCCGCGGGTCCTCTGACCGCGCTGAGGACATATAATACGCCTGTACCTAGAATAAAGAATGCCTTCATGCAGTACTGGAATATTAACCACACTATCATGTTTCTAATTCATATGTGCAGAATATTAAGTAAGGCCTTAACAAAGAATACCAAGTGGTATATCCCTCTTCTACCACCACCCCCCCCCCCCCCTTCCAGGTAGGGTGGAGACTGGCCAGTTCGATTCGATAGCATCTCAAATCTCATCATCATATCGTATCTCATCATCATATCGTATCTCATCATCATATCGTATTTCATCATCATATCGTGGATCTTGCGAAAAGAAAATAATAATGCTGATAATAGTAAAGGTCTTCCACGACCTGAATGACTCAGGACGAACCCGATGGAGCTGGGCTGTCCTATGACCCTATCAAGGATTCTAGGACTTACAGATAACGGCCGTTCTGTATTCAAACGCATACATAATAAGAATGCTCATTCGTAAGTGCAATTCCTAAGCATGATACTACATGACATGCTTTTATGCATATGCAGCACCTACATACTATATGACACATCAGGCAGGAGGTACTGGTTACTGAGTAAGCCCCGGAGGTACTTACCTGGCTAGAAGATCAGCAAAAGAAGAATCCAGCACACAGTAATCACGATCACAGAATATCACCTAAGTACATAATGATAATACACTGAGTATACGTCTCTAGCCACTCTGAACAAATATAACACACATTCATACAAGCAGCTAATTAACAAGCTCACATCAACCATACTTTCAGTTTATCACGATCAACCACATCTCTTATCTCATACTATTCATCAGGATATATATCATTATCATCATAAGTATCGAACATTAATCTCTTCTAAAAATCACCATAATATCATGCTATTAGTCATACGAATCATACCGTTAGTCAAACGATCATATTATCATGCTAGTTAGTCATCGAATAAGTCATATTCCCAAGTTAGTTTCAAAACCGTTTCAAATCCCAGTCAAATAGTTAAGTATTCCGACCCTTGAAAATACTCGCTAAATTCCTTTTTAAATTTATTTATTAGATTACTTTTCAACCTTGAAATTCTTTTTCAAATTCTCTTTTTAATCGACGAGTCTTAATAATTTATGTTAAGTCTCAATAATATATAATATTTTAAACACCGCTTAATAGAACACCTTTATAAAATATTTCCAAAACCCCTAAAATCCAAACCATTTTTATTTAATAAAACCAACCCTTTATGAATCTTCCCAAAATAATATTTTATCTTTTAAATTCGTAAATAATATTTTAATATATTTTAAATACCACTAATGAGTTAAATAATAACGGATAACCCGAATCGAATCGAACCGAACCAAACCCAATTAAATCCAACCGAACCGATCAAACAAATAAATAATATATATTAGGAAGCGGGACCACAACATGTCTTCTTCTTCGTTGATTCAACTTCCCAGCTCCCGCCATGGCTCCCGATTCACATCCCGCCGGCGAGGCTCCTCTGGCCCTCCTTCCTCCAACCTCCGGCTTCTTCTCTCCGAGTCCATGGTCTCGCCTCGGCCTCCTGCTCACCTGGACTCGCCCAGCTCGCACCTCGCTCTCGACGCTCGCTCGCGCACTCGCCTCTCGCGCTCCCGGTCTCTCTCGAGCTCGCCGGAGCTCTTGTCGGAGGTCTCGAGCCCACTTGACGTCCCGCACTCAGCTCACACACACTCACGCTCGCCCTCAGCCCAACCCAAGACAGAATTGAATCAAAACAGATGAGGGAAATGCGGAAGTTACCGAGGTGATTTCGCAACTTCGGAGCTCTCGATCAGAATTCTGGGCGTCGTCGGTGGCTCTCGATGGCTCGTCGGACCTGCGTCGGACATGGGGGAGTGTGATGGTGAAGCTCGAGGACTATTCCGATCAAAAACGGAGGAGAACGGCTTACCAGAAGCTAAACGCGCTCGAACATGGACGTCGGAGCTTTGGTGGCTCGATGGGAGTTCCTGGGCGACGTCAGCTGCTTCTGTGCTCTCGAGGAGAAGGATGGAGGGGAGTGCTTTGGTTTGGGCTCGATCAGGGGATGCTGGTGGAGTTGCTGGGACGGTGAGCACGGGAAGATTAAGGAGGGAGCGGGAGATGGTGAGCAGAAGAGGGTGATGGAGAATGACATTGATGGGGAGGGTTGGTGAATGAGACGTGTGTGTTGCATCAATATTGGAGAGGGGTGGGTATGGTAGGGGAAGAGGGCAGGTAAGGTAGTGTGTGGAAGTGGTTAAACAAATACCCGGAAATAAATATCGAATACGCGAATTTCAAATTCCATAATTAGTCCCTGAATGTTAATTTCTCTGAATCCCGCTCTCTCGATCAATTAGATTTTTAAAATAAAAAAGGATATCGCTATCCAATAATTATTTTGAATTTTCGAGGTCAATAACGGAAATTATTCGCCAAATTTTACATTCCGGTCGGAATCCGCTAACGAGTTCTAAAACCAATTTAATTTCATTTTTAATTCTCATTTTCGAAAATTTTAGGATTTAAAAATCCGAGCCTTTACATCATCCACCTCTCAAAACAAGTCTCGTCCCCGAGACTAAAATCATTTTAAAACAGGGGATTAAGTTTGAAATCGATGAGTCCAAGGATCATGCCATTGATCCTGTAAGCATCTCATAAGTGCCCCTATGAGATCCTCACAGTACCGTTGTCGTGATCATAATATCCCCAATAGACCGTAGCAAGAATGCAATATGGGCCCCTACCACATCCTTACTCCGACTCCTCGGTCATATCATAACTCAAGACATCAAAACGTCTTCTTTAAAACACCATTCAAAACTTCAAGTTCGACATTATTCAAAAGCATTCCTAACCTCTCCATTCATCCTACCATACACCTCTAAAGGCTAATGAAGAGTCTATAAGGTGATGAATAATACTCTAGAAGGGGGGGGGGGATGAATAGAGTATGGACGATTTTCGCAACAATAGAAATTTACTGCAACTTGTCAATACCTTGATATAGGCTATCAGAACTTGACAAAGTAAAATCGAATATGACAATGTAAATGCGGAATATAAAAGATGAACACACGAATTGTTAACGAGGTTCGGTACCAACTTGCCTACGTCCCCGCCTAGGATTATCCAATCCGTAGGATTCAAACACTTCTTATTTCACTTCTTTTGAGCCTAGAACTTCCTAGAGAAACTTCCCTTTCTCTATACAAAGCCTCACCGCTTCTATTCTAGCTCTCAACCTTACAAGTGAAATAAAAGCTCACACCACACACTAAGTGTGCTTTGATCGAGTATGAAAACTCTAAGTGTAAATTGAATGACTTGTACAATAAGTGCTAGTGTTTCTCTCAACTCTTAAACAATGATCACCAACTCGGATTTAGGAGAATGTAAGAGAAACTTGACGAATGCTTTAGGATGCTATGAGTGCTTGAGTACTTGCTTGGTTAGTTCCCATCCTTCTTAGCCTTCGTCTTTTTATAGTCGGAACACTTGTAGAGTTTCTTGGAGGGAGAACCGTTTGAATTTCAAATTCTTTCCAAGACATTTGAATTCCTTCCAAAAATGATCCTTTATGTGCCTTCCAAGATGTTCCTTCGACTTTCTTCATGATCAAGTATGATCAATTAGAGATCGGTTCTTTCCTTGTATGAAAAAGTGAAATCATGAAAGAACATGCATAATGTATCTAGTACATAAAATGGGTTAGATGAGAGACTCATATATAAATCGATAAAGCCCAAATCACATCTCACAGCCCAATATAAAGCCCATTATAATTTAGGCCCAAAAAGGTTGGCCTCGAATTCTTTCCTGTAAGAGAACAAGTCAGAATAGAGAAATGCATAAGTGATCAAACATTTTAGTCTGGGTTTCAAGACCTTGAAACCCAGCCTTTTGTCTTTCATCATCCTTTAGATCACCTGTACGTTAGTTCTCAAGATCTTACAATCAAGGTGGATTCTTCAATCTCCCCCTTGATGGAAGACAAAACCTGTTACAGTATTCATAACATATTTCCAGTAATCATAAGAGGAAATAAGCATATTATAATATAAGCATAAAATGTTTGGATCATCTAAGTTTTAAAACCAACAAGCACTTAACCAACTAGTGCCAAAACGCAGGGCAACCAAAACATTCTCCCCCTTTTTGTCTTCCAACAAAAGGGCAGAGAGGTGAAAATGTCTGAAAACACCAACCAAAACACAACCAGGAGTTTTTAAAAGACGAACAGCAAAAGATGAGTTTTTAGAAAGTAGAGGAAAGAGAGTGGGAGATCAAGGCCTTGAGTCAGAATCCCCATCTGCAGCCTTCTTCTTCTTGCTCCTTAGAGCCTTCTTGCCTTTCTTAGCAGAGGATGGCTCAGCAGCAGAGGATGTGCCAGGGGCGCCAGGAGCATTAGGATCTTCGGGAGGGGCAATGCCAGCGCCTTCCTCAACCCATTCGCCAAAGGTGGGGTACTGCTTGTTGGGTGGAAGGTACTTCCTTCTGACCTCATCTCTGCACCTCTTCCTCCACCTTGCAAGGGCGTCTCTGGTAACCTTGTCTCGTTCCATCTCTGCAAGCTGTCTCTGACGCTCCACATCCCTGTATTTCTTGACCACACCATATTGCTCGACTGTGAGAATGGTGGGTTCATGATGAGTGGGGCGCAGGATAGGACGTTTCTTCACTTGATTTTCACAGTTGAGGATGACATTCCCAGTCTTCTCACGCACATGATCAAAAATTTCTTGCTCCATTGGCATGATAGAGCCTATAGCAGTGTAAGTGAGAGCATTGAGAAGCATCATCTGATCAAGCTTGCAGTTGACCATAGAGAGTAGCTCATGAGTCTGGTCCTGGCGAATCACCACATCCGACCACATTCAGCTCAGATCAAACCTAAGGTCTTGAATTTCAGTCTCCACAGCAGCCAATCTATCCTCAGTCATATTAGGTTCAGCAACCTGTTTTCCCTTCGAGTCTTTCTTCAGAAACCATTGCCCCCTCAGGTTCTTGACAATACCCAATCTCTCTAGACAACCTTCATCAACAATCCCACTATAGGTTTGCTTTTCTTCTCCTGATGTGTCGATGTCAAAGGCTTCAAAGATTTTAGGCAAGAGGTTTGCATAGGGTAAAGGCATAGGCCGAGAGGAGGTAGAGACATGGGTCATGTAGTTGAGAATGAGTTTGGGCAAATCAGGCTCGTATCCATTCATGATTAGGAAAAGGATCTCGAGAAGGTTCTCGGTCACCAATTCCCTGGAATGGATGTGTGGGAAGATACAGCGAGCCAGAATGGTGAAGATTAGCTTGGCTTGAAGATTTAGGGCAGTGTGAGTGGGTTTGAGGGTGGATGAAGATCCAGGGCCTTGAGATTTTAGGAAAAATTCATCTCGTGCTCGTGAGAGACACTCAAATCGGCTTGGAAATTCTTTTGTGGGGATCTCAGTTGGAAGATCAAGGATGAGGGCAAGGCTTTCAGGAGAGAGGCAGATTCGGGTGTTCCTGACCTTGGATACTAGGGTTAGGGTTCCATTCACCCGATGAACAGTAAGGTTGGCATAAAAGAGTCGGGTGAGTTGGGGATAGGCGAAATTGCCAGGGTTGAGCAAGGTCCAGAAACAGGTGGACTTGAGGAGGGAAATGCATGGCAAGGGCATGGTTTGGAGGAGGTTGAAATCGACAGCATCATAGAAGCATAAACGTCGGTTGCAAAAGTCCTGTTTCCAGGACTCCTCAACCTCTTTAGAGCAAAACCAATTAGGGGAAATGCCAGAAGATACCTGGGGAGGCCGAGCAGGAGCAGAAGTGGCTAGAGCTTTGCCTTTGGATTTCCTGATCAGAGGTGGTGGAGATGGCGAGTTCTCGCTGGAATCCTCGGAATGTTCTTCAGATTCCTCCATTATTTGCTTCCCCTTGTTGGCTGGCATCTTGTACTTCTTAGCAGAAGGTGCTGGAGACGGAGATGCTGATGAGCGCTTCGATCCCACCATTTTTGGTTTTAGAAACAGAGAGGGTTTTTGGAATTCGGAGAGAGAGAGAGAGAGAGAGAGAGAGAGAGAAAGAGAGAGAGAGAGAGAGAGAGAGAGAGAGAATGAATCACAGAGAGAGTGAGGGAGGAGTGGATTAGACCGTGAGGAGGGAGAGATTAAAAAGCAAAAAATCTGGAAACAGAATCGTCTCCCTTCCTTTTCAAATTGGCAAGTACAGATTCATTAACTCGCTTGAATAGTAAGTAATGATGATCTGATTTTTCTAAACCCAAAGTGTCACATCCACTTGCAAAAATTAAAGAGATTTGGGATAATTTTGAAATGGGAACCAAAATATATGAAAATCGATTTTTTTGAAAGGGGTAAATAAAATCAAAAGACACTCTTGTTGAATATCCATAAGATACTAACAGAGTTTGATCCAATAAAATTTTATTCCGATGATCATCTCGAAACCTTATGAAGTCAAGGCCTTGAGATGTCATTTGAATTCTGAACTTTCATATAGGGAGTAATTACTCCCCCTAAGAAAGTGCTTCCCTATTAAGCATACCCAACTCCAATCTAATAAAATTGAAACGATCTTCAGGGAGTGGTTTAGTAAAAACATCAGCTAACTGAAAATCAGTGGATATGAAGGATATTGATACATCACCTTTCTCCACATGATCTCTTATAAAATGATGTCTCACATCAATGTGCTTGATTCTCGAGTGCTGCACTGGATTTTTAGTGATTGAAATAGCACTAGTATTATCACACAAAATAGGAATACCTTTAAGATCAATTCCAAGGTCTCTGAGTTGTTGTGCTATCCAAAGAATCCGAGAGCAACATGCACCAGCAGCAATGTACTCAGCTTCTGCAGTTGATAAGGCTACTGAATTTTGTTTCTTAGAGTGCCAACTTATCAAGGAGGATCCTAGAAGTTGGCAACAGCCAGAAGTGCTTTTTCTATCAACTTTGTATCCTGCAAAATCTGCATCTGAGTAGCCTTTTAAATGAAAGTTACTCTGTTAGGGATACCATAGCCCAAGGTCTTGAGATCCATTTAGATATCTGAAGATTCTTTTTACAGTAATAAGGTGAGACTCTTTGGGGTCACTTTGGAATCGAGCACACATACAGACACTGAACATTATATCAGGTCTACTAGCAGTAAGGTAGAGGAGAGAACCAATCATACCTCTGTACTCTTTTTGGTTTACATTCTTACCATTCTTATCTTGATCAAGGGAGAGAGTGGAGCTCATAGGGGTCTTTGCTTCCTTTGATTGTTCCATTTTGTATTTCTTTAGTAGATCCCTGGTATATTTCCCTTGATTCAAAAAGATACCCTTACTTGTTTGAAGAACTTGTAAACCAAGGAAGAAGTTTAATTCTCCCATGAGACTCATTTCGAATTCCCTGCACATAATATCAGAAAACTCCTTGCAAAGGGAATTGTTAGTAGCACCATATATCGTCTACATATATTTGAACAATCAAAAGATCATTTCCACGAGTTTTGATGAAGAGAGTTTTATCAATCAATCCTCTTTGAAAACCATTTTCAAGAAGGTATTTGGACAATCTTTCATACCAAGCTCTTGGGGCTTGTTTGAGACCATAGAGAGCTTTGTCCAATTTATACACATGATTAGGAAATTCTTCACTTTCAAGACCTGGTGGTTGTGCAACATAAACCTCTTCTTCTAAGAACACATTTAGGAATGCACATTTGACATCCATTTGAAATAGCTTGATGCCCATGAAAGATGCAAAAGCAAGTAATATTAGTATAGCTTTTAACCTTGCTACGGGAGCAAATGTCTCCTCATAGTCTATACCTTCTTCTTGATTGTATCCTTGAGCAACAAGTCTTGCTTTGTTTTGAATGATCTTGCCTGCTTCATCCAGTTTATTCCGAAACACCCATCTAGTTCCTATGACTGATTGGTGTTGTGGCCTAGGTTGAAGAGTCCATACCTTGTTTCTTTCAAACTCATTTAGCTCATTTTGCATGGCAGTGATCCAGTCCGAGTCCTTGAGTGCTTCAGCTAGGGTTTTTGGTTCTACAAGAGAGACAAAAGCATAGAAAGCACAAAGATTCTTTAATCTAGATCGAGTTTGTACCCCAGATGATGGATCTGATATGATATCTTGAGCTGAGTGTGAAGAGGCATGTTGGAATTTTCGTAGCTTTGGACCCTGATTGTTTGAGATAGTAGCAGGTCTCTCTTCAAGGTCTTGAGAGATAATTTGAGTGTTGGATTCTTCAATGACTGAATCCTGATTTTGTAGTCCCTTCTCAAGGTCTTGAGATAGCTCGTTGGTATCTAGGATTTGTTCTTGCATGTTTCTTTCTTGGTCCTGCTTATTTTCAGCCTTGTCCTCTTCTTCTCCATCCGAATCATGATGATTTAGATTGAGATCTGCAAAACCTTCACTCAACACACCATTGTTGCTTTCGTCGAATACCACATGGATACTCTCCTCAACAATTTTGGTGCACTTGTTATAAACTCTATAAGCTTTGCTAATAGTAGAATAACCAAGGAAGATACCTTCATCACTACGTGCATCAAATTTCCCAAGATTATCTTTGCCATTGTTATGAACAAAGCAAGTGCATCCAAAAGGGTTTGAAGTAGGAAATGCTAGGCTTTCTTCCTTTGAAAAGTTCATAAGGAGTCTTTTTCAAAATGGGACAAATTAAGCATCGATTCAAAATGTAGTTGGCTGTATTAACAGCCTCAGCCCAATAGATTTTTGGCAAACCATTTTCCAAAAGCATTGTCCTAGACATGTCCTCCAAAGTGCGGTTCTTTCGTTCCACAACTCCGTTTTGTTGAGGAGTTCTAGGTGCTGAAAAGTTGTGTGAAATTCCATATTTAGCACAGAACAAATCAAATTTAAGTTGATCAAATTCTCTACCATGTTCACTCCTAATGGAGACAATAGGTAGGTTTTTCAAGGTCTGCAAATCTTTGCAAAGTTTAGAAAACTCGAGCAAAGCCTATGATTTTTCTCTTAAAAAGGAGATCCATGTAAAACGAGAGAAATCATCAATAATAACCAGGATGTATTGTTTACCCTTTGGAGATTTGACACGCATAGGTCCACACAAGTCCATATGTAACAACTCCAGAGGGCGAGAGGAACTTACAACCTTTTTAGGTTTGAAGGAACTGCGTGTCTGTTTGCCTCTTGTGCATGCATTGCATAGATCTTCTTTCATGAAGTTTAGATCAGGCAATCCTCTCACAAGATCTCTTGTTTTGAGCTTATTGAGGGTGTGCATGCTTACATGACCTAGTCTTCTATGCCAAAGGCTGGGGTCTTCTGTCAAGACCTTGAGACACTTGAGTTTTGTACCTGTAATATGATTAGCATTTACAGCATAAGTGTTGTTGTGCCTGTGAGCAGTGAGGATTAGATCATCAGTCTCTTCATTCCTGACTTCACACTTGTGTCTGTCAAAGCCAACTTTGTTTCCTTTGTCACATAACTGAGAGACACTTAAGAGGTTATACTTTAATCCATCAACAAGATAAACATCCTTAATGCAACTTTCTGAATTACCAATATTACCAATACCAATAATGTTGCACTTCCCTTTATCACCAAGAGTAATTGTTCTAGTGGTTTGTTCCTTAAGATCTTGAAATAGAGATTTCTTTCCACTCATGTGTCGTGAGCATCCACTGTCCATTATCCATTTTGGCTCTTTGCTCTTGATGATATCCTGCAATACCAACATCAACCTTTCCAGCTAGACCAATACATAGTTTTATATTCATAATGAGGATAGACCATGTTGGGTAGTCTTGTCCCTTTAGGAACCCAAACTTGTTTTATCTGTTCATTAAGTCGAACTGGAAATGTATTTCTAATGATGTAGGGATCTTTTCTCCTATATGGACAAGTTTCTCTAACATGCCCTTTCTTACAACAATGGAAACAAGTAGGTGAACGCCAATAGCCTTTAGCTTTAACAAAAGTGGTACTAGGTTTCTTTGGAAAATTCTTGTTGTATCCAATACCACTTCTATTAATGGAGAGTTGTTGTTCACCCAACATCTTATCAAGATTAGCTTTAGATCTGGTGAATTGTATGAGTGAAGTCTGCTGGTCTTGACACTTATTGGTTAGCTTTGCCTTCTCTTTCTCTAAATCCTCATTACGATTCTTTAGAGAGGAGAGGCTTTGCCTGAGATCAGAATTTTCTGAGCTCAAGGTCTTGACTTTAATGTCAAGGGCCGTCCGAAATGTTTCAAGATTTTTCATTTCCAGCGACATATCACTAATACATTTTTGTTGATCTATCAGCTTTTCCTTCAAGGTGTTGATTTCACTGTTGTAAGCATCTTCATTAGAAATCATATTTCTTAGGACTTCAGAAAGAACATCGGGAGGACTAGACATTAGATTTCTTACCACTTGTTCAAGGTCTTGAGTCTGTGATCCTTCGTGTTCAGCCATAAGACAGAGATTAGCCTGTTCTTTTTCGGTGTCTGAGTCACATGATGAATCTGAGTCACTCCAGGTTGCAAGCATAGCCTTTTTCTTTTGTTCATATTTCTTGAACTTATTTCTCTTCTTCATAGGGCACTCCTTCACGAGATGGTCTGTCTCGCCACACTCAAAACATGTTAGCACTTTTGGCTTCTTTGACAAGTTGGGAGACTTACTTTTGAACCTGGATGAATCAGTATTTTCACGGTTTGAAAATTGTTTTTTCATCTTCAGAATTCGAGCTAATCCCCGTGTGATGAGAGCAAAGGGATCATCTTCGTCGTCTGATTCATCACTCTCAGATTGTGAGTGATCTTTCTTAGCTTTGAGAGTAAGGTTCTTTGCTGTTGAGGGTACTTCTCCGTCTTCCTCGTTTAATATCATCTCATGAGTAATAAGTTTTCCGAGAAGATCATCTAATGGTAGTGTAGAGAGATCTTGAGCTTCCTCAATTGCAGTAACCTTGGGACCCCACTTGGTTTTTGGAAGGCTCCTTAGAACCTTTCGAACCTTTTCTGGGTTGGAGAAGGTTTTTCCAATTGAGTCGAGGTTGTTTACAATTTGAGTGAATCTCGTAAACATCTCCTTTACTGTCTCATCAGGATTCATTTTGAAAAGTTCGTATTGCCTGAGGAAGATGTTAATCTTACTCTCTTTGACTTGACTTGTGCCCTCATAAGTGACTATAAGCTTGTCCCAAATTTCCTTGGCACTTTTGCAAGCCGAGACACGATTAAACTCATTAGCATCGAGAGCGCAAGATAGTAGATTCATAGCTTTGTAGTTCTTAGCAATGTTCTCAAGATCAGTCTGATCGTAATCAGACTCAGTTTTATCAACTTGCTTTCCATCGACAGTCTTTTTAGGAACGTGTGGTCCATTCTTGACCAGGCCCCATAGCTCAAGGTCTTGATCAATGATGAACATTTACATCAGTGATCTCCAGTGGACAAAGTTATTGCCACAGAAAAGTGGAGGTCTATTGGTTGACCTTCCTTGAGCAAAACCTCCATCGCCTATGGTAGACATGCTGAAAACTCACAAGATTGTTAAATCAAAACAGTGAGCCTCGCTCTGATACCAATTGAAGAGTCTATAAGGTGATGAATAATACTCTAGAAGGGGGGGATGAATAGAGTATGGACGATTGTCGCAACAATAGAAATTTACTGCAACTTGTCAAGACCTTGATATAGGCTATCAGAACTTGACAAAGTAAAATCGAATATGACAATGTAAATGCGGAATATAAAAGATGAACACACGAATTGTTAACGAGGTTCGGCACCAACTTGCCTACGTCCCCGCCTAGGATTATTCAATCCTTAGGATTCAAACACTTCTTATTTCACTTCTTTTGAGCCTAGAACTTCCTAGAGAAACTTCCCTTTCTCTATACAAAGCCTCACCGCTTCTATTCTAGCTCTCAACCTTACAAGTGAAATAAAAGCTCACACCACACACTAAGTGTGCTTTGATCGAGTATGAAAACTCTACGTGTAAATTGAATGACTTGTACAATAAGTGCTAGTGTTTCTCTCAACTCTTAAACAATGATCACCAACTCGGATTTAGGAGAATGTAAGAGAAACTTGACGAATGCTTTAGGATGCTATGAGTGCTTGAGTACTTGCTTGGTTAGTTCCCATCCTTCTTAGCCTTCGTCTTTTTATAGTCGGAACACTTGTAGAGTTTCTTGGAGGGAGAACCGTTTGAATTTCAAATTCTTTCCAAGACATTTGAATTCCTTCCAAAAATGATCCTTTGTGTGCCTTCCAAGATGTTCCTTCGACTTTCTTCATGATCAAGTATGATCAATTAGAGATCGGTTCTTTCCTTGTATGAAAAAGTGAAATCATGAAAGAACATGCATAATGTATCTAGTACATAAAATGGGTTAGATGAAAGACTCATATATAAATCGATAAAGCCCAAATCACATCTCACAGCCCAATATAAAGCCCATTATAATTTAGGCCCAAAAAGGTTGGCCTCGAATTCTTTCCTGTAAGAGAACAAGTCAGAATAGAGAAATGCATAAGTGATCAAACATTTTAGTCTGGGTTTCAAGACCTTGAAACCCAGCCTTTTGTCTTTCATCATCCTTTAGATCACTTGTACGTTAGTTCTCAAGATCTTACAATCAAGGTGGAGTCTTCAGCTAATCTCAAATTCTCTTCCTAGGTTCCAAGTCAGAATCAAGGCTCAACAGTTCAATTTCTATCATTTCCATCATCAAGCATCATGTATATATATATATCGAATAACAATAGCACCTCACGTCTAATAGCATAACATAATCACCTCAAGAATAGCCACATACCATAGCATATCTAGCATCGTATCATATATGGGAGAATTTATCACATCATCTCACGGAAGTTACACACCATATCAATCAAATAAGCACGTCATATCAATTAGTCAAGTACATCATACTCATTCTAACTACCAAGCGTCATCGCATTAGAGGCAAACAACTGCTTCCGTACAGTAGCATTCCATCGAGTTCAGGGACAACTATGTTAGTACTAACAATTCCCTATTTTCAACGACAACACATCAGAGAATCAACATCGTCTATAACATAGAATTCGTACCACATTCGGCCCCAAGTAGAGCATACACTAGATCACATCCTCAAGAGAATCTGCCTATAACTACCAATCATGACAAGACACGACCACTACGCATCAGCTCTTGCATTAAGATCAAATTCACCGAAGTCTACCAACTCAATCCACTTTGACATCCCGATCTAAAGTCCTACCTTCCATTCGACCATTTAAAACTATCTCTTGGAATTCCCAAATCACAAAATTCCCTCATTCCGACAAGCTGAACAACTCGATCTACTACCAAGACCCCATATATAACACGCCCTTGCCTTAGGGGTCCTCTATCAGTCCCATCTTTACACTCTAAGAGAAATTCCAAGTCCTCAACTAACCGCTCTCACGATTGATCTAGACACCTCTTAACAATCTCGCTTACTCTTCCTATGCTCTCAAGACTCCGCCCGACCATCATCTCCTAAAGAAACATCTCGAATCACCTTGCTAACCTAATTATACTTCCCACGCCACTAACCACTCTCACTAACCATCCACCTCTAAGGACCCAACTCATGCTGACCATCTCACACTTGACACTCCCGACAAATTCTAACACCGAACCCAACTAGTGGTACTCCCAACCACGAATCACCATGACCCTCAAGCCGACCCACTCTAGATCCTCTTCCCAGCATACTCTACCTAGACTAGTTCCCTCAACTCTGCATGTTTTCCCAAATTGCCTCAGATCACACTTCCTTAACTTCAAAATCTCTACCACTTAAACCCTTATGTACCGATCATCATTTTCACCGAATTACTATGACATCCTCGTCCGAATTTCCTAAGTATCGCAACTTCACCAACCTTCTAAAATCTCTTATCCTCTAGCGTCCTCAATACCTTCTGCTTTCCTAGTTCCCAAATCCATGCGCATAATCTCCCTATCTCAACCTTAAGCCCGCAGTCTTACTCGGAATCTAAACTACATCATTGCATAGCTACCAGCCTTTCCTTGAAGATTCATCTCACATCCTCAATTACGTCAATAGCCACAATGACTTCCACTCATAAATCCTGATTCATTCCCTATGCCAAAATCCTCCAACAACGCATCTAGAGATCCTTCACTCATAAATTCCCCAAGCCTTACCAATCCTATCTAAACAACCCCCAAATACTCATCACATGAACAACCCTGATATGAACAACCTAATATCCCCGATCGATAATTTCCCAAGCAACCTCATACTACTTTTCCTAGGAAATTCCTCAACCTCATCCCTTACCAAAATCGCCCCCATTCTCAGTACACATCACCTAGTCCCAAATTCTACGATTCATCAGATATTCCTTAATCGATCATCCTCGACATCGCCCACGATCCGCTCATAGACTATCTAGACACCTTCCTTAGCACACCAATCCGTCTCACAACACCTCCCCTCAAGAATCCCCCGATTAACTCCTAGCTCGCCCATCCACCTCTAGAACTATCCTAACTACCTCTACCCACACCCAATCTCAAGATAACCCTAATGAAACTAGTCCAGACCTCAGTCAACCACTCTCTTATACTATCAGCACACACTACCTGCCTAGACTACCACTTCTCACTAGGACCCCCCCCCCCCCCCCCCCCTCAAAATCTTGCCATACTAGCCCCACTACTCACCTAAGACCTACCTGGAAGCTCATCTATACTCACAGACCACTATCTTTGACACATCCCAACTCACTCAGCTCTACCCAAGCTAACGCATCCTTCCTGCACCCCATCTTACACGACCAATGGCCCAATCCGAATACCTTAATCCACCAGCCACTTTCCAACCCGTCTCACTGAAGAATCTCACGACTCAAGCTCAAGAATAAAGCACTCCCATACATATAACCCATAACCTACTCACCCGCAAGTCAGTATACCAAGCACCAAGGCACATCGTCATAGAAACAAGTTAGTCAGGCAATCATTGCTACCAATTCAGCACATCCGTCATCACACATTCAATTATGTCAGTTTTAGGCCTATCACAAAACATCAATTCCGATTAGTATAGAAGAATCCACGATTTGAATTAAGAACGTCCTTCCTTGAGTCATCTAAGAGAATCACGTACGCGACTACCATCTTTCAAATTTGTTCGTCCTTTGTATACTTTTGGGGACGTCAGTCCTATGGTCTATGGGTCATGGACCCATCACACTTCCGTTGCAATGCTATGGTTCCACTTGGTCGTCGGTCCTTTCTTGCATGTCGGCGCTCATCGAAGGATTGCAAGGGTTATAAGTTACAGAGATAGGGGAGAGACAAGGGCGGACGACACATCTTCCTTAAGAGTTCAGACATGGACCAGGACTAGGGACGATGAGACCAAGGAGAAGATCCTAACCCGAGAGTTACAACGATGCCCTTATAATTGTGGCACACAAGCACATAAAAATCAAGAGATATCATCACATTATTTCACACTAGCATGCACCTATCTCAAGGGATATCGATTTACGCATTCATAACATGTTCATATAATCATCTTTATGTGTGCGCAGAACAAGCTAGCAACCTATCATTTCATTCACCAATCATGCTTGACAGACTAAGAACATGTATGCACAGACTGACATGGGACATATATGTCATAAGTTATGCAAGACCTAGCAAACATCACAAGATATCCTATGCACGACTTATCACTCAATTTAGATACACACATAAGCAAGTCATAATATTGCGAGATTGAGGCAAGCATGCTAAGATGCACCCTAAAAATCATGATAAGGGTATAGTCAGTTCATGCAGAGTTGGTATAGCAACTATCTCATCACATACATCCATATTCACATACTAAGACTAAGATGTCACACAATCATATAAGGGCTTATAACTGGGAGGTATATATCCTACATGATACTAGCAATACTTATTAAACATGTACACAGTCACGAGGTCCAATGAGGTTCATCTGGCATGCTAAGTCATCCAATTCACGTTTTAACATACAAAGAGAGTTGAGCACACTATCATGGATCTAGTTCATAGGGAGACGGTAATCATGGGGATTCAATACATACGACACATACATCTACTCATAAGTGCAACCATGCAAGGTACCAGGCAAGGCATGCTGAATTATACCAATATACAATTTCATGAAATCACAAGGAGACCATCATTATAACTTGATAGAATTCTCTAAGGACAATCACCGACTCACCACCCCGTTTTCCCGTGGGACGCTAGTATGACTCGCTTGACACAAGGACATTCACACCGTTTTCGAGAGGTGAGAGTAAAACTCGTGTTTAGACTCTTGTTGCAAGAAGACATGGTTGGCCATTACGAGGATCGAAAGGGATGACTCCATAAGACAACTCACTTCTATTTCGAATCGATTTAAAACCTCACTCCCACTAACATACTCAGGTAACCCTCACATCTGACACGATGTCCGAAGGTATTTAATTGACCGACCCAAATTTCCCGTGAAAGACCCCAATTACAAGTACGAGACTCGATAGAAGCATCGATGGGGGGATATGAAACAAGACTCTAAACAGGGGGAGAGGATGCTTCTCGACCCTTGCTAACATGCCTAGATGTTTTGGTAGGGCGGATGACAGAGTCAGAACCATCAAGGGGTTTGAATTATGAAAGGGCTATTTCGACAAAACAGGAATTCCGATTACATAAGAACAAGGTTTTCTCCCACTATCCCGTTTGCACAGTTATTCAACACATGATTCAAGTCAAGGCATACTGCTTAGTTCGCTATCCTAAGCACAATAGAGCACTCATCATTGAAGCAATCAACAAGATTAATATGATCCTCTTCGAGGAGGATCGCCCTCGGGCCCAATTGCATATATGTACATATATAAACGTAAGCATAGAGACGATCTATGCCGTCCTTCGAGGGACGGCTGACCGGAGGGGCAAAACCTCACGGCCTCCTAATTCAACACTCCAACCTCCGTGGTGTTCTTTGGAGTCTTCTAGGCCCATCTGTAAATAAAAGCTAGTATTTTGCCTACCGTTCCCCGAATTCTACATCCATAAGGGATGTCTACCGCTTGGGTCTCTACCCACGAGATTATTTCTCCTTTATTCATTTCATGTTTTAAGTTCAATTAAATTCATTTTGCCCTTTATAAAATATTTTCCAAAACCATTTGAAAACATTGGGCGATTTTCAAAACCTCTTCAACCTATTGTACTCGGATTGCAAAACCTCATCTCTGATACCACCTTTGTAACGGCCCGGGATTATGATGCCCGAGTTACGTTTCGAGGGATGAAACCCCTCATTGGGATCTTGCGCCCCGAGTACAGGTTGAAGGTTTGAAATCGAAGATGCGTAGTTAAAATGGGATTTCGCACCCAAACCCGGAAGGTCCGTTGGAGACCTCGGGGTAGACCCCTGTACCTGTCCTAAGTCTACAACGCGGAAAATCCTTTATCATGCAAAGGGCATAAGTTATGAAAATGATACAACCAGTGCCACGGCAGAACCAGGTCAAAACAGAGTATAAGTAGGGAGAAATCTCAAAAGCATGAATATGGTGAAGTCAGGTTTCAAACACTCACTCTCCGCCATATGAATAGACCCCGTCATAACAGCACAAAATCAAGCAGTGTATCGGGTACCTGAAACTATACCACCAAGTAAGGCCAAGATTCCGCCCACGGGTCCTCTGACCGCGCTGAGGACATATAATACGCCTATACCTAGAATAAAGAATGCCTTCATGCAGTACTGGAATATTAACCACACTATCATGTTCCTAATTCATATGTGCAGAATATTAAGTAAGGCCTTAACAAAGAATACCAAGTGGTATATTCCTCTTCTACCACACCCCCCCCCCCCTTCCAGGTAGGGTGGAGACTGGCCAGTTCGATTCGATAGCATCTCAAATCTCATCATCATATCGTATCTCATCATCATATCGTATCTCATCATCATATCGTATTTCATCATCATATCGTGGATCTTGCGAAAAGAAAATAATAATGCTGATAATAGTAAAGGTGTTCCACGACCCGAATGACTCAGGACGAACCCGATGGAGCTGGGCTGTCCTATGACCCTATCAAGGATTCTAGGACTCACAGATAACGGCCGTTCTGTATTCAAACGCATACAGAATAAGAATGCTCATTCGTAAGTGCAATTCCTAAGCATGATACTACATGACATGCTTTTATGCATATGCAGCACCTACATACTATATGACACATCAGGCAGGAGGTACTGGTTACTGAGTAAGCCCCGGAGGTACTTACCTGGCTAGAAGATCAGCAAAAGAAGAATCTAGCACACAGTAGTCACAATCACAGAATATCACCTAAGTACATAATGATAAAAAACTGAGTATACGTCTCTAGCCACTCTGAACAAATATAACACACATTCATACAAGCAGCTAATTAACAAGCTCACATCAACCATACTTTCAGTTTATCACGATCAACCATCTCTTATCTCATACTATTCATCAGGATATATATCATTATCATCATAAGTATCGAACATTAATCTCTTCTTAAAATCACCACAATATCATGCTATTAGTCATACGAAGCATACCGTTAGTCAAACGATCATATTATCATGCTAGTTAGTCATCGAATAAGTCATATTCCCAAGTTAGTTTCAAAACCGTTTCAAATCTCAATCAAATAGTTAAGTATTCCGACCCTTGAAAATACTCGCTAAATTGCTTTTTAAATTTATTTATTAGATTACTTTTCAACCTTGAAATTCTTTTTCAAATTCTCTTTTTAATCGACGAGTCTTAATAATTTATGTTAAGTCTCAATAATATATAATATTTTAAACACCTCTTAATAGAACACCTTTATAAAATATTTCCAAAACCCCTAAAATCCAAACCATTTTTATTTAATAAAACCAACCCTTTATGAATCTTCCCAAAATAATATTTTATCTTTTAAATTCGTAAATAATATTTTAATATATTTTAAATACCACTAATGAGTTAAATAATAACGGATAACCCGAATCGAACCGAACCAAACCCAATTAAATCCAACCGAACCGATCAAACAAATAAATAATATATATTAGGAAGCGGGACCACAACATGTCTTCTTCTTCGTTGATTCAACTTCCCAGCTCCCGCCATGGCTCCCGATTCACATCCCGCCGGCGAGGCTCCTCTGGCCCTCCTTCCTCCAACCTCCGGCTTCTTCTCTCCGAGTCCATGGTCTCGCCTCGGCCTCCTGCTCACCTGGACTCGCCCAGCTCGCACCTCGCTCTCGACGCTCGCTCGCGCACTCGCCTCTCGCGCTCCCGGTCTCTCTCGAGCTCGCCGGAGCTCTTGTCGGAGGTCTCGAGCCCACTTGACGTCCCGCACTCAGCTCACACACACTCACGCTCGCCCTCAGCCCAACCCAAGACAGAATTGAATCAAAACAGATGAGGGAAATGCGGAAGTTACCGAGGTGATTTCGCAACTTCGGAGCTCTCGATCAGAATTCTGGGCGTCGTCGGTGGCTCTCGATGGCTCGTCGGACCTGCGTCGGACATGGGGGAGTGTGATGGTGAAGCTCGAGGACTATTCCGATCAAAAACGGAGGAGAACGGCTTACCAGAAGCTAAACGCGCTCGAACATGGACGTCGGAGCTTTGGTGGCTCGATGGGAGTTCCTGGGCGACGTCGGCTGCTTCTGTGCTCTCGAGGAGAAGGATGGAGGGGAGTGCTTTGGTTTGGGCTCGATCAGGGGATGCTGGTGGAGTTGCTGGGACGGTGAGCACGGGAAGATTAAGGAGGGAGCGGGAGATGGTGAGCAGAAGAGGGTGATGGAGAATGACATTGATGGGGAGGGTTGGTGAATGAGACGTGTGTGTTGCATCAATATAGGAGAGGGGTGGGTATGGTAGGGGAAGAGGGCAGGTAAGGTAGTGTGTGGAAGTGGTTAAACAAATACCCGGAAATAAATATCGAATACGCGAATTTCAAATTCCATAATTAGTCCCTGAATGTTAATTTCTCTGAATCCCGCTCTCTCGATCAATTAGATTTTTAAAATAAAAAAGGATATCGCTATCCAATAATTATTTTGAATTTTCGAGGTCAATAACGGAAATTATTCGCCAAATTTTACATTCCGGTCGGAATCCGCTAACGAGTTCTAAAACCAATTTAATTTCATTTTTAATTCTCATTTTCGAAAATTTTAGGATTTAAAAATCCGAGCCTTTACATCATCCACCTCTCAAAACAAGTCTCGTCCCCGAGACTAGAATCATTTTAAAACAGGGGATTAAGTTTGAAATCGATGAGTCCAAGGATCATGCCATTGATCCTGTAAGCATCTCATAAGTGCCCCTATGAGATCCTCACAGTACCGTTGTCGTGATCATAATATCCCCAATAGACCGTAGCAAGAATGCAATATGGGCCCCTACCACATCCTTACTCCGACTCCTCGGTCATATCATAACTCAAGACATCAAAACGTCTTCTTTAAAACACCATTCAAAACTTCAAGTTCGACATTATTCAAAAGCATTCCTAACTTCTCCATTCATCCTACCATACACCTCTAAAGGCTAATGAAGAGTCTATAAGGTGATGAATAATACTCTAGAAGGGGGGGGGGATGAATAGAGTATGGACGATTTTCGCAACAATAGAAATTTACTGCAACTTGTCAATACCTTGATATAGGCTATCAGAACTTGACAAAGTAAAATCGAATATGACAATGTAAATGCGGAATATAAAAGATGAACACACGAATTGTTAACGAGGTTCGGTACCAACTTGCCTACGTCCCCGCCTAGGATTATCCAATCCGTAGGATTCAAACACTTCTTATTTCACTTCTTTTGAGCCTAGAACTTCCTAGAGAAACTTCCCTTTCTCTATACAAAGCCTCACCGCTTCTATTCTAGCTCTCAACCTTACAAGTGAAATAAAAGCTCACACCACACACTAAGTGTGCTTTGATCGAGTATGAAAACTCTAAGTGTAAATTGAATGACTTGTACAATAAGTGCTAGTGTTTCTCTCAACTCTTAAACAATGATCACCAACTCGGATTTAGGAGAATGTAAGAGAAACTTGACGAATGCTTTAGGATGCTATGAGTGCTTGAGTACTTGCTTGGTTAGTTCCCATCCTTCTTAGCCTTCGTCTTTTTATAGTCGGAACACTTGTAGAGTTTCTTGGAGGGAGAACCGTTTGAATTTCAAATTCTTTCCAAGACATTTGAATTCCTTCCAAAAATGATCCTTTATGTGCCTTCCAAGATGTTCCTTCGACTTTCTTCATGATCAAGTATGATCAATTAGAGATCGGTTCTTTCCTTGTATGAAAAAGTGAAATCATGAAAGAACATGCATAATGTATCTAGTACATAAAATGGGTTAGATGAGAGACTCATATATAAATCGATAAAGCCCAAATCACATCTCACAGCCCAATATAAAGCCCATTATAATTTAGGCCCAAAAAGGTTGGCCTCGAATTCTTTCCTGTAAGAGAACAAGTCAGAATAGAGAAATGCATAAGTGATCAAACATTTTAGTCTGGGTTTCAAGACCTTGAAACCCAGCCTTTTGTCTTTCATCATCCTTTAGATCACCTGTACGTTAGTTCTCAAGATCTTACAATCAAGGTGGATTCTTCAATCTCCCCCTTGATGGAAGACAAAACCTGTTACAGTATTCATAACATATTTCCAGTAATCATAAGAGGAAATAAGCATATTATAATATAAGCATAAAATGTTTGGATCATCTAAGTTTTAAAACCAATAAGCACTTAACCAACTAGTGCCAAAACGCAGGGCAACCAAAACATTCTCCCCCTTTTTGTCTTCCAACAAAAGGGCAGAGAGGTGAAAATGTCTGAAAACACCAACCAAAACACAACCAGGAGTTTTTAAAAGACGAACAGCAAAAGATGAGTTTTTAGAAAGTAGAGGAAAGAGAGTGGGAGATCAAGGCCTTGAGTCAGAATCCCCATCTGCAGCCTTCTTCTTCTTGCTCCTTAGAGCCTTCTTGCCTTTCTTAGCAGAGGATGGCTCAGCAGCAGAGGATGTGCCAGGGGCGCCAGGAGCATTAGGATCTTCGGGAGGGGCAATGCCAGCGCCTTCCTCAACCCATTCGCCAAAGGTGGGGTACTGCTTGTTGGGTGGAAGGTACTTCCTTCTGACCTCATCTCTGCACCTCTTCCTCCACCTTGCAAGGGCGTCTCTGGTAACCTTGTCTCGTTCCATCTCTGCAAGCTGTCTCTGACGCTCCACATCCCTGTATTTCTTGACCACACCATATTGCTCGACTGTGAGAATGGTGGGTTCATGATGAGTGGGGCGCAGGATAGGACGTTTCTTCACTTGATTTTCACAGTTGAGGATGACATTCCCAGTCTTCTCACGCACATGATCAAAAATTTCTTGCTCCATTGGCATGATAGAGCCTATAGCAGTGTAAGTGAGAGCATTGAGAAGCATCATCTGATCAAGCTTGCAGTTGACCATAGAGAGTAGCTCATGAGTCTGGTCCTGGCGAATCACCACATCCGACCACATTCAGCTCAGATCAAACCTAAGGTCTTGAATTTCAGTCTCCACAGCAGCCAATCTATCCTCAGTCATATTAGGTTCAGCAACCTGTTTTCCCTTCGAGTCTTTCTTCAGAAACCATTGCCCCCTCAGGTTCTTGACAATACCCAATCTCTCTAGACAACCTTCATCAACAATCCCACTATAGGTTTGCTTTTCTTCTCCTGATGTGTCGATGTCAAAGGCTTCAAAGATTTTAGGCAAGAGGTTTGCATAGGGTAAAGGCATAGGCCGAGAGGAGGTAGAGACATGGGTCATGTAGTTGAGAATGAGTTTGGGCAAATCAGGCTCGTATCCATTCATGATTAGGAAAAGGATCTCGAGAAGGTTCTCGGTCACCAATTCCCTGGAATGGATGTGTGGGAAGATACAGCGAGCCAGAATGGTGAAGATTAGCTTGGCTTGAAGATTTAGGGCAGTGTGAGTGGGTTTGAGGGTGGATGAAGATCCAGGGCCTTGAGATTTTAGGAAAAATTCATCTCGTGCTCGTGAGAGACACTCAAATCGGCTTGGAAATTCTTTTGTGGGGATCTCAGTTGGAAGATCAAGGATGAGGGCAAGGCTTTCAGGAGAGAGGCAGATTCGGGTGTTCCTGACCTTGGATACTAGGGTTAGGGTTCCATTCACCCGATGAACAGTAAGGTTGGCATAAAAGAGTCGGGTGAGTTGGGGATAGGCGAAATTGCCAGGGTTGAGCAAGGTCCAGAAACAGGTGGACTTGAGGAGGGAAATGCATGGCAAGGGCATGGTTTGGAGGAGGTTGAAATCGACAGCATCATAGAAGCATAAACGTCGGTTGCAAAAGTCCTGTTTCCAGGACTCCTCAACCTCTTTAGAGCAAAACCAATTAGGGGAAATGCCAGAAGATACCTGGGGAGGCCGAGCAGGAGCAGAAGTGGCTAGAGCTTTGCCTTTGGATTTCCTGATCAGAGGTGGTGGAGATGGCGAGTTCTCGCTGGAATCCTCGGAATGTTCTTCAGATTCCTCCATTATTTGCTTCCCCTTGTTGGCTGGCATCTTGTACTTCTTAGCAGAAGGTGCTGGAGACGGAGATGCTGATGAGCGCTTCGATCCCACCATTTTTGGTTTTAGAAACAGAGAGGGTTTTTGGAATTCGGAGAGAGAGAGAGAGAGAGAGAGAGAGAGAGAGAGAGAGAGAGAATGAATCACAGAGAGAGTGAGGGAGGAGTGGATTAGACCGTGAGGAGGGAGAGATTAAAAAGCAAAAAATCTGGAAACAGAATCGTCTCCCTTCCTTTTCAAATTGGCAAGTACAGATTCATTAACTCGCTTGAATAGTAAGTAATGATGATCTGATTTTTCTAAACCCAAAGTGTCACATCCACTTGCAAAAATTAAAGAGATTTGGGATAATTTTGAAATGGGAACCAAAATATATGAAAATCGATTTTTTTGAAAGGGGTAAATAAAATCAAAAGACACTCTTGTTGAATATCCATAAGATACTAACAGAGTTTGATCCAATAAAATTTTATTCCGATGATCATCTCGAAACCTTATGAAGTCAAGGCCTTGAGATGTCATTTGAATTCTGAACTTTCATATAGGGAGTAATTACTCCCCCTAAGAAAGTGCTTCCCTATTAAGCATACCCAACTTCAATCTAATAAAATTGAAACGATCTTCAGGGAGTGGTTTAGTAAAAACATCAGCTAACTGAAAATCAGTGGATATGAAGGATATTGATACATCACCTTTCTCCACATGATCTCTTATAAAATGATGTCTCACATCAATGTGCTTGATTCTCGAGTGCTGCACTGGATTTTTAGTGATTGAAATAGCACTAGTATTATCACACAAAATAGGAATACCTTTAAGATCAATTCCAAGGTCTCTGAGTTGTTGTGCTATCCAAAGAATCCGAGAGCAACATGCACCAGCAGCAATGTACTCAGCTTCTGCAGTTGATAAGGCTACTGAATTTTGTTTCTTAGAGTGCCAACTTATCAAGGAGGATCCTAGAAGTTGGCAACAGCCAGAAGTGCTTTTTCTATCAACTTTGTATCCTGCAAAATCTGCATCTGAGTAGCCTTTTAAATGAAAGTTACTCTGTTAGGGATACCATAGCCCAAGGTCTTGAGATCCATTTAGATATCTGAAGATTCTTTTTACAGTAATAAGGTGAGACTCTTTGGGGTCACTTTGGAATCGAGCACACATACAGACACTGAACATTATATCAGGTCTACTAGCAGTAAGGTAGAGGAGAGAACCAATCATACCTCTGTACTCTTTTTGGTTTACATTCTTACCATTCTTATCTTGATCAAGGGAGAGAGTGGAGCTCATAGGGGTCTTTGCTTCCTTTGATTGTTCCATTTTGTATTTCTTTAGTAGATCCCTGGTATATTTCCCTTGATTCAAAAAGATACCCTTACTTGTTTGAAGAACTTGTAAACCAAGGAAGAAGTTTAATTCTCCCATGAGACTCATTTCGAATTCCCTGCACATAATATCAGAAAACTCCTTGCAAAGGGAATTGTTAGTAGCACCATATATCGTCTACATATATTTGAACAATCAAAAGATCATTTCCACGAGTTTTGATGAAGAGAGTTTTATCAATCAATCCTCTTTGAAAACCATTTTCAAGAAGGTATTTGGACAATCTTTCATACCAAGCTCTTGGGGCTTGTTTGAGACCATAGAGAGCTTTGTCCAATTTATACACATGATTAGGAAATTCTTCACTTTCAAGACCTGGTGGTTGTGCAACATAAACCTCTTCTTCTAAGAACACATTTAGGAATGCACATTTGACATCCATTTGAAATAGCTTGATGCCCATGAAAGATGCAAAAGCAAGTAATATTAGTATAGCTTTTAACCTTGCTACGGGAGCAAATGTCTCCTCATAGTCTATACCTTCTTCTTGATTGTATCCTTGAGCAACAAGTCTTGCTTTGTTTTGAATGATCTTGCCTGCTTCATCCAGTTTATTCCGAAACACCCATCTAGTTCCTATGACTGATTGGTGTTGTGGCCTAGGTTGAAGAGTCCATACCTTGTTTCTTTCAAACTCATTTAGCTCATTTTGCATGGCAGTGATCCAGTCCGAGTCCTTGAGTGCTTCAGCTAGGGTTTTTGGTTCTACAAGAGAGACAAAAGCATAGAAAGCACAAAGATTCTTTAATCTAGATCGAGTTTGTACCCCAGATGATGGATCTGATATGATATCTTGAGCTGAGTGTGAAGAGGCATGTTGGAATTTTCGTAGCTTTGGACCCTGATTGTTTGAGATAGTAGCAGGTCTCTCTTCAAGGTCTTGAGAGATAATTTGAGTGTTGGATTCTTCAATGACTGAATCCTGATTTTGTAGTCCCTTCTCAAGGTCTTGAGATAGCTCGTTGGTATCTAGGATTTGTTCTTGCATGTTTCTTTCTTGGTCCTGCTTATTTTCAGCCTTGTCCTCTTCTTCTCCATCCGAATCATGATGATTTAGATTGAGATCTGCAAAACCTTCACTCAACACACCATTGTTGCTTTCGTCGAATACCACATGGATACTCTCCTCAACAATTTTGGTGCACTTGTTATAAACTCTATAAGCTTTGCTAATAGTAGAATAACCAAGGAAGATACCTTCATCACTACGTGCATCAAATTTCCCAAGATTATCTTTGCCATTGTTATGAACAAAGCAAGTGCATCCAAAAGGGTTTGAAGTAGGAAATGCTAGGCTTTCTTCCTTTGAAAAGTTCATAAGGAGTCTTTTTCAAAATGGGACAAATTAAGCATCGATTCAAAATGTAGTTGGCTGTATTAACAGCCTCAGCCCAATAGATTTTTGGCAAACCATTTTCCAAAAGCATTGTCCTAGACATGTCCTCCAAAGTGCGGTTCTTTCGTTCCACAACTCCGTTTTGTTGAGGAGTTCTAGGTGCTGAAAAGTTGTGTGAAATTCCATATTTAGCACAGAACAAATCAAATTTAAGTTGATCAAATTCTCTACCATGTTCACTCCTAATGGAGACAATAGGTAGGTTTTTCAAGGTCTGCAAATCTTTGCAAAGTTTAGAAAACTCGAGCAAAGCCTATGATTTTTCTCTTAAAAAGGAGATCCATGTAAAACGAGAGAAATCATCAATAATAACCAGGATGTATTGTTTACCCTTTGGAGATTTGACACGCATAGGTCCACACAAGTCCATATGTAACAACTCCAGAGGGCGAGAGGAACTTACAACCTTTTTAGGTTTGAAGGAACTGCGTGTCTGTTTGCCTCTTGTGCATGCATTGCATAGATCTTCTTTCATGAAGTTTAGATCAGGCAATCCTCTCACAAGATCTCTTGTTTTGAGCTTATTGAGGGTGTGCATGCTTACATGACCTAGTCTTCTATGCCAAAGGCTGGGGTCTTCTGTCAAGACCTTGAGACACTTGAGTTTTGTACCTGTAATATGATTAGCATTTACAGCATAAGTGTTGTTGTGCCTGTGAGCAGTGAGGATTAGATCATCAGTCTCTTCATTCCTGACTTCACACTTGTGTCTGTCAAAGCCAACTTTGTTTCCTTTGTCACATAACTGAGAGACACTTAAGAGGTTATACTTTAATCCATCAACAAGATAAACATCCTTAATGCAACTTTCTGAATTACCAATATTACCAATACCAATAATGTTGCACTTCCCTTTATCACCAAGAGTAATTGTTCTAGTGGTTTGTTCCTTAAGATCTTGAAATAGAGATTTCTTTCCACTCATGTGTCGTGAGCATCCACTGTCCATTATCCATTTTGGCTCTTTGCTCTTGATGATATCCTGCAATACCAACATCAACCTTTCCAGCTAGACCAATACATAGTTTTATATTCATAATGAGGATAGACCATGTTGGGTAGTCTTGTCCCTTTAGGAACCCAAACTTGTTTTATCTGTTCATTAAGTCGAACTGGAAATGTATTTCTAATGATGTAGGGATCTTTTCTCCTATATGGACAAGTTTCTCTAACATGCCCTTTCTTACAACAATGGAAACAAGTAGGTGAACGCCAATAGCCTTTAGCTTTAACAAAAGTGGTACTAGGTTTCTTTGGAAAATTCTTGTTGTATCCAATACCACTTCTATTAATGGAGAGTTGTTGTTCACCCAACATCTTATCAAGATTAGCTTTAGATCTGGTGAATTGTATGAGTGAAGTCTGCTGGTCTTGACACTTATTGGTTAGCTTTGCCTTCTCTTTCTCTAAATCCTCATTACGATTCTTTAGAGAGGAGAGGCTTTGCCTGAGATCAGAATTTTCTGAGCTCAAGGTCTTGACTTTAATGTCAAGGGCCGTCCGAAATGTTTCAAGATTTTTCATTTCCAGCGACATATCACTAATACATTTTTGTTGATCTATCAGCTTTTCCTTCAAGGTGTTGATTTCACTGTTGTAAGCATCTTCATTAGAAATCATATTTCTTAGGACTTCAGAAAGAACATCGGGAGGACTAGACATTAGATTTCTTACCACTTGTTCAAGGTCTTGAGTCTGTGATCCTTCGTGTTCAGCCATAAGACAGAGATTAGCCTGTTCTTTTTCGGTGTCTGAGTCACATGATGAATCTGAGTCACTCCAGGTTGCAAGCATAGCCTTTTTCTTTTGTTCATATTTCTTGAACTTATTTCTCTTCTTCATAGGGCACTCCTTCACGAGATGGTCTGTCTCGCCACACTCAAAACATGTTAGCACTTTTGGCTTCTTTGACAAGTTGGGAGACTTACTTTTGAACCTGGATGAATTAGTATTTTCACGGTTTGAAAATTGTTTTTTCATCTTCAGAATTCGAGCTAATCCCCGTGTGATGAGAGCAAAGGGATCATCTTCGTCGTCTGATTCATCACTCTCAGATTGTGAGTGATCTTTCTTAGCTTTGAGAGTAAGGTTCTTTGCTGTTGAGGGTACTTCTCCGTCTTCCTCGTTTAATATCATCTCATGAGTAATAAGTTTTCCGAGAAGATCATCTAATGGTAGTGTAGAGAGATCTTGAGCTTCCTCAATTGCAGTAACCTTGGGACCCCACTTGGTTTTTGGAAGGCTCCTTAGAACCTTTCGAACCTTTTCTGGGTTGGAGAAGGTTTTTCCAATTGAGTCGAGGTTGTTTACAATTTGAGTGAATCTCGTAAACATCTCCTTTACTGTCTCATCAGGATTCATTTTGAAAAGTTCGTATTGCCTGAGGAAGATGTTAATCTTACTCTCTTTGACTTGACTTGTGCCCTCATAAGTGACTATAAGCTTGTCCCAAATTTCCTTGGCACTTTTGCAAGCCGAGACACGATTAAACTCATTAGCATCGAGAGCGCAAGATAGTAGATTCATAGCTTTGTAGTTCTTAGCAATGTTCTCAAGATCAGTCTGATCGTAATCAGACTCAGTTTTATCAACTTGCTTTCCATCGACAGTCTTTTTAGGAACGTGTGGTCCATTCTTGACCAGGCCCCATAGCTCAAGGTCTTGATCAATGATGAACATTTACATCAGTGATCTCCAGTGGACAAAGTTATTGCCACAGAAAAGTGGAGGTCTATTGGTTGACCTTCCTTGAGCAAAACCTCCATCGCCTATGGTAGACATGCTGAAAACTCACAAGATTGTTAAATCAAAACAGTGAGCCTCGCTCTGATACCAATTGAAGAGTCTATAAGGTGATGAATAATACTCTAGAAGGGGGGGATGAATAGAGTATGGACGATTGTCGCAACAATAGAAATTTACTGCAACTTGTCAAGACCTTGATATAGGCTATCAGAACTTGACAAAGTAAAATCGAATATGACAATGTAAATGCGGAATATAAAAGATGAACACACGAATTGTTAACGAGGTTCGGCACCAACTTGCCTACGTCCCCGCCTAGGATTATTCAATCCTTAGGATTCAAACACTTCTTATTTCACTTCTTTTGAGCCTAGAACTTCCTAGAGAAACTTCCCTTTCTCTATACAAAGCCTCACCGCTTCTATTCTAGCTCTCAACCTTACAAGTGAAATAAAAGCTCACACCACACACTAAGTGTGCTTTGATCGAGTATGAAAACTCTAAGTGTAAATTGAATGACTTGTACAATAAGTGCTAGTGTTTCTCTCAACTCTTAAACAATGATCACCAACTCGGATTTAGGAGAATGTAAGAGAAACTTGACGAATGCTTTAGGATGCTATGAGTGCTTGAGTACTTGCTTGGTTAGTTCCCATCCTTCTTAGCCTTCGTCTTTTTATAGTCGGAACACTTGTAGAGTTTCTTGGAGGGAGAACCGTTTGAATTTCAAATTCTTTCCAAGACATTTGAATTCCTTCCAAAAATGATCCTTTGTGTGCCTTCCAAGATGTTCCTTCGACTTTCTTCATGATCAAGTATGATCAATTAGAGATCGGTTCTTTCCTTGTATGAAAAAGTGAAATCATGAAAGAACATGCATAATGTATCTAGTACATAAAATGGGTTAGATGAAAGACTCATATATAAATCGATAAAGCCCAAATCACATCTCACAGCCCAATATAAAGCCCATTATAATTTAGGCCCAAAAAGGTTGGCCTCGAATTCTTTCCTGTAAGAGAACAAGTCAGAATAGAGAAATGCATAAGTGATCAAACATTTTAGTCTGGGTTTCAAGACCTTGAAACCCAGCCTTTTGTCTTTCATCATCCTTTAGATCACTTGTACGTTAGTTCTCAAGATCTTACAATCAAGGTGGAGTCTTCAGCTAATCTCAAATTCTCTTCCTAGGTTCCAAGTCAGAATCAAGGCTCAACAGTTCAATTTCTATCATTTCCATCATCAAGCATCATGTATATATATATATCGAATAACAATAGCACCTCACGTCTAATAGCATAACATAATCACCTCAAGAATAGCCACATACCATAGCATATCTAGCATCGTATCATATATGGGAGAATTTATCACATCATCTCACGGAAGTTACACACCATATCAATCAAATAAGCACGTCATATCAATTAGTCAAGTACATCATACTCATTCTAACTACCAAGCGTCATCGCATTAGAGGCAAACAACTGCTTCCGTACAGTAGCATTCCATCGAGTTCAGGGACAACTATGTTAGTACTAACAATTCCCTATTTTCAACGACAACACATCAGAGAATCAACATCGTCTATAACATAGAATTCGTACCACATTCGGCCCCAAGTAGAGCATACACTAGATCACATCCTCAAGAGAATCTGCCTATAACTACCAATCATGACAAGACACGACCACTACGCATCAGCTCTTGCATTAAGATCAAATTCACCGAAGTCTACCAACTCAATCCACTTTGACATCCCGATCTAAAGTCCTACCTTCCATTCGACCATTTAAAACTATCTCTTGGAATTCCCAAATCACAAAATTCCCTCATTCCGACAAGCTGAACAACTCGATCTACTACCAAGACCCCATATATAACACGCCCTTGCCTTAGGGGTCCTCTATCAGTCCCATCTTTACACTCTAAGAGAAATTCCAAGTCCTCAACTAACCGCTCTCACGATTGATCTAGACACCTCTTAACAATCTCGCTTACTCTTCCTATGCTCTCAAGACTCCGCCCGACCATCATCTCCTAAAGAAACATCTCGAATCACCTTGCTAACCTAATTATACTTCCCACGCCACTAACCACTCTCACTAACCATCCACCTCTAAGGACCCAACTCATGCTGACCATCTCACACTTGACACTCCCGACAAATTCTAACACCGAACCCAACTAGTGGTACTCCCAACCACGAATCACCATGACCCTCAAGCCGACCCACTCTAGATCCTCTTCCCAGCATACTCTACCTAGACTAGTTCCCTCAACTCTGCATGTTTTCCCAAATTGCCTCAGATCACACTTCCTTAACTTCAAAATCTCTACCACTTAAACCCTTATGTACCGATCATCATTTTCACCGAATTACTATGACATCCTCGTCCGAATTTCCTAAGTATCGCAACTTCACCAACCTTCTAAAATCTCTTATCCTCTAGCGTCCTCAATACCTTCTGCTTTCCTAGTTCCCAAATCCATGCGCATAATCTCCCTATCTCAACCTTAAGCCCGCAGTCTTACTCGGAATCTAAACTACATCATTGCATAGCTACCAGCCTTTCCTCGAAGATTCATCTCACATCCTCAATTACGTCAATAGCCACAATGACTTCCACTCATAAATCCTGATTCATTCCCTATGCCAAAATCCTCCAACAACGCATCTAGAGATCCTTCACTCATAAATTCCCCAAGCCTTACCAATCCTATCTAAACAACCCCCAAATACTCATCACATGAACAACCCTGATATGAACAACCTAATATCCCCGATCGATAATTTCCCAAGCAACCTCATACTACTTTTCCTAGGAAATTCCTCAACCTCATCCCTTACCAAAATCGCCCCCATTCTCAGTACACATCACCTAGTCCCAAATTCTACGATTCATCAGATATTCCTTAATCGATCATCCTCGACATCGCCCACGATCCGCTCATAGACTATCTAGACACCTTCCTTAGCACACCAATCCGTCTCACAACACCTCCCCTCAAGAATCCCCCGATTAACTCCTAGCTCGCCCATCCACCTCTAGAACTATCCTAACTACCTCTACCCACACCCAATCTCAAGATAACCCTAATGAAACTAGTCCAGACCTCAGTCAACCACTCTCTTATACTATCAGCACACACTACCTGCCTAGACTACCACTTCTCACTAGGACCCCCCCCCCCCCCCCCTCAAAATCTTGCCATACTAGCCCCACTACTCACCTAAGACCTACCTGGAAGCTCATCTATACTCACAGACCACTATCTTTGACACATCCCAACTCACTCAGCTCTACCCAAGCTAACGCATCCTTCCTGCACCCCATCTTACACGACCAATGGCCCAATCCGAATACCTTAATCCACCAGCCACTTTCCAACCCGTCTCACTGAAGAATCTCACGACTCAAGCTCAAGAATAAAGCACTCCCATACATATAACCCATAACCTACTCACCCGCAAGTCAGTATACCAAGCACCAAGGCACATCGTCATAGAAACAAGTTAGTCAGGCAATCATTGCTACCAATTCAGCACATCCGTCATCACACATTCAATTATGTCAGTTTTAGGCCTATCACAAAACATCAATTCCGATTAGTATAGAAGAATCCACGATTTGAATTAAGAACGTCCTTCCTTGAGTCATCTAAGAGAATCACGTACGCGACTACCATCTTTCAAATTTGTTCGTCCTTTGTATACTTTTGGGGACGTCAGTCCTATGGTCTATGGGTCATGGACCCATCACACTTCCGTTGCAATGCTATGGTTCCACTTGGTCGTCGGTCCTTTCTTGCATGTCGGCGCTCATCGAAGGATTGCAAGGGTTATAAGTTACAGAGATAGGGGAGAGACAAGGGCGGACGACACATCTTCCTTAAGAGTTCAGACATGGACCAGGACTAGGGACGATGAGACCAAGGAGAAGATCCTAACCCGAGAGTTACAACGATGCCCTTATAATTGTGGCACACAAGCACATAAAAATCAAGAGATATCATCACATTATTTCACACTAGCATGCACCTATCTCAAGGGATATCGATTTACGCATTCATAACATGTTCATATAATCATCTTTATGTGTGCGCAGAACAAGCTAGCAACCTATCATTTCATTCACCAATCATGCTTGACAGACTAAGAACATGTATGCACAGACTGACATGGGACATATATGTCATAAGTTATGCAAGACCTAGCAAACATCACAAGATATCCTATGCACGACTTATCACTCAATTTAGATACACACATAAGCAAGTCATAATATTGCGAGATTGAGGCAAGCATGCTAAGATGCACCCTAAAAATCATGATAAGGGTATAGTCAGTTCATGCAGAGTTGGTATAGCAACTATCTCATCACATACATCCATATTCACATACTAAGACTAAGATGTCACACAATCATATAAGGGCTTATAACTGGGAGGTATATATCCTACATGATACTAGCAATACTTATTAAACATGTACACAGTCACGAGGTCCAATGAGGTTCATCTGGCATGCTAAGTCATCCAATTCACGTTTTAACATACAAAGAGAGTTGAGCACACTATCATGGATCTAGTTCATAGGGAGACGGTAATCATGGGGATTCAATACATACGACACATACATCTACTCATAAGTGCAACCATGCAAGGTACCAGGCAAGGCATGCTGAATTATACCAATATACAATTTCATGAAATCACAAGGAGACCATCATTATAACTTGATAGAATTCTCTAAGGACAATCACCGACTCACCACCCCGTTTTCCCGTGGGACGCTAGTATGACTCGCTTGACACAAGGACATTCACACCGTTTTCGAGAGGTGAGAGTAAAACTCGTGTTTAGACTCTTGTTGCAAGAAGACATGGTTGGCCATTACGAGGATCGAAAGGGATGACTCCATAAGACAACTCACTTCTATTTCGAATCGATTTAAAACCTCACTCCCACTAACATACTCAGGTAACCCTCACATCTGACACGATGTCCGAAGGTATTTAATTGACCGACCCAAATTTCCCGTGAAAGACCCCAATTACAAGTACGAGACTCGATAGAAGCATCGATGGGGGGATATGAAACAAGACTCTAAACAGGGGGAGAGGATGCTTCTCGACCCTTGCTAACATGCCTAGATGTTTTGGTAGGGCGGATGACAGAGTCAGAACCATCAAGGGGTTTGAATTATGAAAGGGCTATTTCGACAAAACAGGAATTCCGATTACATAAGAACAAGGTTTTCTCCCACTATCCCGTTTGCACAGTTATTCAACACATGATTCAAGTCAAGGCATACTGCTTAGTTCGCTATCCTAAGCACAATAGAGCACTCATCATTGAAGCAATCAACAAGATTAATATGATCCTCTTCGAGGAGGATCGCCCTCGGGCCCAATTGCATATATGTACATATATAAACGTAAGCATAGAGACGATCTATGCCGTCCTTCGAGGGACGGCTGACCGGAGGGGCAAAACCTCACGGCCTCCTAATTCAACACTCCAACCTCCGTGGTGTTCTTTGGAGTCTTCTAGGCCCATCTGTAAATAAAAGCTAGTATTTTGCCTACCGTTCCCCGAATTCTACATCCATAAGGGATGTCTACCGCTTGGGTCTCTACCCACGAGATTATTTCTCCTTTATTCATTTCATGTTTTAAGTTCAATTAAATTCATTTTGCCCTTTATAAAATATTTTCCAAAACCATTTGAAAACATTGGGCGATTTTCAAAACCTCTTCAACCTATTGTACTCGGATTGCAAAACCTCATCTCTGATACCACCTTTGTAACGGCCCGGGATTATGATGCCCGAGTTACGTTTCGAGGGATGAAACCCCTCATTGGGATCTTGCGCCCCGAGTACAGGTTGAAGGTTTGAAATCGAAGATGCGTAGTTAGAATGGGATTTCGCACCCAAACCCGGAAGGTCCGTTGGAGACCTCGGGGTAGACCCCTGTACCTGTCCTAAGTCTACAACGCGGAAAATCTTTTATCATGCAAAGGGCATAAGTTATGAAAATGATACAACCAGTGCCACGGCAGAGCCAGGTCAAAACAGAGTATAAGTAGGGAGAAATCTCAAAAGCATGAATATGGTGAAGTCAGGTTTCAAACACTCACTCTCCGCCATATGAATAGACCCCGTCATAACAGCACAAAATCAAGCAGTGTATCGGGTACCTAAAACTATACCACCAAGTAAGGCCAAGATTCCGCCCGCGGGTCCTCTGACCGCGCTGAGGACATATAATACGCCTATACCTAGAATAAAGAATGCCTTCATGCAGTACTGGAATATTAACCACACTATCATGTTCCTAATTCATATGTGCAGAATATTAAGTAAGGCCTTAACAAAGAATACCAAGTGGTATATTCCTCTTCTACCACACCCCCCCCCCCCTTCCAGGTAGGGTGGAGACTGGCCAGTTCGATTCGATAGCATCTCAAATCTCATCATCATATCGTATCTCATCATCATATCGTATCTCATCATCATATCGTATCTCATCATCATATCGTATTTCATCATCATATCGTGGATCTTGCGAAAAGAAAATAATAATGCTGATAATAGTAAAGGTGTTCCACGACCCGAATGACTCAGGACGAACCCGATGGAGCTGGGCTGTCCTATGACCCTATCAAGGATTCTAGGACTCACAGATAACGGCCGTTCTGTATTCAAACGCATACAGAATAAGAATGCTCATTCGTAAGTGCAATTCCTAAGCATGATACTACATGACATGCTTTTATGCATATGCAGCACCTACATACTATATGACACATCAGGCAGGAGGTACTGGTTACTGAGTAAGCCCCGGAGGTACTTACCTGGCTAGAAGATCAGCAAAAGAAGAATCTAGCACACAGTAGTCACAATCACAGAATATCACCTAAGTACATAATGATAAAAAACTGAGTATACGTCTCTAGCCACTCTGAACAAATATAACACACATTCATACAAGCAGCTAATTAACAAGCTCACATCAACCATACTTTCAGTTTATCACGATCAACCATCTCTTATCTCATACTATTCATCAGGATATATATCATTATCATCATAAGTATCGAACATTAATCTCTTCTTAAAATCACCACAATATCATGCTATTAGTCATACGAAGCATACCGTTAGTCAAACGATCATATTATCATGCTAGTTAGTCATCGAATAAGTCATATTCCCAAGTTAGTTTCAAAACCGTTTCAAATCTCAATCAAATAGTTAAGTATTCCGACCCTTGAAAATACTCGCTAAATTGCTTTTTAAATTTATTTATTAGATTACTTTTCAACCTTGAAATTCTTTTTCAAATTCTCTTTTTAATCGACGAGTCTTAATAATTTATGTTAAGTCTCAATAATATATAATATTTTAAACACCTCTTAATAGAACACCTTTATAAAATATTTCCAAAACCCCTAAAATCCAAACCATTTTTATTTAATAAAACCAACCCTTTATGAATCTTCCCAAAATAATATTTTATCTTTTAAATTCGTAAATAATATTTTAATATATTTTAAATACCACTAATGAGTTAAATAATAACGGATAACCCGAATCGAACCGAACCAAACCCAATTAAATCCAACCGAACCGATCAAACAAATAAATAATATATATTAGGAAGCGGGACCACAACATGTCTTCTTCTTCGTTGATTCAACTTCCCAGCTCCCGCCATGGCTCCCGATTCACATCCCGCCGGCGAGGCTCCTCTGGCCCTCCTTCCTCCAACCTCCGGCTTCTTCTCTCCGAGTCCATGGTCTCGCCTCGGCCTCCTGCTCACCTGGACTCGCCCAGCTCGCACCTCGCTCTCGACGCTCGCTCGCGCACTCGCCTCTCGCGCTCCCGGTCTCTCTCGAGCTCGCCGGAGCTCTTGTCGGAGGTCTCGAGCCCACTTGACGTCCCGCACTCAGCTCACACACACTCACGCTCGCCCTCAGCCCAACCCAAGACAGAATTGAATCAAAACAGATGAGGGAAATGCGGAAGTTACCGAGGTGATTTCGCAACTTCGGAGCTCTCGATCAGAATTCTGGGCGTCGTCGGTGGCTCTCGATGGCTCGTCGGACCTGCGTCGGACATGGGGGAGTGTGATGGTGAAGCTCGAGGACTATTCCGATCAAAAACGGAGGAGAACGGCTTACCAGAAGCTAAACGCGCTCGAACATGGACGTCGGAGCTTTGGTGGCTCGATGGGAGTTCCTGGGCGACGTCGGCTGCTTCTGTGCTCTCGAGGAGAAGGATGGAGGGGAGTGCTTTGGTTTGGGCTCGATCAGGGGATGCTGGTGGAGTTGCTGGGACGGTGAGCACGGGAAGATTAAGGAGGGAGCGGGAGATGGTGAGCAGAAGAGGGTGATGGAGAATGACATTGATGGGGAGGGATGGTGAATGAGACGTGTGTGTTGCATCAATATAGGAGAGGGGTGGGTATGGTAGGGGAAGAGGGCAGGTAAGGTAGTGTGTGGAAGTGGTTAAACAAATACCCGGAAATAAATATCGAATACGCGAATTTCAAATTCCGTAATTAGTCCCTGAATGTTAATTTCTCTGAATCCCGCTCTCTCGAACAATTAGATTTTTAAAATCAAAAAGGATATCGCTATCCGAAAATTATTTTGAATTTTCGAGGTCAATAACGGAAATTATTCGCCAAATTTTACATTCCGGTCGGAATCCGCTAACGAGTTCTAAAACCAATTTAATTTCATTTTTAATTCTCATTTTCGAAAATTGTAGGATTTAAAAATCTGAGCCTTTACACCGCGAGCCTGGCCCACTGATCGAATCATCGGAGCCGGACCCATCTTCGTATTCCATGTTAAGATCAAAATCCCTGTTCTGGCTCATTGTAGTCGAGAAAAGAGGATGATCGGTAAATCTGCAGGAGAAATCCGAAATCCTAATTAATTTAGCGTTCGAACTACAATTACACTCTAATCAGTTTCAAAATGCAAATTAACGACAATCCCTTATTCACGAATATAGATCCAATCGGAGAATATATGTACCGCTCACCTTCGGTGTCCAACGAGTTCAGCGATCGGAAAACGATCGATTGCAGGTTCTTCGACCTCGAGCAGTTGACGCCGGAACCCTAAATCCTAGTACCTTCGATGATCGATCGTCGCCGGATTCCTTAAGAAGACTCCTTCAATTGAGCAATCTAACAGTTCCAACTCCAATTCCAACCGTTTGAAGAGATGGAGATTAAAATTTGAAATCACCGTTGGAGTGTTTGGAGAGAGAAGGATTACAGTGCTTTAATTTTCTTTAGGATCAAGGTTACTGATAGCGTCTATTCTAGCATTGTTTTTGGGAACTCTTGTGTAGAGTTTAAGGCGTTTTTACTAGAATATGCTACCTATTTCTTAGCCCTTTGTTTCACATTTCGAGGAATCGGTGTCTACCGCTAGTTTGTTATGATTTCAGGTACTTTTGAGCGGTTTTGGAGCCGATTCAAGAGTTAAAGAATAAGGAGGTGATTAGAGGCGCCTCCATGTGGAAATAAGTCATCAAAGACGGGCTAAAGGGGTCGAGAGATGAGCTAAAATATGAGACAAGAAGCAAGCATATAAAGTGAATCACTCATAGGAGCTCAAGACGATGTAGCACGACTCGCGGGACAAGGGAGTTTGTGCAATTTTCAACTACAGCAAGCTGTCACGACCCGTGGGAGGCCTTCACGAGTCGTGATGAGTGAACCTGTGTGTTTTGTGACTTCTGCAGGCTGTCACGACCCGTGACAGACTCTTCACGAGTCGTGACAGTGCCAGATCCGGCCAGACCTTTCGGAATTCCGGCTGTTTCTTTGATTTGTTTTGGATTAATTAAAACCAATGTAATTTCCAGATTTCTAGGGGGGTTACGTTTTGGACAAAAGGGTTGGAAACACTCAACTTTTGGTAAGAAAACTAGAAAGAACGCTAGATTAGTTGAATGGTAAGGGATTGCAATCGAAGGCTTTGAAACGATTTCCGCTATAGAAGATCAAGTATTTCTCTTACTCTTCTTTGCCATGTTTTCTTATCTTGCTTTTGATTTGTTCTCTTTTATCATGTTTAGCTAATTCAATCGTTCTAGGGTTGGGGTGATTCCGCTATGTTGAGATAGACCATACTTACTATTGCTTGAATATAGTTTGATTTTTGTTTGATTTAATCCTATTGAGCGTATAGCCTAATTGATAATCGATTAGATCCAATTAGGGGTTCAGACCGAGAGGAGATAGCCCTAATAGGAAGATAGATGATTGCATGAGACCGAGAGGGGATTGTTGTCATTGGAGCTATAGGATTACCTGAGACATTGATGTTTGCTTATGAGTGACACAATAGCATTACTCAAGGTCTCTTGAGGATTTATAGGGTGTCATAGAAATTCTAGGTTTGTTTGTTCTAATTGAGACCGAGAGGAGACATTTGAATGAACTTGCTTAGATTCTAAGAGCGTAATGGACCTAACTTTAGTTTAACTTTACACGAGAGTGATTGTTAGCCGGTTAAGTACAATTTGCTATGAGACCGAGAGGAGATTAGTAATGAACTTAGACAACCTACCTCAATACAGAATCAAATTCATTCGAGCGAGAAAAATCTCTTAAGTCTATCGACGACACATGGTGGTTAATCCTCAATTCTAGAATGTTTTCTCCATATTTGCCCAACATTTCCATTTGCTTATTTTAATTTATTTTTGTTAGTTATATCATAAAACCTCAATTTCGATCTCTACTATTTTGGCTTAGTCAGCTGGTTGCAAAGATTCGATTAATACTCCTATAGTCCCTGTGATTCGACACCTTGATATACTATAACCGATCCCATACACTTGTGGGAGTAGGTTTCAAGCCTATCAGTTACTTTAATTGCTACAGGTAATTATTGCCCTACTACCTCTATTTTTATTTCTTTTTTTTTTGGGCTGACTTACTTTTTGACCAAAAGGAGATTATATTTTTATCCCGAATAAGTTTACCAGAGGGTAAGAGAATCATTGTCCTTCTCACAACCTTGGACATGACTCAGTCACATCCAATCTATTTTGTTCATCTTATTAGTTAAGCATCTCATTTTGATTCCATCGTCCGCGTGCTGCCAACGCCATTGTCAGTGTGATGTTCAGTTGCTCGGGCTTCAGAAATCTGTGGTTGCTAGTAAGGCTTTGGTACTAACAAAGAGAAAGAGCCTACTAATTCACCACCCTTGTCACTTGTCGAATTAGCTAGGTGCTGAAACTTACCTCCTTGTCACTAGCTTGTCGAATTTGAACTCCTAATTTCTTTGTTTCGGTTTAATGCTACTAATTTTAAGCAAGATTTCATTATTTAAAGCTACTGATTATTTTTCATTCTACTTCCAGCGTGATGTTTTTTTTTTTTTTTTTTTTTTTGGCTACAATTGACATGTTTCCTCTTACAATAGAAGGAAGGGCTGCACTATCTCAATTCTCTCTTTTTGTTTGCAATCAAAATATTTGCATTTGCTAAATTAAAGCTACTGATTATTTAAAGGCAAATTGACAAATTTGAACTTTGAATTGCAATAAATTGAAACAAAACGTTTCATTTTAAAATTGATTTATTACGGATAGGTTGTGATGTTCCATGTGACAGTGATACATTCATATAGGTGAGTGGTATTAGTTTAGTCATATAGGATAGGTGAGTGGTATTTTTTTTAAAAGGAAAAAAAAAAGAAATAAGTTGCTTCCAAATTCTAATTCTTGAATTACTCTTGTCAGTATAAAATTCAACTAAGTTATAATCTTTTCAATTTATTGTCAACATAAAAATTACAAATGTCATAATAAAAAATTACAAATGTCAGCTTATTGTCATAGTTAGAAATGGACTCATGTTAGACTGACCGGTGGACATTTAACTAATAAATCTTTAATATTTTAATTAATAATTACCACTTATTATATGGATCAGTTATTTTTTTTGTTTTTTATCCTTAAAAATAAGTGTACTGTAACGTCAGAATAATTAGGATTTTAGGGTCAGTTACTTCGAATATAAATCGGAGAAGTGGCATGATAGACATCGATTGACCTTCAAAATCAACCGAGAGACAACTTACCATGGCGAAACGGCGGCACAAACAGCCGGCGATGTCGAACCCAGCCTCCCCCGCCGCCAAAAAGGCGAAGACCATGGCGGCGGAAGCGGCAGCGCCCCAATCCCCAACCGCCACCGACGATCTTGATTTTGCGTTCCAACTCCAAATGAAAGAGGCAATCGCCGACTCCCTCTTTCAAGACGACGACATCGCCTCCGCGTCGCACCTTCTCCTAGCGGAACAATTGAGGGATGATTTCGACCTCCAAACGCACGACCGTAATTTCGCTTTGGAGATCTCCGCAATGCCCGACCGCGAGTGGCAAGCGACGGGAGATAACTACCATAGGCCGTACAGTAAGACGGAATTGGGCTCCACGTCTTCTTCTTCTTCCACCACCGGTCAAGGGGATCAATTAGGGTTCCGGTTGTATTTCAAGGGAGTGGTGGAGGAGGTTGAGAAGGGGAAATTGGGGGCGATTGGTGTGGCAATCTTGGATCCAACGAACGCGGTGGTGTTTGAGGTGTCGAAGGCGTTGGATTTGCCAGAGACGGAGATGGAAGAGGAAGTGGCTGAGCTCGAAGCATTTGTCGATGGACTCGAGTTTGCTTTCAGCTTAGAGTTGAGGAGTGTTTCTTATTGCTCCGGCGACTTCAATGTTGACCAATTTGTGAGTTCGTTTTCCTCCATTCATTGATCAATTCAAGTTGCTACCTTATAGATTTAGGGTTTGTTATCCCTGTCTCAGTATCACTACATGAGTATAAGTTGATATTTAAAGTAAGGTGAATAGAAGATCGATCAACATATATGAGATATCTCCACTTTTATTAGTATAATATACAAATAGTTACAAAAAATGCACAATATTTTATGTTAAAAAGTGCATTACTCTGATAGAGATTTAAAGTTATTTTAGTCTAACAGATTGACTGATTATGAAGGAATTATTTTTATTGATATATATACTACATTTTGAAATAGAACATGTAGCAATACATGAATTTTATAGGCTGGATGATGTTTGAACTCTTCATGTATTTTTCTTTTTTTCTACTTGGATTTTGCTGTGTGTATTGTGGCAGCTCGACGGAAATAAGAAACCAAAGGAGACAAGAGTTGCAGAACTGGTAGATCACGCAGTTCTTCTTAAGAAACGATTTGCGATTTGCCATTCGTTGGTTGGGAGCATCAACAACGCTCAAATTGTGTTAGATCTTGCAAGATCTTCAATAGCAAAACAGGCAGAGAAATCGGTGGAACAACTTTTCCCAAAGGAAAAGTGCAACATTTGCTTAGAGGAAGTTGATGCTAAGAAGACCTTTGAAAACGGTCAGTGCCAACACCGTTTTTGCTCCGCTTGCACGCAGAAGCACGTAGAGATCAAACTGCGCGGTAGGGAGCTTCCTCTATGCGCCCATCCCAACTGTCGAATCATCTTGGACACCGAAGCTTGCAAGAGATTCCTCACCCTAGAAATGTCTCACATACTAGATCAGATCGTCAAGGAATCTCTCATCCCTGCTTCGGAGAAGGTGTATTGTCCGAACCCTAGGTGCTCTTCCCTGATGTCCAAGACGGATGCTATAGCGAATGCCCATTTCATTACAGTTACACGAAAGGCGGCGTTGCGTGCTTCTAGGTGCCCGAATTGCAATAAGCGTTTCTGCATAGACTGCAAGGTGTTGTGGGAGGTGCACAAGGATTTGCCATGTGATGATATGAGGAAGCAGCTGGATCCAAGGCTGAAGGAGCTAGCTGGGAGCAAGAAGTGGAGACAGTGTCCGATGTGTTCACATATGGTGGAGCTCGCTCTTGGTTGCAACCACATCTACTGCAGGTGCGGACACGAGTTTTGCTACGTGTGCGGATTCAAGTGGAAGAACAAGAAGGCTACTTGTTCTTGCCCGTTGTGGGCCGAAGAAAACATCATTCGTCAAGGCGGTTTTAACGGGCAGTGATCGATCGATCTCTACGAATCGAAGGTGGTAAATCCAGTGTGGTTTCTCTTGTTGAGTTAATTGCTTCCTAAATGGAAGCTCTGGAAAATGTATAGAAACTTCATTTTAGTCAAGATGGATGGATTTCCTTTGTTTACTTGATTTTGGGTAATTGATGTAAACCTGGAATTTCGACCTATGTTGCTTTTTCTTTTCGAACAAGGATGAAGGGGCTTTTTGGCGCATACACTTATTCACTAGGGTTTATTTGGTTAACAAATTTTTTTTATGGGAAAACTGGGAGAGCACCTCCCTAAATCAAACCAGCAAAACACTTAAACATTACAGGGTCTAGCCTTAAAACCACCATTGACGTCAAGCAGCAGCAGCTGTTGAGCAGAGGCGGATCCTTTAAAGGACCAGGGGTGGCAGTCGCCCCCCCAATCAAAAATGAAATTTAATATACATCGTCGATAGCTTCGATTTGATATATTATAAGCTCAAATCCGATAACTGAGTAAAAAGTTATAAACGTTTCAAAACTGAAGCGATATAATTATTTTTCACATCATTTACCAAATTAATACATTTCTATCATACTCATAATTTGTTAAACTTCATAACTTAATACTATAATTAAATAGAAAACTTCAAATATTTATGATTTTTTCGGAAAAAAATTAGAGATCAATTTTTCGCCCCCTCAACTAAACGCTACAGGATCCGCCACTGCTGTTGAGTGCAGTCAGGTGGCTCGAGAAGCTGGTGGGAACCAAACGGTAAAGAAAACGTGAAGGAAACAATGCTGTCAGCGACAACATTCACCTCACGGTAAACATGACGTAATTGGACAAGCCAATTTCTACTAAGGAAGCCATGGCAAGAGTCCACCGGGCTGAACAGGGGGTGAGTAGGTTTGATCTTCTTGGACAACAGATTCACCACCACCATCGAATCTGTCTCCACCACCACATTCTTGAAGCCCAAGTTCCAGGCCATCTCCAATCCTTTCAAGACTCCCCAGCATTCTGACATAGGCATCGAGCAAGCTCTCAAGTCAAGGGCGAACCCCTTCACCCAGCGAGCATCAGCATCCCTTATAACCCCTCCCGCAGATCTGTTGTCCATCCGCATGCCTCCGTCGGTATTCACCTTCACCCACTCCTGTTGGGGCCTCTCCCAACCGATATCACGCAACAATTTCTTCTTTGGACCATTGTTGTTCCTCCTTTTCGCCATAGCTTTCTTGTAAACTTGAACTTCTTCATAACAAGCAGCAGCAGTGACCGGGTTCCCCGCATCCTTCTGAAACACCGCTTCGTTTCTTCTCTTCCACAATTTCCAAACCGCAACAGCGAACAGAGCATTCCAGCTCCCTTCGCCTCCAAGTTTCCCCACGTCTAGGACGTTGGCTCTAATCCACGCAGCAAACAGAAGGTCCCAGCTTTGTACTCCACGTTTGGCGTCCACGACCTGCACCCAATTTGGTTAACAAATTAGGAAACAATCACAAAATTAAATAGAAAATCTTAGGAGGTAGGACGTGTTTGGTTACAATTTTTTATGGTAAAAAAACAATGAATTAATTTTTTATTTTTATTTTTGGCTTTATAGGTAGGTCCTTAGCCATATAGGGAGAGAGAATTCAAACATATGATATATACATCGACACTCACAGAGGTGATCATGATGAGCTAAACGAGCGGAAAGCTTGAGCTTCTTTGGAATGGAGACAAGACAAGCGGATTCACGACGTCGCGGCCCGCGGGAGGGTGGTGGACGCCGCGGGGGGTGTGATCCGTATACTTGTTGGCTGTTGCCCATACCAAGACCCCTTTTCATCGAACTGAACTTCAATCTGTTGGGCCAAGTGGCCCATGAAGGTCCAGCCCAAAAAGGCTTTATATTGCTAGGTTAATTTTAGCAATATAAAGAGGAATTTGGAAGCAAATGAAGGCATCCAAGGAGGTCTGTCGTAGCAACCATGAGAAAAAGGAGAGAGAAAGAAAAGAGAGAGGAGGGAGAAAGGAGAGAAAGGTAAGAGATTCGAGCGGGTGTTTCGTCTCTTGATCTGGTGATCCGTCTTCTTCTTTCGGCGGGTCAACAACGGGTGTTTGTTGATAGGTATTTTCTCTTCCTTGGAAATCTAATCTGATTACAGTGTTTAGCTAGGTTTTGGAGAGGAATCCTTTCTAGATCGGGTTGTATTTAGATTGGTGTTTGAGATCTCCATGTTTATTTGTCTCGGGCTGAGACTGGATTGTTAAACACTAGTATTGACCTATTGATTAGTGGATTGGTTGCTCTGGTGGGCTGAAGGTGGGTTTTTTGATCCTCTGATTAGAGAGGGTTTTTCCCACGTAAATCTTGTGCCAATATTTGTGCTTTTATCTGTGTTTGTGGTTGCTTGGTTGTTTGGTTTCTGGATTGGATATTATCGGTTGGTCGTGATTTGCTGGCTGATTGTTGTCGGTTCTCTTATTACCGAATTCGCTTCCGGGTGCGGCTGGAAAGTGGTTTCTAGCCCAACAAGTGGCATCAGAGCCAGGTTGATCTTTGGCTGTGTTGTTTTTTGGGTAATAGGAGTAGAGATGACGACAAAGACCGAGGAATTTGCGGGTACAGTGATAAAGCTAACGGCTTCGAATTTCTCTATCTGGAAGACGAAGATGGAGGATATTTTGTATTGCAAAGACCTGTTTGATCCGGTTGAGTTGGGATCGAGGAAGCCAGCTAAGACATCCGATAATGATTGGAAGAAACTGCACAGGAAGGAGGTTAGAACCATCAGAATGTGGGTGGATAATAGTGTTTATCACCACATAAGCAACGAGACAGATGCACAGGTATTGTGAAAAAAATTGGAGGACATGTATGAAAGGAAGTCAGCCCACAGTAAAGCTTTTGTGATAAGAAAGCTGGTGAATCTCAAGTACAGAGATGGAAAGCCTATTGCAGAGCATCTGAGTGAGTTTCAGGAATTGGTGAATCAGTTGAACACCATGAAGTTAGTCCTTGATGATGAGTTGCAAGCGTTGTTGCTCTTGAGCTCTTTGCCTGATAGTTGGGAGACTCTAGTGGTGTCGATTAACAACTCTGTCGTGGGTGGGGTTGTGTCCTTATCTGCAGTGAAGGATAGTCTCTACAACGAGGAGACTAGGAGGAAGGATATGGGCATGGATTCGTCACATGCTCTCGTGACAGTTTCAGGGAGCAGGTCTAGAGGGAGATCTCAGACTAGGGGGAGCTTTGTTTGCTATCATTGTGGCAAGGAAGGGCACATGAAGAGGAATTGCAATGTGTGGAAGAAGAAAAGGGATGAAGAGGAAAATCAGAAGGGTACAACGTCAGTTCTGCAAGACAGTGATGATGAGCAGGTTGTTCTCACATGCTTGGAGGAGCCTGATTCTTGTGTAGAGTGGATTGTTGATGGAGCTGCATCCTTCCATGCTACATCAAGAAAGAAAGCGTTTACTTCGTACAGAGTGGGACGCTTTGGAAAAGCAAAGATGGGGAACGGAAGCTTGTCTGATATAGTTGGTATGGGAGATGTTTGTGTGCTGACAAACACAGGTTGCAGGATGACATTGACAGATGTGCTACACATACCAGATTTGCAGAAGAATCTGATCTCTCTTCAAGTCTTGGAAAAAAAAGGGCTATGATAACTTCTTTGGAAGTAGAAAGTGGAAACTCAAGAGAGGGTCAATGGTGATCGCTAGAGGTGTTTTGGGCGGCACATTGTACAGGACTCAGATGGAAGAAATCAGGGAAGCTGTGACAGAGGTTTATGGTGATGCTTCGCTTGATTTGGTGCAAGGGCTTAGAGGATAATTGAGTGGGAAGGGGCTGCAGAATCAGAAGAGAAAGTCTCTCATTTCTTTTGCTGATAAGGAGACCTTGAACACTTGTGATTTGTCTGGATTGCAGACAAGATTTAGCGGAAATTCTGAGACGTCAGAAGAGGATAGCACAAGTGTGGAGTTTGCTTCAGAGGATTGTGCTGATGGGATAGTCGTGTCAGAGGGGAGTTCATCAGGTGCTATGACTGGTGGCAGATCTGAGCACGTCGAGCCAGCACGGATAGAAGAAACTGTTAGAGGGTCAGAGAGAGGAGGTCGTGCATTCACCGGGAGTTCTACCTCGGAGTACCAGAGAGCTACGGAGGAGGGGGAGCTAGTGGGTGATGGTGACATCTAGCGAGCATCGGTTCTGCGTCTCGGGGGTGAGACGGGACTTGGATGCGGGTGAGGCCAGGACGAGTAGAAACGTCTCCCCCTTGGGCTGGAGGGGGAGATTGTTGGGCCAAGTGGCCCATGAAGGTCCAGCCCAAAGAGGCTTTGTATTGCTAGGTTAATTTTAGCAATATAAAGAGGAATTTGGAAGCAAATGAAGGCATCCAAGGAGTCTGTCGTAGCAACCAGGAGAAAAAGGAGAGAGAAAGAAAAGAGAGAGGAGGGAGAAAGGAGAGAAAGGTAAGAGATTCGAGCGGGTGTTTCGTCTCTTGATCTGGTGATCCGTCTTCTTCCTTCGGCAGGTCAACAACGGGTGTTTGTTGATAGGTATTTTCTCTTCCTTGGAAATCTAATCTGATTACAGTGTTTAGCTAGGTTTTGGAGAGGAATCCTTTCTAGATCGGGTTGTATTTAGATTGGTGTTTGAGATCTCCATGTTTATTTGTCTCGGGCTGAGACTGGATATTGTTAAACACTTGTATTAACCTATTGATTAGTGGATTGGTTGCTCTGGTGGGCTGAAGGTGGGTTTTTTGATCCTTTGGCTAGAGAGGGTTTTTTCCACGTAAATCTTGTGTCAATATTTGTGTTTTTATCTGTGTTTGTGGTTGCTTGGTTGTTTGGTTTCTGGATTGGATATTATCAGTTGGTCGTGGTTTGCTGGCTGATTGTTGTCGGTTCTCTTATTACCGAATTCGCTTCCGGGTGCGGTTGGAAAGTGGTTTCTAGCCCAACACAATCCGAAAATCATTAAAATCGAACTTCAATCCAAGACCCCTTTTCATCGAAATCCAACACCCGAAATCCAAAATCTTGAAGAGGAGGAAGACGAGGAGGGCTTACTTGTACACCGATGTTGAGCGTCGTTCTTCAGTTCTTCAATTAGGGTTGTCGATACCTCCCAAGTCCCAATTGCAATTCAACGTAGAAGAGGGGGTAGGTGATGGGTAAACAATTAAGGGCATTTTATTCATTTCCCTCATAAATACATCTCCTACACCTTATACTAACCAAACATCAATTAGGTTTTTTACCATGTTATTTAAAAAAAAAAAAAAACTCCACCTCCTACACCTCCATAATACACAAAATAAACTTCAACTCCTAAAAAAGACCCAACCCCCAAAAAACCTCCCAATTGCCAAACGCGCGCTTAATTGGTAAAAGGATAGAAGAAAATTTAACTTACCAAGAGCTTGTGGGTTCAAAATTTCAAATCTCATTCCTTTTCCTTTTGCACTATTTTTTATTCCTACCAAATTTTTCTACTTTAAATTTCATATTTAAATCAATTTTTATATTTTTCTTTTAATATTTTCATAAGATAGTTCATTATCTTACACATATATTTTTAAAAAATCTTCAAATTTTAAATCATATGAATTTTTTTTACTATTAATGTCATATTTAAACAACAATTTATGAGATTTTTTGTCATAATTTTCAAATCCTATCCATTTTGTTTTCATTTACCAATGACAAATTCTTTAAAAAATTTATAATTTTCTTTCAATATGAAAAAAAAATCTTAATCAAGTACACACACATATAAATGGGTGAGTTTGTTAAATATCCATAAAAATTGTGTTAATTAGAGGAGTGTCCATAAATTTATAAAAATTGGCAAACTGTCCAATCCCTTCTAATGGAACTGAACACTGCTGACATCGTTATCCCCCTCCTCCTTTCTCCTTCCCTCAAATCCCTAATTCTACAAAACTCATCTTCAATCAATCTAACCCTACAAAAATCATCTTCAACCAATCTACCCCATTGAAATCGACGAACTGAGGATGATGAGGAGTGAGAGAGAGATCGAGGAAGATGACGCTGGAATGAGAGAGAATGAGGTGGCGCTGGCGCTGGCGCTTCCATCCGACCAAGCTCTTTGACCGCCACCGCCACAAGCTCTCTGACCACCTCCGGACGCAGGTGTCTTCCTTCTCCCCTTCTCTTTCAACTCACTTCCTCTCTATCGATTTCGTTCGATTTCATTCACCCAAGGTTACAATTGGATTTCTCAATAGTCGATGGTGTAAAAAATCGAGCGATTTTGAGTTAGTGATTTCGTTTGAAATTGATGGTGTAAAAAATCCGCCCTATTAAGAGTTATTGCTCAAGATTGAAACCTAGGTTCTAATAAATTATACACTTCAATTTGCCTTCTGCAATGAATTGAGGGCAAGTGAGATGTTAAAACAGTTCATCTTTATGTTTGATAACAAAGTATAATCTATGGCGTGCAACTTGATTGCTTGATGAGAAAGCTGAATGAAGACAGTATGGATGATCATAGTTGCTGCTGTAATTTTCTCAACAATCATGTTCATGGCTCGGACCACAACATATCTTTAAGGGAGTCAGAATCTATTCTTGTGATAAAACATTTACAAGATCAGGTTCCCTTAGTTTTTTGCTCTTTTCTCTCTTGAATTCTTGTCAACTCTTCTAAGATGTTTTAGGTTTCTTGGCTTTGTACTGTAATTTGTATTGCTTTAGTTCTTTTTGTTTCAGATTATGGAGCTAGAGCAGGAGAAATCTTTAAGCCAGCAGGACCTTAATGATGTTTATGAGTTAGCTAAAAAACAAAATATGCAAGTTAAGGAGGAGCATGAGATGGTACTCTTTCTTTGAACTCAATGATGTTTTTCCTGAAGTCTGCTGACAGTAGGATTAGAACTGCCAACTGCTGACAGTAAACAAATGTACCATAAACAAATGTACTCATTCTACCATGTTTATTAGTGTAGTTCACTCAGGAACAACATACTTTGCAAACACATCATGCCGATCAATGAAATCTCTATGAAGAAATATGAAAGGCAAAGGTACTCATAAGAATACATTATTTCTTGGATGCTTAGAAGAACAAATCATGGTGCTGATACCAGTTCCTGTTTTACCTTCCACAAACTCTTGATTTGTCCACTCTTAATAATTAAATTAGGGGTGTTAATGCTGACACCTCTATCCAGCTTCCACATTACCCCAAATTGTAAGCATGCTTTGACTAGATTGCTTTCCTCCCTTGATTCCCTTGCGGTTTTATGTATCTATTCTGTAATTCTGTTTCGTTTCAAATTTGATTCATTTTGCAGTGTCTATCTTCATCTTCAATATCTTTTTCGATTACTCATTATGTTTACTGAGTGGGGGGTTTTTCTACAAGCATTAAGTGTTTTTTTTTCTTTTTTTCGTTATAGGTTGCAACAGGAGATGCAAAAATATGTGGCTTTTAAGCAGCCAAATGAGGTCCGTGAGTGGTAGATAATTTGCTTAAGCTAATGGTGGCACGGAACTTAGTTGTGGTTTAACCAAATTTCCATATAATTTCTCTGGCTTTAGCTTGCTTACCAAATACTTATTCTAAATATAGGATTCTGATATTCCCGATTCTCAGAAGAAGGGTATGCTTTTCTTTCGAGTGTCAGGATTAAATTCATATATAAATGGACTTGTAGAGATGCTGACATGCTGTGAATCCTTCGGTTGCTTTATATGAAGGACAACCAGAATCATAAATGTTAGTCTCTTCCCGATTCATAAATGTTGTGTCAGCGGTGTCAACATTATCAGTGTCAGGATTATCGGTGTCATCATTAGCCTGTGACATTTTCAAGTTCTTGTCCATTTTTGATAAGGTACCAAAATATTCATTTCTCTTTTAATTTCAAGTTTGAATCTACACTAAAATCTGAAATTTTGAAAAACTGAAATTATAAATCTGTAATTTTCAAAAACTTTAATCTGTGATTTTGAAAAATCTGTACATTCTATACATTTTGAAAAATCTTTACATCTTGAAAATTCAGTAATTTTTAAAAACTTTAATCTGTAATCTTGAACTTACTGAATCTGTATGTTGAATCTGTAGTCTGTGATAATCTATAATCTTGAACCTGATGAAAATCTGTATGCTGAATCTATAATTTATATGTTGAATTTGTAATTTATGATAATCTGTAATCTTGAACTTGCCGAATCTGTATGCTGAATCTGTAATTTGTATCCTGAATCTGTAATTTGTGAGTTCATCTTCTTCCACCTTTTCCAACACAAACCTGGAGACCGTTTTCTGCTTTAAAGTCATTGAAGTTTTCCTAGCATATGAATTTGCCAGTTTAGGAAGAGGAAGACTACTTTAAAGTCATTTGAATTGATTGTGGAGGATGAGGAAGAGGCAGATTCAGATGATCTGAGCCTGCTAAACTGCTCATCGAATTGGGAAACAGAGAGGGTTGATCCGCTTGGCAGGCTGTTTGAGTGAGTGTGGTAAGAAGAGAGGCTATTTCGTAGCTTCTATTTTTTTAGGCTTATCAAGGCTAACAACTTGCTCTCCTTGGGCAGGTCCAGCGCAGTTTATATATTGCGAAACAGGGTAGGCTCAAGGAATCTCAATGCCAGCAAAAGAAGATTACGAGATCTGGATCGTATAGCTTAATTCAGCTATGCTTATGTCTTGTTCCCTACCAGCATTTATGCCCAACTCATGCACACATGTTGATGTGAAACCTTTGTCTCCTACTGGTGTACATGAAGAGGAGAATGCCAACCTTTTCCATTTTCTCTTCATGTAATTTAATCATGACTGTGTGAAATTATTAGCTAATAATTCAAGTTGGGGAGCACAGAATCATGAAAAGGGTGGAGTGCTGAACTGATTTTCTCTTGATAGATATCGTAGCATTCCCAATCTGTTTCTCATCAAAGCTGACAATACTTCATCTTCTGAACTGATACTGACATTCTTAAATTTCTCTGTTCATTCCATTTCATCAGGAGGAACTAAATGTGTTCTAAAGCCTTGTTCAGTTTACAACACACCCTTCAGTATTTCTAAAGCATATTAACTCCTTATTGCTGCCTGCGGTTATCTTGACATGGCGATACATTTATGATACACCGTGCACTTTTGTTCGAGGACTTCATGCTCCTTGTTTTTGTAGATTCATTAGCAATGCTCAATTCACTAGTCGGCAGTCTACAAATGCTCGGTTTTTAGTTTAGGGATAACCAAATTATAAAGTGCACAAATTAGATTAAAATACTAATATTATAAAGTTCACAAATTAGATTTTTAGTTTAGTAAGAACCAAAATAAATTTTAATTTGAATGCGATTTTAGAACTTAAATGTGCAATTTTAGCTTGAAAAAGTCCAAATATAAAACTGAAAAGTGCAATTTTATAACTCAAATACAAAACTGAAAATGCATAACATAAACTTATATTCGCACAACACATTATTATATTTGCAGAACATAAACTTATATTTGCACACCAATATAAAATTTTAAAAAGTGCTGACATGGGAAAAAAGTACAATTTTAGTTTGAGTGTGCAATTTTAGAACTTAAATGTGCAACTTTAGTTTGAACAAGTGCAAATATAAAACTGAAAAGTGCAATTTTATAACTCAAATACAAAACTGAAAAGTGCAATTTTATAAACTTATATTTGCACAAAACATTATTATATTTGCACAACAGAAACTTATATTTGCACACCAATATAAAATTTCAAAAAAGTGCCGACACGGGAAAAAAATGCAATTTTAGTTTGAATATGCAATTTTAAAACTTAAATGTGCAATTTTAGTTTGAAAAAGTGCAAATATAAAACCGAAAAGTGCAATTTTATAACTCAATTACAAAACTAAATAGTGCAATTTTATAAACTTATATTTGCACAACATAAACTTATATTTGCACAACAGAAACTTATATTTGCACACCAATATAAAATTTTAAAAAGTGCCGACATGGGAAAAAAAAGTGCAAATTTAGTTTGAATGTGCAATTTTAGAACTTAAATGTGCAATTTTAGAACTTATGTAAAGAATATGCACATGCATTTGTATTTTAAAATTGCATTAATATATCTTATTTTCACATAAGCACATCGCCCTACCATTGATTGACCTAAGAGGCTTTTAAAATTGCATTAATGTCAATGTCGATGTTTCTAACACCGACATTCCTGACACTATTGACACTGATATTGCTGGCACTGCTGACACTGTCACCACTAACATTGCGAACACCACTAACATTTTTCGTATCAGTGTTGATGTTGATGTCGGCTGACGCCGACATCGGAGATGCTAACACTCATGTTGGATGAAGATGATGTCGGCTAACGCTGGCATCGGAGATGCTGACGCTGATGTCGGCTGACGTCGACGTCGAAGATGCTTTTTTCCGTGTCAGAAGCACTGGCGTTGACATTGCTGATACCGACATCGGAGATGCTGACACTTACGTTGCCGACGTCAACATCGGAGATGCTGACGCTGACTTCGGAGATGCTGACGCTGACATAGGAGATGCCAGCTGACGCCGACATCGATGTTGCGGACGCTGTTGACGTCGACGTCGAAGATGTTTTTTTTTGTCAACGCTTCTTTTTTCCGTGTAAGCACTGATATTGTTGACACTGCTGACACTGTCACCATTAACATTGCGAACACCACTAACATTTTTCGTGTCAGCGCTTACGCTGATGTCGGCTGACGCCGACATCGGAGATGCTGACGCTCATTTTGGCTGACGCCGACATTGTAATGGCCCGGGATTATGATTCCCAGGTTACGTTTCGAGGGATGAAACCCCTCGTTAGGACCTTGCGCCCCGAGTACAGGTTGAAGGTTTGAAATTCTAAACTGGCGTTTTCAAGGGGGATTTCATACCCAAGTTCGAAGGGATCGTTGGAATCCCCGGGGAAGTCCCCTATACCTGTCGTAAGCCTAAGTGTGGAAAACCAAAGGTCACACAAATAGCGGAAGTAAAGCATAATACAACGGGGGTGCCACGGTAGAGCCGGGTCAAAACATGATCAACCATTCAAATCCAATCCGTAATTAAAGCGGTGAAGTCGGAATCTCAACTCTCTCTCCCCGCCATATTAGACCCCGCGATCATGGAGCCAAATCAGCATCAATAGTAGTAAGCATAACGGATACCTAAAAAAATTGATAGTGGGCGGGATCAGATCGATGCCCGCTTGGCTCTGCATCCCAGCCCTAAGCACACATATACGCTATACCTAATAAAGATGCTTCTAGATGCAAGGCGGAACATTAACACACTAACATGATCCTAAGATCAAGTGCATAATAATAATAATAAGGCCTTATCACATAATACCAAGTGGTATATCCTTCTCCTACCTCCACACCCTTCCGATAGGGCGGAGACTGGCCAGCTCGTGAATGCATTCCATAATAATCGGGCGGCACGCATGCCCAACCCGTATCCACAATAAAATAAAGCCCGCGGGCAGGAAGTTCCATGACTCGATTGACTCAGGACGGGACCCGATGGGACTGGGCCATCCTATAACCTTGGCAAAGACTCTAGTTACTTCACAGATAACGGCCATTCTGTTTACATACGCATAAAGAAATAGAATGCTCAACGGTCAATGCAACCTAGCATGGTAATACATGGCATGCTGATCATGAATGCAAACACCTAGTATATCATGCACCTAAAGCAGGGAATATCTCTATTTCAATCTGAGTAAGCTCCGAAGAGACTTACCTGGCGGTGCATAACAGCAAGGCAAGTATTACGATAGGTTAAAGATCACCTAGACACATATAGGAACATATATATAAGTCTACGTCTAATCATCCAAGCACTCAAGCATATGATTCAACGAGAATAGCAACCATATCACAATCATCGTTCCGTCAAGTTCAAACATTCATCATATTGCCACATTCTACAAGACCTTCTCATTCTCATCATTCCATTCAGCCACATTCATGTATTCGCCACATTATATCCGCAACAATAATCCGCATATCACATATATCAAGTTCATCATATTCATCATATCTCGAAAGCATAAATTAACGATACACAAGTCTAACACTTCATCATGCCTTTATTCAATCAATCATGCCATTAGTCCACATAAATTATGATATTAGACAATCATTCACATCAATCATGCTAGTTAGTCATCGAGCACATAATTCCCGAGTTAGTCCCGAAAACCGTTTCGAAAACCGAGTTGACTAGTTAGAAATTCTGTCCTTGGGAAATGTTCGTCAAATCCTTTTTGAGTTAAATCCGATAATACCTTTTTAAATCTCCAAGTCTAATAATATTATATTTTTAAATCACCATATCTTTAATCTCAAAATCACATTTTATATCTTAATCTCAAAATAATATCTTACATTTTAAATCCCAATGATATTAGATAATATTTTAAATACCATTTTCTTTCTATTCATAAAATATTTTCAAATCCTTTAAAATCCCAACCACTTTTATTTAATAAAATCATTCATTTATTAATCTGCCAAAAGCGCCCTTATTTTATAAAATTTATAAACCGATCCCTTTTATTTTATAATTTACCAAATCGAGCTCACCCTTTCTTTCTTAACCCCTAAATCGAATTCAATGAAAGAATGGACCCAAATACATTTTCTAATTAAAACCCAACCTCTAGGCCCAGAAAAATTAGGCCCAAAGGCCAACTACTCTCCCATTCTTTTAAATCTGAAATCCGAACAGAAGGTGGAATTAAGAGGGCCCCATGGTGACATGGCAGCTGAAGTGGAAGTGGGGCCCTCATCCCATCTTCTTCCCCTTTTGAACGAAAGAAAACAAAGCAGAGAGACAGGGGGACCGGTGTTCGGCGGAAGAAGAAGAAGAGGAGGAGGAGCGGGGCCGGGGAGGCTCGCTAGCGGCGGCCTTGCTCCGGCTACTCAACCCCGACTACCCGACGCCACACACACAGGTAAGGTTGGGCGGTGGTAGGAAAATTATCATACCAAGCGATTACCAACCGTACCAACAGGTCATTGGTACCAAGAAGTCGATAACCGACTGAATCGGTAACCGAAGTCTCGGTACCAAGGGTAGTCGGTACGGTAACGGTATGCGCAACCCAAATACCGTGGTACCGGTGGTTACCGAATATATATTTAATTTTTTTTTAAAAAAAATAAAATCTATCATGTACCATCGGTACCATCCGATGGTACCGATGGTAGAATCTGTGAATGTGAATTATGTGAATCTGTCATTGGTACCATTGGTACCATCGGTACCGATGGTACCTGATGCCGTGCAATTATCGATGACTCCTGGTGACATTGAGGACAACATGAAGGTTCCATTTGATGGTCCTGTCACTCGTGCAAGGGCCAAGAAGATTCAAAATGCAACTAAGGCCTTTCTTGTCCGTCACCATGGAACTTTAGAGCAAGGGTTCAGGCCACCCTGGATCACTTGGCTCAAGGTTACACCGCCAGCACAAGAAGTGAGCCTACGTCCACACACGGAGCTCATGAAGACTCGTCTGCACCCGCCATGATTCACCTGAACTCGGCACTACCTAGGGGTCACTCGGCCGAGTGGGCCAAAGGTCTTGTCGAGAGAGTGGGCCGAGTCACACTTATGCTTGGGCCGGATTTAATTAATTACCTATGTTATTATGTCATGCAATTAGATAAATAAGGTGGAAATTAATTATATCTCTTCTAGATATAATACTTAACCACCAAGTTATTAAATTTCTATCTCATTAGGATTTATTTATCTTAAAGTTATTTCATTTATCTTTAGATAGAATTAATCTATCCAAACCCCTTTCCTTTGCAAGGAAGGATTGGTTAGATCTCTCATAGTTTCCTATAAATTCATGTTATGCACTTTGATTTAATTAGATTGAAATAGAATTGAAGAAACCCTTTATGGATTAAGGGTTCTTCGATTATCAATCCCAAAGCTATTGTGTTCTATGTTATATTCGGCCTTCACAATCACCATCAACCTCTTGGATCCTATCGGCAACCCTAAACCAAACACAACCCTAAATTCAGAAACTGACGCAAAAAGAGAGGAGCCAGCCCTTGGCGTCAACCGCAGGCAGTTCCGCTCCCAGCGAGCGCGGACACCCGCTCCCGCGCACCCGCTCTCGCTCCTGCGCTCCCAGGCGCCTCGCTCCTCAATTCCAAGGCGCTTCGCCCGCGCGCTCGCCTTCACCCTCGCTCCCAGCGAGATTCCCTGCGCGCATCCGGACGCCCACACACCCTGAGGCCAAAGCCTGTGTGCCAGCCCCTGCGCTCCTGAGATCCGCGCACACCCTGCCCTCGCTCTCCTTTTCTGTCGCTATTTCTCAATTTTCTTATTTGCTGGAATTTCTAAGTATAGAATCTGTCGCTAAATCAGAATTCTAATTACTTGTTTGAATTGTTCCAAATCAGGAGATATCAAAGAGCATTGCAAGATCTTAGCAAATATACGGCGTGGTTCTTGATCTGAAGCCCACAAGCAAAGGATCGGGTATCCCAAACGTATCAAGTGGTATCGGATTTCAGGTTAATGCAAGTTCTTTACTCTCTTGATTTCTATTTGAGTGATTTATTTTTCGTGCCTTATTTTTCACCATAGCCGCTGCATAAATGTTGAATCTTTATTATTCACCCATCAAAATTGGCACTTTATTTTTGTTATTCTTTGTTTGGATCTATAATTTGGAAGATATTGAGTTCTTGCCTGCAAGTTGTGATCTTTTATTCCTAGTTGCTACATATCATGCCTATGACTGTGACTCTTGGATTAAAAGCATTATATAAACTTGCACCACTAAAGAACCCTATTTTCTCCAGTTTCTAGCCTATTTTCCCTATTTTCTTTATTTTTGCTTACTTTTAGATCATCGTAGCTTGTTATTTTATTTTTATTTTTTATTTTTTCTCCCTTATTTCGATTGCTACATCCCTTTACAGCAGCTATTTTATAGCCAAAAAAAAAAAAAACAGAAAAAGCCGAGAGCAAAAGTCAAAAAAAAAAAAAGAGGAGAAAGAAAGAAAAGTTTAGCATACATTACCTTGTTGAGTTAGTAACTCTTCTATTGTTAATTCTTTTCTTGCTACTTGTTAGATGATCTAATCGGTTTTAAGCATTACAAAAGAACCCTACTTGTGTGATTTTGTGCTGTGCCGACACTGGAGCCTTGGTCACACCCCTCTTTCTCTGAACCGTGTTGCAACCGTCAGATAATAGTGGACGGAGTGTGTGCACTTGATTGCCCTTGTGATTGCTATTTTCGATACTTACACATTGATATTATTCAAGCATCACATTATAGATCTTATTCTATACACATTCAGCCGCTTGTTTATACTTGCTATCCTTGATATCCGACTTGTGGTTGATTTAAATTGCAATTTGATTATTACTTGCTGTCTTCAATATTGCAAAATTCTATGTCCAGGGGAATTGCTTGAATATTGTGCCTTGTTTTCTCGCTCTTTGATTTCTAAAACTTGAATCACTCTTAGGAATCACTAGAGCTTGCATTACTTGGTTTCTGGTCTTTGCTTCGTTTACTTGTTGCTCTTCTGATATTGTAGGAACATGTCGAACGATAGCGACCCTAACCCTTCCCCTACCCCACCTGCTGGCATTTCTACTGATAATATGCGGTTCATTATTGACTCTGCTGTCCAAGAATCTACTTTGGTTTTCCGTAAGGAAATGGCAGAGGCTGAAAATCGTCGGGCTATTGAATGCCAGGAGGACCGCGTATTCTGGTCTAACCTCATCAAACAGGCAGTTACGCGGCAATTGGAGGAGGCAAAACAGGCGGAGGCTTCTGGATCTACACCTCCATCTAGAGGTAGGCCGCCCCCACCACCTACGGCTCCTACACCTCATTCAGGTAATGTCCCACCTACAGGTAACCCTTCTGGTTCAGTTAACCCTCCCCCTTCTGGTCAATTACATTATCAACTTAAGTCTGCTACTCCTAATCCTTTCAATGGAGAGAATGACAACGATCATCTAGCGGGCTTCAACGGACACCAGGATCGCCGTGAACATACTCCACCACGGCATCAGCAAGGGAGGCCCATTCAGCGTCAGCAGCAGCAGCCGTTTCATACCCGTGCTAACTGGGATGACAGCCGCAGCAATAATGATCTTTATGAGACGCCACATCTAGAGGATGCTTACCATGAGGTAAATCCTAACTTTGATGATTTACCCCCTCCTAATTTTGGTCATCCTAGATTTGATAATGCTCAAGCTATACAAAGACGAGATGTTAAGCTTAAATTAGAAACCTTTGATGGTAATACTGATCCTGAAGCTTATCTTGTTTGGGAAAATCATACTGACTATCTGCTTGAACATTTACGCTATGAGGAAACGGAGAAGTTGGAAGTTGTTATATTGCATTTAGTAGGTAAAGCTCGCACCTGGTGGTTCCGCACTCGTGAGATGCGCCGTCGTCAGGACAAGCAACCTGTTGAGACTTGGCCACAATTTCGCTATCTCCTGAAAAAGAGACATGTGCCTGAGGAATACACAGAGTCCATGAGGATGCAATTGGCGACCTGCCGCCAAGGGACTCGCTCACCTAATGAATACAGGGATGAGCTGGAACGACTCTCCCATCAGGCTAATGTTTATCTTACTGAACGTGCTTTGTGTACTCAATTTCTTGCTGGTCTTCATATTTCTATTAAAAATCCTTTATCTATCCATTCCATTAGAGATATTAACACTTTGACTCATAAAGCACAGCTGATGTATGAGCAACAGCAGCAGCAGCTTCGGCTACAGCGGAACCGAGTTGACTAGACCTCTCAAGGTCGCAGGTTTGTTCTCTTTAACTCTTCCAGACAATCTAAACCTTCTACTTCTAACCCTTCTATGTAGTAAAAGGGAGTTTCCAACTCACCTCAACAGGGTTATCAGGTTGAAACTAGAAGAGTTGCTGCACCATCTACAAATCGCAACAAAGACATCCGCTGCTTCACTTGTGGTGGTTCTGGGCATGTCTCTCGCAATTGCCCTCGGAAAAAGAAGGTTCTTCTCAATGATTTGGGAGACCACTACTATGAGGAGGAGACTGTGGGGACCATGTAATTTCGAGTGAAGTGGAGGAGGACCAGCCGTCTGAAATTATTGAGGAGATCGACACATCAGAATATGACAACGTCCTCTGTCTTGTCAACCGGCGGGTCCTACACATTCAGGAGTCTCCCATGGCTGATCAAAGGGAGAACATCTTCCACACAAGATGTGTGGTTCGCGAAGCTACCTTAAACCTCATCATCGATGGTGGGAGTTGCTGCAATCTCATCAATGAAAAGGTAGTAGATTTCCTCCATTTACCTACTACTCCTCGTGCTACTCACTATGGATTGAATGGTATCACTGATGATGGATCTGATATAATGGTCACCAAACAATGCTTAGTTTCTCTTTCTATTGGATCATATCATGATAAAATATTATGTGATGTTGCACGCATGGATTGTAGTCATATATTGTTAGGGCGTCCTTGGTTATATGATCGTTCTGTTCTTCATGATGGTCGTGCAAATACATATACTTTCACCTATGACGGGAGGAGAGTTACTCTCCTACCCCTTTCGCCACAAACTATTCTGAAGGAACAGGTTCGCACGCAGCAACAAAGGAACGCCGACAGAGAAGCTGAAAGGTTGGAGAAGCTCAAAGGGAGCTCGGCTGAACAAGCCGCCCCCGCGGCCCAGCATGCCGCGCCCGCGGCCCCAGCAGCAGCGCCCGCAGCCGCCCCTGCAGCCCCCTTGCCGCCTTCTCCTCCCCATTCGACGTCAACTAAGCCCTCTTCTGCATCACTTAAGGGCTCTGTGGAACGTCGATCATTGGTCTCTCAACCTCAGAAAGGGACCATCACATGGAATGCTCATCGACCTCATATTCTTCTGGTAATGAAACAGGTATTACTTAATGTTGAATTGAGTCATATTCCTGCACCTATTGCTGCACTTCTGCAGGATTACCTAGATGTGCTTCCAACTGAGCTACCCCAAGGCTTGCCTCCTATTAGAGGTATTGAGCACCAGATTGACTTTGTGCCTGGGGCAGCCTTGCCTAATCGCGCCGCTTATAGAGCTAGTCCTGAGGAAACAAAGGAGCTGCAACGCCAAGTCACAGAGTTGATGGATAAAGGCTTTGTTCGTGAGAGCCTGTCTCCCTGTGACTGCATCTGGATTAAAGGTGGATAAGGAGAAGATTCGTGCTATTCAGGAGTGGGCCAGGCCGACTACACCCACCCATGTCCGCTCATTCTTGGGCCTTGCTGGCTTCTATCGACGTTTTGTCAAAGATTTCAGCTTGATTGCCGCCCCCCTACATGAGCTGACAAAGAAAGATGTGACATTTCGCTGGAATGACTCACATCAAAAGGCTTTCGACGCTCTCAAAGACCGCCTGACACACGCCCCAGTGCTGTAGTTACCTGACTTTGCTCAACCTTTTGAGCTCGAGTGTGACGCTTCTAGCACTGGCATTGGAGGGGTCCTGCTGCAGAACAAGCGTCCCATCGCCTACTTCAGCGAAAAGTTGGGCACCGCTGAGCTCAACTATTCTACCTACGACAAGGAGCTATTTGCACTAGTTCGCTGCTTACAGACTTGGCAACATTATCTCTAGCCTAAGGAGTTTGTGATTCATTCGGATCATGAAGCTCTCAAGTACCTCAAAGGACAAGCAGTGCTCAGCAGGCGACTTGCTCGATGGGTGGAGTTTATAGAGACCTTTTCCTATGTGGTTCACCACAAGAAGGGAAAGGATAATGTGGTAGCTGACGCGCTATCACGCAGGTATGTCCTCTTAAACCATATGGATGCACATGTTTTGGGTTTTGCTTTAATAAAGGAACTGTATGCTTCTGATAGTTTCTTTAAAACTATATATCCTCAATGTGTGTCCAAAGGTGAGGTTGATTCATTTTTTGTTGATAATGGGTATTTGTTTAAGATGGGCAAGCTTTGTATCCCATCTTCTTCTATTCGCCGATTGTTAACCCAAGAAATTCATGAATCTAGGGGACATGGAGGTTTCGAAAAAACTCTAGCTGGACTAAAGGAACATTACTTTTGGCCTAAAATGTCTAATTATGTGCTGAGATTTGTCAAAAGTTGTGTTACATGTGCTAAAGCCAAATCGAAATCTAATGCTAATGGTCTATACCAACCTTTTCCAATTGCTAATGCACCCTGGGAAGATGTTTCTATGGATTTTATTGTAGAATTGGCTAGAACTTCTAAGGGTCATGATTCCATATTTGTTGTTGTAGACAGATTTTCCAAAATGGCTCATTTTATCCCATGTCATAAAACTGATGATGCTATTCATGTTGCTCATTTATTCTTCAAAGATGTTGTTCGCTTACATGGATTGCCATTATCTATAGTTTCTGACCGTGATCCTAAATTCTTAAGCTCTTTTTGGAAAACTCTATGGTCGAAATTGGGTACAAAATTGCTATTTTCTACTTCTTGTCACCCACAAACTGAGGTCACAAATAGAACTCTTGGGGCTCTCCTTAGAGTCATGCTGCGAACTAACCTCCGGAGGTGGGAAGACTGCCTACCATTTGTAGAATTTGCATATAACAGGTCTAGGCACTCTGCAACAAAGATGACCCCCTTCGAGGTAGTATATGGCCGAAACCCCTTAACTCCAGTGGACATGATGCCTCGGCCATATAAGGGCAAGGAGAGCGTGGATGCAGCTAAGCAAGTGGACTTCATCAAACGCTTGCATGACCGTACTAATGCACAGCTGGAGAGGAAGACTGCGCAATAGAAGGCCGCGAAGGACAAGCATCGCAAGGATGTGCAGTTCAACGTTGGTGATCTGGTCTGGCTGCATCTCAGGAAGGAAAGGTTTCCACAACAACGGAAATCTAAGTTGGACCCCAGGGCAGATGGACCATTCAGAGTGGTTCAGAAGATGGGTCCTAATGCATACAACCTGGATCTCCCTGCCGATAAGTACAGCGTCCATTCTACATTCAACGTCGCCGATCTATCTTTGTTCGTGCCTGACGATGACTCTGACGACGATTTGAGAACAAATCGAAGTCAAGTGGAGGAGAATGATGCCGTGCAATTATCGATGACTCCTGGTGACATTGAGGACAACATGAAGGTTCCATTTGATGGTCCTGTCACTCGTGCAAGGGCCAAGAAGATTCAAAATGCAACTAAGGCCTTTCTTGTCCGTCACCATGGAACTTTAGAGCAAGGGTTCAGGCCACCCTGGATCACTTGGCTCAAGGTTACACCGCCAGCACAAGAAGTGAGCCTACGTCCACACACGGAGCTCATGAAGACTCGTCTGCACCCGCCATGATTCACCTGAACTCGGCACTACCTAGGGGTCACTCGGCCGAGTGGGTCAAAGGTCTTGTCGAGAGAGTGGGCCGAGTCACACTTATGCTTGGGCCGGATTTAATTAATTACCTATGTTATTATTTCATGCAATTAGATAAATAAGGTGGAAATTAATTATATCTCTTCTAGATATAATACTTAACCACCAAGTTATTAAATTTCTATCTCATTAGGATTTATTTATCTTAAAGTTATTTCATTTATCTTTAGATAGAATTAATCTATCCAAACCCCTTTCCTTTGCATGGAAGGATTGGTTAGATCTCTCATAGTTTCCTATAAATTCATGTATGCACTTTGATTTAATTAGATTGAAATAGAATTGAAGAAACCCTTTATGGATTAAGGGTTCTTCGATTATCAATCCCAAAGCTATTGTGTTCTATGTTATATTCGGCCTTCACAATCACCATCAACGTCTTGGATCCTATCGGCAACCCTAAACCAAACACAACCCTAAATTCAGAAACTGTCGCAAAAAGAGAGGAGCCAGCCCTTGGCGTCGACCGCAGGCAGTTCCGCTCCCAGCGAGCGTGGACACCCGCTCCCGCGCACCCGCTCTCGCTCCTGCGCTCCAAGGCGCCTCGCTCCGCAATTCCCAGGCGCTTCGCTCGCGCGCTCGCCTTCACCCTCGCTCCCAGCGAGATTCCCTACGCGCATCCGGATGCCCGCACACCCTGAGGCCGAAGCCTGTGTGCCAGCCTCTGCGCTCCTGAGATCCGCGCACACCCTGCCCTCGCTCTCCCTTTCTGTCGCTATTTCTCAGTTTTCTTATTTGTTGGAATTTCCAAGTATAGAATCTGTCGCTAAATCAGAATTCTAATTACTTGTTTGAATTGTTCCAAATCAGGAGATATCAAAGAGCATTGCAAGATCTTAGCAAATATACGGCGTGGTTCTTGATCTGAAGCCCACAGGAGAAGGATCGGGTATCCCAAACATATCAGTACCACAGTGTATAAAATGAAAATCGAAGAATGAAAATAGTGGCTTCGGTTACCACGGTACCGACATTCGGTAACCGATACTTTCGGTACCAAGAGTTTCGGTACCGACACTATTCAGTTGGTACGTGGTACAGAAAATCCCATATCGAGGGGTATCGGTATGGTACGTGGTAATCGAAAATTTACCATGGTACCGTACTGTGCCAGCCCTACACACAGGGACTTTAGGTAGAAAGAGAGAGGAAGAGGAGCTCACCGAGGTGAATTCGAGGCTCGCCGGAAACTCATCGGGGCCTTCACGCTTAGTCGGTGACGGAGTCGAGGGGCTCGTCGGAAGATGAAGGGTCAAATATGAACTTTATAGCGTTTTCGATTCGAAAGGAGAAGGAAGGAGCTCTTACCGGACGGAAATGGAGGAAAAAGGGGATCTCGGAGGGGAAATCGGCCTCGACGACAGCTCTGGCGCTGCCTGGATGTGTCTCCGGATGTCGGAGGAGAAGTGGAGCAGGCCTCTGATATGCTGCTGCTGCGAGGTACGATAGAGAGAAGAGGGAATGTGATGGCGGAGGGTGTGCCTCGGTTAGCTCCCATAACAGGCCGGGGTGTTGTGTTCGGTAGCTCGGCAGTATGAACAGGGGAGTTTGGCGACGCCGGTGGCGAACGAACGGACGTGATGGCGGTGCAGTGGTGGTGTGGGCAGGTGGCAATGGAGGAGGGAGTTGGAGGGGGAGCTCTCGTGATACGGGGTTAGCCGTGAGATGGTCCGATCTTCGACAACAAGCAAGAAACTCAAAGAAAGACTCAAGAAACCAAGAACGCAGCAAAGAATCAATCAAGATTCGACCAAGAACTTCAAGAACAAGGCTGAACTCGATGTCGACAATAAAGAAAAGACAAGACTCGATGCAAGAACTGATAAAGACTCGAAATTGATAACAAAGACACGACCGATAAGAACTGAGTCGATCTATATAGAACAAGATAAAGACTCCAGGCTTCCGTAGAAGGTAGGAACCAATACCAATGACTATATAACCCGCCTCTACAACCCTACACAACCAAGTGGACAACTTGGAGGCACAAGGAGGGGGCTTGTGGATACTAGGATCACCAAGTCTTGCGAAGTTGATGAACACAAAGCAAACCAAGCTAAATCAATACCAATATTTGCAATTGAAGAGCACAGCTCTATTCAATCGACAACCACTCATTGTGTTTCACACAATTTGAGAAGAACTAAATTCTATTCATTATGTTCCTACTGAATTACAAAGGGGGAATTGAAATATATAGGTCTTAGATAAGCTGATGGGCCGAGTTTAATGATAAAAAGATAAATCTAACATCTAATTAAAACACCTAAAAACATAAGTAAATAAGGTCTCGAGAAATAACACTTAAAACAGCCCAATTCGGCTCAATAGGATCCATTCCCGTCAAAACAGTGACAGACTTGTAAAGATGGTGATTTTCAGCAAAGCTCCATGTCGAATCTGGAAAAACCTTCAACAGCAAAGTTGTAGATCTTTTCGTCCTCGTTCCAACAAGGTATGGAACGCCTCAATCCGATTAATATTGAATCCGTACGACTCATTTTATAGAGATGTCAAAATGCTGTCAAAATTCTGAACGAGAGTCTAAAACGTCATTTCTTCTCCCAAGGTGGAGCCTTCTTCATCCTCTTGAGGATGACTTCATTCTCACGAGCTCGAATTATAGGTGTGTCCAGAGGTCTCTTGGATGGTCCCGCATCATTCTCCCTTTCTTGAAAAGGATTCGACCTCGAATCCAAGGTCGCATATGATTCCGCAAATGCATCCACACGAGCTCCTGGATCGAAGACCATATGTCCATGGAAACTCGTCTCAAGACCGAATGTTGTAGGGATTGACCACTCCTTGATGGTTATTGTCTCAGCTTCATCTACAAAATCAAGAAAAGAAACTTGATTAGTGCATAATTCAGATTCCTTATCAAAGTCATGATGTTCTAACTTAATATGCACTTTAGCTTGGTCATTAATCTCTAAGTTTCCATCCAAAGCTAGCAAGGTTTCATCCTTTTCCAAGGCTGAATTTTCAATTAAGTCAAGGCTAGCAATAGTAGAAGAATTTTCACCATCAATGATCATATTAGAAAGATTGCCATCTTTTAAGCATTTAGTATGACATAAATCTTCTCTTTGAATATCATCACAAGACATAGGCTGAACATTTAAATCAATCAAAGAATCATCATGCCCATATTCAATGCAATCATCTTTAGAGGCAAGTAAACTAATATCTTGATCATTATTATTATCAACATGCTCTACATTTTCAGCAATAAAAGAAGCATCTATGCTAGTAGAAACATGATGTGAATTAGCATTATGGAGAGAAATATGATGAGTTTCTTCCCTTTCAATTGGTGGCACTACAACTTGAAGTGGGACTCCTTGTCCGAACACCGTGTTAGAGCGAAGACGCTGAAGTTCTGGCGCCATCATTCCTTCATTTATCTTAGCCATGCTTGCATTTATCTTAGCTAAGTTCTCCATGACGGTACTGAACCAGTCATTGCCCTGGCTATGAGACATTGCAAATAAAGACAAATAAAGAACTATGTGAAAGGTTAGAAAAATATAAACAATCTCACAATTGTGTTTCGCTCACACTCCCTCTCTAATTGGTATGCCACGCTTGTTGGGGCAATCCGCTTTGGGCGAATCAACAACCAAGCAAAAGAACTTAATAATCAAAGTATGCAATCAAGAGAATGAATGAAGCAAACAACCAAGAGAACTCGACAAAGGCTGTAATAAAAGAAAAATAAAGAAAAACTAAGAAAGAATGGAAATTTACCTCTTTTTGATTGAAAACCTTAAGTTAGGATGTTGTAGTTGCAGGGTAGGGTTTCAATTTTGTGGAGGTTTGTGTTTGGGATAGGGTTGTCGACTAAGGGCTGTAGAAAATCACCAATCTTGGTCCTTGGAGCCTTCTTGCACTAGTAGAACAAACTCTATCTCTTTTTTTTTTACTTACTTTTGCCCCTAGTGAATTTTATCCTCCTAGATCCAAGTTCAATCTATTTTTTTTTTGAATTTTTCGAAACTGATTTTTTTTATAACTAATGCAAGAAAGACTCAGCAATAATGAAAAGGACTCGAAAATTGATGGAAATAGGTGAAAAGATAACAAATTCAGCCCTACGATAAATATATATAGACACCCTTTTGATAAAATAGGAAAGTGGATCTATCTTATGACTTAATAGATATTTGATAGATATAATGAATTAAATTTACCAAAAATCAGAATTTAAATAGGCTATAGATAAATGAAATAGATAAAAGATAAATAAAAGTTCCAAAGATAGAACAAAGCAACAAACTAGGGTTTGTGTGGTGGGAATGTCGACCAAGCAAAGAACCTATGGGGACAGAACTGGCTGCCGTCGGCTGTTGGTGTACACAAACGGGGTGTGCACACTTGTGGTCGACTCCACTGGTCTCGGCTAGGCTTTGTGTTTAGGCTATGCAACCACAAACAATCACAAACTCAAGATTAGTGCAATAAACAATAAAGAATGCAAGAAGTAAATAACCAAACAAAGAACTGACTCTATTTTTGTGTTTTTGTGTTTTAGGAAAAGAAAAGACTCAATCTTGATGTCGGAATCCAAAGCTCTGATGTCAATTTGATACGGGGTTAGCCGTGAGATGGTCCGATCTTCGACAACAAGCAAGAAACTCAAAGAAAGATTCAAGAAACCAAGAACGCAGCAAAGAAACAATCAAGATTCGACCAAGAACTTCAAGAACAAGGCTGAACTTGAAGTCGACAATAAAGAAAAGACGAGGCTCGATGCAAGAACTGATAAAGACTCGAAATTGATAACAAAGACACGACCGATAAGGACTGAGTCGATCTATATAGAACAAGATAAAGACCCCATGCTTCCGTAGAAGGTAGAAACCAATATCAATGACTATATAACCCGCCTCTACAACCCTACACAACCAAGCGGACAACTTGGAGGCACAAGGAGGGGGCTTGTGGATACTAGGATCACCAAGTATTGCGAAGTTGATGACCATAAAGCAAACCAAGCTAAATCAATACCAATATTTGCAATTGAAGAGCACAGCTCTATTCAATCGACAACCACTCATTGTGTTTCACACAATTTGAGAAGAACTAAATTCTATTCATTATGTTCCTACTGAATTACAAAGGGGGAATTGAAATATATAGGCCTTAGATAAGCTGATGGGCCGAGTTTAATGATAAAAAGATAAATCTACCATCTAATTAAAACACCTAAAAATATAAATAAATAAGGTCTCGAGAAATAACACTTAAAACAGCCCAATTCGGCCCAATAGGATCCATTCCCGTCAAAACAGTGACAGACTTGCAAAGATGGTGATTTTCGGCAAAGCTCCCTGTCGAATCTGGAAAAACCTTCAACAGCAAAGTTGTAGATCTCTTCGTCCTCGTTCCAACAAGGTGTGGCACGCCTCAATCCGATTAATATTGAATCCGTACGACTCATTTTACAGAGACGTCGAAATGCTGTCAAAATTCTGAACGAGAGTCTAAAACGTCATTTCTTCTCCCAAGGTGGAGCCTTCTTCTTCCTCTTAAGGATGACTTCATTCTCACGAGCTCGAATTATAGGTGTGTCCGGAGGTCTCTTGGATGATCCCGCATCATCTCGGCAAAGCTCAAGGAAGAAAGGTGTGTGGATTTTGGGGTTTCTTTTGAAAATGAAATGTGAAGGGAGGGTGTGGACTGATATAGGAATGCAGTAGTAGGGTTGTGTGTTAACAGTTAAGGAAACAAGTCAATGGAGGAGGGAGATTGAAAGAGGGGTTGTTTAGACAAAAGAGTGTAAGAAGAGCTGGAGAGGGAGTTGGTGTGATATCAGATCATAGGGAGGGTAGAGAGCTGGTGTGCACGCCAAATCAAAAGGAGAAGGAGACAAAAGTGTGGTTCCAAAATAACCGAAATAATTACTCTGAAATCCGCTCTCTCAATCTTATCCCGACTCAATTAAATAATGCTTCAAAAAAAAAGGGTATCGACACACGGAATTAATTTAGAATCTCGAGCCGGAAAAACGCAATCGTTTGTAAGAATTTCGAATTTAGGTCGGATTCCACTTTAAGAGTTTCAAATTCGATTTATTAAATTGAGGGCGAGTTTTTCTTGAAATATCCTATTTTAATTCATTTTAAATTCATTTTTAATTTCCTTTTTCCGAAAAATCGAGATTTAAAAATCCGAGCCTTTACAGACATCGGAGATGCTGATGCTGGTAAGCTCAAACTTCTACAATCCTCTAATAATGAAATGGTAAAAGATAAAGCTTTTTCAAAAAAACGGCTAAATGTCAACATTTAAACTAAATGTCAACATTTGAGCTAAATGTCAACATTTAATAAAATGTAAAGTTTACAAATAAGATCATTCTCAAAATTGATATCATATTACATGAGATGAGAAGCTCAAACTTCTACAATCCACTAATAAAAGAAACGGTAAAAGATAAAGCTTTTGCACATCAACGGCTAAATGTCAACATTTAAGCTAAATGTCAACATTTACGCTAAATGTCAACATTTACGCTAATTGTCAACATTTAAGCTAAATGTCAACATTTAATAAAAGATAAATTTTACAAATAAGATCATTCTCAAAATTGATATTATATTACATGAGATGATAAGCTCTAACTTCTACAATGCTCTAATAAAAAAAATGGTAAAAGATAAAGCTTTTGCACATCAACGACTAAATGTCAACATTTAATAAAAGATAAAGTTTACAAATAATATTATTCTCAAAATTGATATCATATTATATGAGATGAGAAGCTCAAACTTTTACAATCCTCCAATAAAAGAAATGGTAAAATATAAAACTTTTGCACATCAACGGCTAAATGTCAACATTTAAGCTAAATGTCAACATTTAAGCTAAATGTCAACATTGAAGCTAAATGTCAACATTTAATAAAAGATAATGTTTACAAATAAGATAATTCTCAAAATTGATATCATATTATATGAGATGATAATTTCAAACTTCTACAATCCTCTAATAAAAGAAATGGTAAAAGATAAATCTTTTGCACATCAACGGCTAAATGTCAAAATTTAAGCTAAATGTCAACATTTAATAAAAAATAAAGTTTACAAAAAAAATTTTATTCCCAAAATTGATATCATATTACATGAGTTGAGAATATCAAACTTCTATAATCATCTAATAAAAGAAATGGTAAAAGATAAAGCTTTTGCATATCAACGGCTAAATGTCAACATTTAAGTTAAATGTCAACATTTAATTAAAGATAAAGTTTACAAATAAGATCATTCCCAAAATTGATATCATATTACATGAGATGAGAATATCAAACTTCTATAATCATCTAATAAAAGAAATGGTAAAAGATAAAGCTTTTGCACATCAACGACTAACTAATTGTCAACATTTAATAAAAGATAAAGTTTACAAATAAGATCATTGCCAAAATTGACGTCGAGGATTTTTTTTTCGTGTCAACGCTTCTTTTTTTTGTGTTAGCATTGAAGCTGGCATTGCTGACACCGACATCCGAGATGGTAACATTGCTGACGCAGACATCGGAGATGCTGACACTGACGTTGATGTTGTTGATGCCGACATCGGAGATGCTGACGTTGACATCGGAGATGTTGACACTGATGTTGATGTTGCTGACGTTAACATCGGAGATGTTGACGCTGCTGACGCTGACATCGGCGATGTCGGCTGACGCCGACATCGATGCTGCTGATGCCGACGTTAGGGATGCTTTTTTTCGTGTCAACACTTCTTTTTTTCGTGTTAGCACTAACGCTGACATTGCTGACGTCGACATCCGAGATGCTGACGTTGTTGACGCCAACATCGGAGATGCTAACACTAACGTTGATGTTGCTGGGGTCAACATCAGAGATGCTGACGCTGACATTGGAGATGTTGGCTGACGCCGACATCGATACTGTCGACGCTAATATATCTTATTATTGAATATTTAGTAATGCATTTATATTTTAAAAGTGCACTAATATATCTTATTATTGAACATTCATTATAAAAATTTGTAAATTACTAGAATTATTATAAACTTTAGCTTATACGGGATTCGAACCCACGTATTTGCGCATAAGCACATCGCTCTACCATTGAGCTAAAAGGCTTAATTATATTATAGCATAACATTTAGATAAACATAGGGAAAATGGGATAAATATATAGCATAACTAGCAAAGCAGATCACAAATCCTTCTTATGTTCTCACATAACCATAAAAAGAAAAAAGAGGAAGTTAATTAAAAAAAAGTGAAAAATAAGAAGTTTATATTGTGCAAATATTACAATTTGTTATGCAAATATAACTTTATGATGTGCACATATAACAATATGTTATGCAAATTGTTACTGCTGACACCGGATGTCAGCAAGATTGTTATTCCCTCTTAATTTTAAAGCAAATAATGTGAAAAATCATATTCCTCCAGCAATAAGTCCAGTAAAGAGTTATGCAAGACTAAATCTCAAAAAGATGACTCATCAATGAGGTACATTACGAAAAATAACAAGGAAAATTAAAGAAAGCGCACTTTAATGCAGTGTCTCCACGATTCTTGCATAATTCTCCAACAAAGATTAAAGTACTAAATGAATTTTATACAAATATCAAATCAAGTTAATTACACATTCGAATTCAGCATGTTATATTTGCACAAGAGACCATGCCAGCACAATTAGAAATAAAAAAGAACATATGTATCTACTTGAATTGCACAAAAAGAGACCATGTCAGCACACAATTAGAAATAAAGAAGAACCTATACATTCTAACAAAAAAAAAGAACTTATACATCAACTTGAATTGCATAAAAAGAGATCATGTTAGCACACTACATCTAGATGTCAACATTTAATGAATTTATAAAGTTTCCAGAAGATGTCAGCATTTAATAAAAGATAAAGTTTACAAATAAGATCATTCTCAAAATTGATATCATATTACATGAGAGGAGAAGCTCAAACTTCTACAATCCTCTAATAAAAGAAATGGTAAAAGATAAAGCTTTTGCCCATCAACGGCTAAATGTCAACATTTAAGCTAAAAGTCAACATTTAAGCTAAATATCAACATATAATGAATTTATAAAGTTTCCAGAAGATGTCAACATTTAATAAAAATAAAGTTTACAAATAAGATCATTCTCAAAATTGATATCATATTACATGAGATGAGAAGCTCAAACTTCTACAATCCTCTAATAAAAGAAACGGTAAAAGATAAATCTTTTGTCCATCAACGGCTAAATGTCAACATTTAAGCTAAATGTCAACATTTAATGAATTTCTATAGTTTTCAGAAGATGTCAGCATTTAAAAAAAGCTAAAGTTTTCAAATAAGATCATTCTCTAATAAAAGAAATGATAAAAGATAATGTTTTTTGCCCATCAACGGCTAAATGTCAACATTTAATGAATTTCTAAAGTTTCCAAAAGATGTCAACATTGAAGATGTCAGCATTGAAGATGTCAGCATTTACAAGCTTCACAACTATAACAACTACTGCTAAATGTTTGCAACAATGAATAAGAAACAAAATAGTCATTCTAGTGTATATGTGCAAAATAATGCAAGTTCTAGCAGTAACAACAATGGCTTCTTTTACATCTTTTCAATTAAAAACCAAATTCAAATCTAAATATGCAGACTTCAGATTCGAGCAAAGGCCTATATTCAGATCCCTAAATTCAGATTCGAGCAAATTGCAAGTCCATCGACTTCATATTCGAGCAAATCCAGATTCGAACAAAAAAAAATCAGATCCCTAAATTCAGATTGGAACAAATTGAGAATCCGACACCGGATGCTTGGAACAAAATTAGATTTTAAATTGGAAGAATAGCAAAAAAATACCCAAAATCCAAAGGCGATTTGCAAATATGCCCTCTTTGTTAGATTTCACAGTGAAATCACACTGTAATGGAAGATAATCGCACAATTTTGATTTTATTGATTACAATATTGCAGGAAACAAAGTTGTAGACTTATTGTTCGATTTCACAGATCTGTCATTGTGTAATTTCACACAGCATCAGAAACTTGCTTCTTCACCTGTTTCAATCGGGATTAGCTTGATACACCGCATTTCAATTCTGCAATTGCTGCTCCCATTAGAAACCTGCTTCTGCAATTGCTGCTCCGACGAGCTTTTCACTACTCTTTGTCCTCTGTATCCTGTCGATGATGGTTGCGATGGCCTGAAGGATTCAGTTCCTCGCCAGAGCCGGCGCCAAGCTCGCCGGAGTAGTTGTGGCAGAGAAGGTGGGAGGCGCCGGAGAAGGTGGAGATGTTGATCGGGAGAGGATCTCGAAGCGTCTGCCTTCCCCGGATGTGTTTAGTCTTCTCAACAACGATGGAGGGCGATGGAGATCGATAGAGATCGATGGAGATGATGGAGGGCGACGATGGAGGGCAATGGAGATCGATAGAGATCGATGGAGATGATGGAGGACGATCGAGATCTGGGAATCAGAGATTAGGTGAGAGAGCGAGAGGATATATGAGATTAGGGGAGTGCTGACAAGTGACAAGAGTGTATTATTAGGTTAAAAAGGGATGGACACTTTGCCAATTTTTACAAAAACTAGGACACTCCTCTAAATTATTAAATTTTTGTAATAAAATATCATATTTATATACTATTATTTATGGTTTTCTTTCAATATATTTTTGAAAATTTTATTTATTATATATACCGAGAAAAAAAATTCCAACGAAAAATTCCGCCCCCGCCCCCCCTCTAACAATTCCTGCGGCCGCCACTGCTCATACACACTACTAGGTGTACACGGGTTTTAGGTTTGTATATATGAAAGAGGTGAGCTACCTATAGTTGTAAGCAATGTTCTAAAAAACGCTCGACGGATACTTGGTGGTGAGGTATCGCCAAGCGCCAAGACGGTTTGGCGGATTCTTGGCGGTCAAAACGTTTTCTTAATATTTTCTTATTTTTACCCCCTATATTAGGATTAGAATACATATGATATAATAAATATTCATTTATAAAGTGTTTACCATCACTATATTAACAAAACATCAAAAAAATAAACAATTACCCAAAGCAAATTACAAATTCACAATTACTAATCAATTGACACTTAAAGTGATCACATATTCACATTCACAAACAGAGCTTACTGAATTACTGAACTTACTGATCAATATTGAAATAAAAATATACACACGTTCAAAATTGAAGACTTTACTGATCAATATATTGAAATCAAAATCAAAATTCACAAGTTCAAAAATTCACAAGTTCAGCAGCTCTATTGTTCATTAAAAAATCAGAATCGAGAGGGTTGTTCGCCCGTTCATTCAAAATCAGCCTATTTGTTGATTTCGTTCAAAATCACAAGTTCAGATTTCAGCCTGTTCAATTGCAATTGGAAGTCTGCAATTCAGTAGTTGCAAACTTGCGACTTTGCGAGAGCGGGCGGATACTGGAAAGAGAGGATGCGATCGAGAGAGACTGAGAGAGACATATCGTCAAGGCGTGAAGCCAGTCGAGCACCACCACCAGAGAAGAGAAGTCGAGCACGGGCAGTGGCGGATCTATGGGGGGCTCGGGGTGGCTGAAGCCCCCCGCTGGCCAAAATAAGGGTATATGTATATTTTTATATATTTGTTATTTTAGTAATAGAGTTTTTTAATCCTCGACAGCAACAACGTGACAGAGCAGCGACGACGCGAGCGAGCGTGAGAAGCTCTCCGAGCCGCCGGCCGCCGCCACCTCTCCCTCCGGCCGACTCGCTAGCGCCGCTGTCATCTCCATCTCTACCTCCGGCGCCGCTGTCATCTATATCGAAACAATCCTTCAATCTAAACTTCAAAAGGTATGTTATTTTTCTTCCTCTTCCTTTTAATTTGATTGTTTTTAAGTTGAATTGATTGAGTGTAAATCAATTTTGATTAGAATTTGTGGGGTTGAGATTTGAGAAATGAGAATCAATTTGGGGATTTTCCATTAGGGTTTGTGATTTGTGAGAAATAATTTTGTGGCTTTGTGTTATTTTTCTTCCTCTTCCTTTTAATTTGATCGTTTTTAAGTTGAATTGATTGAGTGTGAATCAATTTTGATTAGAATTTGTGGAGTTGAGATTTGAGAAATGAGAATTAATTTGAGGATTTTCGTTTAGGGTTTGTGATTTGTAAGAAACAAATTTGTGGCTTTGTGATTTAAAAATCGAAATTGTGGTTGTGGTGAGAAATAGATTTGTGGCTTTGTGTTATTTTTCTTTCTCTTCCTTTTAATTTGATTGTTTTTAAGTTGAATTGATTGAGTGTGAATCAATTTTGATTAGAATTTGTGGAGTTGAGATTTGAGAAATGAGAATCAATTTGGGGATTTTCGATTAGAGTTTGTGATTTGTGAGAAATAAATTTGTCATTTTCGATTGGGGATTACAATTGGTGATGTAGGTTCCTGAATTCGCAAAACAGTATAGTGACGTTTTTAGTGTCATTCAACATATAAGCCGGACTGAAGGTGTCAATGGTGTATATAGGTACAATCTTAAACTCGAACATTTCAAACCGTCATTTCTAGTAAAAAAAATTTCAGCTCCCTTAAAAAAATTTCTGGATCCGCCACTGCGAGCAGAGCCGTAGAGGCGAGAGATTCAGAGACGTCAAACACCGAAGAAGCCGAAGGGACGATCGTCAAAACGAATTGAGCCGCAAGAATGAAATTGTCAAAGAAAAAGATTGATTTCTTTTTTAATCCGTCTTGACCGCCAAGGCCGTCCCGTCCTGCCAAGGCCCGTCTCGCGCCCGCCAAGCCCGCCAAGCTACACTGTCACGGCCGCCATGGCCTGCTTCCGCCGAGAGCACTCCGCCAAGGCCTATTTCGTAGTGGGAGGGCACCGCCAACCGTCTTGGCGCCGTCTTGGCGGCCACCAAGGTCGAATTTCCTCTTACAGTCTGTAAGAGGGGTGAGTTTGAACCATTTCGGAAGGCTCTACCGAAAAAAACTATTGGGTAGTATCCAAAGGTTTTCGGTTTGAACCCAGAATTCTACGATTCCTCAGATTCCTCCTAGTCCCGATTCTACGATTCCTCAGATGTTCCTAAATCGATCATCTTCGACACCGCCCACGATCCGCTCATAGACTATCTAGACACCTTCCTTAGCACACCAATCCGTCTCACAACACCTCCCCTCAGGAATCCCCCGATCAACTCCTAGCTCGCCCATCCGCTTCTACAATTATCCTAACTACCTCTACCCACACCCAATCTCAAGATCACCCTAATGAAACTAGTCTAGACCTCATCCAACCACTCTCCTATACTACCCACACACTACCCGCCTAGACTACCACTTCTCACTAGGACATTTCCCTCGAAGTCTCGCTATACTACCCCACCATCATCCTCTCATTTTTAACCAATCACTTTTTTTATCTTTCCTTTTTATTTCCTTTTTGCAATTAATTTTATTTTTGAAATAACTAATCTATATCTATATCTATATAAACTCTTAAAACAGAAGAGTTTTTGCCTACGTGGCACACCCACCTTAATCCTCTTTTTTTAACCAATCCTTTTTTTATCTTTCCTTTTTATTTCCTTTTTGCAAGTAATTTTTATTTTTGAAATAACTAATGGGTTTAATTCAAAATAATAAATTAATATATAACTTATATCTATTTGTAAATCTTCATATACTATCACCATAGAATTTTAATGGATTTATTTCCTTTTTGCAATTAATTTTTATTTTTGAAATAACTAATCTATATCTATATAAACTCTTAATTTAGAAGAGTTTATGTTGAGGTGTCGACTAGAGAGATTTTAGGGGTTTTGACCAATTATAATTTTCTTTTTTCTCTTTAATCATCTTTTTTTTAATTCTCTTTTTTTTCTTTATTTTTCTTTTAATTCTCTTTTTTTTCTTTCATCCTACTAACTATCTATATCTATATAAACTCTTAATTTATAAGAGTTTATGCTGATGTGTTAACATTATAGAGATTTTAGGGGTTTTGACCAATTATAATTTTCTTTTTTCTCTTTAATCATCCTTTTTTTAATTCTCCTTTTTTCTTCTTTTTCTTTTAATTCTCTTTTTTTTCTTTCATCCTACTAACTATTGGGTTTAATTCAAAACATTGAATTCAATCTAATATACTTATTGAGCTTAACTCAAATTCATTTACTAACTATCTATATCTATATACTATATTAATTTATGTCACATGTCCTCTCCATGTTCAAAGTTATTTGTGGAAATATTATTTACATTATATCATTTTATTATGGTAACTATATTTTCTAATATTATTTTTGTGAAAAATATTCTAATATTAATTACCGAATATTATTTGATGTTACATTTTTTAATCTATGGGATTAATTCAAAATTTTTATCTTTCACTATTTATTATTTATTTTTCTCTTTATCTCTTTAACCCAAGTGTATTTTTTCTATTATTTTTAACACATTTACTAATCAATGGGTTTAATTAAAACTATTGAATTAAATCTAATGTCTATGATTTATCTATATCTAAATATTATTCATAAAAAAAATCGCGCCATTTTTTTTGTTTTTTTATAAGGTAAAATTTCGGCTGGTAAAAAAAAGTGGCACGATTTTTTTATATATAAAAAAATCGATTGGTAAAAAAAACTCGTGCCATGGCGCGGAGATCGTATTAGTTTAACATTTAATTTCAAATTTTAAAATTTTAGAATCTGTGGATTTTAGTAGATATTTATTTGAAATTTTAGAATTTTGGTTTTTAGTAGATATTTTAGATGGTGAAGGAAATAATTTGTATTGTAACATAATATACTTAACCATGAAAGAAATAGGGGTAATATCATATAAGATGTAAAACTTTAATAAATTATTTTATTTTTGAAAAAAATCCCCTGAATTTTGGAAAATGAATGTGAAAACTATTTTGAGCGAAAAAGGGCATTTTTATAATTTTTTACAATGGTGGTTCAGGGCGATTCCTCCCCTACTGTCACAGCTGGTTTGGCTCAGTTGTATACCTATCGTGGAATCTATTCATCTATTTTTAATTTTTTTACAATGGTGGTATCTATGAAAATATACCATAAAATTTGTTAATATTAGAATACTCACCCGCCTATAATTTTAAAACATAATTATTGGACAAAGTCAAACTTATGGACGCGAGACAAAAAATTTCGAAACTCTGGGGTTACCAGGTGAAATATCTGAAACCTTTATTTACCACGTGAATTACGCAAAACCTCAGGATTACCAGACGAAATTTTCGTATAAATTATAGGAAAAAATTTCAGAAACATATAGATTTAATCTAATCAATTTAAATTTATAAATTAATTCTTATAAAAATCCGGGTCTTTACCACCTATCTTCTCAATTGTCAAAATATGCAATATTTGGGAAGTAATTATCCAAGAATTGTACTTCCCATATTCATTCAAACAAGCTAAAGGATATACCTTGGCATGTTTTGGTTCAAAATTTCAAATTCCACTAGGAGCAATTTGTGTTATAGTGAGTACTCATATCTTGGTTTACCTTGGTATGTGTGAGCCTATCTTGCGGCTTGCCGCTTGGCTTACCCGGCTCGAGTGCTTTGCAGGCTAGTTCTCAGCCCGTGGAGGATTAGTCGATAACCTCGGAACCTCCACGTCATCAAAAAAAAAAAAAAAAAAGCTCAAGAGTATACGATAAGGATTCTTGGAGTTGAAAATAAATTAAAAAATTGCTAAACTAATTTAAATCTAAAGCACTTATTTATAATTGAGTGGTTAAGATTTAACCAACTTTACTTGAAGTTATTTTGGCACCTCCCTCGGATGTAAAGTGAAGGGTATATATACGATTTAAAGAAACATTTTTTCTAATTAACCTATTCCTTTGGGAAATAAGTTAAAAAAAAATTAATTGAGAAATGTTATAATATTATTATATTGGGATGGATAAACTCTAGGAAACCCTAGTTCCCGTGTAAACTCCTATATAAAGGGTCCCTTGGAACCCCAATAACACATCAGTTCATACTCTTCTCATCCTCTCTACTCTATCTATTATCAAACGTTATCAGCACGAGTTTGCTCTTGGGTTTCAAGATCGTAGCACGAGTTTGCTCTTAGGTTTCAAGATCGTATTCACGCTTTTATCAATTTGAAAGATAAGTTTCAGTCGATTTCTTCTTTATCATATACTTGCTTATCAATTGCTTAGTTTCTTTCATATATCTTGAATCTATGATGCGATTATGTTGAGCGTTAATCTTCTATTGTTATTGCTATGATCTGCAATGCCGAAAAACTGAATAGGGCTCACGAGCGCCGTCACTGTAGTCAATGACAGATTGACAAAACCACCACACACCTCATCTCCGGTGGCACCTCGGCTCGCCGATATGAGCGCCGCTGTTCTACAAACGCCTCTTGGCTCTCTCTCCAATCTCCATGAGCGAACCCTTGTTTTTGCAACTGCCTAGGCTACCGCCTCTCCGCGCCTTATAACGATGCCGATGGCCTAATTCCGACGGCTCATGAGACCCACGATCTCATTCTCAGCATCGGCACCAGGAGTTTTGATGTCTGCCGCCAGGATCCGCATCCCCAGCCCGCAGCCTATGTTCGATGTCTCGGTTTAACCAAGGCCACGCCGAAATCCTTTTTTTGAACCACCATAGCCTCAGTAGGCCCTTTTCTTGTTCTCGTTGGGATCGAAGAGGGTCGATTGCTAGTTGTCAAGCCATACACCACCTTCATCGCCTCCTGTCCGAAGTGACAGAGGATGTCGTCCGGAGTCGCAAATCCGGTAGCTTGGTGTCCGGTTGGATTCGTGACGCAAGGGAGAGCAACCGACGTTGCCGCGGCGGCGCCTCTGCAAATCCAAAACGGGGAAGAAAGGTTTGCGATGCTTACTTCTTATTAATTACGAAACCGGCCTTAAACTTCTTACAAATCGCAAATTGGCCCATATATTTTATATAATTATAGAAAGCGACCTAAAACTTAAGGGCTGCATATTTTTGCCCTTATGAAGTATTCACACATCCCCGAAGATGATGTGTAACCCTCGAAGTGGTTAATCAATCGATTTTGTAGTATCCCCTGAAGCGGATAAAGTAATCTCAATCCCTGAAGTGATTGAATCAATTGAAGTTGTAGTATCCCCTGAAGTGATTGAATCAATTGAAGTTGTAGTATCCCCTGAAGTGGAATCTCAATCCCGGTAGTGATTGATAAAGTAATCTCAGTCCCTGAAGTGATTGAATCAATCAAAATTGTAATATCTCCTGAAGCGGATAAGGTAATCTCAATCGCTGAAGTGATTGAATCAATCAAAATTGTATCCCCTGAAGCGGATAAGGTAATCTCAATCCCTGAAGCGATTGTATCAATCGGTCGTATCCCCTGAAGTGGATATTATTTTATTATATCCCTGAAGTGATAAACGATCGAATTTCATCCTTGTAGTGATGAATTATTTATTTATTTTATTTATCTTATTTTTATGTTTTTTTAATTATTTTTTCATCTCCCGAAGTAGATGAATTATCTCCTGAAGTAGATAAAATTGTTAAATTCATATATCATCTCAAGAAGTGGATGAACGAAATCATCTCCCGAAGTAGATGAATGATAAATTGATCTAATCCCCGAAGCGATGAAACGATAAATCTCATCCCCGCAGAGATGATCAAGCCGATAAATTTCCTCCCTGTAGTGATGAAATTATATTTATTATTTATGTTTATTTATTTTATATGTATGTTATTTAATTTAATTTATTTAAATTATATTTGTTTAATCATCATCTCCCGAAGTAGATGAACGGAACATCTCCTGAAGTAGATTTGAACGATTGAAAATCATCCCCGTAGTGATGATTTTTTTTAGTTTTTGTATTTTTTTTTGTCTCCAGAAGTAGACAAACATTATCTCCCGAAGTAGATATAAATTGTTAAATTTACATATTATCCCAAGATTGGTAGTTTATCTCCTGAAGTAGATAAAGTAAACACAATTTATGTATCACATTTCTTGAAGAAAGATGAAATTATTATTTATCTCCTGAAGAAGATAAAATATTTTAGCTTATATATAATGATAAAATTTATCTCCCGTAGTAGATAAAATTTTAAAATTGATAATCGTCCCTGGACCGATGATTTTTATAGCTAAGCAAGAAAATTATGATTTCTCCACCAGTCTCCAGAAGTAGACGAACATGTATTTGCAGATGTTCATTTTCTTGTCACCAGAAGTTGACAATATGCCAATTTGATTTTATTTATTTGTGTTTTTATAGTTTTATTAATTATATCAACTATTTATTTATTTATTTATCATTATCTCTTGAAATATATAAAGGCATCCCCTGAAGTGGATGGACACATAATCATAAATCGTTCCTGTAGTAACGACAATTATTTCCTGAAGAGTTGTATAAGAAAAGGAAATTCATAAAATGTCTCTCTCTCATCAATACAAATTTGTCCCTGAAGTGACAATATTCATTTACTGAAGTAAATGAATGATAAGAGATATATTGTATATCCTCATAAAGATTATTTAAAATCATACCCAGAAGTGTATGAGTTTTATTTTAATGTTGCACAAATACCCAGAAGTGTAGAAATTAAAGTGAATGTATACAAGTTGTCTTCTCCCTGAGGTGAGTAATAATCGATCATGCCATTTCTTGAAGAATATGGACAATGTTTATATGACAACTGACTATATTTTTGAATTGCAACTTATCATCTTTTGGAGTATATGATCGAAATATACATAATAGAGACTAATTGTCACTCGAAGTCGACAAATGAATCATTTTATGAATAAAATCATTTCTTGAAGAAAATGATAAATTGACAAGTTTTTCTCATGGCTCCACCTGAAGTGGACAAATACAATTTTATTTTATTTATATATTTGTTATTTTATTCATTGCTTTATATTGAATAAAATTATTATGATTTTACTTATTGTAATTCAAAGCTCAAAGTGTTTCCCGAAGAAACTACTTATCATGAGTGTCTAATGCGGAATTTTGTTTGGCAAATGAACATTTGGGAGAAAGGTTTACCACAATCCCGTAGATTGTGAAGTTTTTCAACACTAACCTAAGAGCCTGAAGACTCTACTGGTAGATTTTTTTATTAACTCCTGAAGAGTAAAGAATATTTTATGAACTCTAAAAGAGTAAAGGAAACAAACTCCAGAAGAGTATATGTTCCTAATTTTATCATTTGTACTCCTGAAGAAGTACATGGAATGTGGGTTTTATCATATTCAGAACTATTTTTGTTTGGTTGATACAACCAATAAAAGTAACCACATAATACGACCCAGGTAAAAATGCCACTTCTTGACTATCCTCTAAGCATTGTCTGAAGCATGCCTCTCCGGTAGAGGGTGTGAAAGAGGTTATGGTTAAGCGCTTGACCAAAGTTATTGTTGTGGCTTATAGCTAGGTCTGTTATACGGTTAATTCTAAATGTCTTGGAGAACATTATAAATGACTCATACCTGAAGTATGACAAGTTCAATGGTTGAATATTATGGCTTTATAAGTGTCAAACAACTTTGAAAACCCGAAGTTTTCTCAAACAATCTTGAATGGAAAACCAAGATGAATACCATATAGCCCCAGAAGAGCATTGATCTTGTTACCCGAAGTAACAATGACACATATGTATGAATTGACATGGTATTGAACACCAATATCTCATATGACTATCCAGAAGCAAGTCTTACAGAGTGAGAATGTATATATATTGTTTATTTGACACCCATTTATCCCATTGAAACTTATCACTAACCAGAAGTTAGTTAATGATAAAATGTTTTTCTTTGTGGCATTCGGTCATTCATGTGAAACGATGATGGGCGGGATCATTGACATTCACATACACACCCACTAAAAGGGACAAGAAGACCCTAGGACCCGAAGATCCTCTATAAGGGTGACCGAACATATATGGTCTATCATCTTGGCAAATCAACAACATGACCATCTAAATTCAAAGTAAATGCAAAGTCTCTAATGTCTCTTGAGTGGATTCAATGAGACAACTACGGAACATTATCACATAGACCAGTGTAATTCCAATACCATAGATGTCTCAATACTTTGGTCATATGAAACATAAGGTAGAGAATGTTATAAAAAAAAAACATTGTTGAGCATAAGGTAGCTCACGACCACCCAGAAGAGTCGTTGGTCAAATGGGCCCATGCATGTTTGCATTTCGAATTTGACACAATAACATCTCCCTAATTATCTCCAGAAGAGAGCATGTCATTCAAAGGTTTTGAATAAACAGCATATGTTCCGAGATGTACCTCCTCCAAATGAACTACAATGAGACCACAAAGAAGTTGGATGATACATGGGATTTGAGTCCCTATTGATATCAAATACCTAGAGCTTTATAATGGTGATCAAATGCTCGGTATTTAGGGGGAGAGGAAATGAGACAAATTAAGAAAGAGACTGCATGGAAGCAACTTCTCTATCATTTCATATCCGCAGATAAATACAAGTGAACCAGAAGTTCAATAAATGAAATGATTATAAGGTTTAGCAAATATGCAATTGAAAGCATTTACTAAAGGCCAAGAAAGTGACAAAGTCACATATACTAGCTCATTTGGAAGTTCCAAAAGTAACTCCAACTCAATGAATATCAAAGTGGTTCTCAAGTACACGAGAAGTATTGGAGATCACTAGGCTCTTGGTATACGATTCCCCATAAGTGGAAAGAGCCTATGAGAATATGATGATCATCAAATAAACAGATGGATGTCGACATCGAAATGATAGTAAAGAGCTAGAAAAAGGAAATTCATGCAAGAATGGGTTCTTTAAGCATGATGGCATTGGACCTGTAGTTCCAACACCGGAAAGTGTAACATCATTTGGTTTTAAGTGGGTGTTCATACAAAATGAAATATAAAGCCAAGTTGATTGCACAAATATCTATAAAAGGTTATATGGAGAATGTATTCACCGGCAGTGAATATAATTCTGGATCTAAATGTAAATGACGGACGTGTTACTTGCATACGCATATAAATGAAAGGATCGATTGAAAATGCCTGAAGCATTAATATCAAAGTCTCGTCACATGCAATTGATTAAAGATCCTTATAAGAGTACCAGAAGTACCTATAATTGTGAAAATGGTGATATTGCATTAGGTCCTGAAGTACCATACAATGTTGTACTCTTTTCCTTGATCTTGGTTTTTATCCCATTGGGTTTTTCCAAGTTAAGGTTTTTAACGAGGCAACTTATGCACCATTTAATACAACAGATCCCCTTGATCAACAATGAAAAGCACACTAGGTCCTGAAGTACCTTATGCTTGTGCACTCAAAGCAGCTCAACACCAATACATGAAAGTCAAGCGCATCAAGTCAATCATGAAGAAATTCCAAGTCAAAGAAAATCTTGAGATTCGACCATAAGCTCATGAAGACAGCGTCATCAAGAAGAATGAGAAGACTTCGAGAAGGATGTTGACTTCAGGGGGAGTATACACGCACTGCACTCTTTTTTCCTTCGATCAGGTTTTGTCCCACTGGGTTTTCCTGACAAGGTTTTTAACGAGGCAGTATCACCAAAGCGTATCGTATGTCATTTGTATTTTTCCTTGTTCCTAGTTTTGGTCCCATTGGGTTTTCTAGGCGAGGTTTTTAATATGACAGTTTTGTAATATTTAGGGATGTTTATCCAAGGGGGAGTGTTATAATATTATTATATTGGGATGGATAAACTCTAGGAAACCCTAGTTCCCGTGTAAACTCCTATATAAAGGGTCCCTTGGAACCCCAATAACACATCAGTTCATACTCTTCTCATCCTCTCTACTCTATCTATTATCACAAGAAAGATTTTTTACCAATAAAATATCAATCCTAGAAAAGCAAAATTTAAGATCAGTTTGGTAATGCAATATAAGTTCCATACACTGCTCAAATGTTTTTAATTACGGATTTCCTAACATGTCTATTATATGTTATAAGATCTGTATTTAGCAATAAATCAATTCTCCTAACATGCACTTCGATCTGATTCACAAATCCATTTCTTATTAAACAAAAACTATTTTCAATCCATTACTTAATAATTATATCGATCTATTATTTATGATCTTCTATATATATATATGGGAGATATCTAATGAGAAGTGACATTTGGGTGAGAAGATGAGAAGTAAGCCTTATACCATTTAGATTAAAATAATTTTTTTTATATGGATATAGGGGACATATCTAATGAGAAATATATCAATGTTTTTTTAAAAAAATTATTTTTTACGCTATTTATCTAGATGGTGATTTAAGGTTCATTTTAGGGTTTTTATGCTCATTTAAATTAGTTTTTTCATTCATCATCTAAAAAAAAGCATAAAAAATAATTTTAAAAAAACATTGATATATTTATCATTAGATATGTCCTCTATATCCATATAAAAAAAATTATTTTAATCTAAAGGGTATAAGGCTTACTTCTCATCTTCTCACCCAAATGTCACTTCTCATTAGATATCTCCCCTATATATATATATATATATATATATATATATATATATATATATATATATATATATTATTATATATATTTTTTATCATATATAATTATTACTAATAACGATTTTTCTATCCTATACTCTTGGGGTATAGGATAAAACCCTAAATTTGGAATTTTTTTTTAAAATTTCAATTAATTTAGTTATTTTTTAATTAGATTTTTAGGACCGCTTGCCTTTTTTGTAGGGAATCTTTATCAATTTAGAGTCTTATCTTATGCCCTGCATATAGACCTGTCAAACGGGTCATTCGGGTCGGGTCACTTTGGGTCTCGGGTAAAACGGGTTTCGGGTATTTCCGGGTTCACTCGAACCCGGGTTTGACCAGGTTTTGGGTCATTTCGGGTCGATTTCGGGTTTGTCAATTTTTTCTTTTTTTAAATTAAAAAAATCATGATTTGATAATTTTGCGATAAATTTTAATTATATATAAAATAAATTAATTATAAATCAACCGGGTCAATCGGGTCACCGGGTCGAAACCCAGATTACCCGGAAAATTTCTGATTTTTCGGGTTCGGGTCGGAAAAAAAAATCGGGTAAAATTTCCGGGTTCGGGTCGAAAATTTTACGGGCGTTCAGGTCGGATCACCGGGTCGGATTGTATTTTGACAGATCTACCTGCATAAGATAGGACCCCTCTTACAGATTGGTGACAATAATATATTGTTGTGAATTTTATAAGGATCGCTTGCCTTCTTTATAAGTTATCAATAAATGCAGGGCATATATTGACATAAGGGTAAATAGCTGTAAGAGGGGTGAATTTGATTGCTATTGATAATCCTTATAAATGATCGAATTAAATGTTTAGTTTCTTGTCTTAATAATAAAAAAAATTAATCTATTTACCCTTATGTCAATATATATTGTGTGACAATAGATTGGTGACAATAATATATCAGTCATAATACTCTTTCCGTTTCAAAATAAATGTCGTAGGACTTTTTTCACGTTTTTTAAGGAGGTAAAAACTCTATAAAATATTAATTTTTTATTAAAAATTTTTTCCATAAATTGATATTTATTAGTAAAAAGTATCAATTTATTAAAAAAAGTGATTAAAAAAATAATATTTTATAGAGTTTTACCTCGTTAAAAAACGTAGGGGTGTGCACCGGTTGAAACCGAACCAGAACCGGCACAAAACCGGAAAAACCGGAACTGGAATATTCTAAATATTCAAACCGATAACCGGACCGGTAACATTCCGGTTCGGTTTAAAACCAACCCGGAATATAGAGAGTCAATCCGGATCCGGAACCGGAACAACCGGAAGTATATACGATTATTTTTTTTCCATAAAATTTCTTTGATAATATTATATTTTTTTCACTTACACCGTAACAATTATGCGGAATTTTTTTTTTAATCCCGTACCGATTCCGTCCCGCAAAAATTATGCGGGACGGGATGCGAGACGAAGAATCCTCGTCCCGCAAATCCCGTCCAGTCCCGTATATATATAATATTTTTATTTATATAAAGAAAATAAAATTAAAAAAACATTAATTATATGGCTATATGCTACTGTAAGTCTGTAATTATATCCTATTACATTACTTGCTACACTAATTTTAGTGTAATTATATATATATATATATATATATATATATATATATATATATATATATATATATATATATATATATATATATATATATATATATATATATATATATATATATATGAGAATAACGAATGATTAAACAAATAAATCTTGATCGGTGTTGTAGCTTGTATGTACAAAAATTAAATTTTCGGTTTTATCCGGTTTAAACCGGTAAACCGCCGGTTATTACCGGAACCGAACCGGAACTGTAATTCACAAAAGTTATCAACCGAAAACCGACCCGGAATATCCGGTTCGGTTATATGACCGGTTCTACCGGTTCGATTCCGGTTGATTTTCCGGTCTAAATCGAAATCTGCACAGGCCTAAAAAAACGTGTAAATCAAACGAATTTTATTTTGAAATATAGGTAGTGTTCGAAATAGTTTTGAACTAAAGGTCAAATATGATTTATAAAAAAAATAAAAAATTTTGATCGGTTGAGAATCGAAAACGGTTCGACTCTACCGCATTTAAATTTTAGGGTATCCTAAAATTTAGGAATTTATAAAGTCAACAACAGAAGTTCAAAAACTGACCCACAAATTACTCACTTTTTCAACATGCCAAAGCGGCGGCGCAGGCAGTCGGATCCGTCGGCTGCCGCTGCCCCACCGGCCCGGAAAGTCAAGGCCAAGGCGGCAGCAGCGGCGTCCAAGCCTCCGATCAACACCGACAATCTTGATTCCGCTTTCCGAATTCCAATTAAAGATGATCTGGACTCCGCATCGCAACTCCTCCTAGCGGAGGAGATGCGGAGGATGAGAGAAGACTTCGAACTCCAAATGCACGACCGTAAGGTCGCTTCGGAGATCTCCGCGATCCCCGAGCACGAGTGGAATGCGACGGCAGGTGACTATCAGAGGCCGTACACTAAGGTGGAGGAGGGCTCGACATCCGCCGCCGCGACCGGAGGAGGTGAATTAGGGTTCATGTTGTATTCCAAGGGATTGTTGGTTGAGGATAAGAGGAAGGGGAAATTGGGGGCCATTGGTGTCGCGATCTTGGATTCGACGAACGTGGCGGTGTTCGAGGTGTCGAAGGCCTTGGATTTACCGCAGGCAGAGATGGAAGAGGTCATGGCTGAGCTCCAAGCGTTCGTCGATGGTCTCGAGTTTGCTTTAAACTTGGATTTGAAGAGAGTTTCTTATTTCTCCGATGACTTCAATGTTGACCAATTTGTGAGTTTTCCTTCTAATTTTTCAAATAATTTATCGATTTTTCTAAGCATCCATTTGCAGTACATAACCTATCCATTTCAATTTATAATCTTTTCACTTTCTAATATATTGACCACTTTTATAATGAATCATGATAATCATCCTTAAATATAATAACTTCAATAATACGGAGTATAACAAACATTGGTTAGATTTATTTGTTTTCTAAAATTTGTTACTAACATATTCTTGAATTTAATCCATATGATCAATTAATAGATTAGAGTATATATTGAAATATGAATAAAAAAAAAACTTTTTATTGAAAATAAAGTCCTTGAACCGTTGTGTATGCTTCAAGACGATGACACAAAAACTTAAAGAGACTGAGAATAAGGTGCAATTGCTACATTTTATTCTGATAAGAGTTTAGAGCATCTCTACCACATTTTTCATTTCGGAGATTTTAGAGAATTTATGGGGTTTTTTAGTCCAACATCATTCTCCTTCTCCAATGCTGTTGCAGCTCAATGAAAATCGAAAACCGAAGGAGGCCAAAGTTGCGGAGTTGGTACATCGAGCGATATTTCTAAAGAAAAGATTTCAGATTTGCGAGTTATCCGATGCGATCATCCATGGTGCAAAAATCGCATTAGATCTTGCAAGGTCTTCAATTGCGAAACAAGCCGGGAAATCCATACAAGAAGTCTTCCCAACAAAGGAAAACTGCATCATTTGCTTAGAGGACGTCGATTCTCCGAAGATCATCGAAATCAGTCCCTGCCAACACCGTTTCTGCGCCTCTTGCACGCGAAAGCACGTCGAGCTCAAGGTGAACGGCAGGGAGCTCCCTCTGTGCCCTCACCCCAACTGTGGGAAAAGGCTCGATACCGATACGTGCAAACAACTCCTCCCCGCGGAAATGCACGATGTAATCGACCAGATCGTGTTGGAATCCTCCATTCCTGCCCGAGAGAAGGTGTACTGTCCGGACCCAAAGTGCTCGTACCTCATGTCGAAATCTCAGGTGTCAGCGTTTCCGATGCTTTGTCTTGCGAATGCTGCGGGTAAGGAGGTGGTGCTAAAGAGCTCTTGGTGTGTCAAGTGTCATAAACAGTTCTGCCTAGAGTGCAGGGTGCTGTGGAACCGACACTCCGACATGACGTGCGATGCCTACAAGAACCGGAAGCCGAATCGAAGCTCGGCTGATGATATGTTGAAGGAGCTAGCTGGGAGAAAGAAGTGGAGACAGTGTCCAATGTGCTCTCATATGGTTGAGCTTGCTCTTGGTTGCAACCACATCTACTGCAGGTATACCACAAATCTTATCCTTGTTCAATTTCATTTCAGTTTGATTTGATTCTGGCATTGGCAGATGTGGACACGAGTTCTGCTACGTCTGTGGATGTAAATGGATGAACAAGAGGCCTACCTGTTCTTGCCCCTTGTGGGCCGAAGAAAACATCATTCTCCATGGCGGTGTTAACGCCCAGTGATCATCGATCTCTATGGATCGGAGACGGTATCGATTAAGTCAGCTACTGTAGTTTCTTCATCTTCATCGTGGATTATATATAGCTGCTCGTGTTCAGTTCATTGTTGTGGAAATGGAAGCTTCAGTTCGTCGTATGATTGTACTACTATTTTAGACCTTGGGCTCCATTTGGCATCACATTAGCTAGTTATTTTTGGAGAGCGTTTTTTTTTTATATATATTATATAGTTTTAAATTAGAAAAAATTTGTAAAACAGCCACTTTATTTGGACGTATTTGCAAAATAGCCACGGGTTTGGACAATTTAGCAAAATAGCCGCTATTTATACCTATTCTCGCTTGTACGGACATTATTTTCTGTTTTTCCAAATCCGAACTCTCTCTCTGCTACCAAACTCTCTCTTTGCGCTCTCCAACTGACCGCCTTCGCCGGCGCCTACGCCGCCTCGATCTGACCGCCTTCGCCGATATTCATCGACTCACCGCGTTCGCCCTGTCTATCCGCCTTCGCGCACCTTCCTCCTCTGGTAAGTGGCTCTCGATCTCAAGCTCTAATCTCACCGACTCTCTCCTCCGGCCACCGCTCTAATCTCTCATCTCTCAATTGCAGATGCTGGAGTAACTGTCGATAGATCTGGAATAGACCTATCTCGTTGAGCCGCAGCTCTCGCCGAGTCTCTCCTCCTTCGCTCTGTCTCGCTGCTCGTCTCGCCTAGGTTTACACTGAACTTCACCTTCTTCGATCCCTTCCAGTACTTGTTTCTTCGATCTGTTTCCTTCCAGATTTCTTTGTTGATGTGTGGAGTTCTTGTATTGATAGTCATAGATGATATGCTGTCGCTATTTGCTAGTTCAATAAGCTTGATGCTTCGATTCTTCCTTCCAAGAGATTCTGTCCTACTGGCATCGATTCTGTCCTACTGGCATCTAGGATCCTACATATACATATCCCTTGTCTTCCAAGTGGAATGTTCACTTTGTTAGACCATATTTCTGGTTTATGTTTTGCTTTAAATTCCTTTCTGAACTACAGATTTATATTTTTAGGGATGCTACGTTGGAGATGCTGGGTTAGCTGCTGTTGGAGAATGTTGCAAGAAAATTGAGGATTTAAATCTGCGGTTTTGTGAAGGTTTAACTGATATTGGGTTAGGACAGTTTGCTTCAGTCTGTGGAATGACTTTAAAATCTCTTGGCTTAGCTGCTTGTCAAAGAATAACTGATACTGGCTTAGATGCAGTAGGATCTCATATAAGTTAAACCTTAATCCAGAGACAATATCCTTGCCCATAGTCTAAAAGGATTGCATAGATTACCTTTATGAAGTAAATCATTTAGAAATAATCTTGTTAAACACACAAAATATCTGGGGAAAGGGCATTTTGATGTCTTTGTCTATCCATTATGTCATCAATTTTAATCAACATTATTGTCCATAAAAAAAAACTTAACCTTTGAGTTAACTTTAAACTCCACAAACAAACCTGAAGTATGAAAAGTATGAAAAGAGAGAGGGTTACAAAGCTTTGCAGGAGAAGATCTATGTGTTTTTTGCATGTGTGAGTGCAAGTGTATAACTTGCTGAAGCCTCTTTCCCCATTTGCTGAAGATGTATTCATGATTTCATGAAAAGGAGGGGAGATTAATGCTGGATTGTTGACCATTTTATTTGAATCTAATAGTAGTTTAAACAGATCTTATGGTTCAGGAGCCTGTGCCGTGGAATCCGACTGTTTAGCTGTCTGTAATGAAATATCTGAAAAAGGCTCTGGCTGATTCATTTTTATTATTTCTGAAGCTCTGTGTTATAACTGCTGTTGTTCCTCATTTTTCCACTTCAGGAGTCTTTCTGCAATTGGGAAAGGTTGTAAGAAGTTGAAAGATCTTACTCTGACTGATTGCTGCTTCCTGAGCGATAAGGGTTTGGAAGCAGTTGCAACTGGCTGTTTGGAACTGACACATCTTGAGGTTAATGGCTGCCATAACATTGGGACATTTGGACTGGAGTCCGTTGGAAAATATTGTCTGTATGTTTCTCCACAGAATCCAACTATCTATTTCATTTGGTACTACTATTGTATACTATATTTGTGAGATTTATTTTCATAATTAGTCATTTCTATGCATTTACTGGAATTGCCTCCTACCCCCTCCCCACATATATCTCTCTGCCGACTACTGTGTGCAGAAATTATGTGCAGAAATGCTTCCTTTTTTCTTTCTTTTTTAATGTAAACCTTTTCTTAAGTTGTATGAAATCAGATGCTTTTAAGTGGCTTAGAAGAAAGAGGCTTGATTTATCAGCATTAATATGATTCAGTTTTAGGGGATATTACACTTCCGAGTTTTACCTACTGCAATACATATTGATGTTATTGAAAAGGCCATCATTTTTTCTCACTTTCACATTGCTATCAGCTTTATTTATCTATTCAGGACATTGCTATCAGATTGCACTTACACTATTTGAGGTAAGAGATTTTTAGTTGTTTGGCTATCCAAGTTGTGTGTATATAAAGAATAAGTTTTACTCATACTCATAAACACTTCATTCTGAATTCTGCTGCATTATCATGCTAGTGCAAGTCATTGCTTCCTTTTCTGTCATGGGTATCCAAGTTGGATCTTGAATATGGTTTGCCAGTTTAGGTCCGAGATACTGCTCTCAGTATCAACTCAAATGATTTGATTCCCAAGAGTGATGTCAATAGGGAATATTTCGCTGAAGAACTTGACCGTAAGGTATGCATATTGTCAACAAGAAAATAGCTAACTAGCACATATTGTCTCTCTTTGTTTTTGGATTCCTTTACTCATGTTCTTTTCATGGTAACCTGAGCATGCTAATTATATTTGTGCAGAAGTACTGATGAGTTTCTTGATTCGTTTAGACGAGCAGTCTACTTGGAGGAGCAATCCTCATCTTAGGATTGTACTTGCTGTTGTGGGGAAAGGAAGAGGATCAAACAGCTCCGGTTAAGTCAGCTCCAGTTAAGGAAGAGGATTTCACATAACAGTAAAGTGAATCGCATCAAATCTGTCTAGCACGCAGCTGATGTTTTCTTTGTTTTGCTGGGATAAGAGTTCTTGGGGTTTGTAATATGTTATTACTTCTCCCTATTGTGGGCCAAAGATTGTTTTGAAAACTGAAATGTGACCTTTATAGAGGTGTTTAAAATACCATGAACTATTTCTGCATATCATATTAGCTCAGCTGTGGACACACTCTGATTCATGGTCATAGATTGACAGGTCTCTAGTCGGGTTTCTGAGCTAAGAACTACGTTAGATGCTAGTCAAATGCACAGAGAAAATTTGCGCCGATTCTATTGAAGAAACATTGAAATCCACGGTTTTGATGCGATTGGAGAGATGATCGGGATAGAATCACTATAAATTTAAAATCCAGTTTAAGAACCAAATTAGATTAAAAAGTGCAAGAATACTATTATAATATGCCCAAATTAGATTTTTAGTTTATGAAGAATCAAATTAGATTTTAGTTTGTATGAATAAAACTATAAATTTCATGAATAACACTATTAAATTTTAGAGTTGCACGACACTGTTGTAAGAGTTGCACGACTCTGTTGTAAGAGTTGCACGACGCTGTTGTAAGAGTTGCACGACGCTCTTATTTTTGCTCAACAATTCTTTATCTTTGTACAACAATCGAGACTTGTGAAATTGTGTCTCCACATAATCTTATTTTTTGTAAATATAATTTTATACTTTTTAATAGATTATTGCACAACACGATTTTACTTTTGCTCATCAATAGAGTAAAATTGCACAACATGGGGGATTGGTGAAATTTTGCTCTACACGAAACTAAAAGCTACTATATAATATAAACTTTTTTTTATAGGATTTCATACTTATTGCTGATAAGCATGAAATTATATATAAAAAAAATTAATTAAAAAATTAATATTGTTTTATAGTTTTTATCATCATAAAATAATCCAACCTAATAATAAATGAAATATTTTTGCACAACATGCTCTTATTTTTGCTCAACAATTCTTTATTTTTGCACAACAATCGAGACTTGTGAAATTGTGTCTCCTCATAATCTTGTTTTTTGTAAATATAATTTTATACTTTTTTAATAGATTATTGCACAACACGGTCTTATTTTTAAAAGATGCTGACACTACAGTTGTGCAACTCTAAACTATGGTTGTGCAACTTTAAAATACAATTTAAGAACCAAATTAGATTAAAAAGTGCAAGAATAATATTATAATGTGTCCAAATTAGATTTTTAGTTTAAGAAGAATCAAATTAGATTTTAGTTTGTATGAATAGAACTATAAATTTCATGAATAACACTATGAAATTTTAGAGTTGCACGACGTTGTTGTAAGAGTTGCACGACTCTGTTTTAAGAGTTGCACGACTCTGTTTTAAGAGTTGCACGACTCTGTTGTAAGAGTTGCACGACTCTGTTGTAAGATTTGCACGACTCTTGTTTTAAGAGTTGCACGACGCTGTTGTAAGAGTTGCACGACGCTCTTATTTTTGCTCAACAATTCTTTATCTTTGTACAACAATCGAGACTTGTGAAATTGTGTCTCCACATAATCTTATTTTTTGTAAATATAATTTTATACTTTTTAATAGATTATTGCACAACACGGTTTTACTTTTGCTCATCAATAGAGTAAAATTGCACAACATGGGGGATTTGTGAAATTTTGCTCTACACGAAACTAAAAGCTACTATATAATATAAACTTTTTTTATAGGATTTCATACTTATTGCTGATAAGCATGAAATTATATATAAAAAAAATTAATTAAAAAATTGATATTGTTTTATAGTTTTTATCATCATAAAATAATCCAACCTAATAATAAATGAAATATTTTTGCACAACATGCTCTTATTTTTGCTCAACAATTCTTTATTTTTGCACAACAATCGAGACTTGTGAAATTGTGTCTCCTCATAATCTTGTTTTTTGTAAATATAATTTTATACTTTTTTAATAGATTATTGCACAACACGGTCTTATTTTTAAAAGATGCTGACACTACAGTTGTGCAACTCTAAACTATGGTTGTGCAACTTTAAAATACAATTTAAGAACCAAATTAGATTAAAAAGTGCAAGAATAATATTATAATGTGTCCAAATTAGATTTTTAGTTTAAGAAGAATCAAATTAGATTTTAGTTTGTATGAATAGAACTATAAATTTCATGAATAACACTATGAAATTTTAGAGTTGCACGACGTTGTTGTAAGAGTTGCACGACTCTGTTTTAAGAGTTGCACGACTCTATTGTAAGAGTTGCACGACTCTGTTTTAAGAGTTGCACGACTCTGCTGTAAGATTTGCACGACTCTGTTTTAAGAGTTGCACGACTCTGTTGTAAGAGTTGCACGACTCTTGTTTTAAGAGTTGCACGACTCTGTTTGCGCATTTATAATACAAGTTTGAAGCAAATTGAAACATACAACATGAATTTAACCCGTTTGCTCATTTATTATACATGTAGCTTGAATTTATAATGAAATTACATAGAAATTCTATGACAGCAAAAAAAATCAAGGTACTTTTAAATTTGCGTCATTCAGCTTGACCAAAAAAAAATTTGCTTCATTCAGTAAGTGCAAATTATGGGTAGTTGGTCTTACATTTGACCATGTTCTCTCTTTTTTTTTATCAGAAAGGAGGCTAATGCCTCTTAGAGTCTTAATTATTATTGGATGTAGTAGGAGCTAAAACTCCCAGATTATTGTTTAAGAAGCTACATAAAAAGTATGGTAAGCTTGCATATTCAGTAACTAGGGTGGTATTGGTGGAGAATGTATTAGCCAATGCATCCGCAGCTCGATTAGCTTGACCTTAACGAAGAGATCAAGGCAAGATTATAGCAGATGTACCTTAACGAATCCGGAATCCAGCTATAAATTGAGGCCAAGAAGCACACGGTCCCTTTTGCCAGCAGAAGAGTCACCATCAAAATCCTCATTCATGGAATCTTCACTCGGTTGCTTAAAAGGGAAAAAGCAAGACCACTGATTTCACTGATGTTGCATTGTTGACACTTGACACCTTTAGTTGTCCACCCACAAAGGCAAACTCTTCACAATCAACTTCAATAATTGAAAACAGCTTGATTATACAGCCTGAGATGAGATCAGCGGGTAGGAAAATCAAGATGGTAGAGGCCCCAGACCAAAGCCAGGGATGCGAGCGCAACAGGCGCAGGCCCAAGGAGCCACAGCGCAGTTGCGAATCCCATGCCAAGCATCCGATTGCCCGCCACCGCAATCCCATAGGCCCTTCCTAGCATCTGTTGTGTGGGCACTTGCATCTGATCGCCAGAACTCGTCTTCCAACTCCATGTGTTCATCATGACGAGGTAGTTGCAGTCTATCAGCAGGCCTGTGGCTATGGAGCTGCAGACAAAGCTCCCTAGGAGCACGACCATGGCTGACCCGTACTTGAGGCCCATCATCCTCTCTGTTCGGCTCCCGAAAACAGGGCTGCTGAAGACGTCTGTCCTTATGTTCGCGTTGTAAGCCATGTTGCACAGCGCGGCTAGAGCCAGGGTCAACAGGATGGTCACCGTGGCTGTGAATATGGTCGTCATCAGGGTGTTCCGTATGCTTTGTATCGCCAACATCCGCTTCTTTTCGTAACCCTACATACAGAAACAGGCTATAACTAGATTTTCGATACAGAAAGAGTTGTTAAATAACTGAATATTACCCCTTGTAGTTGGAGAAACCATTCTCCTCGCCTGAGGGAGTGGATCCCTATGGTGGTGTGACGAGGATTGAGCTTCTGGTGATGCCAGAGATAAGCATGATATCCGAGCATCACCATCAAACTCGAAGGGATCAACATGCTATCCAAGTACTCGATTGCTGAACCCATGGATATGCCCAACCTCAACGCTCTTCGCAAGCAGTATAGATGGAGGAGAAGTCAATCTGACAGAGAGAGGACAGGTTTGTGCTATGGGAAGGTGATAGCGCCTGTGTAATTGCGGATTTGCAGAATGATGATAGCTGTTTGTAACTAATATGAAGAGTAGAGAAGGGCAAATATGGAGAAAACCATGTCTTATACGTCACCAAGGTGGGAGCTGACTGGCTTTTACACAAAAGCCTTTGGTGGATGGCCCTGTCCATCTTGGGCCTGCCTTTGTCGATCAATTCCATCATGGGTCTTTGCTTTTTGTGTGTGTGGCGTTCTGCACGACTTGTCAGCAACTGCAACATGTTTTTCTGTAAAACAAGTAATGACAAATTTGGCATGACACATTTTACATTATCTGCTAAACATACCTGAATTGCTGTTATATCAAACACAATCTGAAGAAGAAACAGAAAGGGAGAGTGAAGCAGTAGACAGCCAACCGTTGCAGACTCATGGAGACTGGACCTCACCTTGAACCCCTGCTACCTGAAATGTAAGCTGTAGTTGTAAAAGATCCTGACTGTGGAGCTGGCCTGCAAGTGAGGCCACCCCTTGTGAGCGTTATCCAGTTAGGGAAACACTGCTGTTGAAGGACAGGTTCTTGTTTATTTACATCAGTTTTACTGAATGGATAATCATACACAATGAACATTTGATTCAACTGATGGATTACTGAACACATAGGATGATAAGCTTCGTGTTTCTTGCATGATTTGAATAGGGCAAATATAAAGGATTCATTTACCTCTTAAGCAGATGGTATTTAACTTGAAAGTAGAACAAAAAAGAGCCATGGTTAGCCTTTCTGCAATTAGCAAAATTGGAGAGATGTCACCATCTGGGCTTGAGCTCTTAAAAATTAGGAAAATTTGAGAGACCTATTCTCCAGCTGTAAATAATAAGTACTCTACCAAAGGTCAAATGATTTGCACTTGGCTTGGAGCATCTGACAACTCCTCACTCAAGGGGCTTGCAAGATGGCTGAGAAGCCGCATCCTCGGAAAAGGTCAAATGATTTGCACTTGGCTTGAAGTGATGAATTTTCAGCTTCAGTTCGAATCTCTACACTGAATTCATCCCTATGATACATCCACCGTTTCCTCATCTGTCTTGCACCTTCTCCCACGGGAAGATCTGTTGCATCATCAACTATAAAGTCTGGAAAGGCATGTACAATTTAGGTATATAGTACAATCAAAAGTAGCAAAAGCATGTACAATTTAGGACTGAAAAGTAACAAAGGCATGGATTAATGACTACTCCATCTGTGATGACAGCAGAAACACATACCAACGATTCAATCCAGTGAATCAAACAAACAACACTGCTGACATGGAGCTCAATCTTCCCCTTCCTCTTCCTCTTATACTTGATCTTCCCCTTCCTATTCATCTAGATTAAAAGAATTTCTGGAAACATTTGAAGTTGTGATGACACTAATTGTCCCCTTCCTATTCAACTTCAACATACATGAGTAGGCTTCAAGGTCAGCTTTATTTGTCCGCTCTCCGAGATTTAAATTGCTCAAGAAATGATTTATACTGCACAAAAGAATAAGGTATCGTTTAGAACTGAAAACAGCAAACCTAATAAACAATTTTCAGAGACCATACATATGCACAGACCCTCTAAAAGGAGGGATAACAAATCCTTTTTACAGGTCTAAAGATAACAAACTACATAAACTAAAATGTATGGTGTTCATACTATATACATATGCATAGAACAACTAAAATGAGTGATGACAAACAACAAAGAGATCAAGGCAAGATTATAGCAGATGTACCTTAACGAATCCGGAATCCAGCTATAAATTGAGGCCAAGAAGCACAAGGTCCCTTTTGCCAGCAGAAGAGTCACCATCAAAATCCTCATTCATGGAATCTTCACTATCCTGCATTGACTTTGTCCATAGTGTTGTAATTGTATACACGTATGAACATGTCATCAGCTACAGCAACAACCCACTGCTTTCGTGCAACAAACTTGGCTGATCTTACTGCAAATAACCGTAGAATTAAACACAAAGATTAGACTAGAATATTCTTGTGCACTTGGAAGAATCCAGTAACCCTGTCCAACATTGTAAGAAGAAGGCAAGGGATGTACCTGGTAAATCACAAACCTCAAAAGACTTTGTTGTGGTCCGCAAGAAGCATCATTAAACGTTAATATCATAAGGGAATTTATCAGAATTCTGGAATATTTAGATCCAAATGGGAATTATCAATATTTCAAACCAAACAACCAATATACTTCTTATCCTTAATTGGTTGTATAATGTCACCAAGATAAGACACATTGTGTTAAGAACAATTGAAAGAGGTAATTATACGGAATGGAAGATGTCTTTTGGACAAACTTGCAACATATTCAATACCATGCATTCATCTTAACGAACCAAAAGAAGTTATATGTATGGATTCAGAACTAGTCGAAAAGAAGGCTATAGGACGGTATTGGAGGCTAAAATGCTCTACTTCAATATACTATCACCGATTTCTAGTATTTTGCGGTACAATTCCAAGTAGCTTAAGATACGAGATTAAGCTAATGCAATGAAGAAATAAATGCAATGCCAGCATACATTAACTACTAAAGAGTAAAGATACATTTAGCAGCTTCCTAACCTGAGATTGATAATTCCAAATCACCATAGTGCCAGAAGACAAACTTGCCAGAATCCTGTAAAATATATCAGTCAGAATCTTTACACTAAAAGCTCTGCAACTCAGAAACTTCATTGCTAGGTTCCTTATCAATCGATCTTCGATCGATTGATAATGAAAACAGTCGGAAGCAAAGATCGATTAGTCGGAAGCAAAATCTGTCACATGTATGCTCAATTTCAAAGCCTTCACAGTGCAATTTGACAAAGAAACATAAACACAAACACCTTGAGACTTCAAAATCGACTCCAACAATTAAAAAATCGAAGAAAATTTGCACCGAAGGCGCAAATTTTCTATGATTCCATTGCACTGATATAGAGTTACCTGCAATGCCGTCAACAATCGTTGATCATGATTCGACGCCTTCGTCCTCAATCGAGCCGCTCCGCTCGCTCAATGTCGACATTACTCGCTCACCATCCACCGGGAGGCGCGGATCTGTTTTTTGTCCGGGGAGGAGCAGATTCGACCACCACCGCGTTCAGCACATAGGAAATTGATGAACACAGCGCCTGGAGGAGACCTAGCTCCGACCGCTCCCTCGAGCTCGCTCCGCCGCCTCGCTCGCTCCTTCGTTCGCTCCGCCGCTCGCTCGCCACCGCCTCCGGCGTTGGAGAAACATCGTCGTCGTCATCCAACTGCGCCTCCAATGGCGAGGTCTCTTCCAGCAACATCTTCGTCGGAATTTGTTTCCGTTGGAGGCAGTCGAATTAGGACGGGAGAGCGAGAGAGGTCCAGGGGAGAAGAGATGGAGAGAGCGAGAGAGGTCCGGGGAGAGAGGGGAGAGAACGGGTTTCAGGAGAGATAAAAAGCTTATATTGGAGACATTTTGCAAAAATGTCCCAAAACGCGGGTATTTCGCAAAATAAGCCCATTTTCGTGGCTATTTTGCAAAAAGCCCCTTTAAATTAACTAAATATAAAATTTTAGTTTAATTACCTTTTGAAATTAAAGTTTTTCAACAATCACCCACCCAAACTGTTGAAAGTTTATTTTATTTTTTTCATAAGTTTCTATCACGTTTTATCAAAATTCATACTAACTTATTAACATATAATTAACACAAATAATTTATCTATTTCAGCTATTGAATCAGCTTCGGCTACCCTTTTAATCAAGAGTCTACATATATCTATATATCAATATTTATATTTATATTTATATATAATCTATATAACTACTTTATTTCGTATTCCTTTCGCTTACGTGACACTCTCCTCATGCTCACTCACTTCCGTCCAATCATATTCTTTCTTCTTTTCTTTTTTCTTTTTATTTTCCTTTCAATTTGTTTCCCTTTTTCACAATCTGGAAAGAACGCTAGGTTAATTCCTCATTTCCGCCTTCGGGCCTTAGGCCTTCCTCTTCCGAAGTTAACCCGCCTCAGGACTTCGCCTTCTTCCTCTGTCGAGGTTAGACTGCCTCCCCATCTCCATCTTTCTTCGAGGATCTTCAATTTCAGTAATTAGTTTTCCCCTTTTTGTTTCCAGGTTTGCCCATAATCTGGAAAGAACGCTAAGTTAATTCCTCCTCCGCCGAGTTCGATCATGGGGTCATTCGGGTCTCAGGCCTTAGGCTTCCTCCTCCGCCGAAGTTAACCCGCTTCAGGACTTCGTCTTCTTCCTCCGTGGAGGTTAGACTGCCTACCCATCTCCATCTTTTTCCGCTTATCTACAAATTCAGTAATTAGTTTTCCCCCTTTTTTGTTTCCAGGTTTGGCTATGGAAATTGACCTTCTACAGAGAGAGAATAGCTCCGCTGGTTCGCCCTCCCAATACCGTCTTCCTCTGGTTCGCCCTTCCAATGGGCGCGGCCCCTCCTCCGCTTCCTCCTCTCACCCTCCCAATCCCGTCTTACCTCAATACCTTCGTCGAATTATCAAGGTTTCTTTCTCTCTCCCTTTAACTCCCACTCTCTTTCATTGTTTTTTTCTTCTGATGTTTGTGTTCTTTTCAGATTTGGCACTGATGCTTTCATTTTTTTGTATTTGGGATGATTTTTCCATTTTCTGATTCAATTTCAAGTTTAATTGCGCCGATATGTTGTGCTCATTGGAATTTCAAATTGAGTTGTAATTTTCATATGGTTATCAATGTCGAATTTGATGTAGTGAATGTGGAAATTTTTAGTCATTGAAGTTTTTCTTATTAATCGATGTCTTAGTTTTTCTCCATTCGGCCTCCATGAAAACAATAGATGAACAACGACCTCCATTAAAACATCCGGTGAAAGTGTAGGGTTTCTATATTTTCAAAAGAATCTAGGGTAAAATGCATATATTTTTTGAATAAAAAAGGATTGAGATTGTTTTTCAGAAAAAAATAGTGTAGGGACAAATGTATCTGGAGAGTATTTGTCCAGATTGATCATGTCATAATATTGTCATTATAACTGCCTACACTAGGAAACTTTAAAAATCAGTACATGACCTTGAGATTATCTACAGAAGCAAGGCTGATGCTAATTGGTTAAACCGCAGAGGGGCCATGAACAACTTTTTTTCCAGCTTCGAATGGGAACCCTTGAAGTCCATACTCCTTGCATTGTATTGATCCCTCGATAACTTGGATGTTTACTAGCAGGTCATTTCTCTGTCATTCAAGTTTTAATAGGTTTATGTTACAAGGGCTTCAACTTCACATGGAATTGTGAACGATAAAAGTTGCGAGGCCTAATTTGATATTTATTTTCCAGGCTATAATGGATATGGGAGAGGTTATACAATTTTACGACTGTGATATGAATTTTCTTGGGGCTTTGGTGGAAGGGTCAATGGCAGCATCTCCCATTGCTTTGGTACTTCTTTTTGTTCCTCTTCTTTTGTGTAGCACATCCAAACCCATTAAGGTATTGTTGATTAAGTGATTCTCTTTCACTCTCAATTTTGCAGGTTCTTTATTCATATATTGATGGCATATGCATTTAGTTTCTGGACATGTTATGTGCTTTATGAAGAGTATGAACGAATCACATCAATGAGGATGCAGTTCCTTGCATCAGGAAGAAGACGCCCAGATCAATTCATTGTAAGACTGTACGTTCTAAATATCTTTCGGGCCTTGAGGATTTACAAATATTAGCAAGGTTACATCTGTGCTACTGGTACATTAAAACAAACTGGGTTATAATGTTTGATACAAAAACAATGTCCCCTTTAGATTATTGCTATCATGTGAAGTCAATTTGTCAATTGAAAGAGAACTAAAAATGCTAACATGTGAATGATGCTCTATTAAACCATTCCGGAATTGCTCACTGAAAAGGACTTACGGGTAGTACCCAAAGGTCCCCAGTTCGAACTCCGGATATGACCGCTCTTTATTTACAAATTCAAGAATGATGCTCTATTTTCTTTCTTTTGGATGCTTTATTTGCCTTTACATGTCAATTTTCTTAATTAAAAATCTCTATTTCACATTTGGACTTTACATATTGTTTGTGATAATTTAGGTCAAGGTAAAGAGAATGGGAGATGACAGCAAGTATGTAGCCAAGGTATAATTTCTTCTGAGTTGAAACATGAAGTTGGTTTTTGTTTTACCATGCTCTTAATTATTATGTTTGCTATCTATTTCTTTGGGTTTTAAAATCTTAACTAGTATTGTTCCCGCGCCATGGCGCGATTTAAAAATAAATTTTTTATAATAAAATAAATTAATATTATACAAATAAATAAAATATTATTTTAATATTTTGAATTAAACTTATCAAAACAAACTCATAAGAGTAAGATATAATAAGCTTAATCAAGATGGACTCTATTATGATAGTAAATGAAGATTTGGAAATAGACATAGGTTTATATAATTTAACATTTTGAATTAAACCCATTGATTATATTCAAGATGAAAATCAATTGGAATTTTTTTTTAAAAAAAAGGGGAAATGGAAAAAAGGCGATTAGTTGAAAATGAGAGAATTAAGGTGGATGTGACACGTAGGTGCAAACTCTTCTGTTTTAAGAGTTTACTAGTTTAGTACCCGCACATTTGTGCAGATGTTTTTTATAAAATAATTTTATATACGTGTAAAATATTTATATAAGATAAAATAGAATTATCAAAGATTTTTATAATATCTTTCAAACCTAATTAACTTAGCATTTGGTTCAAACTATTTAAAACTAAATATGATAATAAAAGGAGAAGATATCACTTTATTAAATTTTTTTTTTTTCATATTAATACCCGTTCAACTAATAATTTCCCTTTGATATAGTTGCATCAATTCAATAATATATTATAAATTACAAAATCTATTATCTTTTAAAATTAAACTAAAAAAACTAATTATTTTTATTTATAAATCTAGGTGACAAGCTAGGTGACTTCTCTCTAATTAGTAATATAGTACTGAATATTGATATAGATATAGATTAGCCACGTTATTCTAATATTAAGCCATGTTAATAAGAAGAGACGTGCATTAGCAATATTTTGCTACACACAATATAATCAAGTGGATGAAGATTTTAATTATTTTGCAAGATAATATTGTTGCGTTACATATAATCAAGTGATTGAAGATTGTAATCCTTTTTCCTTTTTTTTTGGAAAAAAGATATAGTACTACGTATTATGGGAGAAATTGTATATTCAAAAGCAATAAAAATTATATATTCATAAGTACACAACCACAATAAAGATAATATTTTGCAGCAAAGATAGTATTATGGTAGCGGCAATAAAAAATTATATATTCATAAGTACACAACCACAATAAAGATAGTATTTTGTAGAAAAGATAGTATTATGGCATGGTGCTGCATTTGTTTTAACTCCATGTTTCAATATTTCTACATTGTTACTAATATATTTCCAGAAATAATGCCCTGATAAATATGAGATTAATCTTGATTTTTGTTTACCAAATCTTGAATAAATCTGAAATTACCACATGTAGTGAATGAAAGAGAAAGGTGAGGGAGAGAGGAGCCTGAAGGTGGAGAGTTGGGAGATTGTTTACAAAGCCTGAAAATATGAATGTTAAATGTTAGTAAAGAAAGGCTAAAATGAGAATATAAATCAAATATGTCAAGTATGAATGAATAAAGATGGAGCATAGTAGAGGGATTAAAATTGGAAGTAGGATGAAAAAATTTGAGTCACTTGTAACTTTCATTTTCAATTTATAGAGGATTATTTAAAATTTGAGTGGGTTGGACATGTTAAAAGTTAGTATTAAAATATATTGATTTTATGATAAATATGCAATCTTTTAAATAAAAAGGGATAAGCATCGAATTTCTGAATTTTTTTCACAAAATTTTATTGAGTTAGATTGGACGAAATCTCATCAAAAAAACATTTAGTTAACATTTTATTGAGTTAGATAAGCATCAAATTTTTGAATTTCCAGATTTGGTATAACAAATCCTAACCAAGCAAGTATTCATCATCTAGTATATATCCTGCAAATAGTAGAACATTATCTCTTTAATAAGTTAATTAATTAATTAATTCGGTTATTAATTTATTTAGATTAAGATCTCTAATAAATAAATAAATAAATTCAGTTTATTTATTTATTCAGATAAGGTAGGATCTGCAGTAAAATTTGGTTAGGATCTAAACTTATCTAATTAAAAATTAAAATAACAAACAATTAAAATAAATCAATTAAAATTAAAAAATCATTAAAATAATTCGATTAATCTAAAAAATAAAAAAATGCTACATTAAAGGAGAAGCCGCCACATGTCGTATGCGACTTCTCCTTTAGTATTATAATATAGATATAGATATGTAGATATAGATAGTTATATTATACGTAGTATATTATATTGAATTCAATTTTTTGAATTAAGCCCAATAGTTAGTAAAATTAAAGAAAAAAGATAATTAAAGGAAAAAGAAGAATTAAAGAAAATCAAAGAAAAATTGCAAAAAAAAATATGATTGGTTAAGACTCCTAAAATGGCTCTAATATTGACACATCATCACTACTAAAATTTTATTATTTAACATCGGCTGATTAACATCAGTCAGAAAAACCTGCCATGTTAAACAATTTTTTAACATCGGTTTTTAAATTTGTGATGTAAATAAAAGTATAGGCACCGTCCTATTTATTTGACAGATGTTAAATATATGTTTTAAAAAAAAACTAGAAGGCGCGGATTGGATTATGAATTACATGAAATCCCGCCCATATCAAATACTTAGCTTACAAAGAAAAAAAAGGCATATACTTGGAAAAAAGTAAAACACATTTCCAGAACTCCCACCCCATTCCTCTACCAAATCCCGACTTTCCACTCAATCCAGACTCGCGGCCGCGGATTTCTGTTCACCACCAACCCCTTCCTCCTCCAATCTCGCCGGCTTTCGAGCTCGAGGGTGGCTCCGGTGGGGATGTAGTCTCTCCGAAGGAATCCCTTCTTCGCTCTCGTTCCCATCTCTCAGCTTTCTCCTCAAGAACGGCAAAATCGATTCTTGCTCCTCAAGGTTGTCTTCCGTCTCCTATCCCCGACGGCTTCTATTCTTCTATTTCCATTCTCCATCGTCTCCACTCTTCCCTCAGTTCGACTGGTGAGGGACGTCTCCAGATTCGATCGTCGCTCTTCTTCGCTCACCAGTCTTCACCTCTCTCACACCGCCTCCATCATTGCCTCTCTGAAAATTGCTGTATCCGGTACGAATTTCCCCTTTCAATGTTCAATATTTTTGATCTAGGGTTTATGTTAACTGGTTTTGATTCATTATATCTTGATAAAATTGTTTTTCAGTTTCGATTTAGGGTTTCATTAGGGATTTCTGTGCTCTGTCCGTGTGTACATGTCAATCTGTTTGCCCATCGAGTTCTGAATTTTTAATAAACAGCTGTTGTTTAATGGAAATTGAGGTACTCGGATTTCTAGGGTTTCTCTTTTAGGAACTTGGTAGCCTAAGAGATTGATTATCAACCGTCTTACTTGGATTTGTTGCTTCTAATCTATTAACTACTGTGTTTCTTTTGGATTTGAGCCGCCCAGGTATTATTTTCTATTACATATCTGTCTAAATCGATTGCATCAACCATCCCCTTACTTATTTCGCATATCTGAAACCATAGAACAGAAACCCCAAGATTGGAAAACGAATTCAGATTTCCTTGTCTTTCCTTTTGAGCAGATAGATCAAGGGGAGTCCTATTCAATGTGTCGAAGATGTAGCACTGAGTGTATGAAATTGAGATGGTCGAAGACGATTAGGAATAAAAATCAAAATAACTGAAATATATCTAGGAAAAAAGATGATCGGTCTGAAATATGATCTGGAAAAATATGAATTGAGATCTAAAAGATTTAGGGTTTCTTTAGAGGTGAGTGAATTGCTTTCTATTCATTATATCTAGCTGAAATTGCTTTTCAATTCGAAGTCAGTGATTTAGGGGTTAGGGTTTCGATTCTTTGGAGGTTACTGCTATAAGATTTCTTTGTGGCATATATAAACCTTTTCTCTGAGATTCCTGCATGGTTTGTGTTCATTACAGGGCATTGGGAGCAAGCTTGTATCTGGGCTTCATTTGGTGGCCGGTGCTCAACAATGAAACAAGACTTCCTGCAATCTTTGTAAGAAACAAATACTTTTCATCAGTATTCAAGGTTTAACTCCCTCGTTTTTTTAAAAATTATATCCTATTAATTATTCTCAAGTGTATTTTTGTTTCCCGACATCATGTGTGTGTTCACTTTCTCTTCAAAGACTTTTGTTCGGCATTCAAGGTTTAACTCCCTTGTTATTGCTCAAGGTTAAGGCTTGAACCTCTGCATAATTTGAATCATAATCGCATGAACATTGGTTGTTCTAATTGGACAAACGTAAAACTACTACTTCTATTCTATAGGGTCCATGTTTATATCTTTGTACACTAGTCATTACCTTGAGGATTTGCACTATTAGTTATTTTGTAGAGCTTTGCTTGCTATTAGTATAATGGGTGGCTGCATAAAGAAGCATTCATTACGATTTTCCAAGTTATAAGCCTTGTAATTTGTTGCCTTTCACTTAGGTTCTCAATCTCATGCCTTTTCTTAGTGGCTTACTGAATTATCTTTTACTTATTTGTGCCTTGCACTTCAAGATATATGTCATGTGAGCACCTCATCTTCTCATATGGAAATTAAGCTGCAAGTTCATTCACATCATGCCTTATTTCTTTATTTTCTTCTTACTAGAAAAATTTAAGTGGCATATTTCATAAATGAATAGTAAGCAAAGGTAAATGATACACCTACCTTCATCTATCTGAAAAGTTAAAATGATACACCTACCTTCATCTTTAGAGGTCCATCTTTAGTTAAATGATACTCCTATTTTCTTTGTGATTAGCGCTTCTTGGATCACCTCAATTTTGATGATTTCACTTGCCCTGCAAGCAGATGCAAAGAACAATTAGGCAATCAATGCGTCACTTGGTAAATCAAGGAATTTGTTTGTTGATCTGTATGGCAATACAAATTACATTGGATCTGATCCTAAGGTTTGATATCTGATGGCTGAAATCATAAGCAATTATTATGAAGAGTAACTGTCATTTTGCATTCAGTTCAGTTGAGAGCATAATCTTCCTCTTTCTTATCAATCTTGATATAGGATCAAACCATTGACTTAGTTTTAATTCAAAACCATATATAAGACTAGAAAACCATATATAAAGCTGGAACCTATACTCATCATGGTTGAAATAATTCATATGAATTTTGCTTTGAATTCCTTCAGTATATTTTCGCATTTAGTTTGTTCTATATTAATAACTGCTTTCAAAACCATATACTGGAGGCATATATTCATGTAGTTATCTCCCATATACTGAATTTTGCTTGGAAGTGTTTATGTAGACTGTGAAAAGCTGGATCCTGCTGCTGATTGCTATATGAATGCTCTTGGGGCGACTGCTTAAAGTGTGGGGGTTGAGCTGTGGAGTGCTGCGTCATTTTGGGAGAGCTTTTGGTAGGGAAACCTGTAATGCCTGGTCGTACAGAGGTATTGTCCAAGCCCTCTAGCATTATTATTGAGTTTTGTCGTAGTTGATGGTCTTCAACTTGTGGGACGGATCAAAGTGGATATCATTGAGAAAATATATAATCTGCAGAGCAGTTCGTAGGAGAATGCATGCTTTCACTCATAGGTTTATGGTATTGTGTTTAAGATAATGTTCATATATGCATAGCAATTGCCTCTTATTGATTTTTTTCTGGCGTAATGCCATTTGCTCTGAATTTCAGGTGGAGCAGTTGCATAAAATATTCAAACTGTGTGGTTTTTGCCGTCTGAAGAATATTGGAAGTCTAGATTGCCTCATGCCACCATATTTAAACCTCAGCACGCATACATGCGCTATATATTGGAGACATTTAAGGACTTCCCGGCATCTTCATTTCCGCTTATTGAGACTCTTCTGGCAATTGACCCTGCTGAACGTCTGACTGCCACAGCCGCGCTAAATAGTAAGGTGAAGCTCTTTCCTCTATATCTCTTATCGGAATTCTCTTGATAGATATTGCCCAGGGCCAGACCAATTTGTCCAAGTAATGGTTTCTCTACCTAATTGTCTAAAGTTGATATTTTTAATATCTTATAAAAATGATATGTTTAATATCTTATAACTAGACTTGTATACTTTTTTTTTATGGAAATATTTGAAATCAGTTTACTTTTAATTGAAATATGTTTCCGACAACAATATTGAAGTCAAAGTTTGATCAATCTTGCTCTTATGTAGATTAATCGTAGTTAAGCAACAATAAACACTCATATTTGACGTGATTATGGATGACAAAGGACTTATTAATATAATCACAGTTAAATTCTTTAGCTGCTACTGTTTTTTCTTTCCCTTGGATTAATGTTTTAAGTGGGATGAGAATCTCATTTTCTAGGAGGATCTTTTCTGCAGCTCAAGATCCGAAATGACTTTGATTTATATTGAAAAGTAACAAGCAAGTGAGTTCATCTCAAATGGATATGCTATATTGAACACGAAACTGGCAAGTTTTCTAATTGACCTTTCTTAATAATGACAGGTTACATATCATGATATTTTAAAGATTCTTGATTCTTCCAAGTCATGCAATTCGGTTCAGATTCACTTTGCTGATTCGAGAGGTTTGTATTTTATTTGTTATTTATTATCCTAGCAAACAACATTGTCATTTGGACCATAAGTATATCTTATCAATTTGTTGCCATTTTTTCAACCCATAAAAGAAGGGAACTTCATCATCCAACCAAAACTTGTTTTTGTTCGTTTACAGTGTTTGACTCATATATGTTCTTTTTCATGCTGATTATTATACAGTTTCCCTAAAGGAGGCTTGCTTCCAAGATTCCTTATCATCGTTGGCAGGACACATACAATGAGGTTCTGTTAGTTTATTGAATTGTTTAGCATGTCCCTCTACTTCCATTAACTTCAATGGGAAGAGATTTCTGTTCAGATTTCATTTATAAGTATTGGTGCTAGTTTTGTTGGATAATTAGCTTAAGTTTTATTTTAGCAAGATAATTAGCTTAAGTTTTTTTTTAATCAAGAAAATTAGCTTTAGTTTGATAGGAGAGATTGGTGCTAGTCTTGGGGAGTTGGGACCCTCTTAACTGCCCAGGGTTGTTTGCAAGTGTTAAATAACGATGCTTACTCTTGCTATGCTACTATGCTAAGGGGTAAGCTGATTTTTTGGGGCTACTATGCAGGATTTTTTTGGCCTACTATGTCATCTATGCTTGATGTTGTACTTATTTTTTTAACTTTCTATCTGTTCATCTACACTAGTATAAAATCAACCTTTTTTTATTGGACATAAACAAGTCTTTTGCTAGACCATTTCTCTTGATTTTATTATTTGTAATTTAAAGCCTCTTAGCTCAAATTTGTAGAGCGTTGTGCTCAAGCACAAAGATGCGGGTTCAAATCCCGCATAGGCTACAATAACAAAAAAAAAAAAACAAATGTGTCATTTAACATCGGGTAATAGCTGATGTCTTTCAAAAAAAAATATCGATGTCTATGTGGGTGTTGTAAAAAGTCAAAACTTTTTAACATCGGGTAATAGCCGATGTCTTTGTATGTTATAACATCGGATATATTTTATAATCGATGTTATACCATATCAAACACATCAGATTTAAAAATATAACCGATGTTATAACATACAAAGACACCGGCTATTACCCGATGTTAAAAAGTTTTGACTTTTTACAACACCCACATAGACATCGATTTTGTTTTTGAAAGACATCGGCTATCACCCGATGTTAAATAACAAAATTCTAGTAGTGCATCCTAAACTCTTCTAAATTAAGAGTTTATATAGATAGTTAGTAAAATTAAAGAAAAAAGATAATTAAAGGAAAAAAGAAGGAAAAAGAAGAATTAAAGAAAATCAAAGAAAAATTACAAAAAAATATATATGATTGGTTAAGACTCCTAAAATGGCTCTAAGATTGACACATCATCCTAAACTCTTCTAAATTAAGAGTTTATATAGATAGATAGTTAGTAAAATTAAAGAAAAAAGATAATTAAAGGAAAAAGAAGGAAAAAGAAGAATTAAAGAAAATCAAAGAAAAATTGAAAAAAAAAATATATCATTGGTTAAGACTCCTAAAATGGCTCTAAGATTGACACATCATCCTAAACTCTTCTAAATTAAGAGTTTATATAGATATATAGATATAGATATAGATAGTTAGTAAAATTAAAGGAAAAAGATAATTAAAGGAAAAAGAAGGAAAAAGAAGAATTAAAGAAAATCAAAGTAAAATTGCAAAAAAATATATATGATTGGTTAAGACTCCTAAAATGGCTCTAAGATTGACACATCATCCTAAACTCTTCTAAATTAAGAGTTTATATAGATATAAATATATAGATTAAGGATCCATTCGGTAGTTTCTCAATCTTATCATCACACCATAGATAAAGTTTTTTTTTTTATGGGAACACCATAGATAAAGTTGTTGGTGCTTAAATTGTGTTTTTTCCCTTCTTCTGAATCCCTTATAGCATATTTTTACTGGAATAGTTTCTACTAATTTTATGTAAAGGCTCGGATTTTCAAATCCTAAATTTTTGGAAAAAGGAAATTAAATGTGAATTTAAATCGGATATAAAACTCGTAGAGCGGTTCCCGACCTAAATTTAAAATTTTGACGATCGATTCCATCCTTTCACCTCGAGGATTTAAAATAAATTGGGACGAAGATATATTTTTCCGGTCTTAAAAATCTAATTGATCGAGAAAGCGAGATTCGGGAAAACTAACATCGGAAAACTAATTGCGGGATTCAAAATTCGCGTATTCGTGATTTATTTACGGGTATTAGTTTAACCTATTCAACACTCATCTTCACCCACTCCCATCACCTCACCATGCCTACAAATGCAAATGCGATCTTCTACATCCCTCCCTACAACACTCCCTACTTCACTAATTTTTTTTAACATTTATTTAATCTTAAAAAAATTATAAAAAATATATTTATATTTCTAACATCTATTTTTATATATTTATAAAATAAATGTTAAATATTTTTGTGAAGTAGGGAAGGGAGTAGGGTGGGTGTTGTAGAAGATCTTAACTGCTACAAATGGAACCATCCCCTTCACCATTCCCTCATCTTCACCAACACTCATCGTCACCATCACCTCCTCACCATCACTCCCGCTCTCTCTTATTGTTCAAACAACACAACACCACTGTCATCTTCAACTTCACCTAAAACCATCACCGTCACCTTCCCGTTTCTCTTCTCTGATCACCACCACCAATCCCTTTTCATCTTCAACCCCTCCTCGGAGCCACCAGAGCAGCCGCATCATCCCTTGGAGCCACCAGAAGCAACGAAACCACCACCGGAGCCGCTATGAGAGCCACCGCAGCCTCACTCCCTTCTCGCCCACCCCTATATTACGGGCTGGCTTCGCCACTGGCTAGGACGAGCGAGAGCCGAGGGGTCGGCCACGAGCAGGGTCGAGCAGTGCGGCGACGTAGAGTTGCGCGAGGAAGGCCATGGCGTAGGCGGGCTTCCTTCAATTGAATTGGGAGGATGGCGAAGATGACATGGCGTGTGGGCCCACCTCCATTGTTTTATTTTAATATTTAACCGGTTGGTATTGGCTATAACGGGTTCGGTTCGGTTCGTTTGGGTTTATCCGTTTACTTATTTAAGTATTTAAAATAAAATATAATGTTATTGGGGGTTTAAAATATATTTTTGGACTTGAAGATTTAAAAGGAATTTGGAAAAGAATTTCAAAGATCGGAAAGTGATTTAATAAATAAATTGGAAAAGGATTTTGGTGAGCATTTTCAAGGGCCGGAATTCTTAACTATTTAAGTTGGATTTTGAAACGGTTTGGAACTAACTTGAGAATTATACTTGTTCGATGACTAACTAGCATGATAATATGATCGTTTGACTAACAGTATGAGATGTGTGACTAATAGCATGACTTACGGTGAGTTATTATAAGAGATTAAATGTTAGATATTATGATATTGATTATATATATCTGTATGCCAAGTGTGAGTATAAAACGGTAATATGTGAATTCGACTAAGTATGATATGGAGATTGTCTAAGCTAATGAGTTGACAAGTTATGATGAAAACGATATGAGATGATGAAACGAGATGAGAAATTGAATTGAGACATTAATGTTGTTGATGATGGGATGGTTAACTTATATATGTTTTATGTGAATCTTATGTGTGTTATTTGATATGCTTTGTGTAAGTTAGACTTAGACTTATTATGTTACTTATCTTCTAGGTGAGCTCTAATCTGCCTGGATTTGCTTGATTGCTATATTGCTTGGATTATGCGCTTCTCCAGGTAAGTTCTTTGAACTTACTCATGATGGACGCTCTATGCACTGGGTGTTATATAGTAGGCTAGTGTTCATGCACCATACGACTTAAAATCACACTTAGGATATGAAATGGAAACCATATGACTTGCTATATGTCTTTGCTAGAAAACGACCGTTATAGGTGTTTATCGGATGGTACCTTTTTCTCTATTCTTGTCATCTTAGTGGGGCTTATTATAGAAAGTTGCTTGCACTTGATGGGTGAGGTAGACTTTTTGGTAATAAGTTGTCATAGGACTCTTAGAGCCTTGGGCCTTGTATGGGTGTCGTTGTTTGCCTTCCCTTCATAGTTATACACTACTAGAAAAGTCTTCATAGACGTCGGTTAAAAACCGATGTTAAACAAAAAAAAATTTGACGTGTTAGTGGGAGGCGTTAAAGATCCAAACTTTACCACATCGTTTTTTACCCGATGTCTATAATAATTTATAACATTGTTTTTATCTTTGATAACGATTAAAGTGTGTTGATATAATTATGTTTTGGTTGATGAACCTAATGTTCAACCATTGTTATTTTGCATTTCTAGATGTTTCAAATAATGTAGGGTAATAAAAACATTGACATTACCATCAATAAATTTTTAAAAAGAGGTGTTTTATGTTGATATACACATCGGTTATACATTATTCATTTTGTGTGCACTCTTTATTCATTTATAAGTTTATGATATTAATTTATATAAATATAATGTATCTTATTGAATATTTTGAAGTCGATGTTATTTGTGTGTTTTGAAATCTGTTTTGTAGTTGTAAAACGATGTTTTCATGTTTTAAGATATTGTTTTATACTAGTTTAATGATGTAAGTGTTTCCTATTAACATCAGGTAGCAATGTCATTTGGATATATTCGAGGCTTCTGAAATCGTTTAGTTTATGATATTAGTTTATATGAATATAACGTATCCTATTGAATATTTCGAAGCCGATGTTATTAGTATATTTTTAAAACATTTTTTCAGTTGGAAAACGATGTTTTTATATTGTAAGATATCGTTTTGTACTGGTTTAATGATGTAAGTGTCTCCTATTGACATCAGGTAGCATTGTCATTTTGATATATTCGAGGTTTTTGAAATCGTTTTGTGTCTTTGCGGTCGACATATGTACAAAAATAGACATCGTTTTTTTGTTAGGATGTTTGATGTCTTTCGGTTGTTAGGTATATATTTCACACCTTAAAACACACCTGTTAATTACAACCAAAATATCATCCAACCCCATGTATTAACCACATTCAATACATCATCCACCAACATACATTCATCACAACAGTTAGGCTACAAAATGCAACCACCCACATGAATAACATGATTCAAAAAATTGTCGAGAACCCCCCAACACATACCATAGCTAGCTAAGGCGTTTAATGGGCCTAGTAGTTTGCAAAAGCTAGACCACAAGTGTACACCTGCATTATCATAATTACAGAGCTAGCAAGTAGGTTGCAAAAGACCACCAAGTCAAATATGTTCGGTTGTGACTAAATTGATAGATTTTGTTTCTAGCTAGCTAGCTATATATACCTAGGCTTCACAAAATAAGATCCATGTACCTCCAAACATGACCATCAGCAGCTCGGAGTTATCCGGTCTATAACAAGCTTCAAATGAAGTTAGCAAGTTCGATCTGCACTTGATCAACCTCCTCTTGAGTATAGGATTTGCGATTCCTTCGCACATCCCACTACCCAATAAAATATAGTATTATCATGACGAGCAAATAACAAAGTTTCTTAACTAACAACTAATTAGTAACTAATGCACATACACATACCTCCGTATGGAAACAGAGTCTATCATTGAATATGATTGTAAAGACCGGGAAATTTTAGAATATTAAATTATTAAAATAGTGATTTATAATCATTTCGATTTCTAAGATTTGGGAGGGTTGGAATTTCCGTCATTGAGCTATTGGTTTTATTCTAAATATTTTAAAACGAGTTCCGGCATTATTTAGTTGAAAATTTAAAATATGCTTTATATCGCTTCCATATGAAAAAAAAAAATGAAATAAAATGTTTGGAGTTCTTGTTAAATTCGGAATTTATGTTGGGCTTTATTAGTTTATTTCGGATTCGGAATTTCGATTTTAAACGAGTCGGGATAACGTCGAGAGAGCGGGTTTCGAGATTCGTTTCCGGGTAATTTTGAGTTGGGAACTTGGGATTTATGGACAGTTTTACTTCTTTTCTTCTCCCTTCTGAACCCCTACAGTAGCCTAGGCGTGCCTCTTTCCCCCTTCTGAACCCCTACAGTAGCCACACCTTCGCCTTTTGTTTGAATTTGGACCACTTTTGACCCTCTTTCACTGGGGAGCAAACAACCAAACAATTGCATTTGTCCTCTTGCCTGTAAAATTGAAGACAGACCTGTCGTAGCCCTCACCAAATCACTCCACAAATCATCACAGCACACCTTCCTTCTCCATCGCCGATCGATCGCCATCACCACCGCCTCACCTTGCTGCTCTTCGCTCCCTCTGTTTCATTTCCGGTTTCGAGCAGCAACCTGCGCCTCCGAGGTCCGAGGAAGCGTAGCCGAGTGCGAGCCCCAGCCGTCGGCGCCGAGCACTCGCTCCATTCTTCACTCCTTCCCTATTTCCGCGAGTGAAGCTCGATAAGGCCCTCCTCGTACCTTCTGTCCTTAAATCACCTAAAGGCCCGCCTTCATCAATCGTTGTCTTCACCCCAGGGCTCTCGGAGTTCCGTCCACCCTCGGCGAGCCCGATCGACGCCAGAGCCACCGGCGCAGAACCGCTCTCTCTCCTCCTACTCCTGGTGACTCTCAGATCCGAACGGTAATCTTTCCTTTCCCTTCCTTTGATCAAATTGAGCCAAAGATCCTCTTTTATGACCGGATATGTTCATCCTAGGCCTGTTTGAATCTCCTCTCGAGCCCTCGCAGCCGGAGCCGCCCTCGGAGCGTCCCCGGAGTCGGATTTTCGATGTTTAGGTGAGACTCCTTCCCTCTCTTCTCTCTTTCCGCGTCTGTTTTCCGGTATGGGTGAGGGTCGGGATAAGCTGTCGGTCGGTTTGGTGGTGGTTGTAGCCGGAAAGGGAGCCGCCGGCGGGAGCGTTCTTCTTCTTCTTTCTTCGTTCCGTTCATCGTCGAACAGACAGTCCTGTTCTTCAGTTGGGGAGGGAGACAGGATGACTGGGCCTAATTTTTGGGCCGGATCCGAGTTTAGTTTCCGGGTTATATCATATTACTATTGGGTTTCCAGTTGGGGAGGGTTTAGATCCGGATTTCCTGGGTTGAATAAAAGGGTCGGGTCTCCTCCTTCTTTTCTTTCCTTCTTGGTCCGGGTTGGGCCTTTGTGGGATTCGGATTGGGTCTGTTATGCGGGTCGAGAGTGGGCCGGATCTACATTGGGCTTTTGGATCAGATTTTTGTTTTAAGGGAGTTTTGGGCCTGTTTTCATTGTGATGAATTATTGTTATTATTATTCCTCCTTATGAGATTTCGGTTTTATATACTTTATAGTATTAAATTGTCAAGCCGTTATTAATATTATTTTTATTGTTATTATTTTGAAAAAGAAAAAAAATAAATAATAAATATATTCTTGGAATTTCATGTATTGCTATTTGGAAAATAATATTATTAGAATATGTATTTGTGATGTGTAAATATGTGATTTTGGGATTTGTGAGATGTTTCATTGTTATTGAGATATAAATATCGTTTGTGAAAATAGAATTTTTGTGACTCAATGTCGGACTTTATTCCATAATGATTTCGTAATAAGAAACATGCCGGAATTATTTTAATGGTATAAATTTACAAGTTGATTAAAGATTTAATGTTTATAAATGAGTTTTGGCCAATTATGATTTGAGAAAATGTTTTGAATATGGGTTGACTTAACTTGATATTTATGAGTTTGGAAATATTGTTGGTAAGATAAAAGATTTATCGATGGGTTTGATTGGAAATGAAATGATTTTGGTTGATGTTGATCATATTGGAAATGACTTGATGATAGGTGTGTATTGCTTTTGGATTGCTTTGGACTTGCATTTGGGCCCTTGCTTGTATTATCCTGCTATTCTGCATCTTCAGGTAAGTTCCCTAGGGGGCTTACTCAGGTTGGACATTCATGCCTGTTGTTGCATTTTATGTTAGGTGTTGCATATGCATAAAAGCATGCCATGTAGTATCCTGTTTAGGTTGCACTAATTGAATGAGCATCTTCTTACTTTATGTGTTTGAAACAGAACGGCCGTTATCTGTGATAGTCCTAGAGTCTTTACTAGGGTCATAGGGTAGCCCAGTCTCATCGGGCGCCCTGAGTCAATCGAGTCGATATGAGCATGATATGATAGCCCAGCACCATCGGACAATCGATGAGATGATATGATATGATGATGCCGTGGTTCGTGCACCACCACGTTGAAATTGCTATGCTATAGCCCGAACTGGCCAGTCTCTGCACTAACGGAAAGGGGTGCAGAGGTAGGAGAGGGATATGCCATTTGGCGTTGTCTTGGGCCCTTTACATTATTTCTGCACATTATTATACCTAGGAGCATGCTAGTGTGTTTGACTTTCGTACTGCGTTAGAGCATCTTTATTAGGTATATCACATACTATGTGGCCTCAGCGAGAACTGCCGGTCCCGCATGAGTGGCTTGATCTGACTCCTTTTCCCGTTTTTTTTAGGTATTTTCTGCATATTCTGAGTGCTCGATGTCTATATGACGGGGTTTCCTTTTGGCGAATTGAAGAACCTGGCTAATTCTCTAACTTGGTATAAATGGTAATCATTCGCTTACATTTTGGTTTTGACCCGGCTCTGCCGTGACACTTTGTATCTTAACCTTGCTTCCACTTTACTTTCATTTGAATTGAATTTCGCGACATAGTCTTAAGACAGGTTAAGGATACCCAACGACCCTCCGTGGCTTTTAGGGTTTGAAATCCCTCTTTCTACTAATCTTAAAATGAGTTTGAAACCTCGACCCGTACCTGGATTGCAAGATCCGAACAAGGGGTTTTATCCCTTGAAACGTAACCCGGAAATCATAATTCTGGCCATTACAAAGATGGTATCAGAGCTGAGGTTGTGCAATTCGGGTACGCAAGGGTCGAGTGTATGTTTTGGAAAACCGCCCATGAATTTCAAAGGATTTGAAAGGATTTTAAGAAGGGCAAAATGAACATAAAATGCCTAACCGAAATTGGACTAAGTAATGAACTTGACTTGTAATAAAAGAGGAAAACCGACCAAACGGGGACGTGAGTGAGTTGTAAAGGCGCTAGACCACCCCTATTGGGCGTAGTTGGGAACGGTAGGCAAAATATCAGCTTGTTCTTTATAGATGGGTTGGGGGACTCCAAGGAGATCATTATGATTGTCATTGACTGATTCTATGCTGAGTGCTTGGTATGCTAAAGTCTGATTGGTATGCCTAACAATGAAATGTGTATTGATTGATCTATGCGAAAGGGATAGTGGGAGTACCCTTGTTTCTGTGTGGTCATACCCAGCTTGTGCGGAACGACCCCTTCCGCTATGTTAACCACTTTTTCGGTTCTATCGAATCATTTCTCGGATGTCATTATCTTTCATGGGAAATCAGGTTGATAAACACATTGTGTCGGGGATCATGGTTGGATATTAAGTTTGTCTGAGTGAGTGTTGGAAGTTTTGATGTCACTTTGAGTCAGAAGTAAGGTGTTTTTGTGGATGTTTTTCCTTATTCTTATGATGATTAACCAGTGTCATCTTGCCTTAAAGAGTCGTACCGGAGTCCCACGGGAAAGAGGGGTGATAAGTCAGTCGGGAAAAGTCAATGGTTGCCCTTAGGGATCTCTATCCGGCGGTAATGGTGACTCTCTCTGAATTGCATGATATGATTTTGTAATCTACCGCATGTACCTTGCAAATGATCATTAGTAAGAAGCTGCTTATGTTATGCCTTGCCTTCTGTCATGGTTTTATTGTTTAAGCTCATGTTGTGGTTAATTACCTTGCTCACGTCTCGTGTTGTGTCTTGCCTTATATCATGTTGTATGATTACGTGTTTATTGTTATAGCATGTTTACTTGGCTTACTGATCGTATGATTCTACATGTACTACTCTTTGACCTACGGATTAATCTTTAATGTGAAATTGTGCTTACATGTTTGATGTTCATGATGACCATTGTATGGGTCCGAGTTACAATTGTTACATTCCTATCAATCCAACATGTTTTACTTAGTATGCTGCATCGTCATACAAGTGCATGAATGTAAATGTCATATGTTGGAAAGCTGCATAATTGACGTCCTCCATGTGAATAGGTTCATGATAGTGTGATCGTTCAGTTTTGATACCATGATAGAGTGAGTTCCTTACTTGATGGATACGTGTTACAATTGGATGTCAACATGCCTTATGCAATATGTAATTCCCAGTACATGCTAGATGATGAAGCGTCGATGCTTATTATTCCTTTTGTGACAAGAATCTATAGCATGCCCACCTATTATGTATTCGTCAGATTAACTACTGTTGATTATTTGTACTTAACATTGTTGTGTGATAACTTGCGTTGGATGGGGACTATGTGGCATAATTGAGTGTTGATGAATGCATGTATGTATCGCATGTTGTGTTGAGCCATTAGTGTCATGTAGGACCATTGATTGTAACTTGTGCGAATTTATATCTTGCCTACATTACTGTTGATTTCCTCTGAGTTAGGTCCCTGATAGTGTGATCCTTCTCTTTTCCTATCATCTTAGATTGTTTTACTCATCCTGATTAGATTAATGTTGAGTTCAATGATTGACTTGCTTTCCGTAATGGGTAATCCTAGCATGCTTACATGTTATCGCTCGGTAGTGTTACCTTATTGCTCTATGACATGCTCTCGTGCTTGCATAGATGTATGACTTGGCACCTCGCATGATCACACACCACGCTATATCATGATTCCGCATACGCATGACACCTGAATGTTAAAATGAAATTGGTCGAATTGCCTTGATTGTATTCATGCTTTTATATGTGCTAGTAGTATCCTGTAGGGCTTATGCTTTCTAATATGACCCGCTAAATGATTACATGCCATACTTGTTCTATGATGTGGTAGTTATTGTACCCTTTTATGTGCCCTACGACAGTTCATTCCTAGCATGACTAAGACCTATCGTTGCGATGTTCTATTTTTTTACTCAGTGGTGATCCCTCTTATTTTCATGGACATTATGATGAACGCCTTTAAATGACTCTGGACTATGATCATGCCTTATCATGTATCGCTAGTACCATGTATTACTTACGCTTTTAAATGTATCTCGTCACATGATTACACGTCGTTCCCAACCTATTATATGATCCTTGTTGTTAGATGTGATAATTTCCATTCCACTCTTATGTATCCTTCTATAACGTTTAGTTTGATTTTTATGATGTACCTCGCCATGCTATATTTGACCTCATTTGTTGACATGTATACCATTCTCGTGCATTGTTCATATACATGATGTTGTCATCCTCGTTAAGCCTTGTATGACCATTACTGGATCCACATATCTTACTTGAAATTGCTAGGCATATCTGCTTCCTGGAATAAAAGGCTATTAGCTTATCTCACATGCATCCGTGTAGAATTTGATTATGTCTTTTGGATTGAATATGCATGTCGTTCTCCTTGAGATATAGGTACATGTTAGTGTGGATTAATGTGACTGATATGCTCCATGATGAATTCATTTTGCTCGTCACAATTGTAACCTAATAGACTTTCATAAGGGCATCGTTGTATTCTCGGGTCGTAGTCTTGTCGTCCTAGCCTTGGTCCGTGTTTGGTTCCGAAAGGAACATTGGGTGTCCGTCATTGTCACTCCCCTATCTCCGCTAACTTGGACTTGGTCCCGTATGGAAAAGGGAACGGGAAGTTAGATAGCGATAGAGCAGTGCAGCGGAAGCGTGAGCCCATAACCCACGGGCCTCAGGATCAACGATGTAGGCGGGACAAACATGTTTCGAGGATGGAGGTTGCTGAGTACGATATGACTTACGAGCGAGTGTCCTCCGTTCGAATTGCTAATCCTTCTGAATTTGTTGATGATGATATTGCACTGACCAGCCGATGATATTTACGTGCTGATGCGCTCACTTGGTGATAACTGTTGCCTGATTGTCTGTTGTTTATAATGATATGATTCGGTGCCTTACAGTTCTAATGTACATGATGTCTTGATGCGTTGATGCTTGAGTTGCTAAGCATGATCTAAATTCGTTACCTATAAAATGTGAACTACAAATGCTGAGAAACCTGAACTGTCTATTAGATAAGGTTATGATGAAACTTGCTAGCTTGACTTGATTATGTGCATATATGATGATTTGTAATAATGATTGAGCATGACGGTAAATTGAGATTTATCGACGCAGTTGCAATGTTTAATGTTGAACTAATGATGCTATTGATATAAATGCTAGTTGATATGATGTGGCCCTTATGTGTAATAATGTTCATGATTGCTTCTTCTTTGAACTTGTAGGTGAGGGTTCTCTTGTGGAGTGGTTGATGAGTGGTAAAAGAATTATAGGCGGTTAGGATGATCGATGGTATTACGAGGCAAGACGCGAGAGAGGGATCCATGTGGTTAGTAGGGTATGATGCTTGTGATGTCTTGAGTAGTATATAAAGTGTGGGGAATGACTTTTGAGAGTAGTGAGGATATAGTATGAGAGGGTTCTCGGGTGTGAAGTTAGAGATATGAGTTGGATTCTTAGAGGTGGATGGGGTATGGTAGTGCTTAGTGGAATGAGAGGCGAGAATGGGGTATCGAAATGAATTGGGATTTCTTTAGGGAATTTTGACTGAGTTGAGGTTGGTGAGTCTAGAAGGATATCGGTCTTGGCTTGGAATTAGAATCGGGCGAGCGGGATTGCATTTAGTTTGACTGGTATGATGTGATGTTTTTATTTCTTATGTGATTTATTTATATCTGTTGGCATGATGTTAGATAGCAACCATGATGAACCTGATATGGAATGATCGATACTACATGATTGGTATGCAATCTTGAAATCTAGTTGAAAGTGACAAATACTATCATGGTATATTGATGTTTTGCTATCCTGTTATGTTGTTTTAGAAGCATGTTAGGATGTGTTGCAATAGGATATGCGAGATAATGATGTGTTATTATGTGAAAGCATGATGTTTATTCTGTGGAAGTAAGCATGATGTTGTAGCATACGGTTAACTAGCATGATTATTGATTATGTAAATAATGAATATGACTTGAAGTATGGACATGACTTGTATATATGAGATAATGATACCAGATTTCTAAATGATCGTTATATGACATTGTGATGAGTTAAAATGATGTTTGGTGAATATGCTGACATTCGATGACTGATATACTGTTTGACCTCCCCCTTCGCGGAATCTTAATAACCTGACTTGTTGTGTTGATGTGTTGACAATGAGTTTGATTCGTTGACTTAATGCTGAGGATGTACCTGTTATGACCTTGGTGTGATATAGAGATGTGTGTTATGATTTTGACATAGATGCATATTATGACCTTTAGTATGATGTGGAGGCGTTGATGTGATCTTGTGGCAGTGTGCTGACATATGTTTGAGACTTGTCATATGATGTACTCGTTGAGGATCGATTGGTTATGTGGTTATGCATTGCTTATGGCTTGTGAATCTTGCTTGAATTGAGACTGGTAGATTGATTTGATTCTGAAAACTAGGAAGGGAATATGGGATTAGCCCTTAGAGGTGGATGATTCCATCTCCCAGCTTCTGAATTTGATTGATTGTTATGCGGGAAACTGATTTGGTTTTGGAGGATTTTGAGGAAATTTTGATCGAAACGATTTTACTTGTTTTGGTGTAAAGTTGCTTGGTTAAACGTCTTATTTGAAGATTTTGAGCGGTTTGAAAAGGAATTACTTGAAATTTTAAAGAATAAACGTTACCGAGAATTTCAACGATATTGAGGCTAATCTTTTTCAATTACGGAATCCCTTTTGAAACTTTTCAACCCGGGCTTATATTATAACGTCTCACGGAGTGGATACAGGCATTTTATAGGGACGCATATAGAATGTTTGCTAAGACCTAGTAGGGGTGCTATAGTCGCTTTCGAGTTATGATATAACCGAAAAGTCAAGGTAAGAGTGCGGTAGGGGCCCATATCGCATACTTGCTACGACCAATTGGGATTATTATGATCACGTCATGGGTACTGTGAGAACCTCATACGGGCCCCTATGAGATACTTATAGAATCAATGGCATGATCCTTGGACTCACCAATTTAAAACTTCATCCCCATGTTTTAGAGCGATTTTAGTCTCGGGGACAAGACTTGTTTTTAGAGGTGGATGATGTAAAGACCGGGAAATTTTAGAATATTAAATTATTAAAATAGTGATTTATAATCATTTTGATTTCTAAGATTTAAGAGGGTTGGAATTTCCGTCATTGAGCTATTGGTTTTATTCTAAATATTTTAAAACGAGTTCCGGCATTATTTAGTTGAAAATTTAAAATATGCTTTATATCGCTTCCAAATGAAAAAAAAAATGTTTGGAGTTCTTGTTAAATTTGGAATTTATGTTGGGCTTTATTAGTTTATTTCGGATTCGGAATTTCGATTTTAAACGAGTCGGGATAACGCCGAGAGAGCGGGTTTCGAGATTCATTTCCGGGTAATTTTGAGTTGGGAACTTGGGATTTATGGACAGTTTTACTTCTTTTCTTCTCCCTTCTGAACCCCTACAGTAGCCTCACCTTCTCCTTTTGTTTGAATTTGGACCACTTTTGACCCTCTTTCACTGGGGAGCAAACAACCAAACAATTGCATTTGTCCTCTTGCCTGTAAAATTGAAGACAGACCTGTCGTAGCCCTCACCAAATCACTCCACAAACCATCACAGCACACCTTCCTTCTCCATCGCCGATCGATCGCCATCACCACCGCCTCACCTTGCTGCTCTTCGCTCCCTCTGTTTCATTTCCGGTTTCGAGCAGCAACCTGCGCCTCCGAGGTCCGAGGAAGCATAGTCGAGTGCGAGCCCCAGCCGCCGACGCCGAGCACTCGCTCCACTCTTTACTCTTTCCCTATTTCCGCGAGTGAAGCTCGGTAAGGCCCTCCCCGTACCTTCTGTCCTTCAATCCCCTAAAGGCCCGCCTTCATCAATCGTTGTCTTCACCCCAGGGCTCTCGGAGTTCTGTCCACCCTCGGCGAGCCCGATCGACGCCGGAGCCACCGGCGCAGAACCGCTCTCTCTCCTCCTACTCCTGGTGACTCTCAGATCCGAACGGTAATCTTTCCTTTCCCTTCCTTTGATCAAATCGAGCCAAAGATCCTCTTTTAAGACCGGATCTATCCATCGTAGGCCTATTCGAATCTCCTCTCGAGCCCTCACAACCGGAGCCGCCCTCGGAGCGTCCCCGGAGTCGGATTTTCGATGTTTAGGTGAGACTCTTTCCCTCTCTTCTCTCTTTCCGCGTTTGTTTTCCGGTATGGGTGAGGGGGATAAGCTGTCGGTCGGTTTTGTGGTGGTTGTAGCCGGAAATGGAGCCGTCGGCGGGAGCGTTCTTCTTCTTCTTCCTTCGTTCCGTTCATAGTCGAACAGACAGTCCTGTTCTTCAGCTGGGGAGGGAGACATGATGATTGGGCCTAATTTTTGGGCCGGATCCGAGTTTAGTTTCTAGGTTATATCATATTACTAATGGGTTTCCAGTTAGGGAGGGTTTAGATCCGGATTTCCTGGGTTGAATAAAAGGGTCGGGTCCCCTCCTTCTTTTCTTTCCTTCTTGGTCCGGGTTGGGCCTTTGTGGGATTCGGATTGGGTCTGTTATGCGGGTCGAGAGTGGGCCGGATCTGCATTGGGCTTTTGGATCAGATTTTTGTTTCAAGGGAGTTTTGGGCTTGTTTTTATTGTGATGAATTATTGTTATTATTATTCCTCCTTATGAGATTTCGGTTTTATATACTTTATAGTATTAAATTGTCAAGCCGTTATTAATATTATTTTTATTGTTATTATTTTGAAAAAGAAAAAAAATAAATAATAAATATATTCTTGGAATTTCATGTATTGCTATTTGGAAAATAATATTATTAGAATATGTATTTGTGATGTGTAAATATGTGATTTTGGGATTTGTGAGATGTTTTATTGTTATTGAGATATAAATATCGTTTGTGAAAATAGAATTTTTGTGACTCAATGCCGGACTTTATTCCACAATGATTTCGTAATAAGAAACATGCCGGAATTATTTTAATGGTATAAATTTACAAGTTGATTAAATATTTAATGTTTATAAATGAGTTTTGGCCAATTATGATTTGAGAAAATATTTTGAATAGGGGTTGACTTAACTTCATATTTATGAGTTTGGAAATATTGTTGGTAAGATAAAAGATTTATCGATGGGTTTGATTGGAAATGAAATGATTTTGGTTGATGTTGATCATATTGGAAATGACTTGATGATAGGTGTGTATTGCTTTTGGATTGCTTTGGACTTGCATTTGGGCCCTTGCTTGTATTATCCTGCTATTCTGCATCTTCAGGTAAGTTCCCTAGGGGGCTTACTCAGGTTGGACATTCATGCCTGTTGTTGCATTTTATGTTAGGTGTTGCATATGCATAAAAGCATGCCATGTAGTATCCTGTTTAGGTTGCACTAATTGAATGAGCATCTTCTTACTTTATGTGTTTGAAACAGAACGGCCGTTATCTGTGATAGTCCTAGAGTCTTTACTAGGGTCATAGGGTAGCCCAGTCTCATCGGGCGCCCTGAGTCAATCGAGTCGATATGAGCATGATATGATAGCCCAGCACCATCGGACAATCGATGAGATGATATGATATGATGATGCCGTGGTTCGTGCACCACCACGTTGAAATTGCTATGCTATAGCCCGAACTGGCCAGTCTCTGCACTAACGGAAAGGGGTGCAGAGGTAGGAGAGGGATATGTCATTTGGCATTGTCTTGGGCCCTTTAAAGTATTTCTGCACATTATTATACCTAGGAGCATGCTAGTGTGTTTGACTTTCGTACTGCATTAGAGCATCTTTATTAGGTATAACACATACTATGTGGCCTCAGCGAGGACTGCCGGTCCCGCATGAGTGGCTCGATCTGACTCCTTTTCCAGTTCTTTTTTTTTAGATATTTTCTGCAGATTCTGAGTGCTCGATGTCTATATGACGGGGTTTTCTTTTGGCGAATTGAAGAACCTGGCTAATTCTCTAACTTGGTATAAATGGTAATCATTCGCTTACATTTTGGTTTTGACCCGGCTCTGCCGTGACACTTTGTGTCTTAACCTTGCTTCCGCTTTACTTTCATTTGAATTGAATTTCGCGACATAGTCTTAAGACAGGTTAAGGGTACCCAACGACCCTCCGTGGCTTTTAGGGTTTGAAATCACTCTTTCTACTAATCTTAAAATGAGTTTCAAACCTCGACCCGTACCTGGATTGCAAGATCCGAACAAGGGGTTTTATCCCCTGAAACGTAACCCGGAAATCATAATTCTGGGCCATTACAATGATCTCTTTCATGAATCTCATCACATAGTACCCACACTTGTATCCACCGGGCTGCATAGGTGCACCCTACAAACACATTGCATATGTACATATAAGAGCTAACTAAGAATATTAGACCTTATCTAACATCGATCGAAAACAAGACATGTGCAAGTAGTTACTTACGTAGAGGCGTGTCACTGTAGGTATCTTTGCACCCTTACCCATTTCAACATTGTATTCCTTAACAGCACTGCATCATGAAAACATAAATGAAACTTTCTTAGGCATGATGGATCGAAGAAAATGAACTTGGTTTTTAGAAACTAGCATCGATGAAAATGAATTTGAATTCATTGGCCATCCCAAATAGATTACTTACGATTTCACCGCAGTTTCCCAATCTTTATAAGGAGTTGGTCTAGGCATGGAGTCGATGATTAAGATGTCACCCTCCCAAATGACCGTTAAGATCCAGTGTTTCCTACATATATATATATATATATATATATATATATATATATATATATATATATATATATATATATATATATATATAATAGGCTAAAATATTTTGTACGTACACTAATTTCAATCCACCAGTTCAACCATAGAAACATAGAATTACTTTGATTTGGAGGAACAAGGTCGTTTCAATTAGATGATCCTTCTAAACATTTTTTTTTGCTTTAAAGCAACAACAACTTCAATGCATGGGAAGTACATCACATAAAACTAACAAACCTTTCTCGAGGAGGCAGTCTAGCTAGAAGATGCTTGAGAGAAGAGACACCACTGATGGAGGACCTGGATTGGTATTCCACCCTGCCAAATTTAAAGTGTGAATCATGGCCCACAACAAGTAATGATAGGAGAACCATGTCATACATTTCAGTCCAAGTATTAAATACACACACAAGGCGGTTTAGAAATGGCTAAGGCCTAGAAAATTCTCACTAGGCGGTGTGAATAGAGAGAGGTTGTGTAAGTTAAGGTGTGAGTCTCCTAAAGTGGTGTAGTATATGGAGTTGTGAGTCGAGTTGGATCAATCTTATGAGCCTTGGCAAGCTTTTTTTCATTTTATTCTTGGCAATTCTCTAATGCTGGAATTGTAAAGATCATAAATTGTAGGATCAATTTGAGGAATAAGGCATTCCTTCTATTTTGCATTGGCTGGTGCTCAAAAGCAACTCAAGAATGAAAATTCTTGGGGATTTTGTCCAAATATGCAACACCATTCAGCTACGAAGTAGCCTAACTTCGTTCTCTTTCTCTCAAAAAGTTTATGCATTAAGCCTTTGAAGTGGATTGCAACTACAACAAGAAATCTACATTTGTTGCATCTATATAACCTATTGTTTAGTACAAAAATCAGTGGGCTGAGAAATTACACAGAGAGAGTAACAAAAACACAATAGATGATAGGTCCTTAGTGTCTAGCCATTGACAAAAATGTTCAGCAGATTGAGAGAAAGAGAACGGGGGAGTTCAGGCTTTAGTTCAGAATCCAGGTGTGTAATGTTGCATTAAAACAGTAAAATTCATTATATTTTTGTTTTGAACTTTCAATGTTGAATTTTCTTCTATATCCGGCCTATAGGGCGTTTCAACCAAAATTCCGTTCTTTGATGTTGTGATCATAAAAACTTGCAAATCCTTTCAGTATAAGTTTCATGATTTTCAAGTTCATATCGGTACACTTATTCTTTATATTTGTATCTTAGAGCTAGCAAACACCTTTCCATTTATGCTTCTTGTATTTGATAATTTCACATCTGTTGCTTCCCTTGATTTGCTGCTACATATAATCGCCCTTGATTTTTTCCGCTGCTACATATAATCGCCCTTGACTTTTTCCTAGCTCTTAGAATTTCTTAGCTGCTCGACCCATTTTCTGGAATTTTTTCTCATTTATTTGGTTAAAAAAACACTCATGGTTACAAGGCTGAAGTTCATCTCTATAAACTCAAGTCTTTTAATTTAAAAAATAAAGGTTCTTGGATTAATGAGTATATGATCTTAGCTATCCTATTTACCTATCTTAAGGTGGGGGGTTGCTGTCTAAACTTTAGTATATTTGCTATCCTATTTACCTGTCTCAATATATGTTATGTGCTTGATTAGGTTACCTCGGATCTTTATCATATAGAAGTAAAAGCTTAAATTTTCTATACAAATTTTTGACTTTTTCCTAGCTCTTAGAATTTCTTAGCTGCTCAGCCCATTTTCTGGAATTTTTTCTCATTTATTTGGTTAAAAAAACACTCATGGTTACAAGTCTGAAGTTCATCTCTATAAACTCAAGTCTTTTATTTTAAAAAATAAAGGTTCTTGGATTAATCAGTATACGATCTTAGCTATCCTATTTACCTATCTTAAGGTGGGGGTTGCTGTCTAAACTTTAGTATATTTGCTATCCTATTTACCTGTCTCAATATATGTTATGTGCTTGATTAGGTTACCTCGGATCTTTTTGGCGAGATTGCAATGGCAGTACTTAGGGAAGATGACAGTCCAATTGAAGGTAATTGTATGCCCTTCTGTAGCTATTTATCCATAGATATTGCCCTTATCTTCTTATATTTGCTTTGTTTTTCATTTCAATTTCTTTTTTTTATCTACAGTGCCTTAACCTTGACCTTTGTATTATGTGTTAACGGCTAATACCAATATTCAAAATCAGAACCTATCTTCCCCTCCACTTTCTGCTTCCAAGGTTTCTAAAAAGATCCTGATTCCTATTAAAACTAAGGTGCCCGAGTCTGAAGATTTTAGTGAAAGTTCGAGCTCGGGAACAAATGGAAATGTTTTAGGTCTTGTAAAGTATGCATCTGATGGTGATGATGATGATGAAGAGGTTGATTGCATAATTCACTCTTTGTTTTGTTTTTTATAAGTGCATTTACCCCATTGTGTTGTTTATACAAATATTTATGGAAATCATGGAACACATATGGCTTTCCTTATGTCATATAGATGCCATAACTAAGACTGTCTTTTGATGTGCAGATTGTTTCTAAGGATTTGTCAGATCCTGTAGGTTCACATAAAGATCTAGATAAGGATGCAACACCCTATTTTCCTAAGGCAATCAAATCTTGAGAATTTACCATAGGAGTTGGCCAGTTAGGGCCACGTGCTTGATATATTTGCTTCAGCTCTTGATCAAGGGAGTGTCATTTGGTTTGTAAGACTTAGAAGCAGAGCTTTAAAGTATAAAATTGTTAATTTAATGAATAAAGCATAGATTTGATTTATTGTGGTATATGTCTGCAGTTCGCAATGCTAAATGGTTCCTTCACATTTCCTCAATTCTAGACTCTTATTTTTGCAGGCAAAGTTGGTTGAATGCTTAGAAAGAGACGGCTTCAAGACTATCCAAGATGCAATATGGATTTTAAATAAGATTGGACATGAGTTAGAAGCAAATAGGAGGAGGAATTCCATACCTAGAAACGGATCGAGAACCCTTGTCTTCAGTATGAAAGCCAAAAATCAGAACACCTGATAAAGCCCCAAATTAGTTAGATTAGAGAGTAATTCAAACCCTAAACAAACCCTAAATAAAAAATGAATGTCAAGTTCAGCTACATACACTTAATCAAACGATTTGACATAAACCCTAAATCACACATATTGAAAAAAAGAGGCGGAGAAGTGCCCTACCACGAAGAGAAGGCGGAAGTCCTTGTTCGACAGAGAAGCGCTCTACCGCGAAGAGAAGTCGAGCTCGGGTTCCATGGCCCGAGAGAAGAGGACGACAATGAAAGAGGGTTTCACGAGTCTGGTTCAACAGTGTGAGGAAAGCCCGAAGAGAAGGGACTGACCACGAAGAGCGCCACCGCAGCCCCTCGAGTTCGACAGTCGCAGACCCTACATGGCCGGAAGGCAGAAGGAGTGGAGGAGGAAAGAGTCGCAGTGAACAGGAACGAGTCAGGATGTGGGATGTGGGATGTGGGATGTGAGGAGGAAAGAGTCGGGAGTGGTGCTGGTGAATATGACCTATTTAATTTTCTAAGTATAATTATATGCTGCTTCTTTTTTTTGGGCAAAAAATTCAATTTTTTTTTCTAAGTGTGGGAGATATTGGGATTGTGTTTTTATGAATTTAAGAAGCAATTGCAAATTTCTAGGAAATTTTCTAAGTGTTGGGAGAATTGGGATCCGCCCGCCTGTATTCAAAGTGAGCGGGATTTTACTTGTTCAGATTTCATTTTTGCGCCTTCTTTTTTTTCTTCAGAAAACCACATTTAACATCGGTCGACAAATTTGGGCGATGTCTATTTTGTTTTCAACATCAGAAATTTACAAACCGTTGTTAAATTTATTTTTAACATCATGCGTTTTTCTAACTGATGTTAATCATACGATGTCTGTGAACACAATTCTAATAGTGTTAGTAGGATCCTTACATAGGGATGGCCTGCACCGTGGGTGAGGTAGTTCCCTTTGAAGGGAGTTGCTAGAGGATTCCTTAGGAGCCTAGAAGGACATGCTATTTGGCATTTCTTGTAACTGCGCGCCTATTAATTTATGTCCGCATGCTTGCCTGTTTAAGTTCCGCTTTGCATTATGCATCTTAGGAATAAGATGCTTATTATATGCCTCTCAGAGTGTGTTTACACACGCGCATGAGTGGCCTGATGATTGACCCAGATCCCCCTCTTTTTTTTAGATTCAGGTAACCGCTAGCCGCTATCTTTGCTTACATTGATGCTTGGCGGGTTCAAACTTTTGGCGTTAGATCGAGAGCTCGAGAGACCACTAGACTTCTTCTCTTTTATACTCTTTTACGTTGTTTTGTCCCGGCTCTGTCGTGGCACGCTATGTATCGTATTTAGACTTTCGTTGGTTTTGCATGATAAATGGAAGTTCCGCGACATAGACTTAGGGCAGGTACAGGGGTTTTACCTCAAGGATTCCAACGATCGTTACGGTTTTGGGTGTAGAATCCCACTTTAAATTACTGATCTTTGATTTCAACCTTCAACCTGTACTCGGAACGCAAGATCCTAACGAGGGGTTTCATTCCTCGAAACGTAACTCGGGAATCATAATCTCGGATCGTTACATTTTAGATTGTAGATTTTCAACATGAAAATTCTTATTTTTTGGATATTATCTGGTAAATGTTAGAGCTACTTTATATAGTGGATGAATTTTTTTGTGTTGATTTAATGAAACTTAGGCATGCATGTAAATTCTTTTAGGTTATCCTTTTGCTATAAAACTTATTACTAGAAAAGCAAATGATCCTTCTAACGTAATTAAACGATCTAAACATAACTGATGGATAAAAAACCATTGTAGATTTAAAAGAATAAAAATATAAAATTTGACTAAAATCTTAGTTACTGTGCATTTTGAGTTTTTTTCTAATTGATTTAGTAGAGGTTTTATGTAATCTATCTATGGATTTTTTTTCTGTAGGATTTCTTTTGGGTGGTAGTTTTTAAAAATTTTGCATTTGAACACACCATTTATTTTAATCTTGGTGCAGTTTTCATGTCATTTTTATTTAGTGCCTTTGAATTTCTAGGAGCATTTTCCCTTCTTTTCAACATTAGGCCTATTATTTAGTTTTACGAGCAATTGTTGATCAAGAGGTACAGGACAATTAGTGGAGCAATTATTATTATTATTATTATTGGAATAGCCTCGTGATGGTTGGAAATTTTCTTCATCTAAACTCACAATTGCAGCTGTGAGGGTAGCAACAAACAATTCTCCCCGCTCAAGAAGCAATCTCCAGGATTCTCGAAACCGACTCATTCAGTTTCCTTGATTCTCATAAACCGACTCTTTTCACATGTATAAATCCTATTTTCTCAGTTTCGTTGATTTATTTCTATAATACATTCTTTATAATTGGAGGGATTAACTGAATCTCAAGGTATGATATATATATATATATGTACAATTTACCTCAAATCTATGATTCTTTTCTACTTTAAATAACATTTCTTTTTTATTCATTTCTATATACTTTCATATATTCTCTTCTAATATTCTTTCTGATTCCTAACTTAATTTTACCTCATCACTTCATTCACTTTTAGTTGGGGTAATATGGTGTCACGCTAAGTAATCTTTTATTGTCTTCCTTATATAAGTTGTACACTTTGGTTTATTATTCAACTTTTTATATTTACTGTTTAATATGTATAATATTTATTCTTAACCTATAAATGATATCCATCATATAAATTCATGCCTTCGTCTAAAACAAAATTTTTTTGTCTCTGGGATTTGCATGGATAAAGCTTAGAGCACCACCTTTTTGCCTTTTGTGAACACCTAATTTATTCCCAAATAATATTATTATATTAGACATTTCTAACATTTTTTTATATTGTTATTTGGATATTACTTAATAAATATTTTATATTCTATTTTTCTTTTGTTTTTCCTCGCAAACGCGCCATGGCGCGGGAATTCCACTAGTATAAACTTAATTCAAAAGCATATATGCTAAGGTGCCGACACCTCCTTTTTTCAGGCACCCTCCACCAATCAAAATTTATTTCATCTATATATCTATATATCTATATATCTATATGTCTATATATATAAACTTAATTCAAAAGCATATATGTTGAGGTGTCGACACCTCCTTTTTTCATACACCCTCCACCAATCAGATTTGATTTCATATCTTTAATTTAATTAGTATTTCATTAATTATAATTATTTCCACCCCTTTCCTATTTTTACATCCCTTTTGCATATCCTATACATCCCTGAATTTGGTAAATAAAGAACGGTCATCCGGGGTTCAAATCGGGGACTTTTGGGTACTACTCGTAAGTCCTTTTCGGTTGAACCATTCTGAAATGGCTATATCCTATACATTGAAATACCCCAAAGAATTTTTGGGTATTTCTATTTTAAATTTAAAAAAAATAAAGTTAAAATTTTGATAAGAAAGAAGTTATAAGATTTTTTTAAGTAAAAGAAATTGATGAGTCTCTCATCACTTTACAGAAAAGTAACGGAATATCCCAGAATGGAAACGACAACAAAAAACAGAATAGATTAATAAATAAAAGAGATAAAATCTTATCTTACCATAAAATGTATTGGAGCCAACGAGAAAAAACAAAACATCTCAAATTGACTGACACGAACTCAGGGTATTTCCACCGAATGGCATCAGGAAGGAGAAATAGAAAATTCATAAAAGAAATTCAAAATACAGATGGCACACTAGCCACATGAGAAGAAAATATTACAAGAGAAATAAAAAACGACTTCGAAAAAAGATTTAGGATGCAACCCATCAACCATAATCTCTTAAATGAATATCTCTCGCTCATTAACACAGAAATCACTGATGATGACAATTCGAAGTTAACTGAAAAATATCAAACCAGGAAATAAAAAATGTGTTCTTCTCGATTGGAAAAGATAAATCTCCAGGACCTGATGGAATGACATCAGAGTTTTACCAGGAATACTGGGATATTGTAGGCCCATCAGTCATAAAGGCAATCAAAGGATTTTTCCACTCTGGTCGAATCCTAAAACAAATCAACCACACTTTCATCACATTGATCTCAAAATGTGACAACCCAACAACTACAAACCACTTCAGACCAATAAGCCTGTGCTCAACAATTTATAAAGCTATAGCCAAAATCATTGCAGAAAGAATGAAACCGGTTTTAAAGAAAATTATTAACCCCCTACAAGGGGCCTTTGTATCTGACAGGGCTATCCAAGACAATGTCTTAATAGCCCATGAGATCTTCCACTCATTTAAGAGTAGACGCGGAAAAGAAGGATGGATTGTCGTCAAACTAGATATGGAGAAGGCATATGATAGAGTAGAATGGGACTTCCTGTTCAAAGTTCTAGAAAAATTTGGCCTCTGCCAAAAATTTCGAACATGGATAGAGAAATGTGTCCAGACCGTCTCCTTCTCAACCTTGGTTAATGACAGCCCCACGGACCCCTTTATACTAGGGAGAGGGATCAGACAAGGCGACCCACTCTCACCCTATCTATTCGTCATAAGAGCAGAAATTCTTGATAGGAAACTACAAACCGCTTCAAACCAGTCAGACAAATCCATCGGATTCAAAATATCTAGATCAGGCATGAAAATCCCCTTCCTATCATTCGCGGACGATATGATGATATTCGCCAAGGCAAACCATGACTCGTGTCAAGTCGTGAAGAATATTATTGACGACTACTGTGCCATATCGGGACAAAAGGTCAATTTCCACAAATCGGCCTTTCAAACTACACCAAAAGTGCCGAACAGTACAAAACAACTAATCCAAAGCACGATCCATATCACAAACCAGATAGTAGTTGATAAATACCTCGGCTGTCCAATTATCAATGGTCGAGTCAACCGAACCACATTTGAAGAAACAGTAACCAAAATCATACAACAACTCACGAAATGGAAAGCCAACTCCCTTTCACAAGAAGGAAGAGCGACCTTAATAAGATCAAACCTGGAAACTAAGCCAAATTATATCATGCAAAATTTTATTCTCCCCACAACAATCCATAAAGAACTTGACCAAATAAACAGATGCTTCTTCTGGAACAAAGACCAATCATTTTCCCCCCTTATTGGTTGGGACAAAGTGTGCAAACAGAAACGATTGGGAGGCGCAGGAATACATAAAACAAAAGATATGAACCAAGCACTACAATTGAAATTACTTTGGAAAATCTTAGCAGAGCCATGTAACCCGTGGGTCCAAGTGATCAAAGAAAAATATTTGAAAGAAACCCCCCTCCTTGAATACCAGCGAAAATGTAACTCATCTTGGCAATGGGCCAAACTAATGGAACTAAAAGAAGAATTCTATAAAGGACTAATATGGCAAATAGGAAATGGGAAGACGATCAATTTTTGGAAAGACATCTGGCTAGACGGAAAACCACTACAAGGTTGACAACATCCCAATATCACAATCAACGAAAATGACAGGGCGGAAAAATACATCGACATCAATAAGAAATGGAATATTGATGAACTATCCAACCTCCTCCCAATGGATGTGGTGAACAAGATCGATAACATCTACATACCAGAACACGAAATAGAAGACAGACTATACTGGAAACCAAGTAAAAATGGTTGGTTCAACACGGCAAGTGCCCTAGCACACATCACAAAGAAAAACACGGAAGAAAGTAGTGACACAACATGGATATGGACACTAGACACATTCCCGAAAGTCAAAAACTTCATCTGGAAACTCGCACTAGATGGAATCCCGACAAAAACCAGACTAGCAAACAAAGGCATTCATGTCCCACTTTCATGCGTTTTGTGTGATCGGACGGATGAAAGTCCAATCCATCTCTTTACCGAATGCCACCACACCCTACAACTGATTCACAAAATTGACCCAAACATTGAAAAAGTGATTCGAGAAATTGACACCAGAAACAAATCGATCAAAAACATTTTATGTGAAATTTTTACTAAACTTAACCACGAGCAGAAAGGAAGACTTGCGACGACATGGTGGAACCTATGGACAAGCAGGAATCGACAAGTATTTGACAACCTCAATACAACATCCATACATACAATGGACAATTATACAAAACAACAAATACAGAACTGGGCTAACTCCAAATTGACCTTTGAAGAGGAGTCCACATGCCACAACCAGAAAAGTCGGACAAATCAACCACGGAGAAGAAGAAATTTGAGATGGAGCAAACCAGATGAGGGATCTTTAAAAATTAATTTTGATGGATCCAAACTATCCTCGGGTGAAGCTTCTGCAGGTTTCATTATTAGGGACCACAGTGGGACAATCATTGCATGTGGCGGCTCCAAATGTGGACACATCTCAGCATTAGCTGCAGAGGCTCTGGCGATCAGAGGAGGCATCGCCAAGGCAAAGGAGCTCCGAATGCCCAACATCATGATTGAAGGCGATAGCTTGACTGTCATCAATTGTTTGCGAGGATTGTGGTGCTGCCAGTGGGAGATCGAGATGCTGATTTCTGACACCCTGCAGCTACTCCAACATTTTGCTAGGGTGCAATTCAGCCATGTCTTCCGGGAGGTGAACTCGACTGCCGACAGGATCGCGCGTCTAGTCCACACAACGCACACGCGGGACCTCCTTACTGATACTGCTCTACACGTTTTCATCCGCAAGGATGCCCTTGGATGGTGGTCCATCAGGGCCTGACCCCACCCAAATCTTTACCTTATCAAAAAAAAAGTTATAAGATTTTTTTTGAAATATATATTATTATTCGGTTCTTTTTGTTTATAACATAAATTTTGGTTTGATGTTATGATTTTAAGAGTGAAACTTATGGTAATTAAAATAGAGCATAAATTTTTTTTTAAGATAAAAGTTGATGTGAGTTTATTATTTTATTCTTTCATATCTTATGTAAAAATCGTCTTGATTAAATTATTTAGTTGTTCTTTGTGATATCATTTTTATAAAAGACATTATGATTTATAACTCCACTTTTTATGTTAAATTTAATTATGACCAAAAGTTTAAGGGTGACTTTATTATAATAATATTAAGTTTTAAAGTTTGAAAGGTTATTTGAAAGAATTAATAATTATTTAAAATGTGCAAGGGGAAGATAAAATATAGTTTATATATGTGGTATATATTTATAAAAGATTATTATGTAATTTTTTTTTTTGATTAAGTAAGAATTCGACGCACCGAACAGACCCGGTGGATCGAAAGGCCGAAGAAATCGGTGACGGATAAACCGTCAGTACAAACAAATTACAAAGCAACATCAAACCAGATAAAACCAAAATACAAATGTGCAGATACAGACACGGGCTAGTACCATCAAATAAAGAACGGAAGCAAAGTGCGACATCTCAACCGTCAGTTGGTAGAGGCACGTAGGGAAGCCCTGTGGAACTAAGTGGAAGCCTCATATTTGGACTCTACCGATGAGCCTTCAGATTTCGATCACGTTCACGACCTCTCGCACGTCGACAAGTGAGAAGAACACCGCTCTTAAACTGCTAGCCCCAAAGCCAAATAACCACACCACCAAGCATCTCGGTCGATCTGATATAATATTCCGCTATTATAACTTATGAATAGAAATAAGTAGATTTTACAAATATTTCCCACTAACGGGTTGACCAGGGCCCAAGAGGCATCCTTGGGCCCGAAGCACAATAATCGGGCCTAGAAAGACAACATAGAGCCCCATCGGGCCCAAGGAAAGTCCTTGGGGCCCAAGGCAAAAGGAGGCAGACACAAGGTCTCCGGCAAAGCTTCGGCGACATGATACATGGACAAGAATCCGACAAAAGGGAAACTGGCAAGCAGGAGGGGATCAAAATTCTCTGGGCAACAAAAGCCCCAACCCAATTCAAGGAGGAGGGAGCCCCGAAACCCAACCCAGACCAAATAGCCACACCGGACAGAGGGGGGAGAAGAGGAGCCTCACCCGGACCTGACAGAGGTACACAGGCCGTAGTAACGGAGGAACACAAGAAGAGAGAGACAAACACCAACGGATATAACGACCGGAGGAGAGCCCCAAAGCAGGATGGGGAAACGACCAGATGCCATGGCCAAGGGGGTTCCAAACAGCGCAAAGGGGGCGCTGATATGATTGGGGGTAGTCGACGAGCCAGGGACCACACCGCCGGCACACACGACACACCCGTCCAAGGGTTGCTCAAACTCGGGTTGAATCCACCGCTGGTGAGAACGAGGACGGAACGGGAAAGAACCGGCCACCAAAACACAGATAAGAGTCGATTAGCAGAATATGGGTACGAAATTAGATATTAGAGAGACTGGTTTGGCCAAGGTTGGGTTGAATTGAATGGAGAATTTGGCTAATTCCATTCGGAATGGATTCTGAAAGGGAGTTTCCTCTCATAAGAGAGAGACACTTCATTCCTTCTAAGGTAAGTCCTAGAAGCAGGGTTATTATGTAATTATTTAAATAAACATTAAGGGATTGTTTGGGATGAGTATATAGATATAGGCTATGGGTATAAAAAGCCCAATATCTATATACTCTGTTTGGTATAAGTATCTAAATGAGTATATGGATATGAATCCTATATCTCCTTTCTACTCATTCTAGGTATATCTCCCCTTTTGGATATCTGGAAAATTTGGGGGCTATAGGAAAAAAAAATGTACGAGCGCTTTGCCTGGTTTTACTCGCTTCCATTGCCAGATGCTTCTTCTTCTCCTCCTCCTTCTCCTCCTTCTTGCATCTGCTCGATTTCTGCTTGCATCCTCTTCTCCTCCTTCCATCTGCTTACTCGATTTCTGTCCAATTTTTGCATCTTCTTCTCCGCTTCTGCTCAACCCTAATTTTTGTCCGATTTTTTGCATCTTCGTCTTGTCCGATTTCTGTTCAATCTGTTCGGCCCTATTGCTTGCATCTGCTCAACCCTAATTGATGTTCAATCTGTTCAAAAATTTTGTGAATTTGTGTCTGGAAATTTGTATGCAGCTATTCGATTTAAGACCATTTTTTTTTGCTGTTCGAATTGTGTCTGCATACAAATTTGGACCATCTGTTCAAATGGTGTCTGCATACAAATTTGTTCGATTTGGGACCATTTTTTTTTTTTTTTGCTATTCGAAATATATGAGAATATCCTCACTAGCTACAACAATTTGCAATATTGTTCAGTATATAGAAAGCAAGAATTGTTGTCAGAATTATAAGTCCAAAGGTATACTCTTCTTAATGCATTAGGCCTGTTCCCACTAGCCCTCTCATGCTCAATAATAAGACGAGTTATGTTTTAAAAGAAAAGAAAGCCAGTCATAAATGTATGCTAGGCCAATAGATCGAATTCTTTAAAGAGAGAGGATGAAGAGATTAATAACTTGGAAGATGATTGTGCTGTGGTTAAACAGTAAAAACAAAATCAAACACTGCATTAACACACGAGGCTACTACTAGCCTAAACTTCTATCTCGATTTTTTATCATTTCAAAAGTTATAAGGTTTTTGGTTCACTTTTATTATATTTTCTTTTTTTTGTTTTTATTCTGATATCTATATACCATTTCCAAACAGTAGATATAGGATATAGATATCAATCTCATACCCATACGCAATACCCATAGTTTGATATCTATATCTCATACCCATAGCCTATATCCTATATCTATATACCCTTTCCAAACGGGCCCTAAAGGTATTTTTGACTTAGATGAGCATTTTATTTATTCAAATTGCAATAATTAACTTATTGCATTATTTATACTTTAAAAACCCATCAATCCTTTATAAAAACAAAATCGGGTCATACACATACAACGAAGGTCATACACATACAACACTCGAACTGTGGGATTCAAATCCCACTTACAACGGAGGCGTTAGCCGCCTGGAAGGCTGTGTGCTGGGCGTCTTTTAGTGGTTATGAAAAAATCGAATTTGAAGGAGATTCCTTAACAGTAGTTAACAACAATGACAATCGGTGGCGTCCGTTGTGGGAAATCGAAATGATAATATCAGATTGTCAAAGGTACCTTAGCCGGATAAGGCAATGGAATATTCGTCATGTTAATCGTTCTGGCAATGTTGTGGCTGACAAGGTCGCTCACCTTGGTTACACCACTCCGGACAACGTCTCAATACTTGAGCTTTCTGGTCTCCATGACCTCATCCGCAAGGATGCTCTCGGTTGACGGCTGGTCCGCACTGAATTTTTACCGTTATAAAAAAAAATCGGGTCAAAACCAGGTAAGATAAATAAGTGGATCAAAATCCTACAACTAAACCGGTTTGGGGTATATGAAACCGGGTTGAAATCGGGTTTCCACCTTCTTCTTCCTCCTCTAGCTCTACCTACATCTTAGTTGTCTTCAATGGTGATCCTTCGAGTTCGAATTTAATTAGACACGTCATAAGTAGTAATCCCATTCCCAATTCAATGCAAACCAATCTGTATATTTAACCAGAGGAATCACATCGAATTTATTCTTTAAGAATATTTTCAATTCTTATCGGCTTTCAATCAAATTCGGTCTAATTCGCATTGAATTCGATTCAATTGAATACTCGAAATCATTTCTGTCATCAAGAGGGTGTCAATAATGTATTCAATTTGATAAAACGGTTACGAAATAGCCCCGCCCTAGAAAAGGGGTTTTCGGTTTTGGTCTTGGGATAAGTCACCATTTCTGAGAAATTGAGCTCTCAACCCTATTGATAGACGTTCTAAATCGTCTAAGGATCGTTTACCCTCTAAAATATTTCGTGGATTCATCCCAAAACGCAAGAGCCCTTTACAATTTTTCTCCGGCGACCACCACCATCTCCGACCTGTTCCGCCACTGCCGTTGCCGCCCAGGACCGCCGGGATACTCGCCGACGTTTGCCGGAGCAACCACCGCTAGTCGTGTAGGTAGCCGTTCCCCGTGGAAGCCACCAAGGCTGCCGGAGTTGCCGCCGTCGTGAGCCGGAGACCAGAAGTGTAACCTACTGTCGTGTATGGGGAAGGAGAAGAAGAATTGCAATTTTCCTCCCAAACTTTCAGATTTGGTATAATATGCCCTTATTACAGTTTTTAAAACTATAAAAACTATCCCGCAGTTTTAGAGGGTGTGCTAAATCGCGTAATTTCCATAATTCGCAATGACAATCTCAAATATCGACACATCCATCTCGAGACAAGATTCCATAGTAATGAAATTGGTATAGTATGTGACTTGATAATTAATTCGATTTTATTTCGAATTATATAAGTTAATTACGTGTACAAGATACCAATTATTAAATTCTTCCTTATATCTCGTATTTTAGATCCGTTTGTCGATTTATTTAACTCCGTCATCTAATCTTTGAAGTTCATAGTTGGTATCGAAATCCAACAAGGTGACAAAGGCAAGTGACATTCCGAGCTTTCTATGCTCATTTGCGTGCTTTCGTGGCTAGTTGTTTTCTACAGTTGAATCATGCCAAATTGCGTTAAATAAATTACAATTCATCCGTTTGTGTGATTTATTAAATTGATAATCTATTTTGGCATGTTAAATGGGTAATGTTATTTTTATAGGTTATTTAAGTTAGATAAATGACATTATTTGCCCATATTCCATGAAAGCACATGATTTATTGTTTTCTCTTCATGTTAAGTTTAATTATGTGATATATCCGTTTTCATATCCATAATTTTCGTTTATTCCATTCGGTTCCAGACTAGTTTGCATATTAGTTCGGTGTGGACTTAGATTATCTTTTGAACCTAGTCCTTATAAAATATATAAATATGTGCACTTAAGTTATGAATTTTGGAATCGTACTTTAGTGTATTAAAGAATGTGAATATTATAAATTAAAGTTAAGGAAGATGAGCGCTTCATAATAAAGTATATAAACGATATTATAAATTAAATATGGAAGATGAGCGCTTCCAGATTATATAAAATTTATATATTATATATTATTATAAATCAGGAAGATGAGCGCTTCCTACCCAGTTTCAGGAAGCTACGTTTCCGAACTTGGAAATGATCAACTGAGAGCATCCGTTCAGTGAATTTGACCGATAATAAAATCTGAGCGGACCTGTTCGGTACACTTGATACTAAAAGAAAATTCGAGCGGACCCGTTCGGTATACTTATATTAAAATAAAATCTGAGCGGACCCGTTCAGTACAGATCAAATATATAGATCTTATTATTGTAGTTCATTGGTTGAATACTAGTTGTAAGTTTAAAGTTATACAATTATTTATAAGACGGTGATCATAAATAATTAAGTTGGTCATAATTTTCAGTGTTTAATTATATTCCAGTCTCATTTCGGAATATAATTTCCTTGAGTGATTTATCACTCACATCCATTATTCTTCCTAACTTATAAACTCTCAAGTTGAGTCGAGTGTGTATTTTGTATTCCATAATTCACATTTAAATAATCCGTATTACTCTCCTTTGGACTATTTGGTTCATACCGTTTTATGGTCAATGAATCTTTAGTGTAAAGTGGTCTTTTATTTCGTGTCGTCACTTGCTTGTTCTTAATTGAACTAACTGCCCTATGGATTGTGGCGGCTGGTGCCTCTCGTTTGTATACGATGCATTAGACCTAAGTTGCAGGTATAAAGATAGTAGTGAATAAGTTCCGAAGGCGTTGGAGAACATCAAGGGTCATTTTAAATGTTTTGAACAAAAAAGGGTAATTCCAAATGTGATCAAGTTGATTAATTATTTACTTTTTTTTAATTTTGAAAGTTTTCCGCTGTACAAGTTAAACGATTGTAAAGTGTTTAAATAAAAATATAATTTCCTTTTGGTAAAAATCTTCCGCTGTATTTATTCTAAATGCATGTCATCATCTTGTTTATGAGAGCATGGTTGCATGTCCCTATAAGCCTAAGGTGGTTACGAAGACATTAAAGTCCGAGTAATCACTGGCGCTGCAACATTGCCTCGTGTACAGAAGAGGGTGTTACATACATCCCCTGAACACGCCTCCTGCAGTGTCCTTTCAACCATTTTTCAAACCTTCATTTCCCTTTAATCTACCTCCAAGTCCAATCTCTAAATTTTATTTTCCTTTCTTTTGATTTACCTTCGTGTCGCTTCAAAAAAAATTCCCTTTCAATTCCTCATGCAACCTCTAATATTCTCTAAATTATTTTATTTTGTCAAGCTCTCAATGGGATATCAATTTCTTATGCTCCACTCGGTGCCATTTGCGCTAGGACTGGGCTTCCGGTCTGGACCGAAGCGGAATTTTCAAGAACATGGACCGTGGATCGGATCGGGACCGAGAAATATGGTCCTGGGTTTTCCGGTTCACGGACCGTTTAGACCGGAAATATAGTTGCAACCATTTTTCAGTGTTTTTTTTTTTTTGGGGGGGGGGGGGGGGAGTTACACCGAGCAATACAGATTATTGCATTTGCAGCAGCCACTACTACCCTTCTCGTTAGCAGCTTGAGCGGTTGAACCTCCGGTTGATGTGGAACAAAAGAAACAAATTAGAAATGAAACACTAAATAGCAGCCCAAAAAAAAAAGGAAACACTAAATAGCACCCAAAAAAAAATGAAATACTAAAAAAGTCCAACCAGAGAGAAAAAACTAGATTGAGAAAAACCCTAACCTATGCCCCGACCACCCGCCGCCCGTGCCACTCACCAGATCACTCCTACTAGAGACGAAAATCAAGCCAAATACAACCCCAAATCGAATCGTTAGCCACAAAATTCAAATCCAAAATGAATGAAAAAGGAATCCAAGATCCCATCTAGAAAAATCGATCAAAACCAAAAAAATGGAAAAAGAAGAAGCAGATTAGTCGGAGAAAATGGAAAAAGAAGAAGAAGAAGCAGATTGGTGCGAGAAGAACGCTTACCTGTGGAGCGGAGCCGCGAACAGAGAGGAGGGTCGACTGAGAAGTGAGGCTGGCGAGCACGAGGGAGGATAGAAGGAGGGCCGTGAGAACAGAGAAAGGAGTCTGAGTGAGAGAGACTAGGGCCGACCGGTCACAGGCAAAGCAAATAGGCAACAACAGCATGCTCTTTTTTTTTAGCAACATAAACCGGTCCAATTCCGGTTCGATCCGGAAATTCCGATCTGGTCCCGTGTTTGGACCGGAACCCGGAATTCATAATTTCTTGGACCGTGGACCAGACTGTAATACTCCGGTCCGATCAAAAGACCGTAATTTCCGGTCTGGTCCCGGTCCAATTCCGGTCCGATCCAATTTTTACCCAGCCCTAATTTACGCTATGTGACTTATGCTCCACTCTATGTTGTTTTTTCATGCCACTCCTTTAATTCATTCTGACATGCCTCATACTGATCATGTTTTCTAATAGGTCATATTTTATGATGAAATCTTCTTGCAGGAAAAGTTTCGTGGTGACGCGAGATCAAGGGGTCCAAGTGATATCTTACTTAATCGTTGTGGTGGTTGTGGTCCTATCTACCAACTAGTTTTTTTTTATGTCCCTTAGAATTTGCTTTTGATATATTTTGTGGCACTTATGTAACTTAGCCTTCGATTTTGCTCTATCATGGGATAGACGTAATATACCTTACGTTTTGGGGTAACATTTTTTGCGGAAGTGGTATGTAGTCATGGAAGTGTTGATATTCTTTGTAGTAGTATGTAGTAATGGAGTGTTTATGTTTAATTACGATAATATGTAGTGAATCAACCTTTTTCATTGCTTTGTAAAGGTGTTTTGATACAATATTGTTGGTATGCCCATGTTCGGCAAACAAAAATCAAATACAAGATGGCAAAAAACACAAAATATATTCAAGTAACCTAATGTTCTTATTGCAAACATAACTAGACATGACACCAATTCAAGTAAGTGAGCATTGGTTCTTGGATCGCGATGTTTTTGGGTAAACAAAAGATCTTTATTGCTAGAAAGGCAAAAAGACTATCCGTGATGTGGATGGATACGACGTGTTAGTGGGGATCGTGATATTTTACGATGAGGGTGAGAAGTTTTGTTCCTTGGCGAAGTTGGACGCCCCATTAATGACGCACAAACTGAAATTCTAAATCACCTATTTATTGGGGCATCGTCATCTACAACCCTCGATGCACCCTTAAACATAACATAAAATTAATTATGTTAAATGTTTATGATAAAAAAAACTTAAAAATAAATATTTTTATGTTATAAATAACTAATTATATATATATATATGTAATTCTTTCATGAAAAATCATATTCTAAAAAATATTAAAATTATTATTATCATCAAATATTCCTCTTTTCAATTTTAATATTTTTTAATATATATTTTTTATAAAAAAAATTATACAAATATATACTCCATCCGTTCGGCAAAACTTGTTATTTTAGGGTGTTAGTTTTGTTCAAAAAAACTTGTCATTGTAGATATTTTGCCCTTCACTTTACAAAAATGTCCTTGATGTGATTGATAGTTTGTTAGTTGTAGTTTTCGATAAAGTAAAAAGAGAGGGTAATAATTGAGGGTAAATTAGTACATTTGTTAATTGCCTTAAAACTTGTGAAATAAGCTAAAATGACAAGTTTTGCCGAACGGAGGGAGTATAATTAGTTATTTCTAACATATCTATATTATTTTTAATTTTTTTTATAATAAATATTTAATATAATTAATTTTATGTTACCAGTAAAGATGTAGGGAGGGTCCTAAGATAATTTCCACTCCACTCCCCTCCTCCTCTCTGTCCCTCGATCCTTTTCTTCCCCAACAAGCCACACCACCATTTCCATGGCGGCCTCCACGTCGACCGCCAAACCGCCCTATACCGGCAACGACGACGACGACGACCTAGCGCCGCTGCTCGCTCTTCAGCAGGAGGAACTCATGGCGATGAGGACCGCCCTCTCCGACCTTGACTTGGCATTCCAACTCCAAATGAACGAAGCAATTGCCGCCTCTGCTTCGCTCTCTCCCTCCCCCTCCACTGCCGGCTTTATCGCTACTGGCATTGATTCTCAGTCGAACGACGGTTTCGCGGCCGCTGCGGACCTCTTCGCCGATGAAATCGGCCGCTTTGAGCGAGAGCAGGCGAATCTGCAGCTCTGCAAGGCAGAGATGCGAAGGATGAGGGACGATTTCGACCTCCGATTGCACGATCGGAAGGTCGCTTCGGAGATCTACGCAATTTCCGAACACGAATGGAAAGCGACAGGCGATTACTACGAGAGGCCGTACGGTATGAAGGCTTTAGGCTCCACATCTGCAGTCGGAGGCTCCGATCTAGGGTTCGGCGGGTATTTCTACTTGTATATCAAGGGGTTGGTGGTGGTGGAGGATCAGAACAGGGTGAAATTAGGCGCAATTGCTGTTGCAATCTTCGATTCTGCAAACACGGTGGTGCTCGAGGTGGCGAAGCCGCTGGTTCTGCCGCAGGAAGAAATGAGAGATGAAGTGGCTGAATTGGAAGCTTTCATCCATGGACTTGAACTCGCTCTGAGCTTAGAGCTAAGCAGGGTCGTCTACTCTTGCGTTGACTTCAATGTTGACCATTATGTAAGTTTTTCATTCTTTTATTAGACTGTTCCTCCTTACACTCTGCAGTATGAGAAACTGCCATAAAATTAGGGTTTCGGAAAACAAACTATGATCAGTTCACACTGGCAAAATTTGTTTTTCAGTACATTTGCAAAGTTAATATCAAAATGGTTCATAGATACTAGTTAGATATCAATTGATTATGGATTAATGTCATACAGTATATCAGAAAGGAATGTACTATTTGGTTGTTAAGTACCGAGGCAATGCATTTATGAATTATGTTCATAATAAGAAGAAAGTAGAAGAGTGCATTAGTACTTGCGGAATGGATGTGCATACAAGACAATATCCGTCTTCTTTTAAATAGGAATTGTGTAGGAAATTTTTGGCTTGAGATAGTGAAATCGTAAGGGATAAGCATATACAAGTAATATTTTTCCCGACAAACTTAATTCCGTCTGTGTTTGTATTGCAGTTGTGCATTTAAAATTTTTCATTCGTAGTTTATTGTAAGAATGTTGGTCTTTTCCCATGTTGTGGCAGCTTCTTGTCAATCAGAAACCAAAGGAAGCTAAGGTGGCGGAGTTGATAGATCGTGCAGCTCGTCTTAAGACAAGATTTCTAGTTTGCCATTTTTCCCATGGAACTAAGAACAATGCTCACCTTGTCTTAGAACTTGCAAGATCTTCAATAGCAAAACAAACTGACAAACCAGTGAAGGGAAAGGTTCTAATAAGGGAAAAGTGCCCAATTTGTTTTGAGGATGTTGATTCTGGGAAGATGTTTGAAATGGTTGGTTGCCATCACCGTTTTTGTTCTTCTTGCATGCAGGAGCATGTAAAACTCAAAGTACGCGGAGGGGAGCTTCCTCGATGCCCCCAACCCGACTGTGAATTAGAGCTAAACATCAATACTTGCAGAAAACTCGTTGCCCCTGAAATGTATGATGCAATCAACCAGCTTGGCAAGGAGGCCTCCATTCCTGCTGCAGACAAGGTGTACTGTCCAAACCCTAGGTGTTCGAACCTGATGTCGAAGAATGAGGCTTTAGCAAATATCCAGAATGTTGCAGGGACAAGTAGGGTGGAGCTAACCGCGTGTAGGTGCATGAAATGTCTTTCACTGTTCTGCATAAACTGCAAGGTTTTATGGCACTCCAACATGTCATGTGATGTCTACAAGAAGCAGCAATCGGGTTCAAGCTCTGCTGATTCAAAGTTGAAGCTGCTTGCTGGAAACAAGAAATGGAGACAGTGTCCAAGGTGTTCCCATATGGTTGAGCTCCTTGAGGGTTGCCACCACATATATTGCAGGTAACCACAATCCTCTGTTCTATACCTGATGTTTAATACAAACCGCCCACTACATTATGCCGTTTAGGAAAATGATACAAGAAAGTAGAAATGTCTCATTTAAACTCTTTTTACCAAGTACAAACAGCGAAATGCATTATAATTGAAACAATATAAGAATCATCCAGGTATACCGATTACCGATTAGCAAAAATCGTCTGGTAGCATCCGAATGAAGACTAGAAGTTTACACTTTTTAAGTTGCTCTTCTCTATCCAACATATTTTCTCTAACAGTGATGTGCATTATAATTGGAAGAAAAAAAAAAGAATTCAGGAATCATTTGGCATCCTAATTAGGACTAGAAATTGGAACACTTGATCTTCATACTCTTCCCCTTCCTGGAGGTCTGTTTTGATCTTTTAAAGGTTAAATTATTTGTGTTGTTGAGTTTGAACCTGATTTAGCTTGTTCGGATTGCATTATTTATGCTGCTCTCCTTCGCAGATGCGGACATCAGTTCTGCTACTTGTGTGGACGTGAATGGAGGAACAAGAAAGCTACTTGTTCTTGCCCATTGTGGTTTGAAGAAAACATCAGGTATCATGGCGGTGCAAATGTGCGATGATTGATGCTGATCAATATGAAAACAGTTACCCGGGATAGTTTATTTTGTCATTTTGGTGAACTTTATAGTTGCTCTCGTTCAGTCCATATAGCCCTACCTTTCGTCGGTTACAATACTTGTCTTTCGAAGCTTAAAATGGCGGGAAATTTTGTGGTGTATGAAGCTCTCGTTTATTTTGTCGCACAAGAAAAACAAAGTGATGAAATCATGCAATGGGCAGTGCGTGTAGTTGAATAGGCTTTGCAAATCTTTGGATAATCCAAACCATTTTCCTCAATTTGCTTGGTTTTTTTACATTACGTTTATAAAATACAATATTTTTTTTTCATAGTTGGACGCTTAGACCATTAGAATATGGGGAGGGAGATTCGAACTCGTGACATATTGGTCACTATATGTCATCCTTTCCAACTAAACTTGCAAGGCTTCACTTTAAAATACAATATCTAGTGATGGTAAAACATTATTCCAAATTCCAATCCTCTCCTTTTCTACGACTTATTTTGTTGTTACTTGTATATGCTTGTATGATTTAGATTAGTAAAAAATATAATACTATAAAATAGGGAAACTAATTAATATACCCCATCTTTGGGGGTATGGTAAAATATATCCCCGACTTTCAAATGTAATAAAATTATCCCGACTTTTGAGGGTAGTGGTAATGTATTACAACAGATTTTCTCACGGGTAAAAAATGATGACAAGGCAGCCTACGTGGAATTTCTATTTTGACAAGGATTTTCTTGAACGGTTTCATTAGGAAAAAAATGAAGAGTTGGACCGGGTTCTTACCCAACGCCTTTCCTCCCTCCTATCTTTTTCTGTGGTTGCCTCTTAAACTGTCATGCATGTCTTCTAGGGAGATCATGGTTACTCTTCAATGACAGTCTTCTTCCCTCGTGGTCGCCTATCTTGAGCTGTCTCCCTCACATCTTCTGTAATTCCTCTTTGATTCGTTCACGAGTTTGGCTGAGTACGTTTTGTCTTTTTCCCTATTCATTGTTGCTGTTGTTGTTGTCGATTTGGTGTTAGGAATAGTCGTGTCGTGTTAATTTGAGGCAATTTTGACCGGATAAGTTGCTTGGTTGAATTAATTTCGTTTTTCAGGTTTAATTTTGTTGTCGGTTTATTTATTTTTCTTAAGGAAATCGTTAAAGAAAACTCAATTTTCGTGCTAATTTGTAAAAAGGCTTCCATGCATGCTGCCTTATAAAAAAATATCTACGTAGGCTACCTTTTCAGCATTTTAGACCCATGAGAAAACTCTTGTGCAACTAGTGGCAGGTGTGGATTTCAATCACATCAGGAATTCATAGACGATACAACTTACACTTTTGCTTTAGTGCTGAATTTGACTCCCAAGAGTTATTCACCTCATATCCTCCCTATTAAGTGATTTTTTAATGATTGAAATGACTAACTACTTATGACTTATGTAGGATGTGATAGATGTCCCCCTCAATCAACTTTCCACTTCCCTCTCTTTAGATGTATTAGCTAGGAACTTGTCAACATGAAATAAGGGTGTACTGAGTTTGGGGATGACCACAATTGAACAACAAGTATACAAGTGCAATTACCCATCGTTTCTAATGCTCATTAACAAAACGCTTACGATCTCTCTAGTCCTGGCAAAAAAATTCACAATTAGTGGAAGATGTAGATGTATCATAGACTCATAGTAGGAATTCGATATCAAAAAGACTATAAAACATATTCTTTTGCTTCAATGGTGGCCTTTTGTCTCCCAAGATTTATGCAACTCATCCCTCCCTATTCAATGTTTCTTTAATGGTGGTTTGTTCCACTCAATCAACCTCTCACAATTCTTACTCACTTTCTATTTTGGGCCGGTACCTATCGGAGTCATCCTTACATTCCTTCTCTTTTCCTTTCTCCTTATTTAATGGTGATCTGTCCCACTCCCACTCAATCAAACTCTCACACTTTCCTCTCTCTTTCTATTTAGGCGGGTACCTAAAATGGGATCACCCTCACAATCTCCCTCTCTTCCCTTTCCCTTGATTGATGACTGACAACCCTCCCACCCGGGTTCACATTGCAATTTACAAAAATGAACATTGGTCTACTTTAGCAAATCTCACAAGTAGGGTATATTCTTGCAAGCACCTTTTTTTTGGTCTAGTTCTGCAAAAACCCAATATAAGAATTTCATTTGGGTTATTAATTTAAATAGTCATAATTGTGGAGCAAAAAGGAAAGATATAGACATAATTATAGATATGTGGCTTAATTTTTTTTTTTTATCACGGTAATAATTCAAAATCTCAGAAAATTTGAGAAACGAGAGGCAATGGCTGAAAAATCAAACAGAAACAAAATTCAAAAAGAAGAAATGACCCAAACATAATTTATTCCATCTAAACAAAGCCCACATAGTGGAAGTCGATAAAGAGTAAGGAAAGACTGTGAATGTTGAGAACATGAGAGAGTCAAGTGACTGATGGGACATCTCGACGCTGGGGAGATAGAAACAGAAACCCAACAACGAAAATAGACGCCTCCTAGAAAAGTGTGGATCTACAACGTTCCTCTCACCTAGATGAGGGGGATCTTCGAAAACCATTAACTCTGTCATGATCAACTCAATCATTAAGACTCCGAAACTACGACTTCAACCAGAACTAAACACAATCGCATCAAAAAACACCACCACTCTGGAAACAGATTAAACCAAAATCAAAAGAGAATAACCAAAACGATGAAGAGTAAATAAACAATTTACAAGAAACCAATTTCTAATCCATAGTTATTTCTATCTTCTTTCTTCCTTTTTTAATGGAGCTTAGTATTGATTTAAGACTATCTACAATGGTTTTGCCTATAATGTATACATTTGCACAAGATGTGTAAAAATACACCTTACTTTTTGGTATTTTGCTCTGATGGTCAAATGTGTATTTTTTACACACAATTCAAATACAATTAATTTAAAATAAAAAAGAAAACAAAAATCATAAAAAATACACCAATAAAATTGTGTTGTTTTTTGAAAAAGTTTTTGCACATGGGGAGGTAATGTCCTCAAATTTGCACATTACATGCTCAAATGTGCACATTTACACACCCAAAAAGTAACCAATAGAGTTAAAAAAATGTCTAAAAAATACACATTTATACATTTACACACAACCATTGGAGTTAGTCTAAGACTCGTGTTTATTTTTTTTGGTGGGGTTGCGGAGGATCTCGAAATCCATTTTGGACAAGATTGTTTTATATTTAGTTAATTGTTTTGTTTAATCTACTAAGTACATCATAGGTTAAAAAATACTACGTTCTTAATTAAGAAAGAAAATCTTAAAATCTTGGTGAAGGTTCGATAATATAAAAACAAAGTAATAAGAAATACTCTAGAAGGGGGGTTGAATAGAGTATGCCCGTTTTTCGCAGAAAGTCTCAAGACTTTTGGAGCTTGTACCAACACCTTTGAGATTAAACCTGAATCACAAAGTTAGACAATCGAACCAAGTGCGGAAATAAGGTAAAGCAAATAAGTAAAGAACACGAGTAATTGTTTACGAGGTTCAGCACAACTTGGCCTACGTCCCCGCCTAGGGTTCTTCCACAACCCTAGGATTCAAAGGCTTTATTGATTCGCTTAGCTTAGGATCCTAATAGCTCACCGAGAAGCCTCTCTCCTATACAATTGAGTCCTAGACCAATCTAGAAGAGCCCCACCTCTCTCAGCTATCTAGTACAATCCTCTTACTCTCACAAATCAATAGCCTAGTGCAACTTCCCGAGTTATAAACTCTCGAGTAACACTTTAAATGAATATATCCTATAAGCTCACAGTGACTCTCAAAGGCTTTGAAATAAACAACAAACTCTAGAGCGCTTAGTAGAGAGACACTTGGAAGACCGATCTCGCTTGAATGAATGAAAGCTCGTGTAGCACTTGTGTATCTCTGTCTTCTTCTTTCTTTCCTTTATATAAGAGTGGAATGGCGCCTGAGGATCTTCACCAACGGCTCTATGAATCAGGCTTGATCTTCAATCTTCTATATATGGACACTTTGAAGCCATGATCCATTTTGAATAGGATTTCCTCATATGCACCAAAGGAAAGATATAATCTCGAATATACTTCCTGAAAAGGTTAGTCACACATATATATAATATAATATAACGGAAGTATATAATAAGATAAAATAATATTCGGACAAATAAGATAGGTTTTGTATTTCATCAACTGTTAACGCTCCAAGGCCTTTGACACAAACATCCTGTCAAAGCCTTTGAAACATCTATTCCAATTTCCATCAAGGGAGGGAGTTATCACTTGGTAATTGGTGTGGAGCAAAGGGATGAGGAGGCCTCGATTCGATTTATGCTTCCGCCTATTTCCTTGGGTGAAAAATCTAATATTTATCTTACTTCTTTCCAGTGGGTTGAACCGATCGACGCAAGTCAGTTTACCTTATGCATGACTCTTATTGACTGGGTCACGTGTCGGAATATGCCACCAGTGGTGGATTTTCTCGTCATAAAAAATCTTAAAAGCTACTACTGACTTCTTACGGAGTATATTTAAAATAGTTGAACCAAAAAAATATTTACAAATTTTCTAAATCATTTAATATATTGAAATCTCTGAATTTTTTTCAAATATTCACTAAAAAATAATTAATCAACAAAATATTCAAAATTTTAAAATATTTACAAAAATATTCATTTTTTTGCAGGTATGACAGAAAAACGTGATATAAGACCGAGTTTTATTCACAAGGTAAAATACTGGAAATTGGAGAAAAATGTGACAAAAAAAATACAAAAGAAACCGCGTTTCTATTCTTAATTTTATTTGACAATAACTTATGGATTATTTGCATAACTATACCACTTTTATACAACTTTGGCATAAATAGCATGAGGGGGGTAAAAATTGCATGGGGGATGTCACTTGCTACTTTTGCAAATATTGGTAGCAAGTTCCACCCGGTTGCAGGTCAAAAATAATTAAAAAAAAATTAAATAATACACCACTAGCTTTTGTACCCGGTTAGTCTTGTGAAGGAGATGATGACGTGTCAATGTGGGATAGGTTGGAAGCATTGCAGAAGCTGGCTTGTGTGATGGAAGGAGGGAGAGTGATGTAATGTGCATTAAATGCGCATCCCCTTTTCATTTTGGCGCCAAACAAAAAAGGGATGAAATCACCTTTTAAATATATTTCTCTCTTCTGCCAAAATAAAGAGAAGCTTAGGGGAATCTCAAGGTAAATGGGGGAAAAAATAAGAGGGTCTCCATTGAAGCTGATCGGGAGGCAAAGGTGAGGTCAATTACCAGTTACATGCCGGACATCCAAGAAAACGAGACGACAACTGACTATTACGTGCCAGAGGAAAAGTAACACGTGTCAACACCATATAGTGGACATTAAAAAAAAATGGGTAAGCTATCTTATGGCCCTCTCCGTTGTACGTGTCATTCAAAGAAATTGGCACTCATGTAGGCATCCAGTCTGTGGTGATAGACTTGTCTTCAAAAACCAACCCATACGGAGGTGCAATCCCTTCTGCGAACCTGGGCATCAACGACCCGATGCGCATGGAGAGTAGAAAGTTTGGCATACAAAATTCCATGGCTGGCACAGAAAACCGAGACTCTGGCACATAATTTATAACCTATGTCATGGACAATTCATCTCCTGAAACCTGGGTCCAGCGGGATTCAAACAAGCAGTTAAAGCATGCTTTCATCAGCCTCGGGGTCCGGAGGAGGACAGTCCCCCACCTTCGCAAGGTACGTCCCAATCACTACTAATTTGACAATGTGCCAGTTCAAAGGGTTTGTAAGCCAGACACATTGACATTCGTGTCATGTCCCTTCAAATGTGTGCCAACTGTATCCTTTGCTCATGTCGTAGGTTTTCTGTGTGGACGGGAGCTTTCTGAAGGGAAAGTGCAAGAGGACGATGCTAGCGGAAACAGCCCAAGACGCGGACCATAAGAAATCGGAGGTGGCCCAGATTCGGACAATTGGAGGAGGTCGGAGGAAGAAGGAGGAGAGAGGTGAGGGTTCGGATTCTGGCCTTCTCCAGTGGCGGCACAGATTCGGGCAATTGGAGGAGGAAGAAGGAGAGAGGCGCGGGTTCAGATTCTGGCTCTTGCCGGAGGAATTGGAGTCGGGAGTGGGGGCTCAAATCGAAGTCGGTAGTTGTTGAATAAAAAACGGAGCCGGCACAGATTCAGACTGGAAAATTGGACGAGGAGGAAGGAGGAGAGAGGTGTGGATTTGGATTCCGGCCAGAACCGTCCGAGAGATGGATTGCAAACGGAGGAGATGGTTGTTCCGCCGCCGATATCCTCATCCGGGGTCTACGCCGCTGCTTTTGTCTCCAACGGGGCTTAGCGCTCGATGGCTCACCCTACCTTTCCTCTCCGTTCGGCGTTCACTGCACAAACACAAAAAAAAAAAGCAATTATGCTTACCTTCTACCCCCTTAAGAAACCGGTTATTTTTTTGCCATTTGTTCAAGGCTTTTGCTATTTTTGCAATATTTTCAAGAGGGGGGTTAGTTTTGCAAATCTCGCCCGGTATTGGTATATCTGATGCCATTCTCTCATAATTTATATAAATTTGTATTATTTTTTACAGGTTGAACCGCGTCTTTAGTTTTTTTTTTTTTTTAAAAAAATGAAACAGAAGTCAGAAGGTCGGAGTTTGATGAGAAGGAGGAGAGGGGAGGTCCGAGATGACTGGGAGGCTGAAGGAGCTCGTCCTCGTGGACTCCACTAGCACCGCGACACCTGCGACCACCGCGATCTCGGAGTTTAATGGGATCCCGACACTTGCGACCACCACGAGCTCAAGCCCCGATCACTACGACCACGCCCTTCTCAGATCCAAATCCAATTTCAAATCCCTAGCCTGAAGTTCGATAGGGCATTCCCCATGGGGCTCGTGCAAGTTCTTAACTGACCACTCCCTCCGCCTTGGTTCCGCCCAAATCGAAGAGTAAGGGTTGGGCTCTCATCATCGGCAGAAACATCGAGGTCAACAACCCCTAAATCTTCCCGAGCACCTCCATCTCCTCTCTTGCTCGCTCAGCCACGATCTCCGCCTTGGCACTGTCCATATCGAAGAGGAAGGGTCGTCGGCTCCGATTGAAGCCCATCTCAAACGAAGAAGAAGACAAGGCTTCTGGCCTCCTCTTTCAATTTTCATTTTTTTTAAAAAAAAACAAGAGACGCAGGTTGAACCCGTGGCTCTAGTGTAAAAAATAACACAAAATTACACAATTTATTCCCAAATAAAATTAACAATAGAAATGAGGTTTGAAACCGCGTTTCTTTTGTATTTTTTTAGTCACCTTTTTCTACAATTTCAAGTTTTTCGCCTTCTGAATAAAACGCAGTATGAAATCGCGTTTTTCTGACAAATCATTAAAATATGGTTTTTAATAATTTATATATCTTTAAGACATAATAACATCCGTTAAATACAAATTATGTTTATCCCCTTTCGATTATTTAAGGTAAGACAACCTAAATTTAATATTGGAAACACATTCCCTATATACACCGCAAATACTTCATTGGATCTAACGTTGTAGCTATGTTGGATTTCACGTTGCCACAACGTCAATCCGACGTTGTATATGTTGGTGTATTTCCCTAAGGGAAAAGGAATCCGAGGTTGTAACAACATCAGATTTAACGTCGTTACAACATCGGATTCGACGTTGTGGCCTGGCACCCCAGCGTCTATCCAGGTGGGAGGTGACCGTCTACCAGGTGCCCCTTTGTCGTCTTATCTTGGCACATGTCATTTACATGTCTCCCTATGTACACCGAACAACCAAATGACGCCCCTTACGAGGCCATACTAGGCATGGCCTGCATCGGGAACAAAGATCATTTCGCAGCGGTGAGTATGATATGTGTTACTCTCGCTTCAACAATATTTCATCCATAAATTACCAAACTTAGCATTCTACTATACTTATTGTAGATATGGTTACATCCCAACACTCCTTTACCTCCTTCAATGCATGAATGGACGACATACCATCGCCCGAGCATCAACGGATGGGATATCGCTTACAAGACCAATTTGATAGATTTAGAGCATTGCGGGTTCAGGAAGGTCGTTCCCTACACCATGTTTAGGACTCATGCGACGATGTTCAATTATCGTTGCCCTATTACATTGCCAGTCATCCTTGCACGTTGCTAATAAAAGTTGTTATTATCCGTGTTGTATTTGTTTGTTTTCTTGTCTATGAAGTTAAGAGTTGAGAGTTAAATGTTTGTTGTTATCAAGATGTAGAAACCATAAAAAAATCATTCAAGCAAAACGAACATCAGTTGGCGCCAAATCGAAAATTACAAACATTTTTTAACTTAAAATTTCAGCAAGGGTTGTTGTATTAAACGGAACAGCCGACGGACTCTTCAGGAATATTTGGGTATATCTGAATCTGCACCTACTGGAATGCATATGTCATCATCTCATCTTGGGCACGACACACTACTATATCAATTTCATATTGTGCTATTCTGCGACAACGCGTGGGAGACACGTCCTCGTACAAAACGATCAGCATATCCTTTATCTGCTCAGTGATCTGCATATAGTACGACGCAGGGTCGTCGTCACACTCTTTACACCTGAACCGAAACTGTGTTGACCTCTCGAGGAAGCGGCGACCCTGCACAGAAAATAAATTGCATCGAAATAAATGTTTATAGTTCTTGTGCTTGTAGTTGCAAGCATCATGTTCAGGCGGACGACGGTGTCTCCCCACTTCAACAATGAAACGGGTCCCATCCCTAAACATGCCATCTTTAACAAAGCTATTTGGGCTTGATGCCATGATGTGTGTTTAGCGTATGTAAAGTGACGTGCCTCAGGGAACAAGTTTTGCGGTATTTATAGATGGCCTAATTAACAACGTCCGACTGGACGTTGTTATGGGAGTTCCAACCCTAATTTCCATATCACAACGTCAAATCCAACGTTATTACAACGTCAGATTCAACGTTGCTATGTGGCCAGAATAGACCCACTTTACAATATCCCATTTGACGTTGTAAAGGGCCCGACCCGCCCCATCGTCCTCCAATTCACAACGTCGTGTATGGCACATCACAACGTCGGATCCGACGTTGTAGCAACGTCACATCCAACGTTGTTGCAACGTTATATTCGACGTTGTATTAGCAACGCTAAACCGCGGATTTGTGGTGTATATAAGGAGACCCTATTCGAAAGCTTATACTCCGTACGTATGAGAAATGGAAACGTCATTCAGTAAAATAAAATTTAAAAAAAATGGAAACAATTACTCCATCTGTCTCACAAAATTTGTTGTTTAACTTTTTTGACACGTTTTTTATGAAACTAAAAACTCTATAAAATATCAATTTTTTAAATAACTTTTTTTAAATATTTTCATTGATAATTGTATTAGATATGAAACTATTTTTGTAAATTAATAAAATCATTGATTTGTTAGTTTTTATCGTTTTTTAAAAAGTGTCAAAAGTAAAACAACAACTATTTGAAACATATTTTTTTAACTTTTGAAAAACTATTTTGAGATGGAGGGAGTATGAATTGACATTTGAAAACCAATCAACAATCAGAGCTTCTAATTTTTTTAATGTTAATGTTCGTCATATTTTCAGTGTAAAGACCAGGAAATTTTATAATATAAAAATTATTAAAATAGTGATTTAAAATCATCTCGATTTCTAAGATTCGGGAGGTTTGGAATTTCCGCCATTGAGCTATTGGTTTACTCTAAATCTTTCGAAATGATTTCCGGTATTATTTAGTTGAAATTTTAAAATATGCTTAATTCCGCTTCCATATGCGAAAATTTAAAATAATATTTGGAGTTCTTTATAAAATTCGAAATTGGAATTTGAAAATCATTTGAGTTGGGTCGGATAAGGTCGAACGAGCGAGTTCTTGGTCTATTTCCGCTGTTTTGAATTCTATTGTGGGGACCAATCATATTTATTTACCTTTCCCCTTTTTCCTTCTCTCTCCCCCTCTCTCACTCTCTCTCTCTCTCTCTTCCCACGGTTTCTATTTGTCGTCTTCTTCAATTGATTTCAAGACCCCCTTCCACAGGACCACAACTCTCATACACACACAATTCCCACCCCCCAATTTCATCCGAATATTCCCTACAATTTGGCCTCAAGGAACCCTAAAACCTTATCCTCAAGACAGACCAAACACTCCCTCCTTTCACCCCATTTCCGCCGACCACCATCTCTCATTTCCCCCTGTTGATTTCGGAATCGCCCCGGACAACTCCTCTTGCTGTTGATGCCCGACCTCCATCACCCACCCTTTCTCCTCTTCTCATCCCTTTCCGTTTAATTCTGTGCGCCGTCACCATCAAGCCACCACCACCTCCTCCGATCTTTTCCGGAAATCGTACCCACCAACACGCCACCATTGTTCTCTTTTGAACCCAGCGACATCCAACCTCTTCCTCTGTGTCCGAGCCGCAAGCAGCAACAAGGAACCTCCCTTTCGAATCCCAGGATCTGAGCCAAAATGTCCTGACGCTGCCGGCCACCCTTCACCGCTCCTCCTCCCCTATTTCGGCGTAGTACAGGTCGGAATTGGGTTTTCCTTCATTTCCAATCGATTTCCCCTTAAAAGTTCTCCTTAATAATCTTTTCTGTCATCCTAGGACATTCTGGTGTCGATTCCACCATCGTCGAGCCCGAATCGAGTCTCCGACGAAGATTTCCGACGAACCTTCAAGACCTCTCGGTGAGCTCTGTTCCTTTCTCTTCTTTGACTGCGTTTGAGTTGTTTTCTGTGGGTTGCGGTCGGAATCTGTTGTCAGTCAGTTGGGGAGTGGGTCAAGTCGGAAAGGGAGTCGCCGGAGGGAGCCTGGATTCTCCTTCTTCTTTCGTTCCCGTCGGAGTTGCAGAACCCGTTCTGAGCGTGGGTGGAGACGGTTTATGAAGCTTGGGCTTCCGGGTCGGGTTCTAATTTTCCGGGTTATATCATTTTGGGGGAGAGGCTTGGGTCCGGGTTATGTTGTGAGGGATCCGGGTTGGGCTTTCGTTTGGATTGGGTAGCAGATCTGGGCTTCCTTCAGTTGGGCTTGGGATGTTTAAATTGGCAATGGTATAAATGAGTGTTGTTGTTTTATATGATTTGTCTACCTTGTTATATTATCATATGTTATAGGATATGATTTGTAATTTATTTTGGTTAGCCTATTATTATATAATATAATTTTTTGGAAATATTACTTCTGAAATTATTATTATATGTTATAAAATGGTTTAAAAGTGGCGTTGTTTGGAATATGTATTTACTGATGTTTTAAATGATGAATTTGGAAATTATGAGATGATTTATTGTTATTGATATGTAAATATGGTTTGTGAAAATATAATTGTTTTGGTGATTTAATGTCCGAATTTAATGATATAATGATTTTGAAATAAAATGCCAGAATTATTTCTATAATATGATTTTGAGGTATTGGTTTTAAGGTTTAAATGTTCAATGTCGGGATTCTTTGTCTTGGTTTGATGATGTGGGTTTTGAGAAGGAAGCTTGGAAAATATGATTGGTACGATTTTATCAATGGGTTTAAGTAGAAGTAAATAATTTTGGTTGGTGTTGATCGTATCGAAAATGGTTCGGAAAATGGCTTTTCCATCGATTGGTTTTGAGGATGTTGAGAACTTGGGTTTCGTGTGTATGGATGTTGGTCCGGTGGCTTATGGAAATGACTTGATGATATGTGTGTATTGCTTTTGGATTGCTTTGGACTTGCATTTGGGGCCTTGCTTGTGTTATCCTGTTGTTCTGTATCTTCAGGTAAGTTCCCTAGGGGGCTTACTCAGGTTGGACTCTCATGCATGTTGTTGCATTTTATGTTAGGTGTTGCGTATGCATAAAAGCATGCCATGCAGTATCATGCTAGGATTGCATTGAACTTAGCATGTGGTTACTATGTATGTTTGAAACAGAACGGTCGTTATCTGTGATAGTCCTAGAGTCTTTGCTAGGGTCATAGGGTAGCCCAGCCTCATCGGATACCCTGAGTCAATCGAGTCAATGTTACTATAGCCCAGCACCATCGGGCAAACTTGGTTAATTTATTTTTATTCTGTGGTCCTTGCACAACCACGAGGAAAAAGGGAACCGAGCTGGCCAGTCTCCGCACTAACGGGAAGGGGTGCAGATTATAACTGTTAAAGCATGCTTATGTGATTTCATTACTGTACTGCATTAGAGCATCTTTATTAGGTATAGCACATACTATGTGGCCTTAGTGAGGACTGCCGGTCCCGCATGCGTGGCTCGATCTGACTCATTTCCCCGTTCTTCTTTTAAATGTATTTTCTGCAGATTTTGAGTGCTCGATGTCTATATAATAGGGTTCCCTTTTGGCGATTATTGGACTAAAAGACTGACTTCCAACCTTAAACTTGGATACTCGTATTTACCATGTTTTTGGTTTTGACCCGGCTTCACCGTGGCAAGCTGTACCTTCTTTTCGTTTTCGCAGTTACTCTTAAATGAATTTCCGCAACTTAGTCCATAGGACAGGCTGAGGGTACCCAACAACCCTCCGATTGCTTTGGGGTTCGAAATCCTCGCTTTAAAAGGATAGTCTTTTGAGGTTTGAAACCTCGACCCGTACCTGGATTGCAAGATCCGAACAAGGGATTTCATCCCTTGAAACGTAACTCGTAAATCATAATTCTGTTCCGTTACAGAGTTGGTATCAGAGCTGAGGTTGTGCAATTCGGATACACAAGGGTCGAGAGTATGTTTTGAATACCGCCCACGAGTTTCAAGGACTTTTGAAAAGGATTTAAAGGGGCAAAATGAACTTAAGATGCCTAACCCTAATTGGACTAAGTAATGAACTCGACTTGTAATAAAAGAGGGAAAACCGACCAAATAGGGATCGAGAGGGTAGTAAAGGCGATATACCATCCCTATTGGATGTGGTTGGGAACGGGTAGGCAAAATATTAGCTTGTTCTTTACAGATGGGTCTAGAAGATTCCAATGAGATCATTATGATTGTCATTGATTGGTTCTATGCTAAGTGCTTGTTGTGGATATAATTAGTATGCCCTGAGTATGAAATGTGTACCAACTGATCTGCGTAAACGGGGTAGCGAGAGTACCTTTATTTCTCTACGGTCAAGCCCAGCTTGTGTGGAACAGTCCCTTCCACCATGTTAACCCTTTGACGGTTCTATCGAGTTTTTCTCCCGGATGTCAGTGTCTTCCACGGGGAATCGGGTCGACAAACACATTGTGTCGGAATCATGTATGGATATGAAGGTTGTCTGGGTGAGTATTGGAAGGTGGTTCTTGATGGCATTTTGAGTCAAAAGTAAGGTGTCCTGGGGCTGTCTTTCTTGATTCTTATGATGATCAACTAGTGTTTTCTTACCACAAGAGTCGCACCAAAGTATCACGGGAAAGAGGGGTAATGAGTCAGTTAGGAAGTCAATGGTTGCCCTTAGGGATCTCTATCTGGTTGTAATGATGATTCTCTTTGAATTGCATGACATGATTTTGTAATCTCTCGCATGTACCTTGCTTTATGTCATGATTTTATTGTTTAAGCTCATGTTGTAGTTAGTTACATTGCTCAAGTCTCGTGTTGTGTCTTGCCTTCTATCATGACTATATGTTGTTATAACATGTTTACTTGACCTATTGATCGTATGATCGATTGGAAGCATGAACCTATATGATTGTTGTTTTCTCTTGGGTTAGGTCCATGGTAGTGTGATCAACTCTTCCTTGTATGAATGCATATAAATGATCTCCTTAGTATGCTAAATGATGACGCATCAATGCTTACTATCTCTTTTGCGACAAGAATCTACAGTATGTCCATCTATTCTGTATTCGTCAGACTAACTACTGTTGTTGTTTTTACAATTGATATTGTTGTGTGGTTACTTGCGTTGGATGGAGAATATGTGGAATAATTGAGTCTTGATGAATGCATGTTATCCTAATATATGTTGATCTGCACTCATGCCCCGTAAAATCGTATTGCCCATTACTTGGAATCATATTATGCATCGTTGAACTTTTCTCATGCTTCTATATCGTGGAATATGATTGAGTGATTTCTTACGCATCGTCATGATTAGTTGCATGCATGTATCATACGTTATGTTAAGCTTTTAGCATCATGTAGGATCCTCGGTTGTGACTTGTGCGAACTTATATCTTGCCTACATTATTGTTGATCCTCTCTTGAGCTAGGTCTTTGATAGTGTGATTCTTCCCTCTTTCTACCATCTTAAAATGTCTCGCTCATGCAAATTAGATTGATGTCGAATTCAATTATCGATCTGCTTCTGTGGTGGTTATCCTAACATGCTTACACATTATCGCTCAGTAGTGTTTCCCTGCTACTATGTGTTATCATCTCGTGCTTGTATGAATGTAAGACTTGGCCCCTCGGATGATCACACACCACGCTATACCATGATTTCACATACGCATAGCACATGAATGTTAGAATGCATTTAGTCGGGTTACCTTGATTATGGTCATGATCACAAACCACGCTATACCTTGATTACGTGTGTACTTGTTCTATGATGTGATAACTATCGTACCATTATATGTGCCCCATGATGGTTCGTTCCTAGCATGATTATAATCTGTCACCCATGATGTCCTTGTTATTGTTTTTTTTATCATGCCTTATGTTTCGTGAACATTATGTTGAACTCTTTTTTAATGACTCTTGACTATGCTTGTATCCCATCGTGTATCGCTGGTATCATGTAGGACATGTTCTTTCTAAATGCATCTCGTCGTATGATTACCTGCGATTCTTGACCTATTGCATGATCATTGCTGTTATATGTGATAGTTACCATGTTGCTCTTGTGCGTTCTCGTATGAGCTTAATCTGATTGTTACGATATACCTCGCCATGCTATAATTGACCTTGCTTGTTGATGCATATACCATGCATGTGTATTGTTCATATGTATGATAATTGCTATGAATCCCGCATATCTTGTTTAAAGTTGCTGAGCATACCTGCTTTTATGGGATAATAGATTACTATCTTGTCTCGCCTGCATCCGTATAGGACTCGAGTGTGTCTTTGAAATGAATACGAATGTTGTCCCCTTGAGATAGGTACATGTTACTGTGGATTAGTGTGATTGATATGCTCCATGATGAATTCGTGTTTGCTTGTCGCGATTATAACCTAATAAACTTCCATAAGGGCATCGTTGCTATTCTCGGGTCGGAGTTCGTCTCTAGTTGTCGTCTTTAGTTGTGGTCCGTGTTTGTCCCCGAAAGGAATTTGGGTTGTCTTCTCTTGTCACTCCCCTATTTCCCCTAACTTGGACTCTTGCGTGATACATTGGATGAGCGTCCGCATGGAAGAGGGAACGAAAAGTTAGACAGCGATAGAGCAGTGTAGCGGGAGCGTGGGCCCATAACCCACGGGCCTCAGGATCAATGATGACGGTGGAACAGGCACGCATCGAGAATTACGGTTACTAAGTACAATATGACTTGCAAGCGAGCGTGTTCTCCGTTCGAATTGCTAACCCTTTTGAATTTGTTGACGATGATATTACACTGACCTGGCGATAAGATTTACGTGTTGATGTGCTGACTTGATGATGAATGTTGCCTGGTTGCCTGTTGTCTATGATGATATGATTTGATGCCTTATAGATCTCATGTACCATGATGTCTTGACGTGTTGCTACTCTAAGTTTCTAAGCATGATTCGAATTCCCTTGCCTGTAAAACGTGAATTACATATGCTAAGAAGCCTGAATTGTATCTGATAAGGTTATAATGCAACATGCTAACTTAACTTGATTATGTTCATATATGATGCTTGCAATGATTATGGAGCATGATGGTAGGCTGAGACTTGTTGAACCCATGATGTTATGTTTATAAATGCTAGTTGATATGATGTAGACCTTATGCTTGATGATATTCATGATTGCTTCTTCCTTAAACCTGTGGGTGAGGTCATTTGGTAGCGTCGTACATTGGAGAGTGGTGAAAGAATTTTGGGCAGTTGGGATGGTCGATGGTATTAGGAGGTGAGTCGCGAGAGAGGGATGTTGGCTTAGGTAAGACTGAGTGAGCTTTGGGATTTATGGGATGCAATGTAGGTGGTACTGATGAGCTTCCAGGTGATGCTGGTGATATCTTGGGAAGTGTAAGAAATGGCCTTAAGAGAATTAAGAATATAGTATGAGAGGGTGTTCGGGTGCGATGTTAGAGATAGGAGTTGGATTCTTAGAGGTGGATGGTGTGTGTGAGTGTTTGGTGGAATGAGGGCGAGATTGGAGTATCGAAGTGCATTGGGATTTCCTTAGGGGATTTTGTCTGAGTTGATGATGGTGAGTCTGGAAGAAGGTTAGTCTTGGTTTGGGAATTGGAATCGAGCGAGCGGGGATTGCATTTTATTTTGATTGGTATGATGTGCAAATTTCCTTGATTATGTGATTCGTGGTATGTACTGACATGATGTTAGATAACAACCATGATAAAACCTGATATGGAATGACATTACATGTTGATACGCAATGTGGAAATCTAATTGATAGTGGCAAGTGTTATCATGATATATTTATGCTTTGCTGTCCTATTGTGTTATTTTAGAAGCATGATAGGATTTGTTGTGATAAGATACATGAGATAATAATGTGTTATTATGTGAAAGCATGACGTTATATTATGTGGTGATAAGCATAATGTTATGTTATATGGTCGTTAAGCATGATTATGAACATGTTAAATGATGAATATGACTTGGGTTATGAATATGATTTGTATATATGAGATGAAGGTGCATGATTGTTAGATGATCGTTATATGACCTTGTAATGAGTTGAGATGATGTTTGTGAGTACGCTGACATTTCGATGATTGATATACTACTTGACCTCCCATTTTTGCCGAATTTTAATAATATGACCTTGGTTGTGTGGATGTGTTGAACTTGAGTTTGGTTCATTGACTCTATGATTAGGAGATACCTTTTGTGACTTTGGTGTGATATCGAGATGTGTGTTATGATTTTGGCATAGACGCATATTATGATCTTTAGTATGATGTGGAGATGTTGATGTGACCTTGTGGCACTATGTTGGCATATGTTTGAGACTTGTCGTATGATGTACTCGTTGAGGATCGATTGGTTATGTGGTTATGCATTGCTTATGGCTTGTGAATCTCGCTTGAATTGAGACTGATAGATTGATTTGATTCTGGAAACTAGGAAGGAATATGGGATTAGCCTTTAGAGGTGGATGATTCCACCTCCAAGCTTCTGAATTTGTTTGATGGTTATGCGAGAAACTGATTTGGTTGTTGACAGATTTTGACGAAATCTTGATTTGAAAGAATTTGACTTGTTTTGGTGTAAAGCTCCTTGATTAAATGTTGGATTTGAAGATTTGAACGGTTTTGAAAAGGATTAGCTTAGATTTGTAAGGAATAAACATTACCGAGAATTTCAACGATTTTGAGGCTAATCTTTTTCAATTGCGGAATCTCTTTTGAAACTTTTCAACCCGGGCTTATATTATAACGCCTCACGAAGTGTATACAAGCATTTTATAGGGGCGCATATAGAATGCTTGCTAAGACCTAGTAGGGGTGCTATAGTTGCTTTCGAGTTATGATATAACCGAAAGGTCGGAGTAGGGATGTGATAGGGGCCTATATCGCATACTTGCTACGACCAATTGGGAATATTATGATCATGTCGAGGGTACTGTAAGGATCTCCTACGGGCCCTATGAGATGTTTACGGGATCAATGACATGATCCTTGGACTCACCAATTTCAAACTTCATCACCTTGTTTTAGAGTGATTTTAGTCTCGGGGACGAGACTTGTTTTTAGAGGTGGATGATGTAAAGACCGGAAAATTTTATAATATATAAATTATTAAAATAGTGATTTAAAATCATCTCGATTTCTAAGATTCGAGAGGTTTTGAATTTTCGCCATTGAGCTGTTGGTTTACTCTAAATCTTTCAAAACGAGTTCCGGCATTATTTAGTTGAAAATTTAAAATATGCTTAATTCTGCTTCCATATGCGAAAATTTAAAATAATATTTGGAGTTCTTTATTAAATTCGGAATTGGAATTTAGAAATCTTTTGAGTTGGGTCGGATAAGGTCGAACGAGTGAGTTCTTGGTCTATTTCCGCTATTTTAAATTTTATTGTGGGAACCCATCATATTTATTTGTCTTTCCTCTTTTTCACTCTCTCTCTCTCTCTCTCTCTCTCTCTCTTCTTGCGGTTTCTATTTGTCGTGTTCTTCAATTGATTTCAAGACCCCCTTCAACAGGACCACAACTCTCATACACACACAATTCCCACCCCCCAATTTTATCCCAATATTCCCTACAATTTGGCCTTAAGGAACCCTAAAACCTTATCCTCAAGACAGACCAAACACTCCCTCCTTTCACCCCATTTTCGCCGACCACCATCTCTCCTTTCCCCCTGTTGATTTCGGAATCGCCCCGGACAGCTCCTCTTGCTGTTGATGTCCGACCTCCATCCCTTTCCGTTTAATTCTGTGCGCCATCACCAGCAAGCCACCACCACCTCCTTCGATCTTTTCTGGAAACCGTACCCACCAACACGCCACCATTGTTCTCTTTTGAACCTAGAGACATCCAACCTCTTCTTCCGAGTTCGAGCCGGAAGCATCAGCCAAGAACCTCCCTTTCGAATCCCAGGATCTGAGCCAAAACGTCCCGACGCCGCCGACCACCCTTCACTGGTCCTCCTCCCCTGTTTCCGCGTAGTACAGGTCGGAATTGGGTTTTCCTTCGTTTCCAATCGATTTCCCCTTAACATTTCTCGTTTATAATCTTTTCTGTCGTTCTAGGACATTCTGGTTTCGATACCGCCATCGGCGAGCCCGAATCGAGTCTCTGACGAAGATTTCCGACGAACCTTCGAGACCTCTCGGTGAGCTCTATTCCTTTCTCTTCTTTGACTGCATTTGAGTTGTTTTCTATGGGTTGTGGTCGGAATCTATTGTCAGTTAGTTGGGGAGTGGGTCAAGTCAGAAAGGGAGTCGTCGGAGGGAGCCTGGATTCTCCTTCTTCTTTCGTTCCCGTCGCAGTTGTAGAACCCGTTCTGAGCGTGGGAGAGACGATGTATGAAGCTTGGGCATCCGGGTCGGGTTCTAATTTTCCGGATTATACCATTTTGGGGGAGAGGCTTGGGTCCGGATTATGTTGTGAGGGATCCGGGTTGGGCTTTCTTTTGGGTTGGGTAGCAGATCTGGGCTTTCTTCAGTTGCCCTTGGGATGTTTTTATTGGCAATGGTATAAATGAGTGTTGTTGTTTTATATGATTTGTCTACCTTGTTATATTATCATATGTTATAGGATATGATTTGTAATTTATTTTGGTTAGCCTATTATTATATAATCTGATTTTTTAGAAATATTACTTCTGAAATTATTATTATATGTTATAAAATGGTTTAAAAGTGGCATTGTTTGGAATATGTATTTAGTGATGATTTAAATGGTGATTTTGGAAATTATGAGATGATTTATTGTTATTGATATGTAAATATGGTTTATGAAAATATAATTGTTTTGTTGATTTAATGTCCGAATTTAATTATATAATAATTTTGAAATAAAATGCCGGAATTATTTCGATAGTATGATTTTGAGGTATTGGTTTTAAGGTTTAAATGCTCAATGTCGGGATTCTTTGTCTTCGTTTGATGATATTGGTTTTGAGAAGGAAGCTTGGAAAATATGATTGGTACGATTTTATCAATGGTTTTGATTAGAAGTAAATGATTTTGGTTGATGTTGATCGTATCGGAAAGGGTTTGGAAAATGGCTTTTCCATCGATTGGTTTTGAGGATGTTGAGAACTTGGGTTTCGTGTGTATAGATGTTGGGCCTGTGGCTTATGGAAATGGCTTGATGATAGGTGTGTATTGCTTTTGGATTGCTTTGGACTTGCATTTGGGGCCTTGCTTGTGTTATCCTGTTGTTCTGCATCTTCAGGTAAGTTCCCTAGGGGGCTTACTCAGGTTGTAATCTCATGCCTGTTGTTGCATTTTATGTTAGGTGTTGCGTATGCATAAAAGCATGCCATGCAGTATCATGCTAGGATTGCATTGAACTGAGCATGTGGTTACTATGTGTGTTTGAAACAAAACGGCCGTTATCTGTGATAATCCTAGATTCTTTGCTAGGGTCATAGGGTAGTCCAGCCTCATCGGGTACCATGAGTCAATCGAGTCAATGTTACTATAGCCCAACATCATCGGGCAAACTTGGTTACTTTATGTTTATTCCGTGGTCCTTGCATAACCGCGAGGAAAAAGGGAACCGAGCTGGCCAGTCTCTGCACTAACGGGAAGGGGTGCAGAGGTAGGAGGGGGATATGCCACTTGGCATTGCGTTGGGCCCTTTATAGTTTTTCTGCATATTATAACTGTTAAAGCATGCTTATGTGATTTCCTTACTGTACTGCATTAGAGCATCTTTATTATGTATAGCACATACTATGTGGCCTCAGCGAGGACTGTCGGTCCTGCATGCGTGGCTCGATCTGACTCCTTTCCCCGTTCTTCTTTTAAAGGTATTTTCTGCAGATTTTGAGTGCTCGATGTCTATATGACGGGGTTCCCTTTTGGCGATTATTGGACCGAAAGACTGACTTCCAAACTTAAACTTGGATAATTTGGATACTCGTATTTACCATATTTTTGGTTTTGACCCGGCTTCACCGTGGCAAGCTGTACCTTCTTTTCGTTTTCGCAGTTACTCTTAAATGAATTTTCGCGACTTAGTCTATAGGACATGCTGAGGGTACCCAACGGCCCTCCGATTGCTTTGGGGTTCGGATTCCCCGCTTTAAAAGGGTCGTCTTTTGAGGTTAGAAAACTCGACCCATACCTGGATTGCAAGATTCGAACAAGGGGTTTCATCCCTTGAAACGTAACCCGGAAATCATAATTCTGGGTCGTTACATTCAGAGAATCTGATATTGTGGCCCATGATCACTCGTCTTGATTATAGTAACCGGCGAAGCTTTGAAACTAGATCCAAAACTTGGTCTCGTGTAGATCTTGTCATGTTTCTTCCTAGTTACTTTCTGTAAAACTCGAACAAAATTTGAGTTTCAGATGCACGAGAATCAGAAGATCAGCTGAATTTTGAAAAGGAAAATGAAGAACACAATGTAAAAGTTGAATCAAAATTGGGAGCCCCGTAGGGGTTTCTCCCTTGAAACTGAACAATCTTGTGTCCAAAATCAGTTACAACTTAATGATCAAATGTCTTATTTATTTTAACGCTTAACAAACGAATTATGCTATAATTCCAAAAACACATTCGTTTCAACACTCTAATTAACTCCAAATGAGCCCTTCAACTCGACTTCATCTCTTGCTGAGTCTAATGTGACCAACTTGACCAACTTGACCATCTGACCCTTAACTAACTCCAAATGAGCCCTTCAACACTCTAAGAGGTGATCCCTTCTGTGTCTAATGTGACCAACTTGACCATCTGACCCTCCAATACTCCCCCCCCCCCCCCCGCCGCCCGCAAGTTAGAGGGTGTGAACACAAACTCATCTTGGAGAGAGTCTGCTATTGATATGCACTTGTAAGAGGTTTAATGAAGATGTCTGCCAATTGGGTTGAAGAAGAAGTGAATTGTAAGGAAATTAGACCATCATTGAACGTTTCGTGCACAAAATGACAATCAAGCTCTATATGTTTAGTGCGCTCATGATAAACAGGATTTTTCGCAATGTAAATCGTCGCTTGGTTGTGACAACATAAGGGCATAGGAGTAACTGAAGGTACAATGAGCTCATGTAAGAGCTTGGACAACCAGGTTAACTCGGCAGCATCCCTTCTCATCGATCTGTATTCAGCCAATCAGCCTCAACTGATGATAAAGTCATTGTGTGTCGCTTCTTAGATTTCCAACTGATGGGACTTCCACCAAGAAAAACAAAATATCCACTTACAGATCTTCTAGTAAACGAACAAGCCCCTCAATCAGAATCACAATGAGCCTTCAATGTGTAATCAGAATTTGTAGAGAACATGAGGCTATGAGCTGGATTGGTAGATAGATATTTGAGGGTGTGCATCAAAGCATTGTAGTGAGGCACACGAGGAGATTTCATGTACTCACTTAAGAACTAAACTGCAAAGGCTAAGTCGGGTCGAGTGTCGGTGAGAAAGTTTAACTTTCCAACCATTCGTCTGTACCATAAGGGATCATGAAAATTTTCACCTTGATCCGAGAATATCTTTAAATTGAGCTCAAGAGGAGATTGAACAACTTTAGTTATAGAAACATTGACTTCCTTTAGCAAATCCAGGGCAAATTTTCTTTGAGAAAAAACAACTACAGAAGATATGTACAGGATTTCCATGCCAAGGAAGTAACACAATTGACCCAAGTCCTTGATTTTAAAATTGGAATCAAGGTGTTGCTTAATAGAAGAGAACTCAACAGTGTCATTCCCAATTAACAACACATCATCAACATATACAGCAAGAAGATCCAGTTTGGTCTCAGAAGTGTGTTTAACAAATAAAGAATAATCATTCTTAGAAGAATGATAGTCGTTGTCTTGTAAAAAGGTAGAGCATTTAGAATGCCATTATCGGGAAGATTGTTTAAGGCCATACAAGGACTTAGTCAACTTGCATACAGGAACACCTTGGCAAGATTGATATGGTGAATACCCTTGAGGAATCTTCATGTAAACATCCTCATACAAATTACCATGTAAGAAGGCATTATTAACATCTAATTGACTCATAGCCCAACCCTTCTTTGCAACAACAACAATTAAGCTTCGAATTGTTGTCATTTTAACAATTGGAGAAAATTTTCAGTGTAATACATACCTTCCTTCTGAGTATTGCCTTTGATAACAAGTCTTGCTTTAAATCTTTCAATTCCTCCATTAGCCTTATACTTGATTTTGTACAACCATTTACTAGCTATAGGATTCTTGCCAGTTGGAAGTGAAACAACATCCCAGGTGTTGTTTGCTTCTAAAGCAACAAACTCAAGCTCCATAGCATCTCTCCTCTCAGCATGCTTGACTGCGTCATGAAAATAGACATGCTCTTGATGATTTAACAGACAAGGCTAATTGTTGACTATAGATTTATAAATAAATAAATATATTTATTTGTCTAATTATATACATTTGTAAACCCACCCGAAAGGGTAGTCTAAATCCCGAAAGGGTTTGATAAAAACCCTAAAAGGGTCTTGATAAATCCCCGCAAGGGCTTGCAGGTGTGCTCGATCTCTACGAGAGTGGTTCTCGGCAGTGTTTCTAGTTCTTCTTGGCGGTTCTGATATGAGTTGGGCCCCTGCGTCTGGTGTCGGGTCTAACTGGGGTCGTGGCGATGTGCATCGAGACGACTCCATATTCCGGAAATTTTCTTGGAGGTTCGTCTTCATCGTCCACAGGGATTCCTGATGTACCGCTGGCCAGCGGTGTTATCTCTTGATGGCGCTTGGCTCCGTTCTATCTTCGTTTGCCTGCAACTCTTTTGGACTAGGCTCGTCTGTTCTTCTAGGGGTTGTTTGTTTGCCATCTTTGTATTGCACTGTTTTATTTTTATGATTGTATGTCTGACAGTTCGGCGTCTGCCGACTCTGTCGGCCTCTCGATAAGTCAGGTCTCTCTGACCATCGAATTATTACCTTATCAAAAAAAAATCAAGTTTTTTTATGTTGTGTATATGTACTAGAGGGATTAGTAAAGGGGGTATGGTATGCATTGAAATTGAATTTTAGAGAACAATAAAAATTCTTAGCCCGAGGTACATTTCGATGTCACATGCATCATAGAAGAGGTAAATTACAGGATAGGCCTAGGTAAAAAGTGTGTGTGTGTGTGTGTATGTGTGTGTGTATACACCTGGTAAGCCTTCTTTGCAAACGGATACCCCAAAAATACACAAGGAACACCCCTCGGCCTGAGCTTGTCTCTAGCATGGCCAATCACAGTTTTGTAACATAAACAACCAAATACTATTAGGTGAGAGTAAGATGGTGCTTTCCCATACAAAATTTCAAAAGGAGATTTCCCATTTAACACTTTGGAAGGAAATCTATTGATTAGATAAGTTGCTGTCAGTAAACAATCACCCCAAAAATCAATTGGTAAGTGAGAGTGGAAAAGTAAAGCTCTACAGGTTTCCGATAAATGCTTGTGCTTACATTTCATAATACCATTCTGTTTTGGAGTATGAGCACATGAGGTTTGATGCATCATCCTTGTGCTCTTGAAGTAAGCTTGGCCTTCACTACTAGAACCAAGCTCATCTACATTATCTGACCTAATTACTTTCACATTTATAGAAAACTATCTTTGAACCAAAGAAAAAAAAAGACTTGATCAACTCAAAATCACATGATTTAGTTTTCATTAAATGTGTCCAAGTGGCTCTGCTATAGTCATCAACTATAGTGAGAAAATATCTCTGATCACAATGAGTGAGAGTGCTGTATGGACCCCAAACATCTACATGAAGAAGTTAAAAAATAGAACTTGACTGCTTAGTATGACCCCAAACATCTATTTTAGCTCAAAATGAGCCCTTCAGCTTCAGCGTGGCTTCATCTCTTGCTTAGTAAGCAATTAAAAACAGTCCAGTCCAGTCCTCTCCTCCTCCCTGTCCCGCTACTGGCTGTCCCTCGATCCCTTTCTTCCCCAACAAGCTACACCACCATTTCCATGGAGGCCTCCACGTCGACCGCCAAACCTCCCTATACCAGCAACGAAGACGATGACGACGTACGACGATGATCTAGCGCTGCTGCTCGCTCTTCAGCAAGAGGAGCTCATGGCGGCGAGGACCGCCCACTCCGACCTTGACTTCACCTTCCAACTCCAAATGAATGAAGCAATCGCCGCCTCTGCTTCGCTCTCTCCCTCCTCCTCCACTGCCGGCGTTATCGCTACTGGCATTGATTCTCAGTCGAACGACGACTTCGCGGCCGCTTTGGACTTCTTCGCCGATGAAATCGACCGCTTTGAGCGAGAACATGTGAATCTGCATTTCGTCAAGGCAGAGATGCGAAGGATGAGGGACAATTTCGACCTCCGATTGCACGATCGGAAGGTCGCTTCGAAGATCTATACGATTTCCGAACACGTATGGAAAGCGATAGGCGATTCCTACGAGAGGTCGTACGGTATGAAGGCTTTAGGCTCCACATCTGCAGTCGGAGGCTCCGATCTAGGGTTCGGCGAGTATTTCTACTTGTATATCAAGGGGTTGGTGGTGGTGGAGGATCAGAACAGCAGGGTGAAATTAGGCGCAATTGCTGTTGCAATCTTCGATTCTGCAAACACGGTGGTGCTCGAGGTGGCAAAGCCGCTGGTTCTGCCACAGGAAGAAATGAGAGATGAAGTGGCTGAATTGGAAGCTTTCATCCATGGACTTGAACTCGCTCTGAGCTTAGAGCTAAGCAGGGTCGTCTACTCTTGCGTTGACTTCAATGTTGACCATTATGTAAGTTTTTCATTTCTTTATTAGACTATTTCTCCTTACACTCTCTGCAGTATGAGAAACTGCCATAAAATTAGGGTTTCGGAAATCTAGGTTAGGAAAACAAACTTTGAATCTTGAAAAACATGTATTTGATCAATTCACACTTGCAGTTGCAGATTTGTTTTTCAGTACATGCAAAGTTAATATCAAAATGGTTCGTAGAAAGTCATGAAGACTCCACCTTGATTGTAAGATCTTGGTGCACTAACTTGCAGAGTAATATCAAGGGATGATGAAAGCCAAAACACTATCTTGGTTTCAAGGTCTTGAAACCAGGATTACATATTGCATTACTTACACCGTATATTATCTAAGTTATGGTTTGGGCTTTATATGTATATCTATCCAAGCTAATCTGCATGACTTTTTTAAGAGATGGTCCTTTCGTAATGGGGTTGAATATCGAAAGGAATTGGGCTCACATCCATTGTGAGAAATCCCACAATTGCCTTCTCGGATCAACCCAACAAGGAAAGAAAGATCCTTGTGGATCAAGGCTTGAAGCTTGCCGATTTGCACCAGATCAATGGAGCATCTTCTATAATTGGGAGGAAGCATTTTTGGAAGAGATTCAAATTTCAAATGGCTTTCTTGGACATCTATTTATACGACTGCAAATGGAAGATGAAGATCATCGAAGCAAGCATTCATTCGAGAACATCAAGCAGTAGCAAACATTCTCTTTTACACGTTGAGCTTAGTGTGATCAGTTTTGAGTGTTGAGAGAAACACAAGTCTTTATTGTACAAGTCATTTGACTCACTCTTTGAGTTTCGTACTCGTGATAACACACTTTGGTGTGTAGTTGGTTCCTCTATTTCACTTGTAAGGTTGAGGGCTAGAATAGAAGTGGTGAGACTTTGTATAGAGGAAAGGAAGTTCTCTTAGGAAGTTCTAGTCTCAAGGAAGTGAAATAAAGAGGTGTGAATCCTACGGGTTAGAGAACCCTAGGCGGGGACGTATGTCAAGTTCATGTCGAACCTCGGTAACAATTCGTGTGTTCATCTTTTATTTCCGCACTTACTTTACTATATTCGATTTGAGTTGTCAAGATTTGATTGCATATCAACGTCTTGACGAGTTGGTTTGCAAACTGCCTTGAAGTATCTTATCTTGCTAAAATCGTACATACTCTATTCATCCCCCCCCCCCCCCTTCTAGAGTATTGGTTTATCACCTTATAGACTCTTCAATTGGTATCAGAGCTTGGCTCACTGTTTTTGATCTAACAATCTTGTGAGTTTTTCAGCATGTCTACCATAGGTGATGGAGGATTTGCCCAAGGGAGATCAACTAACCGACCTCCTCTGTTTTGTGGCAACAATTTTGTTCACTGGAGATCACTGATGCAGATGTTCATCATTGATCAAGACCTTGAGTTATGGGACCTCGTCAAAAAGGGACCACACGTTCCAATGAAGACTGTCGATGGAAAGGATGTCGAGAAAACTGAAGCTGAATACGGCCAAACCGACCTGGAAAACATCGCTAAGAACTTTAAAGCTATGAATTTACTTTATTGTGCTCTTGATGCTAATGAATTTAACCGTGTTTCATCTTGCAAGAGTGCAAAGGAAATTTGGGACAAGCTTGTGGTCACATACGAAGGCACAAGTCATGTCAAAGAGAGCAAAATCAACATCTTTTTCGGACAGTACGAGCTATTCAAAATGAATCCTGATGAACCAGTAAAAGTGATGTTCACGAGATTTACTCAATTTGTAAATAACCTCGACTCAATTGGGAAAACTTTCTCCAATCTAGAGAAAGTTAGGAAGGTCCTTAGGAGCGTCCCAAAAGCCAAGTGGGGACCCAAGGTTACTGCAATTAAGGAAGATCAAGACCTTACTACACTACCATTAGACGACCTTATTGGGAAGCTTATCACCCATGAAATGATATTAAATGAGGAAGATGGAGAAGTATCGCCAACAACAAAGAATCTTGCCCTTAAAGCAAAGAAAGAGCAACCACAATCTGATGGTGACAAAAGTGACGACGAAAATGATCCATTTGCTCTTATCACACGAGGATTAGCATGAATTCTGAAAATGAAGAAGAAATTCTCAAACAGGGAAAATGCTGGATCATCTAGATTCAGAGATAAGTCACCAAACTCTTCGAAAAAGCCAAAAGTACTAACGTGCTTTGAATGTGGTGAAACAGATCATCTCGTAAAAGAATGTCCCATGAAGAAAAGAAACAAGTTCAGAAAGTATGATCAAAAGAAGAAGGCTATGCTAGCAACTTGGAGTGACTCGGATTCCTCAGAAGATTCGGATTCAGAAGGGGACCAAGCAAATCTCTGTTTAACGGCTGAACACGAGAAATCCAGGAGTCAAGACCTTGATGAAGTGGTAAGAAACGTAATTTCAGGGCCTCCAGATGTTCTTTCTAAAGTACTAAGAAATATGATTTCTAATGAAGAAACCTACAGCAGTGAAATCAACATCTTGAAAGAAAAGTTGAAAGACCAATAGAAATGTATTGGTGACATGTCGTTGGAAATGAAAAATCTTGAAGCTTCTCGGACAGCTCTTGACATTAAAGTCAGGACCTTTAGCTCAGAGAATTCTGATCTCAAGCAAAGCCTCTCCTCTCTAAAGATTCGAAATGATGACTTAGAAAAGGAAAAGACCAAGCTATCCGACAAGTGCCAAGACCACAGACATCACTTATAGAATTCACAAGGTCCAAAGCCAATCTTGATAAGATGTTAGGTGAACAGCAACTCTCATTCAATAAGAGTGGTATTGGCTACAACAAAAATGTTCCAAGGAAACCCAGTACCACTTTTGTTAAAGCTAATGGCAACTGGCGTTCACCTACATGCTTTTACTGCTCTAAGAAAGGACATGTGAAGGAAACCTGTCCATATAGACGAAAGGACCCTCACATCATTAGAAACACATTTCCTGTACGTCTTAATGAGAAGATAAAACTAGTTTGGGTTCCAAAAGGGACAAGACCACCTAACATGGTCTATCCTCATTATGAATCTAAAACTATGTATTAGTCTAGCCGGAAAGGATGATGTTTGTTTTGCAGGATATCACCAAGCACAAGGAATCAAAATGGATCATGGACAGTGGATGTTCTCGACACATGAGTGGGAAGAAATCTTTATTTCAAGATCTTAAAGAGCAAACCACTGGAAAAATTACTCTTGGTGAGAAAGGGAAGTGCAACATCATTGGTATCGGTAATGTTGGTGATTCAAATAGCTGCATCAAGGATGTATATCTTGTTGATGGTTTAAAGTATAATCTCTTAAGTATTTCTCAGCTATGTGACAAGGGAAACAAAGTTGGCTTTGATAAGAACAAATGTGAAGTCAGAAATGAGGAAACTGGAGACCTGATCCTCACGGCTCATAGGCACAACAACACATATGATGTGAATACTAACCATATTGCAGGTACAGAACTCAAGTGCCTCAAGGCCTTGACTGACGATCCAAGCCTATGGCACAGGAGGTTAGGGCATGTAAGCCTGCACACCCTCAACAAGCTAAAGACAAGAGATCTAGTACGTGGGTTACCTGATCTAAACTTCAAAAGTGAGGAACTGTGCAATGCATGCACAAGAGGTAAACAAACAAGAAGCTCTTTCAAACCCAAAAAGGTTGTAAGCTCCTCACGCCCTCTTGAACTTTTACATATGGATTTGTGTGGTCCTATGCGTATCAAATCTCCTAAGGGAAAACAGTATATTCTTGTCATTATTGATAATTTCTCACGCTTTACGTGGATTTCATTTTTGAGAGAAAAATCTGAGGCTTTGTTCGAGTTTTCTAAGCTTTGTAAGGAGTTGCAGACATTGAAAAATCTACCAATCGTCTCTATTCGAAGCGATCATGGAAGAGAATTCGATCAACTCAAGTTTGATTTGTTTTGTGCTAAATACAGTATTTCACACAACTTTTCAGCTCCTATAACTCCTCAACAAAACGAGGTCGTGGAACGAAAGAACCGCACCCTAGAGGACATGTCTAGGACAATGCTTTTAGAAAATGGTTTGCCAAAATATTATTGGGCCGAGGCTGTCAACACCGCCAGTTATATTTTAAACCGTTGTTTAATTCCTCCTATTTTGAAGAAAACTCCTTACGAACTTTTCAAAGGAAGAAAGCCTAACGACTCCTATTTCAAACCTTTTGGATGTACCTGTTTCATTCACAATAATGGCAAAGATAACCTTGGAAAATTTGATGCTCGTAGTGATGAAGGTATATTTCTTGGTTACTCCACCCATAACAAAGCTTATAGAGTTTATAACAAGCGCACAAAAATTGTTGAGGAAAGTATCCATGTGGTATTCGACGAAAGCAATAATGGTGTGTTGAGTGAAAGTTTTGCAGATCTTGACCTAAATAATCATGATTCCGATGGAGAAGAAGAAGAAAAATCTGAAAACAAGGGCAACCAAGAACCCAATATGTAAGAACAAATCCAAGACACAAACGAGCTCTCTCAAGACCTTGAGAAGCAAATGCAGAAGCAAGATGAGGTTGACATAAGAAATGAAGCATCTGATCCTCAAATCTCCACTCAAGATCTTGAAGAAAGACCTGCTGTTGTTCCGAATGATCAAGGCCCAAAGCAACGAAAGTTTAAGCACGCCTCATCACACTCAGCTCAAGACATAATCTCAGATCCATCCTCTGGTATACAAACTCGTTCCAGATTAAAAAAATTATGTGCTTTCTATGCCTTTGTCTCTCTTGTAGAACCAAAGACACCTGCTGAAGCACTCAAGGATTCAGATTGGATCACTGATATGCAAAGCGAGCTGAATGAGTTTGAAAGGAATAAGGTGTGGACTCTTCAGCCTAGGCCTAAGCATCAATCAGTCATTGGAACTCGATGGGTGTTCATAAACAAACTAGATGAAGCAGGAATGATCATTCGAAACAAAGCAAGACTTGTTGCTCAAGGATACAATCAAGAAGAAGGTATAGACTACGAGGAGACTTTTGCTCCCATAGTAAGGTTAGAGGCCATACGTATATTACTTGCCTTTGCATCATTTATGGGGATTAAGTTATTTCAAATGGATGTCAAATGTGCATTTCTAAACGGTGTCTTGGAAGAAGAAGTTTATGTTGTTCAACCTCCTGGCTTTGAAAATGATGTTTTTCCTAATCATGTCTATAAAGTGGACAAGGCTCTCTATGGTCTCAAACAAGCCCCTAGAGCTTTGTATGAGAGACTGTCCAGGTATCTTCTAGAAAATGGTTTTCAAAGAGGCTTAATTGACAAAACTCTCTTCATCAAGACCCGTGGAAATGACCTTTTGGTAGTTCAAATCTATGTTGATGATATATTATTTGGTGCCACTAACAACTCCCTTTGTAAGGAGTTCTCTGAGATATTGTGTAGGGAATTCGAGATGAGCCTCATGGGTGAATTAAATTTCTTCCTCGGTCAACAAGTACATCAGACAAAGAAGGGAATCTTTTTAAACCAAGGGAAGTATACGAGGGACTTGCTTAAGAAATACAAGATGGATCAATCTAAAGTAGCAAAGACCCCCATGAGCTCAACTCTTTCCCTTGATCAAGACAAAAATGCTAAGAATGTGAACCAAAAGGAGTATAAAGGTATGATTGGTTCACTACTCTATCTTACTGCCAGTAGACCTGACATTATGTTCAGTGTATGTATGTGTGCTCGATTCCAAGCTGATCCTAAGGAATCACATCTCATTGCTGTAAAAAGGATTTTCAGATACTTGAATGGATCTCAAGACCTTGGTCTCTAGTATCCCAAGCAGAGCAACTTTCATTTAACTGGCTATTCAGATGCAGACTTTGCAGGATACAAAGTGGATAGGAAGAGCACATCTGGATGTTGTCAACTTCTTGGCCCATCCCTGATTAGCTGGCGTTCAAAGAAACAAAACTCGGTTGCCTTGTCTACTGTTGAGGCCGAATATATAGCTGCAAGAGCATGCTGCTCACAGATTCTATGGATAGCACAACAACTCCGTGACCTTGGCATAGATCTAAAAGGTATTCCTATCAAATGTTATAATACAAGTGCTATGTCTATCACTAAGAACCCTGTGTAGCATTCTAGAACAAAACACATTGATGTGAGACATCACTTCATTCGAGACCATGTGGAGAAAGGTGATGTATCTATTTCTTTCATTTTTACTGAGTTTCAACTGGCAGATATCTTCACCAAGCCACTCCTTGAAGATCGTTTCAATTTCATCAGATTGGAACTAGGCATGCTTAACAGGGAAGCACTTTCTTAAGGGGAGCAGCACTCCCTCTTGAAAGGCATATTCGAAATGGACATCTCAAGACCTTGATATCTTATGGTCTTGAGAAATCCCAAAACTCGAATTATATAAATTTAGACCTAAGATTTTTTTGTTAATATCTTTATAGATATTAACAGAATCTCTTTATTTTTAAAATTACTGATTTGTTTTGAAAATATCTCTGATTTAACATTTGTTTCAAAAACTGTGTATATGTTATGATACACTTTCCCGTTTTTAAAAAGATTTATTATCTTTAAAAATATCTCCTTTCCATTTAATTTTGATCCGGTATTATCTTAAATGAAGTGTACCTGATCAACAGTGAAGGAGTGTGGCTTTTCAATTTCTTATACGGCTATTTAAACTCTCCTCCCTCACTCTGTCACTTCATCACTCTCTCTCCACTCCATTTTCTGAAAATGCTCTCCCTTTTCAAGAAACTCTCTCTTCTTCCCAAGTGTTGTGCATCAATGGTTCCCAAGAGAATTGCAACACCTTCGACTGCTCCTTCTTCCAAGCGATACAAGATGATCGACGACAAAGGAAAACGGACATGCTCTCCACCGCCTGAAAGTTCTGAGGATTCTAGTTCCTCTTCGCCCTCTCCATCGATCAGGAGGATCAAGAAGACTCCAGTTGCACACCCGACACCTAATCGCCCTCAGGTAACCTCTGAGATCTCTGCTGACTGGTTTGTCTCCTCCGACGTGGCCAAGTCCTGGGAACAGAGCTATGGACATCGTCGATTGTGCTTCTGTGATGCTGTTGACACGAAATTGCTTCTCTCCATGCCTTTACCTTGCATCACCCTCCTAAAATCAACATGCTTGTGGTCCATCCTCAACCCTGGAGACTTCGCCTACCCACGACTTACCCGGCTCTTCTATGCTAACATGACTGCACACCGTGTCAAGGGAACCCTAACCCTTGTCACGAAGGTCAAAAATCATAGAATTCGTCTCTCTGCCGAGAGTCTGGCCTTAATCCTTGACATTCCCACTGAAATTTCTACCGAAGGCTTTCCAGACAGGGTTGATTCCATCAATCGTGCCTGAAAAGAATTCTTTCTTCATGCCCCTCCTGAGTCGTCTGTTAAACAAAAATTGTTAAAGGAACAATCTCGCATAACACATTTAAATTTGAATTTATTTATGAAGTTCGACCCTTATCTGTACTTCCACACAATTTTAAATCATGCGGGTACTTTAAAAGGACAAGGATTTGGGTTTTTTTTGGTGGTCTGGACTGCACCCGTTGATGAGGGTTGCCTACATACCTTCATGGGAAAGATCAAGTCCAACGTAGTTCGAAGATATAGAGTTTCTGTGTTTGGGGTTGGTTTGGGTAGACTTTGTGTTTGGTTTGGTATGTGTTAAGGTGTTTGGATTTTATTTGGTTTAGACTTGGTGTCTGATTTTATTTTGAGTATGTGTTTGGGTGTATGTGTTTGTGTTTTAACTCGATATAGTATCGAGTTTGATTTGTTTTCCTTGATGTTTGTGATTGGACCCGGATATGGGTTTCCTACGTATCCGTGATAACGGAATCAAATCACTCGTAGTTCCAATGTATGAATTTGTTTTGAAACTTGCGGCTGGACTCGAGATTTGTATGACTTGATATCGAGTTTCCTACGTAGCTTGTTTGATAGCATCAAGCCTTCGTAGTTATGGGCAAGGATGAATTTTGTATGTGGGTTTGATCATGAGATCATTTGAGGGGGATGATTGAACTCGACGAGCAAGAGCTTTGTATCGAGTCGGAATGGACAAGTTGAATTTGTTTTTGGCGATTGAACTCGACGAGCCTTGGCTTTGTATCGAGTGTCCTACGTATCCCTTAGAAGAGAATCAAATCACCCGTAGTTCTAAGAGGAACCGATTTAATTTTGTTTGGGGGCGATTGAACCCGACGAGCTTTTAACTTTGTGTCGAGCTTCCTACGTACCCTTTTGAAAGGGATCAAATCTTTCCTACTTGAAGCAGCTTCATTTGATCTTTTCTTTTGGGAGTTGTGGTTGAACTCGATTGATGTATGACTTGCTATCGAGTTTCCTACGTAGCTCTTGAGAGCATCAAACCTACGTTGTTCTTGAGGAACAAATTTAACTTGGTTTTGGCGATTGAACTCGATGAGCTTTGACTTTGTATCGAGTGTCCTACGTACCCTTTTTAAAAGAGATCAAATTACCCGTAGTTCCGCATGATTTAAACTTGAGGAAATTTGATTTCAGGTCATATTTATGCAGATGTCGACTGCCCTTTCGGCGGTGATGTTTTCCAGCCCATATCATCATTTTATTTAAATTTTTTTAACGTCAAATGAGCTGCCCTTGCACTTCTGCATAGCTTAGCGACATAGGAAAGACTACAGAAAAAGGATGTCAGCAGTCATCTTTTGGGCTTTGCCACTGCTGCTACAGGGCTCCGTTTGTGTTGCTCTTTGTTTAGACACGTTCTTTGCAGTGCCCTCTATTGATCCCATTTCTTTGTATGCTTAGATGCATTCTTAGATGTTCAGGAAAGCGTCGCCAACTTGGCTGCTATATATATATTTTTGTTATATAACATATATATGCTTTTTTGTGGCTCCTTTTGCGCGGTGCTCGAGACTGACTCGATCGATCCTCGGGGGACGTTTTTGACCTTTGGTTATATTGGTGCAAAGTTGGAGATTTGAGTCGGGGCCACGCGGAGATCAACATTGGGTGCTCGAGGAGCGCACAAAATATGCTAAGTTGTGCAGGAATCCTCCAAATGTGGTTGACAGGCCAACTTCTGGCGCTTGCTGCGGCCACCACAGAGCTTCATTTTTGTCGTCGTTTCTTCCGGCATATCCCTTTCATAGCCTTCTTTTAGCCTCAACATGTCACGGTCCTGGATACACCTCGATCTTTACGTACCACGTCCCATAACTCGACTGCCCGAGCAGTCGTTCTCCCTTCGCAAAAGCATGATTTGAGGCCTATTTTTATACCCCTTTTGTCGGGCGTTCGAGGCCGCTTCGACCATTCGTTAGAGGAAGTTGTTGGCCTTCGGTGGTTAGAGGTGTGACATAGCTTGGAAAATTGGGGTTGGAGGCATGCCGAGGTCGTCAACGAGTGATCGAAAGAAGCGACAAAATGCACCGTCGGGTACACCGTTGAGCCTATTTGGCCGAATTTGTGTCGCCGTTTTCTTACGCCATTGGCATTGCTCAAAGTGGCCAGGGGTGGCTTCTTGAAATCCAATTTTTTATTTGTTTCCATTGTCCCCTTTTTTTAGTTTCAATTTAAGAAAGATTCTCAACATGGGTGCAATTTTAGTAGCAAAGGGAGAATTCACGGGACCCTGCTCCAATTTCTGATCGCTTACAGAGGTTTAGTTCCCACTTTCTTGGTTTTTCTTGACACTTAATGTGGTCTTAAGTTGAGTTTGGTCAAGATCGTTTTAGATTTAAACACCCTGGTTTGTTTTGTGTCCATTCGATTCAATTTAGATTTAATCAAATGAATCTGAAGAAGGTCCTGGTAAAATTTTGCCAGCAATTCGACGCTATGGGTCGATCCCGTGGGATCGGTGTAGCGGGGAAATTTTAACTTTCAACCCGACTACAAGTTTTTTGACCCTAGGCGAAATTTTAACTTTCGAGCCTAGCGTCCCACCGGTCTTCGAATGGTTATCGCCCGGCGAAATTTTAACTTTCAAGCCAAGACCATGTACCTGCATATCACATAAAAAGATGAAGGAGATGAGACCTACCTACTATTTTCACCGGTGTTTGTTTGATTTCTTTATATGGAAGAGTACTTGTTCTCACTTCTCTTTTCTTTCTTTTCCTTGTTTTTTCTTTTTCTTTTCGTGGACACAGACCTCTCTCTTTTTCTTAACATCGTGCCATCATGAATATATATACCGGCATATGTGCAGTAGACCATTGCATTTGTAACTGCCATTGCATTTGTGGCCATTATTTTATGCATTTGTGGCACTCCACAATGACTCATACTTTACTTTGCTTTTGCTCGTAACCGGTGGCGACATTTACTGGTTCTCTTTTTTGTCACAAATTATAGTGCATATTACCTATATGATTTAATTATTGTCACCCATAATATATATAATATATAGTAATACCACACATAAGTACCGAGAGCCGTGGCTTTTGTAGCATATTTATCCAAAGATTTGTACGAACTTCTTTAACTTTATTGCAACGCTTTAATTATATCAAATAATTTTATTTTATGATATGTATTAGCTTATGAGCACTAAATTTTACTAGTCAACAGATGCCCCCGAACTTTGTATGTGCGAATTTGTTGAACGCATACAAAGTTTGCCTTTTGTGTGTATGTGTGTGTTTTTTACACACTTTCGACTAACATGATTGCTTCTGTGCTGACCAAGTATCCGCAAAGAAGATCTGTTGAGCAGCCGGATCACAAAGAGCTCCCGATCCATATTTTTCGGTATTCAAAACAAAACTCATACGACTACAAAAGCAAAGAATTTGACTCTTTTTTCCTTGTCGAGGAAACCAGATCTTTTGTTTGTTTTTGTGGCTGCACCTAGAACTTTCACTAGCTAGACTGCCTACGTACCCCCTTATCGAAGGATCAAGCCATTCGTAGTTCTTTTGATGACACCCATTCTATCATATACTTCAGGGTGCTCAATCATGGGCTACCTTTATGTCCGTCTTTGCTTTTCACCGCAGGTCGGGAGACCTTTTTTTTTTACCGCATCACTCAAATCGTTAAGGCACACCTTCTAGGAAGGGTTTCCTAAACAATCTGACTATCATTTGCGAACCCCTTTTTTTTTTTTTGCGGTGGGCTGCATCTAGTATATGGATCGACTAGATTGCCTATATACCCCTACTATATGCGTATAGGGGATCAAGCCTTTCGTAGTTCGTGAGAGCCTAATTATCCCTCACAAGCCCACTATCTGTATTTATAAACATTTTGGGTTGAACTATTGGGATGAAATTCAAGGACTCCTCCTTATAGTTTTGACTTTAGTCGGGCCAAGGATGATAGGCTTGGGCTGTTTTCCCGTTTTGACCTTCCACTTCTTGGTCTTCTTGGGTTGAAGAATCACCTTGTTTGGCTTATTGTCTCCCACCAATCTTTGGAATACCGATGGCGTGGATGACTCACCTATTGATGTTGCGTCGAGTCTTTCGAACACTGAGACTCGTGGTGAAGGCTTCATCTCCTCTAAGAACATATCTGGCTCTTTTTAGGTCAAGGTCATTGGCTCTTGAACAATTGCTGTAAAAAGCCCCTTTCTTTGAGAGACACGAAGATGATCAAGGGAAAGCTCTTCATGTGACCCTTGTGGGCTCTCTTCCCCTTCACTTGAGGTTGAGCTCTTTCCCTTCTTTTTATCTTTTAAGGGGAGAGGAGGTAATTGACAACCAGATCGGAGGACGGCCTCATCCACTTCTTCTTGTTCCTCCACCTTATCGGCCCAACTTGTCAAGCAACATTGAATCACATCTTCTCCCCAAAAGGGATCATCGTCGCTCTCAGACAGACCTTCCCTAGTCAAGTCCTTAGCGATATAGTCCTTTAAATTAAATGGGACTCGGCTAGGTTTAATATACTCCTCTTCGGGCCCCGCTTTCGACTTTTTAGCTTTTTTGCCACTCTTTCTTTTCTTATTTTTCTTCTTTCCGGATCCTCTCCTAATGATTCTACAACCTACAGGCTCAACACGTCGAGTGACAGCCAATTGAGATTTATTCCGACCTGTGGTAGTTTGCCATTCAAAGAGACTTTCATCATCATCATCTTCATATGAGAATAGGTCTTCAATATCGGAACACTTCCTGATCTCATACAATGTAGGTTGCCCCGGACCATCTCTCGACATGTCGGGATATGCCCAAACAATGCGCACTTCATCACCGACCTTAAATTAGACCGGTATAGCCATAAAAGGCAAGGACACCGTGGGAATGTCACCACTCCTAATACCCTCGGATGATGCCTCTAAAGATATTTCATGCGGTCCCTGATTTGGTGAAGGAAGTGCTTCTGCTACCTCAACCATTGAAATGGTATTAGATGAGGCAGAGGGCGCTTTTGGTTTTGCCCTTTCGACCGCGATCTCTCCTGAGTGAATCATTCTTTCTATCTTGTCTTTTAGAACATAACAATCTCGGATTGTGTGTCCAAGAATACGATAGTATGGACAATAGTTAGGATCCTCTGTTCGGTGAACTTCCTCGGGTCTTTTTGGCTCCGGGAGATTCAACACTTTGACTTTCATTAGTTGATCAAATATTCCTTGAACACCCACATCATCAAATGAGTACTCTTTTGACTTTCTTTATTGCAAGGAAAGTCTTTTTGGCGGCTCTTTGCCTCTTTCTTGGGCTTTTTTATTGCCACCATCGGTTGTCTTGCCACCGCTCTTAAAAAAAGTCATCATAGACTCTCGTTTAGGTTGACGTCTCGTGTCTACCCTTCTACTTTCATTTACTTGAGAGCAACTCGCTGTGACCTTCCGTCGGAGCTAGCGCTCCACATTACATGCCTTTGACACCAATGCATCAAATGATGATGGCTCGGCACTTCCCACGTGGACGCCTAGGTCCGAAAGTAAGTTATTTGTGCACATTTGGACACAAGCCAACTCACTTAGATGCTCCGGGCATTGCAACCTTAAGCTTCTCCATCTTGCGATGAAGTCGTTTGCGCTCTCATTTTGGCCTTGTATGGTGTTTGCCAAGTACATGATAGAGACTTTTATCTTCGTGCTCACAAACTGAGCCAAGAAAGCTCTTTGTAGGTCATCCCAATTCTCGATTGATCCTTGCGGGAGTTGAGTTTACCATGTAAATGCGGATCCTTTTAAGGACTGAACAAACTGATGGATCAACAAAGCATCGATAAGGGTTGTTTCACCGCATGATGAGTAAAAGTGAGCAAGATGCTCGTGCGGTGACCCATGTATACCGTCAAACTTATCGAAGCTAGGCTTTTGATAACCCGGCGGGAATGACAAGGCATCATAATGCGAAATATATGGCTTTCTGTATCCCATCATAGGTGGATTCTGGGCAATTTGAAAATCTCTAATGCCCTGAGCAATCATCTCCCGAATCTCCTCGGCCGATATGGCTGCACCGGAGGTTGTTCTTGAGGCACCGTTTTGAGCCTCATTACTAGTTTCACCCCCTTCGTGCTTGCTTTCTTGACCCGGATCGGGAATTCGAGCCATTAATGATGCCATTTGCTGGTCTTTTTCTTCCAGCCTTCTCTACAACTCTTGAAGTTGCTCTTCAACGCTGGTGATCTCCGTGGTCATCACATATGCCTCATCTTGTGAGGTAGCCTTGACATGTACTTGCGTATTTGCAATGGGGGGAAACTCCTCCTCCTTGAAAAGTGAGGAATCTGGACACTTCTCCATTGTTTTGTCCCCGACCTCGATTGTTGGCTTAGGCGGAGTTGATAGTCGGGAATTTGCTTCGATGTATGAGCTCTCCTTGGTCCTTGATCTAGTCATTGGACCGGTGTATGCTTTAGAATCCTCATGGACTGAAGGCTTTCGCTGCCCCTTTCCTTTCTTAGTTTGAAGAGGGGCAACTACTTTCTCCTTCTCAATTCCAGCTTGAACATCTCCCTCCTCCAAGTGCGAGGTCATGTTCACCTCTTCTACTTGTTTGATGTAGCAAGGAAAGCTCCCACCATAATGCGAGGCATCGGGACTAGTTCCATTTCCAGCTCTTGAGCGGCCTTTTATAGAGTAGCCTTGGCCAACTCTAGGGCGGGTGACATAGCTAGCTTGGCGAGAGTACCACTCACTCAACGCTTAGATCCGTTCTTGCGACCTCTCCTCCGTAACTTCTTCTTCTTGTTTGTAGAAGTGGTCGCCGGTGGGACTGCTGGTGGTGGAGCTCCGTTGTTCTTGATTGCAGTTATGGTGGGTTGAAATGTCCCACCCTTCACGGGCCTCCTGCCTGCTTGATTAGGCGATGAAGTAGGCACCAATTTGGTAGATGTCCTCTCTTCCTTGAGTCCCTGAAGAGGTCCGAACTGGTTCTCCATTGGGATTGTCGCAGAAATCGTTTCGCGAGTGACATCGAACATCACCTTGAATGAGCGTTTCCTCATCCATCTTCCCTGTTCATAACAAAGGTCGCTGGGAGCTGCCTCACATTGATCACTGCTCTTGGGGCCATGTTCTTCCTGCACCCAAGAGAAGGAAATATAAGTACTCACATAAAATAGAAAATTACATGGAAAGAAAAGGGTCACACTAGGTGTGCCAAAAATATGCAACGGATATGCTGGAAGAAACGACGGCAAAAATGAAGCTGTGGTGGCCGCAGAAAGCGCCAGAAGTTGGCCTGTCGACCACCTTTGGAGGGTTCCTGTACAACATAGCATATTTTGTGCGCTCCTCGAGCACCCGAGGTTTGTCAACGAGTGATCGAAAGAAGCGACGAAGTGCTCCGTCGGGTACACCGTTGAGCCTATTTGGCCGAATTTGTGTCGCCGTATTCTTAAGCCATTGGCATTTCTCAAGGTGGCCAGGGGTTGGCTTCTTAAAATCCAATTTTTTTTTGTTTCCATTGTCCCCTTTTTTTAGTTTCAATTTGTGAAAGATTCTCAACATGGTTGCAATTTGAGTAGCAAAGGGAGAATTCATGGGACCCTGCTCCAATTTCCGATCACTTACAGAGGTTTAGTTCCCACTTTCTTGGTTCTTCGTGACACTTAATGTGGTCTTAAGTTGAGTTTAGTCAAGATAGTTTTAGATTTAAACACCCTGGTTTGTTTTGTGTCCATTTGATTCAATTTAGATTGAATCAAATGAATTTGAAGAAGGTCCTGGTAAAATTTTGGCAGCAATTCGACGCTATGAGTCGATCCCGTGGGATCGGTGTAGCGGAGAAATTTTAACTTTCGACCCGACTACAAGTTTTTTTGACCCTAGGCGAAATTTTAACTATCGAGCCTAGCGTCCCAAATTTGGGCAGCGTTTCGTTCCAATGTATAGGACCCAGTAGGATCGGTGTAGTGGCGAAATTTTAACTTTCAAGCCAACTACAAAATTGCTTTGACCCTAGGCGAAATTTTAACTTTCGAGCCTAGCGTCCCACCGGTCTTCGAATGGTTATCGCCCGGGCGAAATTTTAACTTTCAAGCCAAGACCATGTACCTGCATATCACATAAAAAGATGAAGGAGATGAGACCTACCTACTATTTTCACCGGTGTTTGTTTGATTTCTTTATGTGGGAGAGTACTTGTTCTCACTTCTCTTTTCTTTCTTTTCCTTGTTTTTTCTTTTTCTTTTCGTGAACACAGACCTCTCTCTTTTTCTTAACATCATGCCATCATGAATATATATATCGGCATATGTGCAGTAGACCATTGCATTTGTAACTGCCATTGCATTTGTGGCCATTATTTTATGCATTTGTGGCACTCCATAATGACTCATACTTTACTTTGCTTTTGCTCGTAACCGGTGGCGACATTTACTGGTTCTCTTTTTTGTCACAAATTATAGTGCATATTACCTATATGATTTAATTATGGTCACCCATAATATATATAATATATAGTAATACCACACATTAATAACGAGAGCCGTGGCTTTTGTAGCATGTTTATCCCAAGATTTGTACGAACTTTTTTAACTTTAGTGCAACGCTTTAATTATATCAAATAATTTTATTTCATGATATGTATTAGCTTATGAGCACTAAATTTTACTAGTCAACAGATGCCCCCGAACTTTGTATGTGCGAATTTGTTGAACGCATACAAAGTTCGCCTTTTGTGTTTGTGTGTGTGTGTGTTTTTACACACTTTCGACTAACATGATTGCTTCTGTGCTGACCAAGTATCCGTAAAGAAGATCTGTTGAGCAGCCGGATCACAAAGAGCTCCCGATCCATATTTTTCGGTAGTCGAAACAAAACTCATATGACTACAAAAGCAGAGAATTTGACCCTTTTTTCCTTGTCGAGGAAACCAGATTTTTTATTTGTTTTTGTGGCTGCACCTAGCACTTTGACTAGCTAGACTGCCTACGTACCCCCTTATCGAAGGATCAAGCCATTCGTAGTTCTTTTGATGACACCCATTCTATCATATACTTCAGGGTTCTCAATCATGGGCTACCTTTATGTCCCTCTTTGCTTTTCACCGCAGGTCGGGAGACCTTTTTTTTTTACCGCATCACTCAAATTGTTAAGGCCCACCTTCTAGGAAGGGTTTCCTAAACAATCTGACTATCATTTGCGAACCCGTTTTTTTTTTTTTTTGCGGTGGGCTGCATCTAGTATATGGATCGACTAGATTGCCTACGTACCCCTACTATATGTGTATAGGGGATAAAGCCTTTTGTAGTTCGTGAGAGCCTAATTATCCCTCACAAGCCCACTATCTGTATTTATAAACATTTTGGGTTGAACTATTGGGATGAAATTCAAGGACTCCTCCTTATAGTTTTGACTTTAGTCGGGCCAAGGATGATAGGCTTGGGCTGTTTTCCCATTTTGACCTTCCACTTCTTGGTCTTCTTGGGTTGAAGAATCACCTTGTTTGGCTTATTGTCTCCCTCCAATCTTTGGAATACCGATGGCCTGGATGACTCACCTATTGATGTTGCGTCGAGTCTTTCGAACACTGAGACTCGTGGTGAAGGCTTTATCTCCTCTAAGAACATATCTGGCTCTTTTGAGGTCATGGTCATTGGCTCTTGAACAATTGCTGTAAAAAGCCCCCTTCTTTGAGAGACACGAAGACGATCAAGCGAAAGCTCTTCATGTGACCCTTGTGAGCTCTCTGTCCCATGACGAGAACTAGCATTTTTCACCTGCACCAATGGCCCCTTCGGCTCCTTAGAAGCTGTCACAAACTCTTCGATAGCTCTAGAAAAGCCTTTGGACACTCTTTTCTTATTCTTGTTTTGGCTACCTTCAACGGCCGGATGAATGACCAGTGTTTCCCTCGGAATTGTCTGGTCAATTTTTCGTAAGGAAAAAGTATAGTCTGTCACAAGGGATTGTACAACTTCCCCTTCACTTGAGGTTGAGCTCTTTCGCTTATTTTTATCTTTTAAGGGGAGAGAAGGTAATTGACAACCAGATCGGAGGACGACCTCATCCACTTCTTCTTGTTCCTCCACCTCATCGGCCCAACTTGTCAAGCAACATTGAATCACATCTTCTCCCCAAAAGGGATCATCGTCGCTGTCAGACAGACCATCCCTAGTCAAGTCCTTAGCGATATAGTCCTTTAAAGTAAAAGGGACTCGGCTAGGTTGAATATACTCCTCCTCGGGCCCCGCTTTCGACTTTCTAGCTTTTTTGCCACTCTTTCTTTTCTTATTTTTCTTCTTTCCGGATCCTCTCCTAATGATTCTACAACCTACAGGCTCAACACGTCGAGTGACAGCCAATTGAGATTTATTCCGACCTGTGGCAGTTTGCCATTCAAAGAGACTTTCATCATCATCATCTTCATATGAGAATAGGTCTTCAATATCGGAACACTTCATGATCTCATACAATGTAGGTTGCCCCGGACCATCTCTCGGCATGTCGGGATATGCCCAAACAATGCGCACATTATCACCGACCTTAAATTGGACCGGTATAGCCATAAAAGGCAAGGACACCGTGGGAATGTCACCACTCCCGATACCCTCGGATGATGCCTCTAAAGATATTTCATGCGGTCCCTGATTTGGTGAAGGAAGTGCTTCTGCTACCTCAACCATTGAAATGGTATTAGATGTGGTAGAGGGCGCTTTTGGTTTTGCCCTTTCGACCGCAATCTCTCCTGAGTGAATCATTCTTTCTATCTTGTCTTTTAGAACATAACAATCTCGGATTGTGTGTCCAAGAATACGATGGTATGGGCAATTGTTAGGATCCTCTGTTCGGTCAACTTCCTCGGGTCTTTTCGGCTCCGGGAGATTCAACACTTTGACTTCCATTAGTTGATCAAATATTCCTTGAACATCCTCATCATCAAATGAGTACTCTTTTGACTTTCTTTCTTGCAAGGAAAGTCTTTTTGGCGGCTCTTTGCCCCTTTCTTGGGCTTTTTTATTGCCACCGCCCTTAACAAAAGTCATCATAGACTCTCGTTTAGGTTGACGTCTCGTGTCTACCCTTCTACTTTCATTTACTTGAGAGCAACCCGTTGTGACCTTCCGTCGGATCTAGCGCTCCACATTACATGCCTTTGACACCAATGCATCAAACGATGATGGCTCGGCACTTCCCACATGGATGGCTAGCTCCGAAAGTAAGTTATTTGTGCACATTTGGACACAAGCCAACTTACTTAGATGCTCCGAGCATTGCAACCTTAAGCTTCTCCATCTTACGATGAAGTCGTTTGCGCTCTCATTTTGGTCTTGTATGGTGTTTGCCAATTCCATGATAGAGACTTTTATCTTCATGCTCACAAACTGATCCTTGCGGGAGTTGGGTGTACCATGTAAATGTGGACCCTTTTAAGGACTGAACAAACTGACGGATCAACGAAGCATCGATAAGGGTGGTTTCACCGCATGCTGAGTAAAAGTGAGCAAGATGCTCGTGCGGTGACCTATGTATACCGTCAAACTTATCGAAGCTAGGCTTTTGATAACCCGGCGGGAATGGCACGGCATCATAATGCGAAGGATATGGCTTTCTGTATCCCATCACAGGTGGATTCTGGGCAATTTGAAAATCTCTAATGCCCCGTGCAATCATCTCCCGAATCTCCTCGGCTGAGATGGCTGCACCGGAGGTTGTTCCTGAGACACCGTTTTGAGCCTCATTACTAGTTTCACCCCCTTCGTGCTTGCTTTCTTGACCCGGATCGGGAATTCGAGCCATTAATGATGCCATTTGCTGGTCTTTTTCTTCCAGCCTTCTCTACAACTCTTGAAGTTGCTCTTCAACGCTGGTGATCTCCGTGGTCATCACATATGCCTCATCTTGTGAGGTAGCCTTGACATGTACAGTATGTACTTACGTATTTGCAATGGGGGGAAACTCCTCCTCCTTGAAAAGTGAGGAATCTGGACACTTCTCTATTGTTTTGTCCCCGACCTCGATTGTTGGATTAGGCGGAGTTGATAGTCGGGAATTTGCTTCGCTATATGAGCTCTCCTTGGTCCTTGATCTAGTCATTGGACCGGTGTATGCTTTAGAATCCTCATGGACTGAAGGCTTTCGCAACCCCTTTCCTTTCTTAGTTTGAAGAGGGACAACTACTTTCTCCTTCTCAATTCCAGCTTGAACATCTCCCTCCTCCAAGTGCGAGGTCATGTTCACCTCTTCTACTTGTTTGATGTAGCAAGGAAAGCTCCCACCGTAATGTGATGCATCGGAACTAGTCCCATTTCCAGCTCTTGAGCGGCCTTTTGTAGAGTAGCATTGGCCAACTCTAGGGCGGGTGACATAGATAGCTTGGCGAGAGTACCAGTCACTCGACACTTAGATCCGTTCTTGCGACCTCTCCTCCGTAACTTCTTCTTCTTGTTTGTAGAAGTGGTCGTCGGTAGGACTGCTGGTAGTGGAGCTCCGTTGTTCTTGATTACAGTTATGGTGGGTTGAAATGTCCCACCCTTCACGGGCCTCCTGCCTGCTTGATTAGGCGATGAAGTAGGCACCAATTTGGTAGATGTCCTCTCTTCCTTGAGTCCCTGAAGAGGTCCGAACTGGTTCTCCATTGGGATTGTCACAGAAATCGTTTCGCGAGTGACATCGAACATCACCTTGAATGAGCGTTTCCTCATCCATCTTCCCCGTTCACAACGAAGGTCGCTGGGAGCTGCCTCACATTGATCACTGCTCTTGGGGCCATGTTCTTCTTGCACCAAAGATAAGGAAATATAAGTACTCACATAAAATAGAAAATTACGAGGAAAGAAAAGGGTCCTACTGGGCGTACTAAAAATATGCAACGGATATGCCGGAAGAAACGACGGAAAAAATGAAGCTCTGTGGTGGCCGCAGAAAGCGCCAGAAGTTGGCCTGTCGATCACCTTTGGAGGATTCCTGTACAACATAGCATATTTTGTGCGCTCCTCGAGCACCCGAGGTTCGTCAACGAGTGATCGAAAGAAGCGACGAAGTGCTCCATCGGGTACACCGTTGAGCCTATTTGGCCGAATTTGTGTCGCCGTTTTCTTACGCCATTGGCATTGCTCAAGGTGGCCAGGGGTTGGCTTCTTAAAATCCAATTTTTTTTTGTTTCCATTGTCCCCTTTTTTTAGTTTCAATTTGTGAAAGATTCTCAACATGGTTGCAATTTGAGTAGCAAAGGGAGAATTCATGGGACCCTGCTCCAATTTCCGATCGCTTACAAAGGTTTAGTTCCCACTTTCTTGGTTCTTCTTGACACTTAATGTGGTCTTAAGTTGAGTTTGGTCAAGATCGTTTTAGATTTAAACACCCTGGTTTGTTTTGTGTCCATTCGACCCGACTACAAGTTTTTTGACCCTAGGCGAAATTTTAACTTTCGAGCCTAGCGTCCCAAATTTGGGCAGCGTTTCATTCCAATGTATAGGACCCAGTAGGATCGGTGTAGTGGCAAAATTTTAACTTTCAAGTCAACTACAAAATTGCTTTGACCCTAGGCGAAATTTTAAATTTCGAGCCTAGCGTCCCACCGGTCTTCGAATGGTTATCGCCCGGTCGAAATTTTAACTTTCAAGCCCAGACCATGTACCTGCATATCACATAAAAAGAGTAAGGAGATGAGACCTACCTACTATTTTCACCGGTGTTTGTTTGATTTCTTTATGTGGGAGAGTACTTGTTCTCACTTCTCTTTTCTTTCTTTTCCTTGTTTTTTCTTTTTCTTTTCGTGGACACAGACCTCTCTCTTTTTCTTAACATCATGCCATCATGAATATATATACCGGCATATGTGCAGTAGACCATTGCATTTGTAACTGCCATTGCATTTGTGGCCAGTATTTTATGCATTTGTGGCACTCCATAATGACTCATACGTTACTTTGCTTTTGCTCGTAACCGGTGGCGACATTTACTGGTTCTCTTTTTTGTCACAAATTATAGTGCATATTACCTATATGATTTAATTATGGTCACCCATAATATATATAATATATAGTAATACCACACATTAGTACCGAGAGCCGTGACTTTTGTAGCATATTTATCCCAAGATTTGTACGAACTTTTTTAACTTTAGTGCAACGCTTTAATTATATCAAATAATTTTATTTCATGATATGTATTAGCTTATGAGCACTACATTTTACCAGTCAACATCGTCTTCCACGTACAAGCCCACACACACCATTCTTCAAATGCAGCCAAAACTAATCTTTGCTATCCTTGCTCGCTGCATTTTCCCTCGTGTCAATTCCAGAGAGCTTTTCACTGAAAATCTCCTCAAAATCCTTTACCTGGTCATGAATGGCTATGAGCCTAACCTCCATGATATGATGATCAGTTACATGCTTCACGTCGCCTCCTCCTCTAGACCCATGCCTCTACCCTATGCGAATATCCTAGTCAAAATCTTTGAAACTTTTGGTGTCGACACTTCTACTGAGGAAAGACAAAGTTACAGTGGTGTAATCGATGAGGCTTGCCTTTAGAGGCTTGGGATTGCTCGGAACTTGAGGGGCCAGTGGATGCTGAAGAAAGAGGGCAAATGATTTGCTGTTCCTACTCATGAGGTTTCAGATGACAGAATTGCTGCTCTGAATACCGACATTCAAGACCTTAGAATGGACATGGGAAGGATGTGGACTGACATTGTGTCTAGGCAAGACAACACACAGTGTATAGGTATAAGATTATAAAACATTTACTGAAATTAATTTATTAAATTTAGTGTATATACAATACATAAGCTGCTATTGTCTCTTGAAAATAAGCTTGCATCGATCTTCGTAATAATCCAACATCTACTCGGCTACACATCCACTTCTACGTTGAAGAGTCACAGTAGGTAAAACAATGTAATACAAAATACTTTAGAGGGGGGTAGAATATGGCCGATTTTCGCAATCTTAGAGTCAAGGCTTTGAGATGAGCTACAAGGTTTTGTAAATGAGCTCAAGGTCTTGTTAATTCTCCAGGAAGTGCATGGTTAAGACCTTTGCGAAATCTTAGAATCAAATATGCGAAAATAAAATAACTGAAGGTAAAGTAAGGACACACGATATGTTAACGAGGTTCGGCACGAACTTGGCCTACGTCCCCGCCTAGGGTTATCCTAGTCGTAGGATTCAAAAGCACTACTATTTCACTCCTTATGGATCCTAGATACAACCTAGAAGAACTTCCCTTCTTCTACCTCTTGAAGCCTAACCCGCTTCTGTATCTAGTCAACCCAAGCTCTCGTGAAATAATAGCCTAGTGAATACGTTTGAGTAGATGTGTACTCTTTGTAAAACACTTATGACTTGTACGTACAATAGCGCTCAATGAATATCTCACAATACAAAAGATGAAATAGAAAAGTAAAGGCCTTGAGAGAGATTTAAGATCGATTGCAATGAAGGCTTTGGAGATGAGCGAGCAATACTTGTGTGTCTTCACTGCAGTCCATCGATCTCCTTTATATAGGTGTTGCTTGATCTCCTTTATATAGGTGCTGCACGATATGTTAACGAGTATCGGCACGAACTTGGCCTAAGTCCCCGCCTAGGGTTATCCTACTCGTAGGATTCAAAAGCACTACTATTTCACTCCTTATGGATCCTAGATACAACCTAGAAGAACTTCCCTTCTTCTACCTCTTGAAGCCTAACCCGCTTCTATATCTAGTCAACCCAAACTCTCGTGAAATTATAGCTATAGCCTAGTGAATACGTTTGAGTAGATGTGTACTCTTTGTATAACACTTATGACTTGTACGTACAATAGCGCTCAATGAAATATCTCACAATACAAAAGATGAAATAGAAAAGTAAAGGCCTTGAGAGAGATTTAAGATCAATTGCAATGAAGGCTTTGGAGATGAGCGAGCAAGACTTGTGTGTCTTCACTGCAGTCCATCGATCTCCCTTATATAGGTGTTGCTTGATGTCGCCCGTGGTAATCTTTAGGAGAGTCGTTTGAATAGTTGTTCCACCACGTCCGGAGAGAAGGAGGGAGAATGACGCTGAAGATCTTCTTGTAACAACTTGGACACTTGAAGATCTATTCAGCCAATTCAATCTCCTTCTAGAAGCAGCCAATATATCTTTGTATTGGGTCAATCTACAAGTTAGTTCAAATAACAACATAGAGGCCCAAAATAATAATAAAGTCCAAAGATTTAAAGTAACATAGGTTTTGACTTTCATCAATAAAATCAACCCTATATATAATTATATATATCAAAGTTTTGTCTTGACTAAGATGGAGTCATGATGGTCTTCATCTTTAATCGAATCTTGACCCTCACCAAACGATATACGGAGTATTTTTTTTTTTTGAGACGAATGGACTAGCGAATCATAAATGATCCACTTTTAAAAAATATTTTTTCCTAATTTAAATACAATCGATAAATTGAAATATTTTTTCCTAATTTAAATACAATGGCACCTAAAACCGACTCATAAATATTGGGGAAATGTATAAAATTTGGGGGGGATCGGATTTACGGGTCAACCCGTCAATAACCAAGTTTCCTCCTCTTCTGGGAATTCGGGTCTCTCTCTCTCTAAAGTGCAGCAAGAAACTTTCGCGTCGCGAATCCGAACGAAAATCAGCTCCGGCGCCGGCAGTCGGCTGGCAATCGCGGCGGTGTAAACTGAAAAGAATCATTCTAAGGCCAAGGCCATGGAGTCCGACTTCGATTTGGCATTCCGCTTGCAGATGGAGGAAGCACTCGCCGCTTCCCTCTCGTTAAACTCCTCCTCGTCCTCCTCCGCCACCGTTTCCTCCTCTGGGCAACAAGCTCCGGCGAACTCTGGTCGCGCCTTCAAAGTCGACGATATGGAGGCGTCGGTGCGCGATAAGCTCGAGCAAGAGCGGAGGGACAGGGAATTGATCGAAGCGGAGGTGAGGAAGACGAGGCTTGATCTTAGCCGCCGAGTTCGTGATCAGAAGTTCGCGCGCGATCTGAGTGTGATATCGGACGAGGATTGGGGTGAATTCGGCGATGAATTAGAGATGCCGTCCGGTGAGGGCTCGTCTTCTGGTGCACTCCCCTTGGCGAAGTATGAGACTTACAGGTATTTTGGTCTTTCTAGCCCTATAATTCGATGTGAATTCTGTGGATTTGCCTTGGTTCAGATAGCGATCGAAGTAGAAGAAGTATTTATGGGTCCGTTGGTAGCATTCTGGTTCAGAAATGAATTCTCTTGAACCAAATTCGAGTGGTCTTTCTTCCTTTATGTTAAGTGAAGATCTTCTTGTTCATATCTTGTTCCGAGATTGGCTCCTGAACCATGATTCTATAGGGGATTGATGGTGATATTGTGGTTTTAATAGAGAACATTTGGTTATTTGAATTTCTGTTGCATTATGAGAAAGATTGATCGGTGCAGTAGTTATGAACCTCCAATGGTTTCATAAGGGAAAATCCGGCAATCTTTAAACTAAGCTCTTCAAATACTTGCAAATTTCAAATAAATGCTAGTAAGTATTTGAAGCCTGCACCTTGATGGAAGGCAAACTTAAGGTTCTCTTTTTTTTTTTTTTTTTGATTTGAACTTAAGGTTCTCTTAAAACCTGGTAAGAGCGAACAAGAAAGTGCCTTCTTTGGTTTTCATGTGATGGTGACCTGATGATCATGATTTGGGTTCATAGTGCTAAGATTACTAGTTTTATTGATGATGTTGACTAATGTTTCATCAGTTCACAATCTTATACTTTCGACTGTTGAATATTGATGAATGTTACTGAAAACTCATATTGGAAATGCCAAATTACGAAAAAGCTTTGCTTACCGGATACTGAATAGATTAGTTCTTTTTTGTTGCTGTTGTATTTTGTGTGCTCACTACTTCAATTCTGATGGGATGTGTTAAACAAGAATTTTGATCTATTGGAAAGACTTCAAGTCTTGAAGGATGAAAGCAACTAATATTGGTTGAGTTTGACTGCAATTGTGATAAGTATGTTGATCTTATGTGTGAGCTTCTTAATCCCAATATTTATTTATTTTTAAGATTGCGTCCAGGTTGTATTTCAAGGGTTTGTTAAGTGAAGAAAGAATAGGTGGTTCAAAGGTTGCATTTTGTGGGATTGGCATTGCTATTTGTGACCCAAGGGATAATCTAATTTTTGAGCTGAAGAGGCCGATCAAAGGGGTTGTGAGCCGTCAATTAGCTGATGCTATGGCCTTACATGAAGGGCTTGAAATTGCCTTCTCTCTGGATTTAAGGCGGATTAAATTCTTCTGCGATTACAGACCTATATTCCAGTATGTAAGTATTTAAGACATTTGAGTGGCTTACACTTGATGTTTCTCCGTATGCTTGGAATATGGTTTTGCTTTAGCTTTTTTTTTTTTTTCTCTCTCTTTTTTTGTCTTTTTTGCATTACTATGAATAGAAAAACAGAAATCTCATTGAAAAGCATTGAATATTGCCTGCTAAGATCAGTCTGGAAGTTCGGGATTTTTACAAGCATACTCTGTAGAGTTCCTTCTTAGTTTGAACAGGAGTTCTAGGTCAAGCTTGTTTTTAGTTAAAGATTGATGCCCTCTAAAAATTTAGGCATTACTAATACTTCCTTCATATAACTTGAAGATTATTTTGATACAAAAAATATTCAGATTGGGGTATAAGTTTGTTCATGTCAAGCATACTCTATTGGAATAGGGGTGCAGTCCCTGATTGCATCCTTTATTAAATCTGAGAGACCAGTTATAGAGTAGAGCTTGCTTGCTTTATCTAAATGCCATGCCAAAAGGAGGTATGGGTATGAATAATGATCCTGCTGGATGCCATCTGGACCAGAAAGTAAATTTAATGATTTGATCCTTTTGTTATAAAGATCTCATGGAACCGTAGCTTAACGGATTGGTCCTGTTGTAGAACATCACATAGTTGAAGGGATTTATGATACTAGTGTTTTTGAAACAGTTCCAGAAATTAGCAAATAATCTATGTTCATCCCTTTCCTTCTTTTTTGTGTTCTTATAGCATTTCATGTGTTGCCAAGAAACTGCTATTCCACAGTGTCCATCTTTCACCAAAGAAGGCTCCATCCATTGTTGATATAATAAGATGATTGCATTACATCTTCTTATTCCAGGTTAGGCAGCGATGGCAACCAAAGCAGCGTAAGCTTGCCACATTAATGAATAAGGTGGCGGTTCTCAAGGGAAAGTTTGCATTCTGCCGTCCACGTCTTGTTCCAAGATGTGCTATAAAGCATGCTTTCAAGCTTGCCAGGGATGCTATTGAGACTGAGATGGCTAACTCCGCAGATTCTATCAGAGAAAACAATTTAAAAGTGACTTGTACGATCTGTTTGGAAGAAACATATACTGATCAAATGTTCCTTATTGATGTTTGCTTGCACACGTATTGTTTCTCTTGTATGAAGCAACATGTGGAAGTCAAGCTTCTCCATGGCGTGGTACCGCATTGTCCGCATGAAGGATGTACTTCTCAGCTCAGTATTAACAGTTGTGAGAAATTCTTGACTCCCAAACTAAATGAAATGATGAAGCAAAGGCTAAAAGAAGCATCTGTACCACCTACAGAGAAAGTTTATTGCCCATTTCCTCGGTGCTCAGAATTAATGTCAAAAGGGCAGGCTTCGGAGTTTGCTAGGAAAGAATCTGTCCAGTTCAGAAATTTTGGAGGTAGGAAATGCGTAAAGTGCAGTGGGCTCTTTTGTATAAATTGCAAAGTGCCTTGGCATCATAACATGACATGCAAACAATATAAGAAGTTGCATCCATTACCTGCTGATGATACAAAACTCAAGTCTCTTGCATCAAGGAATTTGTGGCGCCAGTGTGTCAGGTGCAATCATATGATTGAACTCTCTGAGGGCTGCTACCACATGACTTGCAGGTAATTTTTCTTAGTTGTGATGAAGATTTGGTTATGGACTTGACATTGCTAGCTTGTGATGAATGTCTTGGGAACTTTTATGATATTCTGCTAACTGATAGACCTAATTCAGCTAATAGTTTAATATCCCCATCAAACATTGCAAAACATTGCTACTTGTTACCTGGAGTTGAAAAATAGGGATAAGGTATTGAAGATAATTACCTTTTGGTTGAGTTTGCACTAATTTTGTAATCATCCAATGCATCCACAGTACATACTAGGGCTTTGGCATGCATTGGCATTTTATGTTTTCACTTTTAAGCTTGTAGCCTTCTGTTCCACGAAATTTGGTATTGTACATTACCCATGTAAATTAGATGTCATATGCTAAGAAGTCAACTGTGTTCCCTGGGAAATACTCTTTGTTTCTACTGAAGTTTGTTGTTAACATGCCCAGAAACCTATAGTAATTTTCTGGGCATGCTGGATTAATCTGTACAGATTACAAGGTTGATGAGGATTGACATTCTGGAGGACATCAGCTCAGCTTCCTTAGCAATAGAATTTCATATGCTTCTAGATTTCCACACATGATGCATAATTTTCTGTTAACAGGTGCGGACACGAGTTCTGCTACACCTGTGGAGCTGAGTGGACTACTGTGGGGAATGAGAAGAAACCGACTTGTTCATGTCCACTGTTTGATGACGATTATGATGAGGATGAGGATGACGAAGATGATGATGAGATATCTGAGTACAGTGAGGACTATGAAGATGATGATGATGATGACTATACCTCAGACGTCGGGTCAGATTGGGCATGAGTAGTAGGCAGAAGGATTGTTACTCCACAATGTTAATTCTGCATAGATACCGGACTCAACCGTGAAATGCATCTCCATTTCTGGTTTTTGAAGTTACTTACACTTTAGTGATCAGCGTTATTATCTTTCTTCAGTGTGTTTGTGCTGTAGGAGCTTATTAACTGACTCCGGGTAGGCAATCATCGAGTTATGTTTGTGTTCTTATCATGTTTGTTTGACTAAGCTCCGGGTCGACTCGTTAGACTCGTTGTTTCCAAACGAGTGCGAACTGTTCTTTAAAAGAAAAAGTGAGATAAAGAGGGTGGAAGGTCGTCATCAGAGGGAGGCGGGATGACTGCACCATGATCCACTACATCGCATCCATGCAAGAAATTCCTGCATCACCATCCACCAACGCCACGTCACACGGTAGTCATATTTAGAGATAGGGCCCCACCATCACGTTCTCCGAAGAAAGAGTGAAGATCCCCTACAACCCTATATGTGTCACTATGTGTGACACAAAATTATTTGGGGTATAAATTTATGTTAAAAAAATTCCAAAAATTATTTCTAAGTTTTAAACAACTATTAATATATGTTTGTAAAAAAATTGGTTAAAAATCATGGTTTAGTTTTTTTATATAAATTAAAGATCAAATATTGTACAATATAATTTTTAAAAAAAATTCAAACATGATTTTCATCAAATTTTTTATATAAACCTACACATATATTTGTTTAAAACTTAAAAACAATTTTTGGAATTTTTTTTAACATGAATTTATACCCCAAATAATTTTGTGTCACACATAGTGTCACATATAGGGTTGTAGGGGATCTTCTCTCCCGAAGAAACGAGTTTCTTCCCTTTATATGAGGTCACCTGTCAAACACCGTTATTTAATACTGTACCCCAATAAGATCAAGAAGTCAAGATGATACGGAGTAAACTGTAGTATAAATGGATACGCTTGATTTATAAAATAGATTACTACCCGCGATCTTTGCGGTTTGTTAATAAATTACTGTATTTTCTTAGAAATTCACTTCCATTATTATATAATTGAATTGAATTACATAAATCATAGTAATAAGGTATTTGCAAATAAAATTATCTTATCATTTCAAGATTAATTAAATACATTTATATTAATATATTATTTAATTATACAAGTCATGTTTCAACTTTATTTTATTAAATTATAAAGATTGAAATTGATTATTTAAAATATTTATATGTAAAAACCATATATATACTGCATATAATATTAACTATAAAGTTAAAATAGATTGATAATAATAAAAATATTATTCTAAGCTATTGTTCATAATTTATATATATAAGATATGGTTTGATTTAGTATATATTAAGTTTATTTAATGAAAAAATATTATAAACCTTATATATATATTGAATAAATATTTATTAGAATGTTATAGATCAATTTAATTAAAATCCATATATGTTTTTGGTATATTTCGTGTATGTATTGTGTTCATAATTTAATTAAATTAGATCAGTTTTTAAGCTTATCTCATAATTTTTTAATCATTTTACATTTAAGAAAAAATGAATACCATTGAATAATAGTAATTTACTTTCCTCCGTATAAATGAATATCATTGAATAATTTACATAATTGAATTTCGATTCCAATTCGTAGTAAGATAAAGTTTATAACTAAAAAAAAGTATAATTTACATAATTGAATTTCGATTCCAATTCGTAGTAAGATAAAGTTTATAACTAACAAAAAGTACGTCACTTTTCATATGTTTGATCACTAATTAATCATTGACTAATAGAAATATATTTCTTTGTTTTATTTTTTTTATTCGATTTGTTTTAGATATTATTGATAAGAAATTTTTTGATAAAAAGTTTTAACGATAACTTTTATATATAATAATCATATAATTTAAATAAAATTTAATAAATCATATAAATATTTTAAATATAATTATCAATATGATGACCGTTTAAATTATTATTCAAGTATATTATCTCTATATCGTTCATATCACGACTAACGAATTTAAGTTTATCTCATGATCATATGAACTGTATATATTAAATTAGATTAGCTTTTAAGTTTATCTATCTCATAAATTAAAATATAAAATAAAGAATTTACATCCTTTTAATTTTTTAATAATAACTTACTTCCTTTATATAAATGAACACCACCACTGAATAATTAAAATAATTAAAACCTCATTCCAAGTTCGTATTAGGATAAAGAATCTCAATATATTGATTGTTTAAAATATTATTCAAGTATATTATCTCTATATTATCTTAAATTGTATAGTCATATTTATATTAAAATGATAGATTTTGTAAATAACTAAGATATGAATTTAAATATTTATATTAAAAATGATAAGTTTTGTAACCACTTAAGATATGATGTTGAATATTTATTAAAAATTAAATTTAATCTTCAATTAAATAGACACATAGGATGACACGTGTATAAATAGATGATTTAATTGTCTAACATGGCTAAAATATATTGGATCATCATTAATTGACGTGTCAAATACCCGGGTCAAATTGCACCAGAGTACGACACGTAAGCGAATCGCGCCAGAATCCACCACATAGGATTTTCACGCCTCTGTTTTAGTATTGATATTGATGATGATATTTTTTTGAGCAAAATAAAATAGATTGTTTTTAAGATTTTTTTTTATAGCAATAATATGGTTAAATCAAAGGGTAATTTTTATAAATCCTCCTTCGGGAGCTCCAACCTACTTAATTTCGCTCTATATCTATTCTTAGCCGGCCTCTCTGGCTCGTTTCGCCGTCGATCTGAGTTCACCTTGGCTCAATCGGTGGTTCTCGGCCTGGTTCGCCCCTGCTATCCTCTTCTATCCCCTATCTCGATTACCATTTGGGGTTCTCGGCCTCTAGGTTTTGGCCCTCTTGCCTTGCCCCAATTCGTTTACCTTCATCTGCTAAAAATCTTTCCGAAATTACTGTCGAATTGAGATCCTTGTCCCAATTTTATCAGATTCCCCCTTTTACTTCACTCGTTTGTGCGAGTGGCGCTCGGATCTCTCTGGACTCTCCTCCTATGGCGGTGGTCTGACCTGGGAAAGCCTATCTCCTTGCTCTTCCTTCGGCTCTGCTGGTGGTGGTGCCGCGGTTTCTAGGTGCTCCAACTCCGGCCTCTGTTTTGTGTCGCTTGGCCTAGTTCCGGCGCCGCCCTGGCTTCCGAACACCTTGCTTCCCCGGGCGCCTTTGGCCCTGTTCCTGCCGCTTAGCTTGGTTCCGGCCCGCTCGGCCTGGTTCCGTCCTTATTATTCCAGCCTGTGGCCGGCTTATCTCCATCTTGCTTGGCTTGTTTTCCGGCCGTCGATGGCCTTACACCTGCCTACTAAGCATCGTCCCGTCTCCTGTTCTCCTGGGCTTGAATTCCATATTTGGCAGTGGTCAGCTTCCTCATTAGGGTTTGTTCCTTGGGCCCAGGGTTTGGTTTTTGGGTCCATTGCTATGCTTGGGCCCAAAGGCTGACCCTTTGTTTATTTTTTTTGGAACAAATAAAATTGAAATAATAATAAAAAAAATATTTTTATGATATATAGCTATAAATAATTCCCAGATTGGGTTAGTTTATCCCCGTTTGGGTTTATGGTGCGTTTTCGATTCAGGCTGTTTTGCTCTGCGGTTTGGGGGATTAGCTTTTCTTCTTCGGTGATGGGGTTCCGGCTGTTTGGAGTCGGGTCAGGCTAGGGTCGTGGCAGTGTGTATCGAGGCGTCTCCTTTTTCCGGAATGCTGCTTCCTTGGAGGTTCGTCTTCACTGCCCACAGGTGCTTCCTGATGTACCGTTGGCCTGCGGTGTTGCTGTTGGTAGCGCTTGGCTTCGTTCGTTCGTCTACGTCCGCATCTCGTCCGGATTAGTGGAGCTTAGTTTCTCTTTGTAGAGCTCTTGTGCTTGTTTCTTGCACCCTTGTTGTATTTTGTCTCTTCTCGACGGTTTCCGTCTGCCGACTTGTTGGCCTTCGAGGTCCAGGTTTGTCTGGTCTCGAATTATTTCCTAATAAAAAAAGGGTAATTTTATACATGTTAGAAATTAAGGTTGCACTCATCAAAGGTCCGATTAGGGTCAAAGTGGTCTTTTAGTCCGGTTTAAACACGAAGGATCTAGATCGATCCTAAACAAAGAAACCGAAAGGAAAGATAACATGGACACACACGATATGTTTATGAGGTTCGGGCTAATCCCTACGTCCCCGGCTCTAGATGTCATCCAATATGCTCTAAGGCCAAAACGAGAATAAACGATACAAAGTTCCTATGAGGGCAAGTAATGGACTGAAGTAAAATAGAAGGAAACAGAGGCTTAGCAAGCTAAGCAAATAGCAAAGAGAAGGAACGAGAACCCCTTGATCTAAGACGACTTCATCCCGGAGAAGCTTGATGCTTCGACAACAGCAGTGTCGTATGTGAGCACGGGTGGTCCTCGAATATCCAATCCTTCTTGAACGCCCTTGCTGATTCTCCTTCTCCATTTCAATCCTTCCATCATCCCGTATGGATCGCCTCAGTATCGCTGGGCAAGCTCGGTTCACATGGAGATTGCTCATGAGTCTCTCTCTTCTGATGAACCCAAGCTCGAGCCTCTCTCTATCTTCTTCTCTCGGCTTTAGCTTCTTCGAACGGAGCCCGAAACCCTAGCCTTGACTCTCCTGATTTCAGCCATGGGAGAGGAGCTCCCCGGCTCCCTTTGGAGCAGCGCTACAGTGCACGAGCTCAAAGTTTAGGGTTTGCTGATGAGGACTTATATAAGGCCTATTGGAGCAACGGTCGGAAGTAGGAACATTTATCAAGGCATGGGTTTGGGCCTAAAAGCCCAATTCCTAATAAACTAGAATTACAATTCTCAACAATACACCCCTTTTTTTTTCTTGATAAGCTAAGAATTCCTGATTCTCGAGAGGCCGAACGAATCAGCAAGTGAAAACTGCCTAAACATACAATACTAACAAAAAATGGCGCAAAGAAATAAGCAAAAATACTCTACAACAAAAACGATCTAAGAAGAGCTCCACCCAACAGTTGTGGACGACGACAAATAATGAAGTCAAGCACCACCGAAACAGTAGCACCACGGGCCAGCGATACAACAGGAATCTATCTCATGTTGGAAGTGCAGACAAAATTCCAAGGAAACTCCTTCCCGGATACGGAGTCGTCCTGAATGCACCACCAATTTTATACACCCTCTATTAACACAACATACGATATTATAGCATTTTCCACATTTTTTTTTAAGAAAACAAGCCAAAATATATCTATATCCTTATTCACTTTATCAATAAGTATAATTAACATCTTTTCAATTATTACTAATAATGTTCTCAAAAAAATTATTACTAATGTGGACAATAAAATACTCAAAATAACATTTTAACAAGATTAAGTTCCTAAACCCTCTATTGAACAAAGGGAATAATAAGTATGAACTCAAAAAATATTTTTTAAAAATGTTGATATTTTATATACTCTAATTAGTAGTTTTGATTGTTTTTTTAAAAAAATATATATAAATAATAAATGATAATTATGTTTAATTCTAATAATTTATTAGTAATAATTAGAGAAATGAGGTCTTATTAATGACATTTTTGCTGTGATTATTTTCCTCTTTTTGGTAACAATCAAATAAAAAGGGTTGCTTGTCGGACATTTTTTTCAATCTATGAAATTATGGACAACTCACCTTGACAAGGAGAGGGATCTAGCAATTAATTTGTCAAAAATGGTTAGGTGAAAGTGATTTTATATCTTTATGTTTACCAATTGGCTTTTTGCATATATTCTCAATCCATCAATAATTTTGCTTTTAACGTAAGAGTTATACGGGAAAGCATCAAAACTGTCATTCAATTGAAAATCCACGACCCCCTTTTTGCCTACTAAAAAAAAAAATAAAAAAAAATTGAAAATCCACGACCTTAATATATTTTCCCAAGTCATTTTTCACTCTGCAGTTAATTACAATTTTCTAAAAAATATTTACAAAACTTTTAAATATCTTATATTTTAAATTGGAGGATGATTTTTAGCTTTGACACTACCAAATATACCATTTAAAAAGGCAGTACGTTTTGTAAATATTTTTTAGAAAATTGTAATTAACTGCAGAGTGAAAAATGACTTGGGGCCGCCCCTGGTGGAAGAGAATGTACTTGATTAGTTGGATTAGTGAATTAATTGATTCAATTTCTATTCTAATTTTACTAATTACAACAAAATCACATATATAAATTTTTTTTTCTCTAAACTCTGGGGGTTCGTAGGTCGAAAGGTGGGGCGGGCGCGTACGCGCGCCCCACCCTGGGGCCGCCCCTGGTGGTGGCCATGTGAATGCTTACTCTTTTATTGAATCATATATATTTAGAGTTTAATGAATAATGACTACTCACCAACTTTGATTAACTAATCCAACTAATCAAGTACATTCTCTTCCATACCTCAAAGTCTAGCCACATAAATTAATAATTTTTTCAACCATATATACTCTCAATTTCATACCCAATAAAGACCCTTAAACCTTTTTAAACAAATCCAATTTTTAGGACATTATATGAATAAATACTACATAGCAATATTTTAAAACACATATAAAGAATATAAATCAAAATAGTTAGAAAATATAAATATAAACATAAACCCAAAAGGGCCAAAACCCCGTTTTTTTTTTCTAAGAAAAAGCTTAACCGTTTTTAACGCCGATAATACTCACAACAATTTAGGCCCATTAAATAATTTAAAGCTAACAACACCCACTTCCCACTCTTTGAGTGACAAACTGTCAAACGGCGACTCCCTTACGTGGCAAAATCTTGGCCCTTGATCTACACATCCCCAAAATCATCAAATCACTAATATACCCCTACACTCCTCTACAAGTAGCCTCAACCCCCACAACCCCACCGTCCCAAACGTTTTCATTCATTTCCCAAAACCGACACCTTCCCACTGCCCCTCCCTCTCTCCCCCGAAATCCAAATGTTAACGTATACTTGTCGTAATCACAGGATCCGAATCCGGATCCGCCATTGATATTCTCCTTCCGGAGCTTCAATTTCACGCTAATTCCTCAATTCAAGATCCTTTTTGTCACTTTTTCTTTCCGGTTATAGGTTTTTTTTGGGGTCCAGATTGAGCTGAAATCCAATCGGCGAAATTCAGTTCAATCACTGAGAGTTTGTACATCGATGGAGGATGCAAATAACGAGCACAAGACATGGAAGCAGGAGCTGGCGAGCTTGGTGGACTACTCAGGCACGGCGAATTTCAACTACGACGGCAGCGGCGGCGGCGATCGGTTCGCGTCGACGAATTTCGATTCGGAGCCTACGTCAGGGAACGTGAGGGAGACAGTGAAGGAGTTCGCGAGGGGGTTAGGGGAGATGAGTATGGACCTGGCGAGGAGCTTTGGGGACATAGTGAAACAGAGCTTGGGAGACGAGGATTCGTTCGTCATGAGGAAGGTTGGGAAGCCTTGTGATAGGGTTTTCGGGAGGCTGAGGTTTCTCAATGAGTATTTGCCTGAGGATCGGGATCCGGTTCATTCTTGGAGTGTGATTTTGCTCGTCTTCTTCGTTGCCTTGGCAGGTGAGAGAGTTGTGATTTTTTTTGCGTGTTGAATTTTGATTCCTTTGTGCTGTGCGGCTGTGCGTAATGATGAAATTCGCAATGTAAAGAAGTTATCTGAACTTTTCTTGTGCCAGTTAGATGATACGTTTCGCAATTATTGGCTTTATATATACAGTTCTATTGATCTCGTGGATAAATTTTACTTATTCTTGAAGAAGTGAAGTTTTATGTATTGAAATCCAATTTTATTGAAGGACTTAAAGGTAGGGTTCTAGTTTTTAATGGCAGGGATATAACTGGAGCACTTGGACAAGGTTGAAATCTTCAGAATTGCCCTTTTGGGTCATCTGGTATAATGTACGATAATGAAGGAAAAACATTTCCTTGGTTTTGTTGAATGTTCTTTTAATATCATACTCCGTATCATTTGCTTGGCCCAAATAGTTCTGCATGTTACTTTGTTCATATACCATCCATCATTGCAGATAGCGTTTGTTGTTACAGCCTGAATTTTGCATATATCTCCTGTGTATAAAAATGGGCTTAAATGAACAAGAAAAGTAATCAGGATCTTAGCATGTACTGATGCTGCATTTCCTTATATTGCAGTTGAACATCTGACTGATACCATTAAAAATGATCTGCAGCATTGAGTGTGAGAACTTCACCTGTTGAAGACATACCAGTTGTGAAGCAAGTGTATATACATCCTCCTAGTGCTAGTCATATTACACTGCCAGATGGTAGACATTTAGCCTATCATGAACAAGGTCTCCCGGCTGCCATAGCAAGATTTTACATAATTACCCCACACTCCTTCCTCTCATCTCGACTTGCCGGTAATTCTTAGCACACACTGTTATTTAATAATGTAGGTGATACTATAAATTCAGGATACAATCTTTTCAGTTAGGTGATCTGTTTGACAAATTTTTTTTTTGGTCTTCTACAACATTTTAGGAATACCGGGACTGAAGGCTTCTCTCATGGAGGAATTCGGTATTCGTCTGATAACATATGATCTTCCTGGGTTTGGAGAGAGTGATCCTCATCCCCAAAGGACCCTTGAGTCATCAGCTCTGGATATATCACATTTAGCTGATGCATTAGAGGTTCAGGACAAGTTTTGGTTAGTGGGATACTCAGCTGCTAGTATGCATGTTTGGGCTGCACTAAGATACATTCCAGATAGACTTGCAGGTATAGGAATGCTTGTCCAGCATTTCTTGTGTTTTGCACTTCTACATTTTGTTTTGCTTTCATCGTGCTACTACCTGATATCCACTGCTTTCCTAAATTTCCCTAGTTATAAATAATTCCTGTTTCTTCAGTGGAATAAACTATCTATAAAATAAATGTGGGCGTTAAGGTTGTTTATTATCCACTGGTCTATCATGTTTGATTGACCTGTCTCTATTGGGATAACCCTGAAAAATGGCAAATGATTTGGCTTCAAGGATTATTGGAAGTAGAATCCTGAAGTCTAGTTTGTTGTGATCAATCTGATTTTTTTCACTCGACTGGGTCTAAACCATTCAATCATCTTGCCAAGTTGATTATTTCTGGGGAATTTACTTGTAAAAGTGGTGACAAGATTTTTGTTTTCTATTGGCTGATGATTATTTCCATGATCTTTTTTTTTGGTCTGTAATGGGCTGATTGCCCTTTATTTTATTAATAATTATAGTCTAAGCAATCCCAGCTATGGGGTACATCAATGTCATTAAACCATTCATGATTCTTTCTTGTTTGTTTGCTAGTCAGTATGGATGGAATTCTAGAAATTGTAATTTTGAAATCTATACTATTTATTCCTTAATTTAGGTGCGGCAATGTTTGCTCCCATGGTGAATCCCTATGATCCAAGCATGACTAAAGAAGAAAGATCTAGAGTCTGGGACAAATGGACACCAAAACGGAAAATGATGTATGTTTTAGCTCGAAGATTCCCTAGATTGCTTGCATTCTTCTATCGTCAGAGCTTTCTATCAGGAAAGCATGCCCCTGCTGATAAGTGGCTCTCGTTATCACTGGGGAAGAAGGTGAGGACGCTTGCAATCTGCTAAATTTTATGGTGAATTACCCAACGTTTCAATATTGCTCAGTTAGGTTTCTGAATCTGGCGTGTTTTTGAAAAGAAGCAAGGGTTTCATATTGTTACACATTCCATAAAAAATGCCACTTGCTACAATGTCTATTATAAAGGGATGTCATCTTCAAGTTTTTGTGTTAACAATTTTGATTTGTAAACTTCTTTCGATCTTTTTTCTGATGATATATATATAACTTGTGGCTTGCTCAGGATAGAGTTTTGCTAGAGGACCCTAAATTTGAAGAATGCTGGCAGAGAAATGTGGAGGAATCAATCAGACAAGGCAACGTAAAACCATTCATTGAGGAGTCAGTGCTGCAGGTTTCAAGCTGGGGCTTCAAAATCTCTGAACTTCAAACACGAAAGAAACAGAAAGCAAAAGACATTCTTCTCTGGCTCAAGTCCATTTACAGCCAGGAAGAGGTGGAACTGACTGGTTTCCTAGGCCCAATACACATATGGCAGGTTAGTACTTTCGCTTCTTTTGCTCCTGCTGCTGGTTAGCTTACAAAATTCCAGAACAAACTCTCAACATTACTGCTCCAGTGATAGTTTAATTGGCGTCATACATTATTTCATGCCTATTTTCAGCCTTGCATGTTTCATCTGCAATTTTAGACAATATACCAAAAATAAAGGCATTATGCCAGTGACTGACAGTGACGTAATGATAATGAGGCCTTCTGGGTCACTGACTCACAGATGACGTAATGATAATGAGGCCAGAAGGACTAGTGAATCGGGTTAGGATTAGAGGGCTGTCTATGGATGAGACTACGAGAGTGATGAGGAGATTGCAACACCATAAATCTTTAGATAGTGCATATAATGTAATCCCCATTGGAAAGTGAGTGGATCAAGTTGTGGCTGTGTGCTCTTAAATTTGAAAATGATATCTATTGCTGACAATATCTCTTCACTTTCATGCATAAATGAGGGCAATGAGCTCGAAAGGGGACAGTTGGTATATTGGATAGTACCACGGGACACAAAATTAACTTAGCTCATCATTTGCTTTGTGTGTATCATCATTAGCTGCAACTGCATTCTCAGGCTAACCGTGTCACACATAATTTTGAATGAGCAGGGAATGGAAGACAGGGTGGTGCCGCCCATGGTAACCAGCTTTGTCCATCGGAATCTTCCAGGAGCAACGATTCATATGCTGCCTAACGAAGGGCATTTCACGTACTTCTACTTGTGCGACGATTGTCACAGGCAGATCTTCACCACAATCTTCGGAACCCCACTGGGGCCCCTTCAGCGTACGACCATGGAACTCGATCAAGCTCCACTCGAGGAGCACACGGAAGCTCATGAATCAGCAGAAGAGAAGGCAGTGGTAGGAGATTCAACTGAGCACACAGAATTGTGAGAGATAGACATCATATTCCGATCCCTGGAATCATACAATTGTATATATCCTTTAGCTGGATGAAATAAAACCAATTCTAGTCAAATGAGTCATAAGAAAGGGATTCATTGTAGTTACCTTTTTTTTTTGCTACTCTTGGACAGGCAGAGATGTTGGAGAGGGTGGAGCTGATACTTCTACTTGTACGAGAGACATGATGAGCTTTCATGAAACAATAAAAGCACAACAAATGAGGTCTTGTTTGGTTGAAGGTGGGAAGGACAATTATCAACAAGTTACTTCTACTTTTTATTAATTGAAAAAAAAAATGTTCGGTTGAGTTATAAAGGGTGATTTTACTAAATATACCTTTTAGAGCAACCTTAACCGCTCTTACAAAATAGAGAAAATATATAAAGATTATTTTTTTTAGTGGAAGCGATAGACGGAGATGAGGACCACGTGACAAGTCGACCTTTTAAAAAGTTGTTTATTGGTTTAACTATTCCGGAATGGCTCAATTGGAAAGGACTTGTGGGTAGTACCCATAGGTCCCTGGTTCGAACCCCGGTCATTTGCTATGTGTTAGGGACTTGTTGCTACTTGCCATAATATGCAAGAGTTTAAGGAGGTAGGTGGTGTTATCGGCAAGTTCGGTCTACCTCAATTATGTGCTTAAGCCGACCATAGGATAATTGCATAACCATTATTGTATAACAATGTAAGTGAAACTAGGGGTGGGCACAAATCCCGCAAATCCCGGGCTCGTCCCGGACCCGTCCCGATCCTGGTGGGATTTGAAAAAAAAATAGTGAATCCCGTCCCGGTCCCGTCCCACAAAAAATATGCGGGACGAGGATTCCTTATCCCGCAAATCCCGTCTTGTCCCGCATAATAATAATAATAATAATAATAATAATAATAATAATAATAATAATAATAATAATAATAATAATAATAATAATAATAATAATAATAATAATAAAAATAAAATTTATTATTAATATTATAATAAAAATTCCATAACAAACTTTTATTATAATAAAATTTATTATAATAAAATAATAATAATAATAATAATAAGTCAATGTCTTCACCTTCTGGACGCCCGGAGAGTGCTTTGACAGCGTTGCACCCAATCTATCTCGATTCTCGAGGTATGTTGCCTATGTTGGTTCAGATATTGATGACTTGTTTGTATCCCCCGCCCCCAAAAAAATCATGTCTGTATTGGCGGGTCGATACCTCAAGTTCATTGATGACAACTTAGTTTCCACACTCAATCCGATCCCAAGGCAGGTGCATGTTTTGCAAGCGGTGAGAGTAGTAAGAGCGCATGATTTTTTGTTGACTACTCCTATTGAGGGTCTAGGTCAGACCAGGCCGTCTCGCCAATTTCGTTCTGTCCTCCAATACCATCTTTCGATCCCTATGTTTAGTGGTTATCCAACCTGTCCTAGTTGTGAGCTTGACAGGATGGACCCATTTGAAGATCACGCTCTGCATTACAGTTGAGGCATTGGGACGAAGCACCGACACAACATGGTCCCAGATGTTTTGGTTGACCTTTGTTACAAAGCAGGCATCACAGTTCAGAAGGAAGCGCATACAGGTATGACCAATGAAGATGGTGTTGAGTTGAGGCTGGGAGATTTGTTGGTTTATGGATGGGACAAGGGTAGGGACACTTGTGTGGATGTGGTTGGGGCTTCGCCGTTCACAACTAGAGCCAATGATTCCTTTGTACCTGGCAAGGTAGTCTCTCAGGCCACTGAAAGAAAGGAGAAGAAGTATGCGGATATTTGTGCTGCTAAGGGCTTTTGCTTCATGGCATTTGCGTTCTCTACTTTTGGAGAACTAGGAGATGATGCTGTTGGTTTTATGAAGCGGGTTCAATTGGTTACAAAAAGTCATGGGGGAGGGTCTGATAATGGTGATTTCTTATTTCATAGAGTTGGTTTCACTATTCAAAAGGGGGTTGGAGCTCAATTTGTTACGAGGCTTCCAACTAACTTTATATAAACCTTTTTCATAATAATAATAATAATAATAATAATAATAATAATAATAATAATAATAATAATAATAATAATAATAATAATAATAATAATAATAATAATAATAATAATAATAATAATAATAATAATAATAATACTGTGTATATATAGTTATATACACACTTTGCATAATTGTATATACTTTATATATATATATATATATATATACTAGGGTGGCATGCCCGTGCTACGCACAGGACAATTTTTGTGTCAAATATGTCAGTTTAATCGGATTTAGTCTATAAATAACTGAAGAAATAACACGTGAGATTTAAAATGTTGAGATATTCATAGATTGCAGAAAAAACGACTTGAAGTAATCACCAAGGAAATATGAAATCGCGCAATGTCTTATAGTAGACCTTACTGAATTGTCACCAGTAACATAGAACACATGAGTTAATCTATCTGATATCATTGTATTATTATTATTATTATTATTATTATTATTATTATTATTATAATAGTGTAATTTCAATATATATACCACAATGTGTATTGAATTGGCCGGGGTACGAAAAGTGTAGATAATACACTATAAGTCCACACATATATACTACCACACTGTGTATTTTAATTTATAAGTCCATGAATCAACTTCAAACTTATTTGTGTTCATGAGATGCCACACATATATACTACTTTGTTTATAACAAAAATCTATCATGTTCGCACATCTATTATAATCTAATTATTGAATCAAGTAGTCAATTTGCACCACTTTTTCATCATGCTCTCTCCTCCCGAGCTCTCTCCGCGCGGCCTCCATCATCTTCTTATGTTGCAATGTTAACCAAATTAAAATAGATCTCAACATATGTTTTAGATTGTACAATAACAATTATAAAAACAGAAAAGGAAGAAACATGTGATTGAGGGCACTATGACCAAATATATATTGCATATATGCGAACAAATTTGAGAAAGTACTTAAATAATATTTAGATGAATAAACTTTTAAAAAATAGATAATCTCATCAATTCGGTATATGATCACAAATCATTGTATAAAATATTAGAGTGTGGGCCTTTGACCTTTCTTCAAGCATTCTTACCTTGGTATAAGTTGATATGGTTTTGGCAATCAAATAGAACTGGTCTATAATTTACGAATAAATAAATAAAATCATTGTTTCAAAACCATTAATCCATCATACATACAATTTAGTTAAAAAATTGCTAAAAATATGATTAATTAAATCAAAATGGGTACCTGATGCTCGGTTTTTTCTATTCACCATTCTCCTAAGCTTTTGTGTGTTTTTAATTTGTCCGTACATCAACATCCTTATATATGCAAAGACATCTAATTTTCCATTCAATTAGGAATAAAATGGCATAGAAACTAAAAAGACATCTAATTTGGCATTTAATAAAAAAAAGAATTTCAAAAGTTATAACGGTGAAAATTAATGATGTGATATCCATTCAAAATTAATTATATTAGATATCATATATTTAAGCAAATTAGAAATTGTAGATGCTGACATCTAATTTGACATTTAATTAAAAAAAGAATTCCAAAAGTTATAACACTAAAAATTAATAATGTGATAACCATACAATTAATATTATATGTACAAAATTATATTATATTGGATACTTTCACATATTATAAATTTAATGACCAAATTTAAAAAAAAACGAACATTATATATTACATATATAAATTTAATGACCAAAAAAATAATAAAAGATGTAGCCATGAAGAAGTGGGAAAAAAAATAACTATCAAGGTTTGAACATTTGACAAAGAGGTAGTCCCCAACAACTATAGTCATTGAGCTAAAGAATGCAAGTTGATCCAAATTGAATAAGAATACAAAAATAGTGTAAATTTTCATGAACTTAATAGTATCAATAAATTGCCCTTGAACACAACTTTTTTTTATGTATTATTATTATATAGATAGATAGATAAAAAAAATAGTATAGAAGCATTTTTTAACACTACATCATTATAATCCCAACGAAGGCTTACTTTGTTTTCGAATTGCAATTAACAATGTTATAAATTTGTTTCTTTGAAATTGTAATAATAGGGGATTACAAATCAAAAGAAATTGCTATTTGGTATCTATTTTTCATTTCAACAAAATATATAGAGATATATATACAATTAAACCTACACATTATTATAAATATATACAAATGCACATTTTAGCTTATTTTGAGGAATCAGAAATTTAAAATGATACTTACAACTTAAACATCATGAATTAATCAACATTGATGTGCCCGGATTGAATCAATTCATCAATTCATTGCTAAACAAAATTGAAGGAAGAAAAATGATATCATGAGAATGGTACGTACTAAACTATCTCTTAATTAGGTATAGTTCCCCTTATGTTTATAAAATTTATCCTCTTTCATGTTTAAGTGGTTAACATGTTTATAATTCGCAGTAAAAAAAATCATAGTTAATCATATAAAAGCATTATAAAAAAGTATTGAGTTCAAAATAACATACTTAAAAGTAATGAGTATAGAGATTGTACTTGACGTACATTTGAACTTGTGAAGTCATGGTTAGGAACAAATCCAAAGCTTTCTCGATTTACTTTGACAAATCTGGAGTTTTCTCTATACTTGATCTGTTGATCATATCCCTTTCTCAATCTACATACTTGACAACGGCAAACATATATACTTATAGAACTCTATCAATGCACTTTTACTATTGTAATTTAATTTAAGTCTTATAAATTAATTAGAAAGATAGAAAGTGACTTTTACTATTGTAATATAAGTCTTATAAATTAATTAGGAAGATAGAAAGTCATGCATATGAGTAGTGACTATTTTATAACTCTTAGTTTTAACGTTTAGTATGAAGGTAGAGAGTTAGGTCAATTAATTATTTTTTTATAACGGTAGATCTCTTAATATTCGATAATCCTTTTTTTTTAATTATTGTCCAAAGCCTCAAATTTGTAACCGGGGTGGAAATTACTACTCAAGACCTCAAATTTGATAAGTTAATTAGTAAATTGTTAGTTGTGATGTTTTGAGAAAGTAAAACAAATACTGTGTTTTTTTTTTAAAAAAAGGCTTATAAAATATAACAAAAGTCTAAACATAAAATAAATATATCATCCGACACCTTAAGAACCATTGGAGCTCTAGACAAAGCTATTGGGAGGCAAATAGCAAATGTTGACAAAAGCAACCAAAGTATAAAGACCATTGCCAACGAAATCTTTCGACAGTTAAACTCCGAACAAAAGGTTATCCTGGGGTTCTTCTGGTGGTGCATTTGGACAAAAAGAAACAAAATTATTTTCGATAACCAAAACTTACGAACAATAGATGAGCTTGTTGCGATAATCAAGAACCACATAAAAAGTTGGAAGAAAACCAAACATGATGAGCCAGACGAAGAAGATGGAAAAACAACAATAACCAAACCCAGAAACGACCCTCGCAAAAGGAATACCATACGATGGCATAAACCTGAAACTGGCACTGTCAAACTTAGTTTTGATGGTGCTAAATCTTTATCTGGGTTGTCTTCTGCAGGGTTCGTGATTAGAGATGACGATGGAAGGATGATTGCTTGCGACGCCAAAAGGTGCGAAAGGATGACGACACTTCAGGCTGAGGCAGTTGGTCTGCAGCTTGGGCTGCTAGAAGCTAGGCGGCTTGGGATCCGAAGAGTTGCAGTGGAAGGTGACTGCCTCGCTATTGTGAATGCGATCAACGGTGTCTGGTCGACTCACTGGAAGATCGAAATTCTGCTTTCGGACTGTCTCCGCCTTCTTCGCTTGTTCGAGATGGCATCTGTGACTCATATTTTCAGGGAAGCCAACAGAGCAGCTGATCGCATCGCTCATCTGGCCTTAGAGTCCGCTCCGTCGTCCTAGGGATCTGATTTAGAGTTCTAGACTCTCGTTCGTAAGGACGCTCTTGGGTGGTGGTACAACCGTGGTTGACACACCCCAAATTCTCACCTGTATCAAAAAATATATATATATATATATATCCAAAACAACAGAGAAGTAAATTTATTGTTATTATTATTATATATAAATTAATTAGATTAGATTGTGATTAAGTAGAAAAATGACAAAGTAGGAAAATAAAATAAAAGATGTAGCTGTTGTGAGGTTTGAACCTTGGATGATGGGATTCTCATCAACAACTACCACCATTGGGCCAAAGAAGTTATTTTGATGTAAATTGAGAATATAAGAAAAAATAGGAAATTTTTTGTGGAGTTAATAATGGCAATAAATTGTCCATGAACACAACTTTTAAGGTTTACTAGTGTGGCAGACCCGTGCTACGCCCGGGATATGATTTTATATCAAATACATAAGTGATATTATTCTTGGTGAATAATGCAAAAATTAAGATGGCATAAATTTTATAACAGAGTAATGAAATATCAATAACTTATCTAGCGAATTTTAACCATAATTTTTTAATTACTCATTTTTATTATCATAAGTTACAATTTGATAAAATATTTAGATATATGCACTCTCTTGAACTTATAATATTCTTTTTTAAAATTAAGCATATCAATTTGCTTCAATCGAGAAATTTCTTAGGTGAAACTTTTATTGCAAGAATTTTCTATTTTTTATTTAATGCTTATTATTTTTATAGGAAGATATTTAAAAAAACTAATACGGAGTAATATTCTATCAATTTTTAAAATAAAAAATATCATCTTAATTTAGAATCATTCAAAAAGATTAAAATGCACTCTTGTTTATATATCAATTAAGATTAAATATAAAATATCATTTAGATATGACGTCCGCCCATTATTTATATGAAAAATTATTATGTATAATTTATGTATTTTTCATTATTTTCTCATATGGTTAATTCAATTTTTTTTTATAGTTTTGTATATTTTATCTTCACTTGAACTCCGTTTTCAATCATTATTTTCCTTTTTTTATATAACTTATTGAATTTATTGATAAAATGCTACCTTTTGGATTTTATTGAAGGTTCCTTTATAAAATCAGCTTCTATTTATAAATATATCTATACGTGGAGAGAATTGTATACATATATTTTCTTATTGACATGATATATACAATAATCATTGTGCTAGCAATATAATGTTTTAATGAGATGATAACAATATTGACGGTGAATGAATCTTTTGTTAGGAGGAAGGTGGTAGGATTGTTCATATAACCCAATGTGAATATAAAAAGAATAAAATAATAGTATGTATTTTAATTAGAAATAACAAAATTAAAATATTACTATAAAAACAAAAAAAATCAAATAATACATACGTACAAATGCAAGAAACTAAAAAAAATCTAGAACCATAAATAAAGATATTTGAGAGAATTCAAAAAATGGAAAAGAAATATATCTAGAATTCAGGGAATTTAAATTTACAAATCATATATAAAAATACTATAACTATTGTGCTACTTACCCGTTGATCGATTCATCTCTTCATAAGCTTTTTTGCACCTACAAATTAAATAAATAGAATAAACATTAGAATACACAAGAATAATAATAATAGTAGTAAAGGGAATATTATGAAAAAAAAATGAAAAAATAGAAAACATATATTATATATATATAGACCTGTCAAAACACAACCCGACCCGATGACCCGACCCGACCGACCCGAAAAATTTCCGACCCGAACCCGAAAATTTTGACCCGAAATTTTTTTTCGACCCGAACCCGAAAAACCCGAAATTTTCCGGGTAATCTGGGTTTCGACCCGGTGACCCGATTGACCCGGTAATTTTGACCCGATTTACCCGATTGACCCGGTGACCCGACTGACCCGGTTGATTTATAATTATATTTAATTAATTTTTTTTATATATAATTAAAATTTATCACAAAATTATCAAATAATGATTTTTTTAATTTAAAAAAGAAAAAACTAACAAACCCGAAATCGACCCGAACCCGACCCGAAACCCGATCAAACCCGAGTTCGAGTTAACCCGAAAAACCCGAAACCCGTTTTACCCGAGACCCGTTTTACCCGAAACCCGAAGTGACCCGACCCGAACCCGACCCGAATGACCCGTTTGACAGGTCTATATATATAGTATTAAAATTTATAAGTTTGAGAAATAAACAAAGGTTTCAACCATAATATAATGTGGAAGAATTAAACAAAATCATGACCACTAAAATGCTAAAAAAAATGTGCTACAATATTAAAATTAGAAGTCTAACTCTCCCAATATTCTTCACATCTTTCTCTTTAAGTATAAAAAGTACGGTTTGTGCACAAATGCATGACCTCCTCCTTCTTATATATATAAGCCCTTCATTATTTTTAGTCTCTTGATATTCCCTTTGATTAAAATCTTGAAAAGATAAAAGGTCACAACTACACAATAAATTGCAATTACTTTTATTTTGGTAAAGATGAAATAAATTGTAATTAATACTATTATTTAGAAGGTGGAAGATCTTAATTAGAAATTAGAATTACTATTTTTTAAGAATAATAATATTTTTATTTTTTTATATGTTATTTAATTAGAGGTTTTCGAAAATTAAATAAAAGGATACAACCACACAATAAATTATTATTTATGATAAATTTGGATTAATTTTATGATTTGGTGTGGATTATTTTTAAAAATTGTTGATAAAATACAAAAAAGTTCGGAATGAGAAAAAAATTATGGCAAAAAAAAAGATAAATTTAAATTAGGTTTTTATTGTATAAGACATAAAGTATATACATTTATGAAATGAAGACATTTAGGGTATAAAGTTATGGGTAAGTTTGAGAAGGTGAAAGATCTCCACAATAAATTGAAAATAATATTTTGCTTAGTAATTTTTTTCAAACGTAATATTTTGTTGGTCTCTTGATATTTCCTTTAATTTAGATTAGATGTTTTGGAAAACAAAAGGCTACAAAACCACACAATAAATTGTAGTAGTAAATTGAAAATCAGAAATTATAAATTATTATTTTTGATAAATTTTAATATATAATCTAATGCATTTAAAAAAAGAGTTAACAACTACTACCATTTTGATATAGTTTAACATTTTAATAAATTATATTTTTGATAGATTTTAATATATATATATATAATAATAATAATAATAAACTGATAAATTTTTAAGGTTTAGATGAAGAGGTTATTATTATTATTATTATAAAATAATTAGATTAGAATGTCATTAAGTAGAAAAGGACAAAGTAGAAAAATAAAATAAAAGATGTAGTTGTTAAGATTCGAACCTTGGTTGGAAGGATTCTCATCAACAACTACTACCATTGGGCTAAAGAAATTATATTGATAGATGTTGAGTATATAAGAAAAAATAGCAATTTTTTTGTGGAGTTAATAATAGCAATAAATTGCCCATGAACACAACTTTTTATGTTATATATATATATATATATATATATATATATATAAACACACTTTTACAGTGTGTATATGTATGGTATACATTGTGTGTACTTTGTATACTTGTATATATATACTGTGTGTGTATATATATAGCCACACTTTTAAGTGTGTATATATGTACGTATGGTATACATTGTGTGTATATAATAAAAGTTTATCACTATGTATATATGTAAGAAAAACATTATATATATGATATGTCTTTGAAAACCGCAAAATATATAGGTATTTTAGAATAATGTTTTTTAATTGAGGAACAAGGCCCGTCTCGTCCCGGTCCCATAAGGGACAAGGCCCGCATGGGATAGAAAAAAAAATATAGTGATCATGTCCCGGTCCCGTCCCGCAAAAATTATGCAGGACGACCCCCATCCCGTCCCGTCCCGACCCACGCCCACCCCTAAGTGAAACTATATTATTATTATTATTATTATTATTATTATTATTATTATTATTATTATTATTATTATTATTATTATTATTATTATTATTTAATCATTGATAGTTTAGGTTTCTATTACTTTCTATTCACATTACTACTTTGCATTGCTACTTTGTTTACAAACGCATTTAAGAGTCGTACGTGTTCTTCATGGATCGACCTAGAGCTGGCAATTCGGGTTATCCGGTCGGGTTCGGGTCGATCGCATTCGGGTCGAGTCACTGATGAGTCGGGACAACTCGGTCAAAAATTCTGTGTCGGACTTGGTCGGGTCGGGTCGGGTCGGATTCAGTCAAAATGAAATTCAGATTGGTCGGGTTTCGGTCAGAATCGGGTTGGACCCATTCGGGTTTTCGGTCAGAATCGGGTCGGTCTCGTTCGGGTTTCGGGTCGGTACTCGGATCGGTCCCCGATATATCGGAGATATTTAGAATCCGTTACCAATTTGCCATATATCATACCGTATTAGGTATATCGGATCAAAATTTAAACTTTTTATTTTATCAAGTTTAAGGGTAATTTTACAATTTAAATATTAATTTTTCATGTTTATTTTTAAATTTTGAAGTATAAATATAATACGACCCCGATAAGCGATATTTAGAAGTTAGAACATTGCTTTTGGGTAATCAATTTTATTAAATTGAATATGTAATTCATGTTATTTATGGATTTCAAAAAGCATTTTAGTAAAATTAAATATGATTCAATAAATAATCTACTCATTGGCTCGTAAACTCAATGTTGTTAAACTCTCGATTCGATCCTACAATATCTAAAAATGAAAAAATGATCCCGGTCCTTGTAACGGCCCAGAATTATGATTTCCGGGTTACGTTTCAAGGGATAAAACCCCTTGTTCGGATCTTGCAATCCAGGTACGGGTCGAGGTTTCAAACTCATTTAATATTAGCAGAAAGAGGGATTTCAAACCCTAAAAACCTCGAAGGGCCATTGGGTACCCTTAACCTGTCCTAAGACTATGTCGCGAAATTCAGCTCAAATGAAAGTAAAGCGGAAACAAAGTTAAGATACAAAGTGTCACGGCAGAGCCGGGTCAAAACCAAAACGTAAGCGAATGATTACCATTTATACCAAGTTAGAGAATTAGCCAGGTTCTTCAATTCGCCAAAGGAAACCCCGTCATATAGACATCGAGCACTCAAAATCTGCACAAAATACCTTAAAAAAAGAACGGGGAAAGGAGTCAGATCGAGCCACTCATGCGGGACCGGCAGTCCTCGCTGAGGCCACATAGTATGTGCTATACCTAATAAAGATGCTCTAATGCAGTACGAAAGTCAAACACACTAGCATGCTCCTAGTTATAACAATGTGTAAAAATACTGTAAAGGGCCCAAGACAATGCCAAGTGGCATATCCCTCTCCTACCTCCACCCCTTTCCGATAGGGCGGAGACTGGCCAGCTCGTGAATGCATTCCATCATAATCGGGGGGCACGCATGCCTAACCCGCTCCACAATAAAGCTCGCAGGCATCTCATAATATAAGGAAGTTCATGACTCGATTGACTCAGGGTACCCGATGAGGCTGGGCTACCCTATGACCCTAGCAAAGACTCTAGGACTATCACAGATAACGGCCGTTCTGTTTCAAACGCAATAAGTAAGCAGATGCTCAATCAATTAGTGCAACCTAAACATGATACTACATGGCATGCTTTTATGCATATGCAACACCTAACATAAAATGCAACAACAGGCATGAATGTCCAACCTGAGTAAGCCCCCTAGGGAACTTACCTGAAGATGCAGAACAGCAGGGTAATGCAAGCAAGGGCCCAAATGCAAGTCCAAAGTAATCCAAAAGCACTACACACCTATCATTAAGCCATTTCTGTAAGCTACCAGACCAATATTTACACACACAAAACCCAAGTTCTCAACATCCTTAAAACCAATCGACGGTAAAACCATTTTCCAAAACCCTTCCGATATGATCAACATCAACCAAAATCATTTATTTCCAATAAACCCCATTGATAAAATCGTACTAACCATATTTTCCAAACTCTAAAATCCCAAATTAAGTCAACTCATATTCAACATAATTTCTCAAATCACGCTTGGCCAAATTCCGACATTTATCATTTAAATCCTTAACAATTCCCAAAATCATATTATTAACACAATCCCGACATGTTCATTTTCAAAATCATTACATAAATAAATTCCGACATTTAGTCACAAAATAATCATATTTTCACAACCATATTTATAAATCACAACTCATATAATATCTCAAATCTTATCTCTTAACTTTCCCTTTAATTCAACGCATTTTAAAGCAATTTCTCACTCGTATAAAATTCATCTTATAATAACATACTACACATAACCTTACTTTTAGATGATTTATAATATATAATAATTTCAGAAATATTTTCCCAAAACAAGTAACATAAAATACATCTAACATAATATATAAAACCATATTTCATATAATAAAATACAATAATAAACTCTTAAAATAAGATAGCCATGACAATTAAACCCAACCATTTAAACCCAACATAAAAGGCCTGAGGGAACAGCCCAACTCAAGCCCGTGTTTGATGACCCAGACCCGCCCAAAAGAAAAGGAAAGAAGAAGAGACCCGGATCCTTTCTGAAGCCCAAACCCGGAAGAAAGAAAAGAGAGGGGACCCAATGCTGAATCCAAACCCGAATAATTAGGCCCATAAACCCAACAGTTAAATGAATCCATCTCCTTCCCCAAATGAGCAGAGGTCAGCAATGACGGCACGAAAAAGGACGAAGGAAACCCAACTCCGGCGGAACGAAGGAGAAGAAAGAAGGAGATCTCCGGCTGCTGGAGGCTCCTTCCACCGCTAGACTCAACCAATCTGACCGACTCCCTATTCCGACCACCCTGACCCCGGAAATACTCAAACGCGATTAGAAGAGAGGAAGAGGGACGAGGCTTACCGAAGGCCTGAATCGGACACGTCGGAGGCTCGATCGGAGCTCTTGGGGTTTGTCGGAGTCGGATCAACGCCGGAAGTGGCCAAGGTGTTCGGAGCAACCAGAGGCGAGGAGCTGGGCGGCTCGGCTTCGTCTCGAGCGTCGGAGGAGCTGCTGGAATTCGAAGGGGAGGAGAGGATGGGTGCTGCGTGAATGAAAGAGAGCAGAGGCGAGGGGGAAGATGCTGCTGCAGTGCCGCTCTCGGCAAGCAGAGCTCGGAGCTCTCGGAAACAGGGGCGGAGCGCTGGGCTTGCTGCGGCTTCAAGCGGAGGAGGAGGAAGAAGGAGGTGGCGCCTATGGAGGAGACATGAGAGGGCTGAGGAGGTGAAGGTGCGGCGGCGTCGGAGCCCTACAAGGGTCGCACAAGGACAAGGAAAGGAGAGGAGACGGGAGAGCCATGGAAGAAGGCTTGAAGGGAGCTCGAAGGATGAAGGAGTGGCCATGGGAGCTCCTATCCGTTTCTTCTTCAGATCTGAATTAAGAGGGAAAAAGGGAGGGGGAGGAGGTTTTGGTGTTGCTTTACTGGAATTGACCAGGGGGTGGAAGCAGTAGCAGGTGAAGAACCAAAGAAACATAAAAAGGGGTTTGGATCTGATTAAAATTTTACCCAATTTTGCCCCAACACCATTCCATCCCTTATCTAAAACCCTCCCAAAATAACTAAAATTTTAAGTTGAAATAATAACTTTTGAATGTCAATAAGTAATAGTATTTGTAAAAGATTGTACGAGACACGGTATAAGAAGACGAGATAAATTCATAAAACGCGCACAAATTTGAAAATCGAATTTGTAACTCATTACCGGAATTAAATTAATTTATCAGGGCTTACAACTCGGAACCGGAATCAAATTCCGTTAAAATCAAAATTCTAAAACGATGTCGGAAAGATTTTTAAATCAGAACTGATGCTCAAGGACGAGTTTTTCCAAACCTCCCAAATCTTAGAAATCGGGATGATTATAAATCACTATTTTAATAATTTAATACTCTAAAATTTCCCGGTCTTTACAGTCCTTTATTGCGATTATAACGATCCTATAAAATGTCTATTATAAGAAATTTCTAATATTTACCCTTTATATATATTATATTTAGTTTATTTTTAAAAATTTACATCTTTATGGGTATTTTTTATGATTTGACATAATATTTATCTAATATTAAACATAGTAACTTCATTTAAAAGAAATTTCATCCATAAGGTGAGATCTTACGATCCTACGATTCGATTATACGATCCGATCCTTAAATCTTTTCACCGATCCAATTTAGAATCCCAATTTTTATAACATTGGTAAGCTCATTCTATTTATAATTAATTTCATTGAAATTTGGCAATATATTGTTATCAAAATCATACTTGATTCCCTATCTAAAATTGGGTAGGGTTGGGACTCGGGTCAGTTGGGAGTTGAGTCGGGTTGGGCGTCAGGTCGGGTTGGAATTCGGGTCGGGTCTTATTTGAGTCGGATCCGGGTTGAGTCGGGTTTGTTTGTATTCGGGTCACTTCAGGTTTCGGGTCAAAGTCGGTCGGGCTCGGTTTCGGGTTCGGGTTATGCATAACGCTAAATTTTTGGATTCGGTCGGGTTTCGATTCGGGTCGGTTGGTCGGGTTTCTCGGGTCGGGTCAGATTTTGCCAGCTCTAGATCGACCTCTTACTTTACCTATACAACCTAGTAGTTAGTGGACTTGGGTATTTTATTTTGGGATAATTAAACCACGACATTTAATCATCCACCATATTGAATTGATAATAAGTTTTTGTTTTCAAACATTATATTTATGCATTTAATAATATGATGTAACACAATTAAAGTTTCAAACATTCAATTGACACGTCGAAAAATCAACCGGGATTTTTTCTGTATCGAAATTGGTTTAATGTTAAATAGTTTGTATTATTGTTGGTAGTTTTTAAAGTTCGTATCAATATTATTGGTTCATAGCTGATAATTCGTGCTCCCTTCGTCTCATAATTTAGATCATTTGATTTTTTTGGCACCCTTTTAATGTGTTAAAAACTCTATAAAATATAAAAATTTTCAATTTTTTTTAAAAATAATCTCAAATTTATTACTAATACATGTGAAATTATTTCAAAAAATTAAAAAAAAGTTCATATCTACGTGACGACGCCTCCTTAAATGAGGCTTATGGGGCAAATTCTCATCGAGTGTGGCTCCACCTTATTTTTTAAGACAAACGTGAAACCACTTCAATAATTAATTCAAATTAATCAATTATTAATTTACATAAATCTAATCTATATCGATCTATAATTCTTTACCATGTGTCATATTTTCCCTATTTTCTATGTCTTATGTGGTAAATCTTCCTTTAACAAATCATAAGTGTAATTTTGGTATTAAATATAGGCCTACCTTAATTAATTCTTTTAAAAAAAATCATGACTAATTAAATCAATTAAGCATTAACTTCCAATGAAGACTCTTTCAATTTTATGATTAGTTCAATTTTCTCATATTTGAAATGATACAAATGAAGATCTCAAACTTATATTTATCACTAATTCCATAACAATATATATAATCTTTTTGTTTACATATTTTTTTTGGAAAGCTATTTTATATGCAAATATTTTTTTCTGTTATTAATATATGGTTGACTATGTATAAGTTTTTTCTGTTATTAATATATGAAGATCTCAAACTTATTTTTTTCTGTTTACATATTTCTGTTTACATAGTTTGATTCATAATTTATCATTATACCAATTTTTTTTATCATATAGTTTATTTCTTAGATGTCGTAGATTATAGTCTATACAATATCTGTAAGCTATATTCCAGTATCTTGCTCAAAAGTTAGATATTTCAGTTACTAAAACAATGGAAAAATACCTTGTTATACCACTTATTAGTGGTAGAGTTTGTAATGGCTTGTTTGATGATGCGATCATAAGCCTTAAAAAATAGTTGTCAAAGTGTAACAAGACCCGAAGGATCGAACATACAAATTTCAAAGCTTTAACCGAACACGAGAACAAAATTTGACAGATGCGACTCTTTTATTTGGATTTTTTTTCTAGATTTATGGAAACATAAAAACAAGATATGGATGGCTAAATTTAAGAGCATCTCACCCATCGACTTACCAAACTCGCCCTCTCACTCGTCGGCATCTCACTCCCGCGCAATCAAGACTTTGTTTGAACAACTCTAACAAGCATCTCACCGGGAAGAGTTAGACAAACGGGACCATTCCTCGGCCTCTCACTCCAGAATGAGGTGTCAAAATGGCATCTCACCAAATCAACAAAACACACACACCTTTTCCAAAAAATCTCAACTCAAATCTTATTTTTCATGACAAAGGTTAGGCATTTTATAGCCATAAAACAAGCAACAATTAAAACAACAAATTAAAGACGGAAAACATGAAAAGTCTCTCGCGAATTGATGGAGAATTGTGACCAGCCCCCAGTGGAAAATGGAGGGTTGGATGTCATCATGAAGTGTCAAAACCATCAAGTTCCATTGAATGAATCCCGTTCAACGCCTCTTCATCTATTCTGACTTCATTCAATGTGCCGGGAAAACTGTCCAGATTTCAAACTACTGGATTATTGCCGATTTCGAACCTCTTTTTGGATAATTTCGGCATTTTGGTCTTCATAAAAGATGTAGCCCTTCGAATTAGCTTTCCAACAAGTACTCATGGACCTTCATCGGACAAATATAGCTCATGTTATGACTAAAACACCGAGCATGTGTCGAAAGAGCTCGGATCACATCAAAGTGGAAATCCAATACTCTTTCTCAAGCTGGTAGATCGGTTCTTATTCAGGCAAACCTAAATTCTAAAACAAATTATCTAATGCAATCATTTCTTCTTCCAAAAGGAATTCTACAAAAAAAATTGATCAAATAAACAAAAATTTCTTTTGGAATAAATTACAATATGATAATTAGCATCCTGAAATTAGCTGGGAACATCTGTGTACACCTAAAAAAGATGGGGGGTTAACTACAAAAATTCCTAATAATCCCATCCTAGAATGCAAATATAACATAAAAATTGGCATAAAAGATAGGCATAAAACATGGTGAAATTAGCGCACATCAAGAGCTAAGCTACTGGGTCTTTCATCTTGGAGTGTCTCTAATTGATACATGTTAGGTATGTCCAAACGGAAAGCAACATGGAAATTCAACATGGATCCACCTGATTTGGCACACGTGGAGTGACATAATTGTTGAGTTGTGTTGGGGCTGCTACTAATGTAACTGAGTTGTTGCAATTATTTGTGAGCAATCCACGAGGTGAAATTCATGGGGTGAACTTCCATCTGCACAATTTTTTGAAGAAAGTTTTTGTGGTTGTCATGGATGTTGCTCAAATTTTGGTTACTGCTAGTCCAAATTGATGAGGCTTCATCACTTGCTGTGGTGCTTCCATTGTTGTCATGAATTTTTGTTGCAGTCCAAAATTTGTTACTGTCATAATACATTTTGGGGAGCTCAATTGTTACTGTCATGTTGGTGTGGATATCAACTGCAAGTCAAGATTAGAATGGATCTAACTGACAAGTTTTAATGAGTGTTGACGCAATGCACATTCATGCAAGCTTCAAAACAGTGGTAGGGAAGGAAATAAGTCAAGCAATGTCAAGGCTTACACTGTTTACTCTTCCAAAGTTGTGGACTTAAAGGGTTGTTGTCACCAGTGGCAGCTACAGGAATTGCTTAGGGGGGGGGGGGGGCGAAATTGTTTGTTGGGAAAAAAATTTCCTCGGTATATATAATAAATAAATTTTTTAAAAATATATTGAAAGAAAACTATAAATTGTGGTATAAATATGATATTTTATTATAAAAATTCATACAATAATTTAATAATTTATATGTGTGTGTAGCATGATTAAGATTTTTTTTAATATTGAAAGAAAATTATAATTTTTTTAAAGAATTTTTCATTGGCAAATGAAAAAAAATTGATAAGATTGAAAACTATGACAAAAAATCTCATAAATTGTGGTTTAACTATGACATTGATTGTAAAAAAAATTCATAGGAAAAAAAATTATAAGAATTTTTTAAAATATATCTGTAATATAATGAATAATCTTATGAAAATATTAAAAGAAAAATATAAAATTTGATTTAAATATGACATTTATAATATGGAAAATTATTTTTTTAAACAATTGTGTAACATAATGAATAATCTTATGAAAATATTAAAAGAAAAATATATAATTTGATTTAAATATGACATTTATAATAGAGAAAATTTGGTGGGAATAAAAAAAATAGTGAAAAAATGTAAGAAATACCAAAAATATTTGTGTAACATAGTGAGTGTATATATAGGCCCCACATATTGTATCAAATGTAAATACCGAAAATATTTAAATACCGAAAATATATAGGCCCCAGATTCTGTATCAAATGTATATATAGGCCCCACATATGAGCGAGATTTATCGGACTAATTATTTCGGTATTGGAAAATTTCTATTTGGAATTTTATTGAGTCGAGCGAGCGGGTTTTGAGATTTAATTACGGGTATTTGAATTTTGAGGCATAGATACCACTTATATTTTCTTTTCCTTTCTTTTTTTCTTCCTTCTAATGTCTTTGTCCGTTCCCCTTCACACCTTCCCTCACAGTTCACCCACACCCATTTGTGTCCTTCACACCCGATTTCCCCTCCTTCTCTCTACAAATGCTCTCAAGGACATCCTAAGCCCTTATCCACATGACAACCTTCCTCCCTTCTCTTTGAAACCCACAAGCAGTGAGCCACAAAACAGCCCCTTGAGCCCTGTTTGTCGAGCCAAACAAACCACCCTTGCACCACCGTGTTCTCCCCTTTTCGTTTTGATTTTAAGCCACCAGTTGATCACCACCAGCAGGCTGCACCTCCCGTTCCTCCTCCTTCTTCTGACGACTGTAGAAGAAGCCCTTGAAGCTGCCCAGGAGCCCACACGCAGGCCCGACCCAGAGGCAAGGGCAGGCTGGACGGTTGCCCAGGGCCCAAAAAAATTAGGGGCCCAATAATATAATTTGGTATATATACATATATATAATTGAGAGGCCCAACCAAATAAATACCCAACCCAAATAAATACCCAACCCGGTTAAATACATGGAAAAGTAAAAAAGAAAAAAAAATTAATTCAACTAATTATGTATTTATTGTACGTGGAAAGGAGTGAAAGTAAGAATTGAATTGAAGCGTGCAAACGGCAAACCTAATTGCAGAGAAGCAAGGGGGTCTTGTTCTTCTCTCCAAATCAAATTAGGGATTTAGGGAATCGTAAGAGGCAAAATCGGTCGGGCATTCAAGGAGGAGAGATGAGCGAGCCTTGTGAATTTCAACGGCTTCAAGGCCCTCGGCTTTATAGCACCACCATGGCAACTGTCACCTCCGTCCCCTGCTCCTATTCCGTTGAATTTCGCCGGTTAGATGTTGATTTTATTTCGATTCAATTCAGTTGGATTCCAATATTCAATCATCTAATGAGTATAAATATAATCTATTCTTATTTTGATTTTTGAATTCCCGTTTTTTATGTAGAACTGCAGAAGCAGACGATGGTTTTCCATTGGATTTCAAGAGTGGATTTTTAAGTGTTTGCAGTTTGCGTCAAATTGCTTTCGGATTGTCGATTAATCAACCATTCAGATTCGGCCATTCAGGTGATCTTGTTCCCTTAATCTCCTGTTGTATTCTGATTGTTGTAGATGATCTTACAATGTTGCCTAAAAAACATTTATCTGGGAGTGCAAAAAGAAAAATACGAGCACAAAATGAACAGTTTATTAAATCGCAAAGAGGAGCTATGAACAAGTTTTTAATCAAGCAAGTAGGTCTATTCCAAAATTCTGAGGAACCAGGAGTAGTGGTTGGTAATTCAGAGCATCTTAATGAAAATCCATTAGATGAAAATAACAAGATTCACACCAATGAGGATATTAATCATTTGGATGGGCATGATGATATTCCTAATGCATCTAATATTGGTATTTCAGGAGCCTATGAACAAGAAAAATTTGCCCCTCCTTTTGATATTTATGATCCTAGAAATTGGGAAATTATTGACAACAAAACAAGAGATCGATCTTTTAGTTGAAAAGGGGTCTAAAAGAGAACTGAATCTTGTGTTTTCATTAGATCACCTTTCTAGACATTTTTCATACTCTTATTATTCTAGAAAGTTGAGTAATGGAGAAACTACAGATAGAAAATGATTGGTATGCTCTAAACATGTAGACAAAGTTTATTGCTTCTGTTGTAAGTTGTTCAAATCTGAAAGCAACAGATACTTGTTAGCAAATGATGGATTTAAAGATTGGAAGCATCTTAGTGAGAGACTCCGGGAGCATGAAAATAGTGTTGAGCACATGAATAACATGAAAACATGGAATGAATTGAGAATAAGATTGGAAAAAAATGAAACAATTGATAGAGAATTAGAGATGGAAATAACAAAGGAAAAGGAGTGTTGGAGACAAGTTTTGAAAAAAATTGTTGTTGTTATAAAATGTCTTTCTAAGCATAATCTGGCTTTTCGGGGATCTAATGAAAAACTTTACCAACATAGTAATGGTAACTTTTTAGGATTGATTGAGATGATTGCAGAATTTGATGTGATAATGCAAGAACATATAAGACGTATTCAAAATCGAGAAATTCATCATCATTATTTGGGTCACAAAATTCAAAATGAGTTGATTGCTCTTTTGGCCTATAGTGTTAAAAAGTCTATTATACGACTCATCCAAAATGCAAAGTATTTCTCTATAATTCTTGATTGTACACTGTATGTAAGTCATCAGGAGCAAATGACTTTACTTGTACGATGTGTTAATATGTCCAACAAAAGCAATAAGGTACGAATAGAGGAGTATTTTGTAGAGTTTTTGAGTGTGAATGATACATCTGTTTTAGGGCTTTTTACTGAATTAATTGATGCATTTAAATCTCTTGAACTAAATGTTGTTGATGTGAGAGGTCAAAGGTATGATAATGGTTCTAATATGAAGGGAAAACACCAAGGGGTTAAAAAACGACTACTTAAAATAAATCCAAGAGCGTTGTATATACCATGTGCTTGTCATAGTCTTAATCTCACTCTTAGTGATATGACCCATTCTTGTGTGAAAGCTGTTTCTTTTTTTGGTGTGGTGCAACGCATATATACCTTATTTTCTAGTTCTACAAAAAGATGGAAGGTATTATTGGATAATGTCCCTGGATTAGCACTTAAATCTTTGTGTAACACTCGTTGGGAAAGTCGAATCAAAAGTGTTAAAGCTATTAGATTTCAAGCTCCTCAAATAATATTAGCTTTGTCGGAATTATGTCAATCTTGTGATGATGCTAAGTCAAAAAGTGAAGCTGAAAGTTTATGTAAAGCCCTTGAGAATTTTGAGTTTTTACTTGGAATGGTTATTTGGTATGACATCTTAGTTACTATTAACATGGTTAGTAAGAAGTTGCAATCGAAATCTATGTGCATTGATACTACCATGGATCTGTTGGAAGGTATAATGTCTCATTTTCAAAAGTATAGAACTGAAGGGTATCTTTCAAGTATGAATATTGCCAAGAGTCTTGCGTGTGCAATGAATGTAGAACCAATTTTTGAAACAAAACGCAGAATCTTTAGAAAAGGGCAATTTGATGAAAATGACAATGATGAAGAAGCACAAACACCTGAAGAGTCCTTTAGACTAAATTACTTCCTAGTCATTATTGATATGGCAATTTGTTCATTAGACAAAATATTCGAGCAGTTGAAGATGTTTGAAAGTATATTTGGATTCTTACTCGATTCAAGGAGATTAAAATTCTTAGATGAAAATGAACTTAGAGAATGCTGCATTAAATTTCATGCTACTTTTTCTCATTAGAATGTTTCTGATGTTGATCTAGAGGATCTTTATTCTGAACTGAAAGTGTTACAAACCACTTTACCTGATGTGCTAAAGTCAACCATTGAGATTCTTGAGTTTGTAAAAGATGCTGATTGTTATCCAAATGTTGCAATTGCGTGTTGTATTTTATTAACTATACCTGTCACGGTAGCATCTGCTGAAGAAGTTTCTCCAAGTTAAAATTATTGAAAACCTACTTAAGGTCATCGATGTCACAAGAAAGATTGAACGGTCTGGCAATTTTAAGCATTGAAAAAGACATGTTGGAGGAATTAGAGGTTGATACTATTATTGATGATTTTGCATCAAAAAATGGCAGAAGAAATAACTTAACATGATGTTTGTGTACTGTGGTACAGGTAATCAACAATGTTGGGGATGGAGACCAAGTTCTGCTGTTGCTGTTGAAGACTATTGATGGGTTGTGCTGGGTTGCATTGCTGCTGAGATCCATATTTTTGTTGTTGTTGAAGACTGCTTATGCATTGTGTTTGAAGATTTAGCAAAGTCTTTATTGCCTTTTTAGTGTCAAAACTTAGCTCCACTATTAATGTAGTGATAAACCAAATATATTTTGAGAAATTCGTATTTTAATTTAGAATTATATGGATTTTAAGTTTTTTAAATGTGTTATCGATGGTTCGAAATTTCAACTTATTAGGGTCCTTCATTTTCTTTTGCCCCGGACCATTAGGATCGGCCCTGAGCCCACGGAGCTGCCTAGGCGACCCAGACGCCACCTCGGAGCCCCGATAGAACCGCGTGGATCTCCTTTCCCCTGTTTCGAGTACAAGCGATCGGTAAGTCGCCATTCTTTCCCTTTTCGCTCGATTCGTGCTTAAAGGTGGACCTTTAACCCCCGCTTACATCGTCCTAGTCCAAAAATGAGGTGTTTCCACCATCCTCGGAATAGAATCGATCGAATCGGGCCCTTGTTCCAGCGAGACCTTCGACCTCGGTGAGGCTTCTCTTCCTCCTTCCTCCTTGCTTTCGTTTCGTTCCTTTGTGTTGTTTGAGGTCGGTAATGAACCTTTGGGGTGGTCGGGTGCGAAACCGCCGGCCGGAAGCCTCCCCTTCTCTCCTTCCTTTCTTTCGTTTCACACACAGAGAAATGGGGAAGAAGGCCGGTTCATCCGGTTCTCTCCTTTCTTTCCTTTTTTGGCTGGTTCGGTCATCCTTTTATTTAAATTGCCGGTTCACTAAAACACAGGTCTGAGAGTAGAGCTGGCAATTCCTGATCCGACCCGAGAAACCCGACCGACTCACCCGAACCGAAACCCGAACCGAAACCCGACCGAAACCGAAAATTTGGCGTTATGCATAACCCGAACCCGAAATCGAGCTCGACCGATGTTGACCCGAAACCCGAAGTTATCCAAAAACAGACAAACCCGACTCAACCCGGACCCGACTCGAATTCCAACCCGACCCCAATATCATTGAATAACTATTTTTTAATTAAAAGATATATGTTGAAATAAATCCATATAATTTCAATGTATGTTACCATATTTACCCTCATTGTTACAATTAATTAGTTTCTTTACCTTAAAAAATGTATTTTTTATATTAAAAAAAATAATAACCATTTCTAATTACAAATTAATTGTCTATTATACATATATACTATACAAAAAAAATCAATTACTATTATCTAATAGTTAATGCTATTTCTAAACAAAACAAAAGTTTATTAATCAAGTAAAATTATCAAAAAAAAAAAGTGATTGATCAAATAATGAATTATGAATGATCGACTTGAATTCAAAATTCTCATTTCTCACTAATAAAAGATGAGTACAATTCAATGAGAATACTATAACTTGAATCATATACATATTATATTTTTTTAAAACTACTTTTTGAAAGACAGAAATAACAATCACACACATAACGTGAATTATCTTTTAGATAGGGAATCAAGTATGATTTTGATAACAATATATTGCCAAATTTCAATGAAATTAATGATGAATAGAACGATCTTAAATGCTTAATAGCTTACGAGTCAATGAGTAGATTATATATTGAATCATATTTAATTTTACTAAAAATACTTTGAAATACACAAATAACATGGAATACATATTCAATTTAATAAAATTGATTACCCGAAAGTCGCGAACGAACACGATTCAACAAATTCAACCCAAACAATTAAAAGTTTGAAACAAACGTAGAACTGCTTCTACTTGAAACTTGAATGAAACCGACCTAAATACCGACCCGAAACTCGAACGAGACCGACCCGATTCTGACCAAAAACCCGAATGGGTCCAACCCGATTCTGACCGAAAACCCGAATGGGCCCAACCCGATTTTGACCGAAACCTGACCAATCTGAATTTCATTTTGACCGAATCCGACTCGACCCGACCCGACCAAGTCCGACACAGAAATTTTGACCGAGTTGACCCGACTCATCAGTGACCCAACCCGAATCTCACCGGACAACCCGAATTGCCAGCTCTATCTGAGAGTGTGAGATTGGGCTGGATCTGGGCTAAGTATAAGATCCTGATCCGGGTTTGTTGTTGGGCCTTTTCTTTCCTTTGGTTTTTGGATGAGACTTTGGCTTTGTTTATTTTATTCAGCCCAATCTTTTTCTAAAGGTATGCTTGCAGATTTCTGATTGCTCCGTGTTTTCATGACGAGGATTCTTATGGGACGTTCCGTTGACCGAGAGACTAATTATCACCATACTTAGACATTTTGAATGATATTTCGTAATCGTATTTCCTCGTACATCGGTTTTGACCTGGCTCCGTCGTGGTAAGTTGTATTTGGATTTTCTTTCGTTGTGCATTTAAATCTTAAAATGGTTTTGAGCGACTTAGAAAATATGACAGGTTGGTCCCCAATAGACCTTTCGCGAGTTTTAGGGTTCTGAAATCCCTTCTTTCCAACTAACTCTTTGATTTTAAAACCTCGACCCGTTCTTGGATTGCAAGATCCGAAAGAAAGTACCCAACCTTCGAAACGTAATTTGGATATTATGTCCGGGTCGTTACATCAGATGACTCAATTTTTTTTTATCAGGTAATAATTCGGGTGGAATAATCCTACCCGATAGCATCCTTATGGATGAGGTCTTGAAGACCTCTATCAGTATAAATATCGAAGTCCTTGACAAAGCGGCAAATGTGTGTAACTTTATCAGTTGCTCTGTTGCCATTTCGGGGCACATGGAAGGAGGAGACTTCTCTGACATTTGACATCAATGTTTTGATATCGGACATTACCAGTTCAATTTCCCATGAGCATGTAAAATTTGTTTTTAAATAATCTATGATTTTTAGGAAGTCCATATGAGAGGTGGCAATCGGGCAGGTCGGGTTCGGTTAGTCGGGTTTTGAGTCATTCAGGTAATGTCTAATAATTTGGTCATTCTGTTGGGTCGGGTTTGGGTTTCGGTTGTATCGGGTTTCGGTTGTCTCGAGTTTCTATTATTTCGGGTTTGGATTGGCTCAAGTTTTCATTATTTTAATATTTATTTTAAAAAATTGACTAAAATGTATCTTAATGTTCGGGTTATTTCGGGTTTCGGTTATAACGGGTTCGGGTCTTAATGAGTTTCGATTGATTTGGGTTCGGTTCATTCAGATTTTGGGTCCAAAATGGATGGATTGGATCGGTGTTCATAATAATCGGTTCCGGGTCGACCGAGTCGGATTTTCGGGTTCGGGTCAGGTTTTGCCAGCTAACAAATGACTCAAATGACAATAGTGTCATACAATTATTTTAAATAATGGAAAAATGACTAAAAATAATACAAACTATCACCCGTGAACCAAAAATAATACAAATTTTAAAAATCACTAATTTATTTATATATAAACTATGACTTAATAAACCAATTTTGATATGGTCAATATTTTCCACTAAAAATTCCAGTCAAAGTGCAAATTTAGCAACTAAGAATAAACTTTGGATTGAAAATATAACTGAATAAAAATCTAAGGGGCATGTTTACGATAAAATTTCAATTCTCCATTAACATGTTCTTCTCTTCTTCGTGCTGCTTCTATGTTCAAACTCAAAACGAACTTTGTATGTAGTTAGGGTTAGCTTTTCATTAAGATTTGTTTGACATATTGTTGTTGATATTTTGTATGCCGCTTTAGTGGGTCATTTGGAGGCAATCAATTCCGAATTGGCATTTTTGAAAATTAGGGTTCTTGATCCCCAAAATTTCAATATGAGAAATTGAATCGATTTGGTTCAAATTGATGTTGCTACTTTTGTGACCAAGCATAATATGATTTAGATTTGTATATGAATGGATGCTTGATTCATTTGATACTTGGGAAAGATCTGCAATGCCGCTCTTTGTCTTCCTTTGCTTCAGATGTAAGAGCTTTCGAGCCCTCTCCCATGGAGATCCTCCATCCCTGATCCCTCCCATTCTATCTCTGCCTCTCACCTTCTACTTGTTTGCCTTCTTTCTCTATCGACCCTCCTCCTTACACATTCCATTGGAGCCCTTGCTAAGCAATCTATGAAATTTGGGTTCTTTTGAACCTTTGATGAACAGAGAAGAACACGTACAACAGTGCCACAGTGGGATATCAAAAAGTTCACATTTGTCTCCCTAAGTTTGGTATTAATTATGGGGCAAATTGCATAAAATAGCACGAACTTTAGGGATGATTGCACTCGGTGGCACGAACTTAAAAAAATATAAAAATAATCACCAACTTTGAGGTTGAGTTGCGGTCAGTGGCACGTACCACATATCTCATTGAAATTGAATGTGCCACCGGCCACAGCTAAACCCCAAAATTGGTGATTATTTTTTATATTTTCTTAAGTTGGTGCCACCGAGTGCAACTTTACTTAAAATTCATGCTATTTTATGCAATTTACCCTTAATTATATTTCAAGCCTAAATTTTATTGGGTCTTGTTAGATACACCGTAAATGGATGTTAAGGATTTGCACGTCCTTATTGACGTGCATGAACGTCGTTAACAACGTGCAAGTGTGGAACTGTGCACGTCGACTAGCAAACTAGGGTTTGCATGTCGAAAGTAATGTGCAATATGTGCACGTCCTTAACAACGTGCAAACCCTAGTTAGGGTTTCGCGTTTAGGGTTTAGGGTTTAGGGTTTCCGAGGGTTTTTTATCGTTAATTGAAAAAATTGAAGGGTTTAGCTAGTGGAGTTGAAGGATTTAGGGTGTAATTAAAGGGCAAGCAATAATTGTTAAGGTTTTCATTCGGATAATATGCGAATAATGTTACAAGGAACGGAAAAAAAGGTTTACATCCATAATTTTAATAAACTGGTGGAATAAAATCTAGGAAAAGTGTAAAGGGCGACCGGACTCGACACGTAATGCTCGAAATCTCTCAAACTGAGCTTTAAACGGAACATCCCATCCTTCAACGCTCGGTTGATGATGTGCGACCCATTCTGGCGGAGGCGGCGGAATAGGAGCGTTAGGACACAACCAGATCTATGAGAACGGAAAATTAGAATTAGAGTATTGACATATAGATGAAAAGCAAGAATAGGTAATAAAATAAGACGTTTGAAGTCGTACCGCAGCAAAATGGTCTTGGTTTCCGATGCAGGCTAAACCAAGGGTTGCTCATTGAGGGTTGTTAGCAGGTGTCGGCGAGGTCATGGGGAGACATGTGAACGGATGATGCCAAGCTAGGACGACGAGAGGAATCTGATATACCGTTGCAGATACTAAACCCATGATGGGTAGCTCTATCCACCGTCTTCTATCACCATGCAAAGGTCCCGTCCATCTCTGTTAGTCGACGAACTGCTGGAATAGGTACCCTCCCATATAACAATCGGCGTAGAGATCGGCGTGATCCTCCAAGTGATTGCATAATAACGTTTTGAGTTCCGGGAAAGCAGACTCGCCGATCGGTGATGTCAATGACGCCAAAGCACGGTAGCCACAATGACCATCTTCAACAGTGTCCCTCACACCCTCAATATGACCGAGCATGAAGGGATCAACGTTGTTTCGACCCCAGTTGAACCCTCCGAACCCATCATCACGTCCACGTCGAGCTGAGGTTGCTGGTGGACGATGTTGAGCAGCATTTCGAGCAGCACGTGCTTCGTCTCTCTCAAATCTTTCCCTTAACTCCTCGTATGGCAACGGGTTGGTTCTGCAGGCATTCCTCGACCCCAGAGGCCTCCCTTTCCTTCGGGCGCTTGTAGATGAGGGTGGGTGGAGCTCATCGTCGCATACATCGTTGGAAGCCATGTATGAAGATGACAGCTCATACGGCAGTGGGGCGTCGTCGATGTCAGTCCATGACAAATCCATCCAGAACAGGTGGATGTCCTCGGCGGGTATCGAAGTACCGGAACTGACATATGCCTGAATCTCATGGACACAAGGGATCCCGTAACAAACCCTCCAATGTCGGTCCGTGCATTCCGAAGGAATGTTTTGGTTCACGACATCCTGCCACATCTTGTACAGATAATCGAAGTACTTTTTGGAGAATAAAGTCTTTACCTCATCAAAAAGGTTGACTTTATACGCCGCTGTTGGCCATTTGAAGCGGTTGATCTCCAAAGCAGTCTGCAGCTCATGCAGTTTACAATCGTTGACTCTATGGATTGCATCGATCACGATGCGAAAGTCACTAGTCGATGAGTGCAGTGCCTTCTTCAGAACCTTGTGTTGACCCTCAACTCTGTACACATTGAACTGCATACCACTAAATGTTTGATGTCATATCATATTGTAATGGGAGATATGAAGTAAGATGTACCTGTTTGTCGTACGGGTGCCGAGATGGAAGACATTATCTACGTAGTATCGTACGATGTTCCTGCTGTACGGAAGCCACACCGCCTCTAAATATGCTACCACGCCTGGGAATGGGTGCCATGCAGCGTGTAGCGCCCGACGACGGCGGTTGAATGATTCCTCCGACCTCGATTGGAACAACCCCCAACAGTTGCCCTTGAAGGTGCCAGCGTGGTTTAAATTCTTTGTGATCTTTAGAGCAGCTTCCTCGCATCTTCTTGTCACGTGTAACCAACAAAGGAGATGCTGGATGTTGGGGAAGACAACATTTAGCGCCGCCAAGAGACCTAGCTCCCGATCAGTCATAATAGCTTGAGGTTGAACCGTCCTAAGCAAGATCTGAAGCTGACGCAACACCCAGGCGTATGTGTCTTCGTTCTCGTGCGACATGAAGGCATAGACGATGCAGTAAGTCTTGCCTGAGGGTGTGAACCCGACCACCTTGCACAATGGAATCCCATATCTGCAAGTGTAAATATGTTACATGTACAATACTTTATAATTGACTATATGTGCAATAATGTAATCGTAATTAAGTAACTTACGCATTTGTTTTATACGTGATGTCCAATACGATGACGTAATGGAACCTTCGGAGTAGCCGTATTTCATCAGGATGTGATAGGAAGAGGTCGCTCAAGACATTGTCGTCATCCGGATGTCGTCTGAACTCGTAGTAGTACCCTCTTTCCCGCAGACGATGCAGGGTATCTTGGGTCATCGTCCGACGAACCGACTACCCCTTTCTTCGGCGACCATCATGTTGAGTGTGTCGGTAAGGGAACACGATGACGTGACGCTTGTCTCATCTAACTGCCTCAATCCGTACCTGATAGAGCATGTTTAGTGTTGCATAATAGATTGCATTTAGCATAATTTAGGTGTGAATATTGCATTTATTTAGTTGAATTTGCATTTTCACTTGTTGAGTTAGAAGAGGCGGAATCTACATGATTTTATGGTTTATTTCAGGTAAAGTAGATTGGAGGTGAAATGGATTTGAAAAGAGCACAAATAAGCTAAGGAGAATACTTAGGAGCTGCTGGAAACAAAGAAGTAGCAGCCCGGAAGAATCGCAGGCCGCCCCGCGACATCGTTGGCCGCCCCGCGGCTCGAAGGAAGAAACGAGGAAGTTCGCTGATCGCCGGCCGCCCCGCGGCCCGTACAGTAGCGGAACATTTAGTCCGGTTTTTACTTAGGGTTTTCATTAAGATATTTTTGGGCCGACTTTCTCTAGACTATTTAAGGTTTTTTTTAGTTATTCTTTCATTCACCTTATGCACTTTACACCATTGTTGAGAGCGCCGTTGAGCATGAGCAACTAAACTCTCGAGGTTTCGCCTACAGTTTGGATCTTTGATTGTTGAATTGTGAGTTTCTTAATCTAGTTCTTATTCCTATTGCAATGTTTTGACTTCCTTGTGCTTAATTGCTTGAATGTGTTTTATTCTCTCTGGCCTGGCCGACTAGTTAGAGTAGATTCATTCAATTGCTAGGGTTTTGTAGATTCCTCGTAGCGAACCTTAACCCAAGTGGCAATCATATCCCTTTAGGACTCGTAGGACTAATTGGATGTGTAGGAAGTTGAATACATGTTGAATATCGACTCGTAGCTTGATATTATGTGTACCTTGGTTTATTCATAATCTTAATGCTATCTCTAGGTTGAATCTTAACCGTGTTAGGGTTATTTAGAGATAAGGGTTGCTAGGACTCGTAGGACTAGTAATTTACCTAAGATCTGGACAAGGACATTGATAGGAAAAGACAAGAACTAGAGGCTGAAACAAGGATCAAATTCATCAATCGAAGTGATAAATTGTAGGTGAACCTATTTCTCTCCACTGAATTCTACAACCAATTTCCTTTGTTTGTTTGCTTCCGCTTTGATAAAAGGCGGACCTTTTACACACTAAAAACCCCCCTTTTCGCTCTTAGCAATTAGAATTAGACTCGAATTTAATAGATTTCCCTGTGGATCGAACTCTTGCTTGCACGCTATACTAGTTAGTGAGTTTGAGTATTCTTTGGCAAGAACAACGACAGGTTTTCCTCTTGTCAGTACCCAATGGCTTTTGGAGGAGTATCGATTTCCTTCATCCACCTAGCCATCTTCTTTTCCCCATCTGTCATCTATCCGGTGATGGCGTGACCTTTCAAGCTCGTGGGAAGCCCGTGGTTATGAACACCGTGGGTTACCATCATAACCCAGTGACCCGGCGGAGCTTCGTACCCGTGTAGAGAGAATGGACAACCGTTTATCTTCGATTGCGTGCTTCGGAGCTTCCTCCCGCGTGGTCGGTACTCCCCATACTGCTCGCAAGCAAGGAGAACCCCGCATGGACGGTTCGACGCCCCCGTCCAAGACCGCTTGATTACTAAAATCATGTAGTGTTTTAGACCCAAGTCCTTGAAATGCATAACCATTTCGTTACGGTCATTCCAAACCCTTGGGTCCGAGAACTCAGAGGTGAAGTCTCGAAACTATAATAAAATTAGTGGAAATATAAACAAAACGCAAGGCATACGAAATATATTCACTATACGAAACGTATCCGTACCTCGCAAACTTGGAGACGAGGATTGCCTTGGGACTCGGCCATATCGAACTACGTGGGACTTTGTTTTGTTTTGGATGGTGCAGATTTAAGCTATTCCTTTCCGCTTCAAATAGGCAGTTAGGCGTCAAAAGAACGCTATTTTGCACGTCCTTAAGGACGTGCAAACCTTAACCCGAAGATGGCGGACAAACCCTCCCGCCCTAGCCAACCCTAAACCCTAACCCTAAACCCTAACTACCGTTCCCTAACGTTTTCGTTCTTGGCGTTTTCGTTTTCATTCTTGACGTTTTCGTTTAATATGACTCAGAAGAAATGAGAGGAGTCTAGATTAGCCATTTCGTTGAGGATCTACTCAAGATAGAAATATAGAGATAGATACAAAAGTCGTAACATAAAAGTATAATATAAAGATAGATACTGCAAAAGCTGTAAAAGTATACATGTACATCAATGTCCAGGTGGATGGCGTACAACCTCATCCCAAATCTCCGTCAGCTCGTCTAAAATCTGCCGAATGCGAGGGTCGGTAGCCAGGGCCCGGATATAGCCCTCTATCTCTCGCATCCGGGTCGCTACCTCCGGAGGGATGACTGGAGGCTGAGGGAGGTCCACCCATGGATCCAGGGTGATCGGATGGACGAGCGCCGGAGGGTCCGGATGGGGTGGCGTGGTGGGCACCACGTACGGTCGGCTCTGCGACGCGTACCAAGCTAGGTAATCTGCAGTGACACCGACCTAACACTCCTCGCTAGTGCGTCTGTGCTCGGCCAACCAGTAGAAGCGACCGCTGTCCTCCAAGTCCTGCCACCTGTCGTGCCCGCGATCAAACACGGCAACGTACTTGGTCTTCAAGGTGGCGTTGCGGGTGACCTGACTCAGCCGGATGACGGGCAGCGGGACCCCATGGACTCGTCCGAACTGCCGAAGGCACCTATCGGGCATATATATATGACTCCTCCTCCCCGCAGAATGTGATGGTGCCCCGATAGGTGGACTGACGGTACTTGCCGTCGAAGTCCAGATCACGCCCAAAGGGCATCCACTCCACCTATAATTAAAAAAATCAGGCGTAATTCACAGTTACGAAATATATGTCATATAGTTAGAGTCTCGAATACATACATCGGCGACGGTAAGGCGGTCGACCTCGTCCCACATCTTCTTCACCTTCGCCAGCTTGGCCTCTTCGTTCGCGCGGGGTGGCGCATTCGGAGCGATGAACTTTGCGTAGAAGCAAGGATCGTCCTTCCTAGCCGGATCGCTGGAGAAATCACCTCGGAAGCGAGGGAAGTACGCCCATATCCAAGCCTTGACACAAAACACAATGTCGTTAGCATATAATATAAATATTTGTAAACTATAACTCAAATTCAGCGGTCTCGTACCTGTAGAATCGGCGTGCAACTATCTATACCCTTCGCACCTGCTCGGGTAGCCTCGCCTAGGCCCCTGTAGAGACAGACAAGGGCACCTGCACCCCAGGCAATGGTGGTCGTCCTGAGGATGTCCCAAACCAGACCGAACATCTTCCATAAGATGCGGCTCTGCGACTTGTCCACAAACAGAGTCGCGGCGATGGCGGTGGCGAGGTAACTGATGTGCAAAAGCCGACGCTGAGCAGGGTCATCATCTGGCTGCCCCCCTCCCGTGTGCGTGCGGAGTCGAATCTGCTCTGGATCAGCTGCGGCGTCAGGGTCATCAGCGGGCGCGAGGTCGAGGAGCGGCCCATGTCTCGTAATCCACTGGTCCGTCACCCACGTAACTGGCGGGCCGCCAGGCCCGCCAGCATGTCTGTATGACCTCAGGGCCTGCGGGGTCAACTGGTAGTACTCAGCGACCGTGGGGATCAGCTCCGCCGCATGTAGGTGTGACAAACATGGAAGACCCTCAATCCGAACCCCCAGGATGCAGGCGACGTCGTGCAGCGTGATGGTCATCTCGCCCCACGGAAAATGGAAGGAGTTGGTCTCTGGGTGCCAATGCTCCAGGAACGCGGTGGCCGTGTGTAAAGGCTCAGGATTTTAAATTCTAAATTCACGGAAAAAGGAAAATCAAAATGAATTTTTAAAGCGGAATTCAAAAGAAAAACTCATTCTAAATTTAATAAATTGAGCTTTAAAATTTTAAAGCGAATTCCGACCTAATTTTGAACTTTTAAACAAAGATCCCATCTTATTTCACCAAATTTCATCCAATTCCAACTCATCTTAAGGTTATACAATTGTGATAGATCTTATCCCCTTTCTCTCAAGCCTTTGCTCCCCCATTTTAGGCAAATGGTCAAAGCTCCTTCTTCCCCTTTTGTTTTGTTCGATAGTAGTAGTAGGAGCATAAGCCCCTTCCTCTTGTTTCATATTTGCCTACTGCAGCCACTCCCCTCCCCTCACCTCTATTTTGAATTCAAGCTGACCACTTTCAGAATCCCTCAATTCACCCCACCCTCACTCACCCTTGTTTCTACAGCTGTCCAAGCTTCATTTCACTCTCTTTAAAATCGATTACAGCAATTCTAAACACACCAAGCCTAACGAGCCCTCTTCCTTCCTTCTAGACCCAAGCACAAGACTACTAAAGGTCCCTCCTTTTCTCTTCTGAACATCACCAGCCCCCGTCACTACCCCTCACCTCTGTTTTCCGAGCACCTCTCAAGGGGCTAGCAGCCTGAGCACCTCCTCTCCTCTTCCTCCGTCTCCCTCCGAGCAGCAGCAGCAGCAGTTAGACCCTCCTCGACGACGCCCAGGAGCAGCCGGAGCCGAGTCGTCGAGCGTCATCCTCTCCCTCCTTCCTCCACCTTCGCTGTTCGTCCCCACGAGGTCGAAAAAGGGCTTCCTTTGATTTCCGATCGATTACCCCTTCAAGATCCTCCTTTCTAATCTTTTCTTTCCTCCTAGGAAAACTCGGTGCTGAACCACCTCAATCGAAGCTCGGAGTGCCCCCGACGACCCTCTTTCCGGCGAGAGCTTCCACCCCGGTAAGCTTCGTCCTCTCCCTCCTTTCTGTGCTATTTTCTTGTGCCACTGTTTTGTTTGGGGTCGGGAGGGCGTGAGCTAGTGGTCGGAAAGGGGCACCGCCGGTGGCCTGAGGTTCTCATCCTCCTTCTTCCGTCTTTTTCCGTCGTGCGGTGCTCTGTCCGAATGAAGAGGGTGACTCCCTTGCCTTCTTTCTCTGATAGGGCTTGGGCCTTTTATTTTCCAGATCCGGATCCGGTTCCTTATTTCTTCTTTGGGCGGGTCGGGTTGCTGGGATTCGGTTATCCCTTCTTTTCTTTCTTCCGGGTTGGGCCGAGTGCTGGGCCGGGTTGGGTCCTTCCATCCGAGTTATACTTTGGGCTTCAGGGGCTGGATTTTAAAGAGTGTTTTATTATGAGTTTGTCTTTTGTTTATATTATGTGTATATGGAGTTATATAATTGTAATTCATTCTTAGATTAATACTATTGTTAGTATTAATTTCTGATTTAGGAAAATAAATCATAAATTCTGTAAAAGTATTATATATATATATATGTTGAGTTGTTTTATAAAAGGGATAGTATTTGGAAAATGATTGTATTAATGGATGTTGTTTTAAAATGTGACTTTAAGAATTTGAAGGGATTTATTGATGTTGACTTATAAATGTGGCATATAAAGATGAATTTACTTGGTGTTTATTTTAGATAGATATGGTTTGAACTAATTAAGAAGAGATTTTCAAGTCTTTGAAATTATCTCTTTTAAGGATTTGTTGTTTGGAAACCGAAGTGCCGGAATATTTCTATAATTGGATTTCGAGAGAATTATTTTAAGGTAAATTTTTAATGTCGAGATTCTTTGTCTTGGTTTGATAACGTTGGTTTTAAGAAGGAAATTGGAAGAATGATTTTGGTTGATGTTGATCATATCGAAAAGGTTTTTAAAAAATGGTTTCACTATCGGTTGGGAACTTGGGTTCCGTATGGATGAATGTTGGACCGGTAGCTTATAGAAATGGGTTGATGATAGGTGTGTATTGCTTTGGATTGCCTTGGACTTGCATTTGGGCCCTTGCTTGCGTTATTTTGCTGTTCTGCATCTTCAGGTAAGTTCCCTAGGGGGCTTACTCAGGCTGGACATTCATGCCTGTTGTTGCATTTTATGTTAGCTGTTGCATATGCATAAAAGCATGCCATGTAGTATCATGTTTAGGTTGCACTAATTGATTGAGCATCTGCTTACTTATTGCGTTTGAAACAGAACGGCCGTTATCTGTGATAGTCCTAGAGTCTTTGCTAGGGTCATAGGGTAGCCCAGCCTCATCGGGTACCCTGAGTCAATCGAGTCATGAACTTCCTTATATTATGAGATGCTTGCGGGCTTTATTGTGGAGCGGGCTAGGCATGCGTGCCCCCCGAATATGATGGAATGCATTCACGAGCTGGCCAATCTCCGCCCTATCGGAAGGGGGTGGAGGTAGGAGAGGGATATGCCACTTGGCATTGTCTTGGGCCCTTTACAGTATTTTTACACATTGTTATAACTAGGAGCATCCTAGTGTGTTTGACTTTCGTACTGCATTAGAGCATCTTTATTAGGTATAGCACATACTTTGTGGCCTCAGCGAGGACTGCCGGTCCCGCATGAGTGGCTCGATCTGACTCCTTTCCCCGTTCTTTTTTTAAGGTATTTTGTGCAGATTTTGAGTGCTCGATGTCTATATGACGGGGTTTCCTTTGGCGAATTGAAGAACCTGGCTAATTCCCTAACTTGGTATAAATGGTAATCATTCGCTTACGTTTTGGTTTTGACCCGGCTCTGCCGTGACACTTGTATCTTAACTTTGTTTCCGCCTTACTTTCATTTGAGTTGAATTTCGCGACATAGTCTTAGGACAAGTTAAGGGTACCCAATGGCCCTTCGAGGTTTTTAGGGTTTGAAATCCCTCTTTCTGCTAATATTAAATGAGTATGAAACCTCGACCCGTACCTGGATTGCAAGATCCGAACAAGGGGTTTTATCCCTTGAAACGTAACCCGGAAATCATAATTCTGGGCCGTTACAAAGATGGTATCAGAGCTGAGGTTGTGCAATTCGGGTACAAAAGGGTCGAGTTTATGTTTTGGAAAACCGCCCATTAATTTCGAAGGATTTGGAAGTGTTTTAAAGGGGCAAAATGAACTTAAGGTGCCTAACCGAAATTGGACTAAGTGATGAACTCGACTTGTAATAAAAGAGGAACACCGACCAAAAAGGGGACGCGAGTGGGTAGTAAATGCGCTAGACCACCCTTATTGGGTGTAGTTGGGAACGGTAGGCAAAATACCAGCTTGTTCTTTACAGATGGGTTGGGAGACTCCAAGGAGATCATTATGAGTGTTATTGACTGATTCTATGCTGAGTGCTTGATGTGCTAAAGTCTGATTTGTATGTCTAACAATTAAATATGTATTGACTGATCTGTGCAAACGGGATAGTGGGAGTACCCTTGTTTCTGTGTGGTCAAACTCAGCTTGTGTGGAACAACCCATTCCTCTATATTTGTTGACCCTTTGACGCTCCTATTGAGTCTTTCTCCCGGATGTCAGTGTCTTCCATGGGGGAAACGGGTTGGTAAACACATTGTGTCGGAATTATGTATGGGGATGAAGATTGTCCGAGTGAGTATTGGGAGGTGGCTCTTGATGACATTTTGAGTCAAAAGTAAGGTGTCCTGGGGCTGTCTTTCTTGATTTTTATGATGATCAACCAGTGTCTCCTTACCATAAAGATTTGTACCGGAGTCCCACGGGAATGAGGGGTGAAGAGTCAATTGAGAAAGGTCAATGATTGCCCTTAGGAATCTCTGTCGAGTTGTCTTAATTGCTCTGTCCATGATTGTGTGATTCTATATGTACTACTTCTTGACTTACGGATCGATCCTTAATGTGAACCTGTGCTTATGTGATTTGATGCTCATGATGACCATTGTATAGATTTGTGCTACAATTGTTATATCCATATCATCCCGACATGATCTATTTAGTATATTGCATTATCATACTAAGGCACGAATATATATGTAATATGCTAGGAAGTTGTGTAATTTATGTTCTCCCTGTGAATAGGGTAATGATAGTGTGATCGTTAAATTTTGTTATCCTGACAAAGCAAGTTCCCTACTTGATATGTGTTACAACTTGATGTCAACATGCCCTATATGATACGTAATTCCCAATACATGTTATGATGATGATCTTTAATGTAAAATTCGCGGTTGTATATCATTCTTTATCCATGTTGGTCACATTGCTTGGGTCTCATGTTGCATCTCGCTTCTTGTCATGATTATGTGTCGTCTTCGCATCTTTAATTGGACTGTTGTAAGGATCGTACTACTGATTGATTAGAAGCATGAATGTCATGATATGAGACTATGTGATTATTGCTTCCTCCCGGATTAGGTCCATGGTAGTGTGATGAACTGCCTTTGTATGAATGTCATAAGATGATCTCCTCAGCATGAATGACTAAATTAGTAGTTTTTATTTTGATCCTTCTATTTGAAGCGATATCTGGGTAAATGCATGCCTTATCCGAGTGGTGGTTGATTTGGAGCACATGCCCCGTATGCTAGTCAGATTGCTTCGTTGCGCAGGCTTGTATTATGCATCGCTAGATCCCTCCCATGCTTTTATATCGATGGACCATGTTAACGTGATTTCTTACACATCGTTGTGTTAGTTAACCAAGTGCATGTATGTATCAAATGTCATGTTATGCCATTAGCATCATGTAGGATCCTTGGTTGTGACTTGTGCGAATTTATACCTTGCTTACATTATTGCTGATTCTCTCTTGAGCTAGGTCCCTCATAGTGTGATCCTTCCCTCTTTCTATCATCTTGAAATGCCTTACTCGTGCAAATTAGATTGATGTTGAATTCGATGATCGATTGCTTTCGGTGATGGTTTATCATAGCATGCTTACATGTTATCACTCGGTAGTGTTTCCCTATTACGTTATGAATTCCTCTTGTGCTCGCATAGATGTATGATTTGGCACCTCGCGTGATCACACACCACGTTATATCATTTCGTATATGCATGACGCATGAATGTTAGAATGAATTTAGTCGAGTTACCTTGATTGTGATCATGATTCGATATGTGCTAGTAGTATCATGTAGGCCTTATGATTTCCAATATGACTCGCTAAATGATTACCTTTCGTACTTGTTCTATAATGGGATAGTTATTGTACCGTTTTTTGTGCCCTATGACTGCTCATTCCTAACATGATTATGATCTATCGCCCGTGATGTTTCCCTTGTTACTCTGTGGTGACCTCTCTTGCTTTCATGAACTCTAGGTTGCACTCATTAAATGGCTCTTGACTATACCCCTGCCTTGTCGTGTATCGCTAGTATTGTTCAGGACCTATGATTTCTAAATGTATCTCGTCGTAGGATCACCTGTCGTTCTTAACCTACTATATGATCATTGTTGTCAGATGTGATAGTTACTATGCTGCTTTTATGTGTTCTCGTATGATGCTTCGGCTGATTGTCATGATATACCTCGTTATGTTATGTTTGATCTCAATTGTTGATGAGTATACCATGTTCGTGCATTGTTCATATACATGATGTTTGTCATTCTCGTTAAGCTCTTCATGACCATTACTGGCTCCGCATATCTTACTTGAAATTGCTAGACATATCTGTTTCCCTGGAATAAAAGGCTATTAGCTTATCTCACATGCATCCGTGTAGAATTCGATTATGTCTTTGGATTGAATATGCATGTCGTTCTCCTTGAGATAGGTACATGTTAGTGTGGATTAATGTGACTGATATGCTCCATGCTGAATTCATTTTGCTCGTCATAATTGTAACCTAATAGACTTTCATAAGGGCATCGTTGTATTCTCGGGTCGCAGTCTTGTCTCCAGTCTGGTCGTCTTAGCCTTGATCTGTGTTTGATTCCGAAAGGAACATTGGGTTGTCCGCTCTTGTCACTCCCCTATCTTTGCTAACTTGGAGTCATGCACGATACATTGGGTGAGCGACTGCTTGAAAGAGAAAGGAAGTTGCATAGCGATAGAGTAGTGCGGCGGAAGCGTGGGCCCATAACCCACAAGCCTCATGATCGACGGTGTTGGTGGGACAGGTATGTTCGAGGATTGCGACTATCGAGTACGATATGACTTGCAGGCGGAAGTGTCCTCCATTTGAATTGCTAACCTTTCTGAATATGTTGATAACTATGTTGCACTGCTTTGATGATGACATTTATGTGTTCATGTGTTGACTTGGTAATAATTGTTGTCTGATTGTCTGTTGTTTACGATGATATGATCCGGTGCCTTACATTTCTAATGTACATGATGTCTTGATGCGTTGACGCTTGAGTTGCTAAGCATGATCTAAATTCGTTACCTATAAAATGTGAACTGCAAATGCTGAGAGACCTGGACTGTCTATTAGATAAGGTTATGATGAAACTTGGTAGCTTGACTTGATTATGTTCATATGTGATGTTCGCAATGATTATTGAGCATGATGATAGACTGAGACTTGTTGAACCTATGATGTTAGGTTGATAATGCTAGTTGATATGATGTAGACCTTATGCTTGATGATTTTCATGATTCCTTCTTTCTTAAACCTGTGGGTGAGGGTTCTCTTGTAGAGTGGTTGATGAGTGATAAAAGAATTCTAGGCGGTTAGGATGATCGATGGTATTTCGAGGTAAGACGCGAGAGAGGGGTCCATGTGGTTAGCAGGGTATGATGCTTGTGATGTCTTGAGTAGTATATGAAGTGTGGGGAATGACTTTCGAGAGTATTGAGGATATAGTATGAGAGGGTTCTCGGGTGTGAAGTTAGGGATAGGAGTTGGGTTCTTAGAGGTGGATGGTGTGTGAGAGTGCTTGATGGAATGAGGGGTGAGATTGGAGTATCGAAATGAATTGAGATTTCTTCAGGGGATTTTGTCGGAGTTAGTGTTATTGAGTCTAGGAGAGGATTAATCTGGCTTGAGAGTGTAGATGGGTGAGTGGGGATTGTGTTTTATTTTGATTGGTATGATGTGAGGAATTTTCTTGATTTTGTGATTTATTTGTATCTGTTGGCATGATGTTAGATAACGACCATGATGAACCTGATATGGAATTACATGTTGATATGCAATGTTAAAATCTAGTTTGTAGTGACAAATGTTATCATGATATATTGCTGCTCTGCTATGTTGCTTTAGGAGCATGTTAGGATGTGTTGTGATATGATATACGAGATAATGATGTGTTATTATGTGAAAGTGCGATGTTATATTATGTGGTAGTAAACATGATGTTGTATTATATGTTTAGCAAGCATGCTCATGGATATGTTACATCACGAATATGACCTTCAAAATGAATATGATTTGTATATATGAGATAATGATACCAGATTTCTAAATGATCGTTATATGGCATTGTGTTGAGTTAAGATGATGTTTGCTGAATATGCTGACATTCGATGACTGATATACTGTTTGACCTCCCCTTTCATGGAATCTTAATAACATGACTAGTTGTGTTGATGTGTTGACAATGAGTTTGATTCGTTGACTTTGTGATGAGGATGTACCTGTTATGACCTTGGTGTGATATCGAGATGTGTGTTATGATTTCGGCATAGATGCATATTATGACCTTTAGTATGATGTGGAGACGTTGATGTGATCTTGTGGAAATGTGTTGGCATATGTTTGGGACTTGTCATATGATGTACTCGTTGAGGATAGATTGGTTATGTGGTTATGCATTGCATATGGCTCGTGAATCTTGCTTGAATTGAGACTGATAGATTGATTTGATTCTGGAAACTAGGAAGAGAATATGGGATTAGCCCTTAGAGGTGGATGATTCCATCTCCGAGCTTCTGACTTTGATTGATTGTTATGCGGGAAACTGATTGGGTTGTTGGAAGTTTTTGACAAAATCTTGATTTGGAATGATTTGACTAGTTTGGGTGTAAAGTTACTTGATTAGACTTTGAATTTGAAGATTTTGGACGATTTCTAAAAAGACTAACTTGGATTTTGAGAGACCGAACGCGATCGAAAATTTTCACGATTTTGAGACCAATCTTTTTCAATTGTGGGATCCCCTTTAAAACTTTTCAAACCCGAGCAAGTGTATGATACTTCACGAAGTGGATACAAGTATTTTATGAGGGCGCTTATAGGATGCTTGCTAAGACCTAGTGATGACATTGTAGAACTTTTAGAGTCGTGTTACTTCCGAAAAGTCGAAACAAGGATGTGATAGGGGCGCTTATTGCATACTTGTCAAGGCCAGTTGGAGATGTCACGACCGTGACTAGGATGTTGTGAGAATCCCGGAAGACGCAACCGAGATGATTACAAGATCCTTGGACATGGTCCTTGGACTCATCAATTTGAAACTTCATCCCCTACTTTGTTTTGATTTTAGTCTCGGGGACGAGACTTGTTTTTAGAGGTGGATGATGTAAAGGCTCGGGATTTTAAATTCTAAATTCACGGAAAAAGGAAAATCAAAATGAATTTTTAAAGCGGAATTCAAAAGAAAAACTCATTCTAAATTTAATAAATTGAGCTTTAAAATTTTAAAGCGAATTCCGGCCTAATTTTGAACTTTTAAACAAAGATCCCATCTTATTTCACCAAATTTCATCCAATTCCAACTCATCTTAAGGTTATACAATTGTGATAGATCTTATCCCCTTTCTCTCAAGCCTTTGCTCCCCCATTTTAGGCAAATGGTCAAAGCTCCTTCTTCCCCTTTTGTTTTGTTCGGTAGTAGCAGTAGGAGCATAAGCCCCTTCCTCTTGTTTCATATTTGCCTACTGCAGCCACTCCCCTCCCCTCACCTCTATTTTGAATTCAAGCTGACCACTTTCAGAATCCCTCAATTCACCCCACCCTCACTCACCCTTGTTTCTACAGCTGTCCAAGCTTCATTTCACTCTCTTTAAAATCGATTACAGCAATTCTAAACACACCAAGCCTAACGAGCCCTCTTCCTTCCTTCTAGACCCAAGCACAAGACTACTAAAGGTCCCTCCTTTTCTCTTCTGAACATCACCAGCCCCCGTCACTACCCCTCACCTCTGTTTTCCGAGCACCTCTCAAGGGGCTAGCAGCTTGAGCACCTCCTCTCCTCTTCCTCCGTCTCCCTCCGAGCAGCAGCAGCAGCAGTTAGACCCTCCTCGACGACGCCCAGGAGCAGCCGGAGCCGAGTCGTCGAGCGTCATCCTCTCCCTCCTTCCTCCGCCTTCGCTGTTCGTCCCCACGAGGTCGAAAAAGGGCTTCCTTTGATTTCCGATCGATTACCCCTTCAAGATCTTCCTTTCTAATCTTTTCTTTCTTCCTAGGAAAACTCGGCGCTGAACCACCTCAATCGAAGCTCGGAGTGCCCCCGACGACCCTCTTTCCGGCGAGAGCTTCCACCCCGGTAAGCTTCGTCCTCTCCCTCCTTTCTGTGCTATTTGCTTGTGCCACTGTTTTGTTTGGGGTCGGGAGGGCGTGAGCTAGTGGTCGGAAAGGGGCACCGCCGGTGGCCTGAGGTTCTCATCCTCCTTCTTCCGTCTTTTTCCGTCGTGCGGTGCTCTGTCCGAATGAAGAGGGTGACTCCATTACCTTCTTTCTCTGATAGGGCTTGGGCCTTTTATTTTCCAGATCCGGATCCGGTTCCTTATTTCTTCTTTGGGCGGGTCGGGTTGCTGGGATCCGGTTATCCCTTCTTTTCTTTCTTCCGGGTTGGGCCGAGTGCTGGGCCGGGTTGGGTCCTTCCATCCGAGTTATACTTTGGGCTTCAGGGGCTGGATTTTAAAGAGTGTTTTATTATGAGTTTGTCTTTTGTTTATATTATGTGTATATGGAGTTATATAATTGTAATTCATTCTTAGATTAATACTATTGTTAGTATTAATTTCTGATTTAGGAAAATAAATCATAAATTCTGTAAAAGTATTATATATATATATATATATATATATATATATATATATATATATATATATATATGTTGAGTTGTTTTATAAAAGGGATAGTATTTGGAAAATGATTGTATTAATGGATGTTGTTTTAAAATGTGACTTTAAGAATTTGAAGGGATTTATTGATGTTGACTTATAAATGTGGCATATAAAGATGAATTTACTTGGTGTTTATTTTAGATAGATATGGTTTGAACTAATTAAGAAGAGATTTTCAAGTCTTTGAAATTATCTCTTTTAAGGATTTGTTGTTTGGAAACCGAAGTGCCGGAATATTTCTATAATTGGATTTCGAGAGAATTATTTTAAGGTAAATGTTTAATGTCGAGATTCTTTGTCTTGGTTTGATAACGTTGGTTTTAAGAAGGAAATTGGAAGAATGATTTTGGTTGATGTTGATCATATCGAAAAGGTTTTTAAAAAATGGTTTCACTATCGGTTGGGAACTTGGGTTCCGTATGGATGAATGTTGGACCGGTAGCTTATAGAAATGGGTTGATGATAGGTGTGTATTGCTTTGGATTGCCTTGGACTTGCATTTGGGCCCTTGCTTGCGTTATTTTGCTGTTCTGCATCTTCAGGTAAGTTCCCTAGGGGGCTTACTCAGGCTGGACATTCATGCCTGTTGTTGCATTTTATGTTAGCTGTTGCATATGCATAAAAGCATGCCATGTAGTATCATGTTTAGGTTGCACTAATTGATTGAGCATCTGCTTACTTATTGCGTTTGAAACAGAACGGCCGTTATCTGTGATAGTCCTAGAGTCTTTGCTAGGGTCATAGTGTAGCCCAGCCTCATCGGGTACCCTGAGTCAATCGAGTCATGAACTTCCTTATATTATGAGATGCCTGCGGGCTTTATTGTGGAGCGGGTTAGGCATGCGTGCCCCCCGAATATGATGGAATGCATTCACGAGCTGGCCAGTCTCCGCCCTATCGGAAGGGGGTGGAGGTAGGAGAGGGATATGCCACTTGGCATTGTCTTGGGCCCTTTACAGTATTTTTACACATTGTTATAACTAGGAGCATGCTAGTGTGTTTGACTTTCGTACTGCATTAGAGCATCTTTATTAGGTATAGCACATACTATGTGGCCTCAGCGAGGACTGCCGGTCCCGCATGAGTGGCTCGATCTGACTCCTTTCCCCGTTCTTTTTTTAAGGTATTTTGTGCAGATTTTGAGTGCTCGATGTCTATATGACGGGGTTTCCTTTGGCGAATTGAAGAACCTGGCTAATTCCCTAACTTGGTATAAATGGTAATCATTCGCTTACGTTTTGGTTTTGACCCGGCTCTGCCGTGACACTTGTATCTTAACTTTGTTTCCGCCTTACTTTCATTTGAGTTGAATTTCGCGACATAGTCTTAGGACAGGTTAAGGGTACCCAATGGCCCTTCGAGGTTTTTAGGGTTTGAAATCCCTCTTTCTGCTAATATTAAATGAGTTTGAAACCTCGACCCGTACCTGGATTGCAAGATCCGAACAAGGGGTTTTATCCCTTGAAACGTAACCCGGAAATCATAATTCTGGGCCGTTACAAAGATGGTATCAGAGCTGAGGTTGTGCAATTCGGGTACAAAAGGGTCGAGTTTATGTTTTGGAAAACCGCCCATTAATTTCGAAGGATTTGAAAGTGTTTTAAAGGGGCAAAATGAACTTAAGGTGCCTAACCGAAATTGGACTAAGTGATGAACTCGACTTGTAATAAAAGAGGAACACCGACCAAAAAGGGGACGCGAGTGGGTAGTAAATGCGCTAGACCACCCTTATTGGGTGTAGCTGGGAACGGTAGGCAAAATACCAGCTTGTTCTTTACAGATGGGTTGGGAGACTCCAAGGAGATCATTATGAGTGTTATTGACTGATTCTATGCTGAGTGCTTGATGTGCTAAAGTCTTATTTGTATGTCTAACAATTAAATATGTATTGACTGATCTGTGCAAACGGGATAGTGGGAGTACCCTTGTTTCTGTGTGGTCAAACTCAGCTTGTGTGGAACTTGTCCACACCCTCCCAATGGAGGGTCCTCAACTGCGGGATGCCCGATGGTATCAGATCCTGCAACGAGGTCCCCGGGCCTTCGAATATGTACGGGTCAAATGGCAGCAGGTGAGTCGCTCGATGGTGGAACTTCAGCAAAGACAACTCCACAGTCGGCTCCCTCCACACCCGGTACGCTCGGTGGTGACTGAAAGACACCAGCAGATCTCCCGGTGGTAAGAATGGGTCGACCTGCACAACCGGTGTGGCAGCCTGTGCAGGGATGGGCGCGGGCTTCTGCTGCCCCCCTCTTGTGGGCCCCTCTGACCCTCAACTCGCCCCCTCCTGTGGGCCCCTCTGACCATCAACCCACCCCTCTTGCCCGTCGTCAGCCTCCTCTACGATGTCAGGGATCCTGTCATCCGCAGAAGCCAAAGAGATCGCCGCTGGTGTGAGGGAGGTCGAAGTAGATGCCTCGGGGATGGTGGGGGGTAGACGAGCAGGCGGTCTACCCCTGTCGGCCCGTCGACCCACAACTACATCAGTAATGCAGCTGCTCGGTACATCGGCGGTCTCCAAAGAAGGCTGATGCCCCTCCATCGCATCGCCAGAAGGATCGAAAGAAGGCAGACCCCCCAGAAGCTGTCGTCCTCGTCGGCCGGGGGGATCCCCATCGACTGCTGGTAGCCCTCTGCAGGCATCAGCAGATCATCTACTGTATGTGTCTGACCGTTAATATCATGGGGTACCGTCTTCTCCTGTATCTGACTGACCGCTGCCCGGTCGCCGAACCTAACAGGCCGGAGGGTACCATCCCCCCTCAAGAGCATCCCTGCCTATTATTATGAAATGTTGAGAACCTGTTAATTTCTATGTGCTAATTTATTTCATCCAGTTGGCTATTAATGTCTTTTCTTTTTATTTTAATGTATTTTAATATCTTTTAATGTATTTTAATATATTTTAATGTTTTTTATTTTAATGTATTTTAATATCTTTTAATGTCTTTTAATATATTTTAATGTTTCTTATTTAAATGTATTTTAATATCTTTTAATATATTTTAATGTTTTTTATTTTAATGTATTTTAATATCTTTTAATGTCTTTTAATATATTTTAATGTTTTTTATTTTAGTGTATTTTAATATCTTTTAATGTCTTTTAATATACTTTAATATATATTTTTAATGACTTTTAATGTTATTCTATTGTCTTTTGATGTATTTTAATATATTTTTATATGTTTTAATGTCTTTTAATATATTTTAATATATATTAATTGCTTTTAATGTTTTTTATTGTCTTTGAATTTTAATGTATTTCTTTGTATTTTAATATATTTTAATATATTTTAATGTAGTTTGTACTTTATGTACAAACTATAATTAATTCTATCAAATTATATTATAAACCATAAAAACTACTCCGTATATACTATCAAACCATAAAAACTATATACTATGTATTATAATCTATCAAATTATATTATAAAACTATATTATTATCTATCAAACTATATACTATAAACATATAACAAATCATAAAAACTATATACTATCAATTATAATCTATCAAATTATATTATAAAACTATATTATAATATATCAAACTAAATTATAAAACTATAAAACTAAATCAAATAAAATAAATAATTTAAATAACATACCGGTGGGGTCGGGACCGGAGACACCTCAATAGTCCGCCGCTTCCATGGCGGTAATAGGGGATCCTCCACCTCCGCCACTGCTCCACCACCACCACCACCAGACGCCGCCGCGGACACTACTCCGCCGCCACCACCACCACCACCACCCTTCAACTGCGCCTCCGCCGCTGCTCCACCACCACCACCGTCACCACCACCACCCTCCTCAGCCTCCATTGGCGCCGCCTCCATCGCCACCACCCCACCACCACCCTCCTCAGCCTCCATTGGCGCCCCACCACCACCACCCTCCTCAGCCTCCATTGGCGCCCCACCACCACAACCCTCCTCAGCCTCCATCGCCACCTCCCCACCACCACCTCCACTGGCACCACCACCCTCCCGCATCTCTCTCTCCGGCTCCATCTCTCTCGCTATCTCGATCTCTCTCTCCAGCTCCATCTCCGGCAATCTCTCTCTGTGTCGATCTCTTTCTCTCTCTCTCTCTCTCTCTCCGGCAATCTCTCTCTCTCAGGCTCGTCGATCATCGATCGCTCTATAAAGACCCGGATTTTCAAATATTAATTTTTGGAAAAAGGAAATTAAAAATGAATTTAAAGTGAATTCCGACCCAATTATTTTTTTTTATTTTAAAGATTGAATCTGTCTTTCATTTCGGGATTAACGGGTTCGAATTTGAATGTCGGGTATATTCTCTTTGCAATTTATGTTTTCAAGACCACTCTTACTTTGGTTCTTTCCCTCTACCATGTCTTTTCTTCCCAATGAGATCCGAAAATCTCAGCCTTGTGATTCTCCTCTTGTATGAAATTGACCCAAGAAATTTCCATCCACCTTCCTCTTGCTTATTTGGGTTAAACATATCCATTTCACTTTCCCTTTTCCCTACCTGCACTCTTGTTTTGGAAAACAAACAACACACCCTACTGCATCCCCACATTTCAATTTCAGATTTCTTTATTTTGCTCTCCCTTTGAGCCTTGCCAAGAGGAAGCTCCATTACCCTCTCCTTGTTCATCTGCACAACCTCAACGCCACCACCGGTCCACCAGGTCCCAGCCACCGTCACCACCTCTCATCTCCTTGCGCCGTCGACACCACCACTGCACCGCCTCACCTTGCTGCTCCTCGCTCCCTCTGTTTCGTTTCCTGTTTCGAGCAGCAACCTGCGCCTCTGAGGTCCGAGGCCTAAGCCAAGCACCTTGCCTCTGCTTCCCGGACGCCTTCCGAGCACCAGTTGGGAGCCTCTCAGGAAGCCGCTGAGCACCGTCTTCGTGGTTCCCGTTGCAGCAACCCGCAGCAACCTCCCTCCGTTACAATGTCGAGCATCCCCGAGCCCCAGCGCCGTCTTCTCTTTGGGCGAGCGCTGCAGCAGTCCTCACTCCTTCCTCGTTTCCCGTCGTCGACGCCGAGTAGCCCCGCCGCTCTTCCCATGTATCCCGATCTGAGATCCGGTAAGGTTTCGCTTCGTTTCCGACTCAAAATCCCTTAAAACTCCACCTTTATTCTATCTCTCTCCATCCCAGATCAAGCTTGCTCGATCCCTCCGCCGACGAAGCCTTCCTGAGCGCCTATTCCGACGAATCCAAGAGCCTCGGTGAGCATCCCCTTTTTCCCCCTTTCATGTCGATTCCTTGTCCTTGATTTCGGTTTTGATCGTTGTTGGGTAAATAGTAATCGAGATTGAGAGACCGGTGAGGGTAGTCGGAGTTGGGGGGTTGGGACTGGACCACCGCCGGCGGGAAGCCCTTCTCTCCCTTCCTTTCCGATTGAACGGTTTGAGCTGTGGAGGAAGAAGGACGGGTTCAGTTTCTATTTCTTTCCTTGGGTCCGGTTCATCCATTTTCTTTTATTTCCCGGTTCGGTTTGGTTCATTTTAAGAAAATCAGATTTGAACATGGGTTGGGCTTTGGATCTGGGCCGGATCCGAGCTTCTTCCGAGTTTGGGCCTAATCCTCTCTTCTGGGCTGCTGTTGTTGTTATTCTATTTATATGTGGGTTTTTATGTTACATTGTTACTAGATGTTATATAATTCCGTTATAGGCTTTTATTTAAGGTTAAATTATTTCTGAAATGTTATTAATATTATGATTTGGTGATTTATAAATCCTGAATATTTTATTATATTATAAAATGGTTTAAAAGAGACATTATTGGAATATGTATTTAGTGTTGTCCTGATTTGTGATTTTAGAAGTTTAAAATGAATTACGAGTTTTGATTTATAAATATGGTTTGTGAAATTCGAATTATCTTGGTGATTAGATGACGGAATTTATTTATATAATGATTTAAAAATAAACGTGTCGGAATCGTTTTAATAATATGACTTTGGGAAATTTATTAAGGATTTAAATGATTAATGTCGGAATTTGGCCAAGTATGATTTGAGAAATTATTTTGAATATGAGTTGATTTAACTCGATATTTAAGAGTTTGAAGAACTTCGGGAAATAAGTTTGGAAATATTGCTGATAAGATTTATCGATGGGTTTGACGGGAGACGAAATGATTTTGGTTGATGTTGATCATATCGGAAAGGTTTTGGAAAATGGTTTTACTATCGGTTGGTTTTAAGCATGTTGAGAACGTGGAGTCCGTGTGTATGACTGATGGATCGGTGGCTTATGAAAATGGCTTGATGATAGGTGTGTACTACTTTTGGATTGCTTTGGACTTGCATTTGGGCCCTTGCTTGCGTTATTTTGCTGTTCTGCATCTTCAGGTAAGTTCCTTAGGGGGCTTACTCAGGTTGGACATTCATGCATGTTGTTGCATTTTATGTTAGGTGTTGCATATGCATAAAAGCATGCCATGTAGTATCATATTTAGGTTGCACTAATTGATTGAGCATCTGCTTACTTTATGCGTTTGAAACAGAACGGCCGTTATCTGTGATAGTCCTAGAGTCTTTGCTAGGGTCATAGGGTAGCCCAGCCTCATCGGGTACCCTGAGTCAATCGAGTCATGAACTTCCTTATATTATGAGATGCCTGCGGGCTATATTGTGGAGCGGGTTAGGCATGCGTGCCGCCCGATTATGATGGAATGCATTCACGAGCTGGCCAGTCTCCGCCCTATCGGAAGGGGGTGGAGGTAGGAGAGGGATATGCCATTTGGCATTGTCTTGGGCCCTTTACAGTATTTCTGCACATTATTATGAACTAGGAGCATGTTAGTGTGTTTGACTTCCGTACTGCATTAGAGCATCTTTATTAGGTATAGCACATACTATGTGGCCTCAGCGAGGACTGCCGGTCCCGCATGAGTGGCTCGATCTGACTCCTTTCCCCGATCTTTTTTTTAAGGTGTTTTCTGCAGATATTGAGTGCTCGATGTCTATATGACGGGGTTCCCTTTTGGCGAATCGAAGAATCTGGCTAATATCCTAACTTAGTAAAATGGTAATTACCCACTCAAGATTTGATTTTAACCGGCTCCGCCGTGACATTTGTATCTTTACTTGCTTCCGCTTTACTTTTTGTTTGAAATGGATTCCGCGACATAGCCTTAGGACAGGTTAAGGGTACCCAACGGCCCTTCGAGGTTTTTAGGGTTTGAAATCCCTCTTTATACTAATCTTAAAATGAGTTTGAAACCCCGACCCGTACCTGGATTGCAAGATTCGAACAAGGGGTTTTATCCCTTGAAACGTAACCCGGAAATCATAATTCTGGGCCGTTACAAAGATGGTATCAAAGCTGAGGTTGTGCAATTCGGGTACAAAAGGGTCGAGTGTATGTTTTGGAAAACTGCCCATGAATTTCAAAGGTTTTGAACGTGTTTTAAAGGGGCAAAATGAATTTAAGATGTCTAACCTAAATTGGACTAAGTAATGAACTCGACTTGTAATAAAAGAGAAAAACCGACTAAACGGGGACACGAGTGGGTAGTAAAGGCGCTACACCACCCCTATTGGGTGTAGTTGGGAACGGTAGACAAAATATCAGCTTGTTCTTTACAGATGGGTTGGGAGACTTCAAGGAGATCATTATGTGTTTTATTAACTGATTATGTGCTGAATGCTTGCTATGCTAGAGATTTGATTCGGATGCCCTAACTATGAAATGTGTATTGATTGATCTATGCGAATGGGATAGTGGGAGTACCCTTGTTTCTGTGTGGTCCTACCCAACTTGTGTGGAACGACCCCTTCCGCTATGTTAACCACTTTTTTCGGTTCTATCGAATCTTTTCCCGGATGTCATTATCTTTCATGGGAAATCGGGTTGATAAACACATTGTGTCGGAGATCATGGTTGGATATGAAGGTTCTTTGAGTGAGTATTGGAAGGTGGTTCTTGATGGCATTTTGAGTCAAAAGTAAGGTGTCATTGGGTTGTCTTTCTTGATTCATATGATGATCAACCTTTATTTTCTTACCACAAAGAGTCGTACCAAAGTTCCACGGGAAGGAAGGGTGATGAGTCGGTTGGGAAAAGTCAATGGTTGCCCTTAGGGATCTATGTCCGGTTGTAATTGTGACTCTCTCTGAATTGCATGACATAATTTTGTAATCTTTGGCATGTACCATGTGAATGACCATTGGTAAAAAGCTACTCATGTTGTTGCATCTATGATTGGTTACCTTGCTTAGGTCTTGTGTTATGTCTTGGCTTCTACCATGATTATATGTCGTCATAGCATGTTCACTTGGCCTATTGATCGTAGGATTGAATGGATGTGTGAGCTGCATGACATGAATCTGCATGATTTTACTCTACTAGGTTCATGATAGTGTGATCGTTAAATTTTGATACCCTAATGAAGCAAGTTCCTTATTTGATACGTGCTACAACTTGATGTCAACATGCCTTATATGATACGTAATTTCTAGTACATGTTATTGTCATGATCCTTAATGTAAATTCGTGATTGTATAACATTCTGTATCCATGCTAGTCGCATTGTTTAGGTCTCGTGTTGCATCTCGCTTTTTGTCATGATTATGTTTGGGTTCGCGTGTCTGATTGACCTGTTGTAATGATCGTACTACTGATTGGTTAGAACCATGAATGGCATGATATGAGTCTATATGAATGTTGCTTTCCCTGAATTAGGTCCATGATAGTGTGGTAAGCTCCTCTTTGTACGAATGCCCCGTATTCTGCTTATATTGTCATGCTACGTAGGCTTATATTATGCACTGCTACATTCCTCCCATGCTTTTGTATCGCTGGACTATGTCAATGTGGTCTCTTGTGTATCGTTGTGTTAGTCAATCAAGCGCATGTATGTATCAAATGTTGTATTGCGTCATTAGTACCACGTAGGACTCTTGGTTGCGAGTTGTGCGGATTTGTACCTTGGCTACATTATTGTTGATTCCCTCTCGAGATATGTCCTTGATAGCGTGACTCTTCCCTTCTGCTATTCTCTTAAAATGTTGTATTCGTCCTTATTAGCCCTAGCATGTTTACATGATCATCGCTCTATAGCGTTCCCTATTACTTTATGATGCCCTCTCGTGCTTACATGAATATATGACTTGACACTTCGCATGATCACACACCACGCTATATCATGTTTCAGCATATACACGACATCAGAATGTTAGGGTGGGTCTAGTCGAAGTGCCTTGATGAGTTCATGTTCGATATGTGCTAGTAGTATCCTATAAGGTTTATGAATTCCGATATGACTCCCTAGATGGTAACTTTTCGTAATTACTGCATTGCGTAAACATGCTTCATGAACCTTATGCTGAGTTCTCTTAGGCCACTCTTAACTATGTCATGCCTCATCGTGTATCGCTAGCATCCTGTAGGACCTATGCTTTCTGAATGTGACCCTTCGTCGGATTGCATGCCATTCTTGACTTATTATATGATCATGGTTGCCATATGTGATAGATACTATGCTGCTCTTATGTGTTCTCGTATAACATTAGGTCGAATTGTTACGATAACCTCATCATGATGCATTGACCTTGATTGTTGATATATATACCCCGCTAGTGCATTGCTCATATATGTGATATTTGCTCTGTTTGGTAAATCCCGCATATATCGCTCAAGACTACTAGGCATTATGACTTTCATGAATCGATAGACTGTTAGCTTGCCTCGCATGCCCCTCAAGGTAGAACTCGAATGTGTCTTTTGAATGTACATGTATGTCGTTGATCTTCGAGATAGGTACATGTTAGTGTGGGTTGATATGGTTGATTGATTGAGACGAACCCTTGCTACTTGTCACAAATTGTAACCTCATAGATTTTCATAGGGGCAATCGTTGTCATTCTCGGGTCAAAGTCTTGTCTCTAGTCTTGTCGTTCTTTAGCCTTGGTCTATGTTTGGTTCCGAAGTGAACATTGGGTTGCCCGTCCTTGTCACTCCCCTATCTCTGCTAACTTAGACTCCTCTGCGATATTTGGTGAGCGACTGCTTGGAAGAGAAAGGAAGTAGCATAATGATAAAGCAGTGTGGCGGAAGCGTGGGCCCATAACCCACAAGCCTCATGATCGACGGTGTTGGTGGGACAAGTAGGTTTTGAGGATTGCGACTACCGAGTACGATATGACTTGAAGGCAGGAGTGTCCTCCGTTCGAATTACTAACCCTTCTGAATTTGTTGATAGTATTGCACTGACCTGGCGATGAGAATTACGTGTTGATGTGCTGACTTGGTGATGATTTTTGTCTGATTGTCTATTGTCTATGATGATATGATTTGATGCTTTATAGTTCTAATGTGCCTTATGCCTTGATGTGTTGATACTCTGAGTTGCTAAGCATGATCTAAATTCCTTGCCTATAAAATGTGAATTGCAATTGCGGACAACTTGAATTGTTTATTGATAAGGTTTTGATGGGACTTGCTAGCCTAATTTGATGATGTTCATGTATGATGTTGGCTATAAACATTGAGCATGATAGTAAATTAAGACTTCTTGATAAGATTGTAATGTTTGAGGATGTATTAACGATGCTATTATAAATGCTAGCTAAAATGATGCATGCCTTAGGTGTTATAATTTTGATAACTGCTTCCTTTTTTTTTACATGTGGGTGAGATTATCTTGTAGAGTGGTCGGAGGGCAGTAAAAGGGTTTGACTCATTAGGATGTTTGATGGTGGTGTGAGGTAGAGTTGATGTGAGGATTGTTGGCTTAGGTAAGACTGAGTGAGCTTTGAGATTTATGGGAGGCAATGTTGGTGGTTCTGATGAGCTTCTAGGGGATGCTTGTGATGCTCCGGGTGGTACGAGGAGTGTAAGAGAGGGCTTGTGAATATTGAGGACATGGTGTTAGAGGGTACTTGGGTGTGAGGTTAGAGATAGGAGTTGGGTTCTTAGAGGTGGATGGTGTAGTAGTGCTTGGTGGAAGGAGGGGCGAGATTTGAGCATCGGGATGAATTGGGATTCCTTTAGGAAATTTTGTCGGAGATGACGTTGGCGGGTCTAGAAGATGATTAGTCTTGGTTTGAGAGAGGAGATGGGAGAGTGGAGATTTTATTTTATTTTGACTGGTATGATGTGAGGATTTTCTTGGTTATGGGATTTATTTATATCTGCTAGTATGATGTTAGATGACGACCATGATGAACCTGATATGGAATTACATGTTGATATGCAATATTAAAATCTAGTTGGTAGTGACAAGTGTTACCATGATATATTAATACTTTGATATCCTGTATATTAGTTTAGAAGCATGTTAGGACGTGCTGTGAGATGATATATGAAGTAATGATGAGTATGAACTATGGGATAATGATGTGCTATTATGTGAAAACATGATATTATATTATGGGGTGATAAAGCATGATGTTAGGTTATATGATCGTTAAGCATGATTTTGGGTATGTTAAATGATGAATATGACTTTGAGGATGAATATGATTGTATATATGAGATGATGATACCAGATTTCTAAATGATTGTTATATGGCATTCTGTTGAGTTAAGATGATGTTTGTTGGATATGCTGACATTCGATGACTGATATAATGTTTGACCTCCCCTTTCACGGAATCTTAATAGCATGACCTTGTTGTGTTGACATGTTAACGTGATCAATCTGTTCTACTTGTGTTGCAATATCGATATGCGATAGTGAGATTTGATGTGTACTGACGTACTAACCCTATAACATCTAACCCGTTGATTTTTTGGACATGTGTGCTTATGTGATGAGTGATGAGTATTCGATTATGCACTTGTGATGTCTTCAGTATGGTGTAGATATACCTTATGATTGGTAGTATGTTGAAGGTTGTTGTTCCTTTGTTAGTTGAGACTTGTTGGCATGTTTATGTTTATGTTAAACGGCTATGTGATGGTTTGTGACTATGATATGATGTGGGACTCGCCATGTGTGAGATGACTTATGGTATTATGCTTATGTAAGAGTTGATGAGACCTTTGGTTATGGTACTTGTTGAGTTGTGAATGATGTTGTATGATCTGGAAACTAGGAAGAGAATATGGGATTAGCCCTTAGAGGTGGATGATTCCACCTCCGAGCTTCTGAATTTGATTGATTGTTATGCGGGAAACTGATTTAATTTTGGAAGATTTTGACGAAATTTTGATCGAAAGGATTTTACTTGTTTTGGTGTAAAGTTGCTTGGTTAAACGTCTTATTTGAAGATTTTGAGCAGTCTGAAAAGAAATTACTTGGAAATTTAAAGAATGAACGTTACCGAGAATTTCAACGATTTTGAGGCTAATCTTTATTTTCAATTGCGGAATCCCTTTAAAAACTTTTCAAACCCGGGCAACTCTATGATACTTCAAGAAGTGGATACTTGCATTTCATGGGGGCGCCTATAGGGTGCTAGCTAAGACCTAGTGATGCTATTGTAGAACTTTTAGAGTTGTGGTACTTCCGAAAAGTCATAGCGGGGATGTGATAGGGGCGCTTATCGCATACTTGTCAAGGCCAATTGGAGATGTCACGACCGTGACTAGGATGTTGTGAGAATTCCGGAAGACGCAACCGAGATGATTACAATATCCTTGGACATGGTCCTTGGACTCATCAATTTCAAACTTCATCCCCTACTTTGAAATGGTTTTAGTCTCGGGGACGAGACTTGTTTTTAGAGGTGGATGATGTAAAGACCCAGATTTTCAAATATTAATTTTTGGAAAAAGGAAATTAAAAATGAATTTAAAGTGAATTCCGACCCAATTATTTTTTTTTATTTTAAAGATTGAATCTGTCTTTCATTTCGGGATTAACGGGTTCGAATTTGAATGTCGGGTATATTCTCTTTGCAATTTATGTTTTCAAGACCACTCTTACTTTGGTTCTTTCCCTCTACCATGTCTTTTCTTCCCAATGAGATCCGAAAATCTCAGCCTTGTAATTCTCCTCTTGTATGAAATTGACCCAAGAAATTTCCATCCACCTTCCTCTTGCTTATTTGGGTTAAACATATCCATTTCACTTTCCCTTTTCCCTACCTGCACTCTTGTTTTGGAAAACAAACAACACACCCTACTGCATCCCCACATTTCAATTTCAGATTTCTTTATTTTGCTCTCCCTTTGAGCCTTGCCAAGAGGAAGCTCCATTACCCTCTCCTTGTTCATCTGCACAACCTCAACGCCACCACCGGTCCACCAGGTCCCAGCCACCGTCACCACCTCTCATCTCCTTGCACCGTCGACACCACCACTGCACCGCCTCACCTTGCTGCTCCTCGCTCCCTCTGTTTCATTTCCTGTTTCGAGCAGCAACCTGCGCCTCTGAGGTCCGAGGCCTGAGCCGAGCACCTTCCCTCTGCTTCCCGGACGCCTTCCGAGCACCAGTTGGGAGCCTCTCAGGAAGCCGCTGAGCACCGTCTTCGTGGTTCCCGTTGCAGCAACCCGCAGCAACCTCCCTCCGTTACAATGTCGAGCATCCCCGAGCCCCAGCGCCGTCTTCTCTTTGGGCGAGCGTTGCAGCAGTCCTCACTCCTTCCTCGTTTCCCGTCGTCGACGCCGAGTAGCCCCGCCGCTCTTCCCATGTATCCCGATCTGAGATCCGGTAAGGTTTCGCTTCGTTTCCGACTCAAAATCCCTTAAAACTCCACCTTTATTCTATCTCTCTCCATCCCAGATCAAGCTTGCTCGATCCCTCCGCCGACGAAGCCTTCCTGAGCGCCTATTCCGATGAATCCAAGAGCCTCGGTGAGCATCCCCTTTTTCCCCCTTTCATGTCGATTCCTTGTCCTTGATTTCGGTTTTGATCGTTGTTGGGTAAATAGTAATCGAGATTGAGAGACCGGTGAGGGTAGTCGGAGTTGGGGGGTTGGGACTGGACCACCGCCGGCGGGAAGCCCTTCTCTCCCTTCCTTTCTGATTGAACGGTTTGAGCTGTGGAGGAAGAAGGACGGGTTCAGTTTCTATTTCTTTCCTTGGGTCCGGTTCATCCATTTTCTTTTATTTCCCGGTTCGGTTTGGTTCATTTTAAGAAAATCAGATTTGAACATGGGTTGGGCTTTGGATCTGGGCCTGATCCGAGCTTCTTCCGAGTTTGGGCCTAATCCTCTCTTCTGGGCTGCTGTTGTTGTTATTCTATTTATATGTGGATTTTTATGTTACTAGATGTTATATAATTCCGTTATAGGCTTTTATTTAAGGTTAAATTATTTCTGAAATGTTATTAATATTATGATTTGGTGATTTATAAATCCTGAATATTTTATTATATTATAAAATGGTTTAAAAGAGACATTATTGGAATATGAATTTAGTGTTGTCCTGATTTGTGATTTTAGAAGTTTGAAATGAATTACGAGTTTTGATTTATAAATATGGTTTGTGAAATTCGAATTATCTTGGTGATTAGATGACGGAATTTATTTATATAATGATTTAAAAATAAACGTGTCGGAATCGTTTTAATAATATGACTTTGGGAAATTTATTAAGGATTTAAATGATTAATGTCGGAATTTGGCCAAGTATGATTTGAGAAATTATTTTGAATATGAGTTGATTTAACTCGATATTTAAGAGTTTGAAGAACTTCGGGAAATAAGTTTGGAAATATTGCTGATAAGATTTATCGATGGGTTTGACGGGAGACGAAATGATTTTGGTTGATGTTGATCATATCGGAAAGGTTTTGGAAAATGGTTTTACTATCGGTTGGTTTTAAGCATGTTGAGAACGTGGAGTCCGTGTGTATGACTGATGGATCGGTGGCTTATGAAAATGGCTTGATGATAGGTGTGTACTACTTTTGGATTGCTTTGGACTTGCATTTGGGCCCTTGCTTGCGTTATTTTGCTGTTCTGCATCTTCAGGTAAGTTCCTTAGGGGGCTTACTCAGGTTGGACATTCATGCCTGTTGTTGCATTTTATGTTAGGTGTTGCATATGCATAAAAGCATGCCATGTAGTATCATGTTTAGGTTGCACTAATTGATTGAGCATCGGCTTACTTTATGCGTTTGAAACAGAACGGCCGTTATCTGTGATAGTCCTAGAGTCTTTGCTAGGGTCATAGGGTAGCCCAGCCTCATCGGGTACCCTGAGTCAATCGAGTCATGAACTTCCTTATATTATGAGATGCCTGCGGGCTATATTGTGGAGCGGGTTAGGCATGCGTGCCGCCCGATTATGATGGAATGCATTCACGAGCTGGCCAGTCTCCGCCCTATCGGAAGGGGGTGGAGGTAGGAGAGGGATATGCCATTTGGCATTGTCTTGGGCCCTTTACAGTATTTCTGCACATTATTATGAACTAGGAGCATGTTAGTGTGTTTGACTTCCGTACTGCATTAGAGCATCTTTATTAGGTATAGCACATACTATGTGGCCTCAGCGAGGACTGCCGGTCCCGCATGAGTGGCTCGATCTGACTTCTTTCCCCGTTCTTTTTTTTAAGGTGTTTTCTGCAGATATTGAGTGCTCGATGTCTATATGACGGGGTTCCCTTTTGGCGAATCGAAGAATCTGGCTAATATCCTAACTTAGTAAAATGGTAATTACCCACTCAAGATTTGGTTTTAACCGGCTCCGCCGTGACACTTGTATCTTTACTTGCTTCCGCTTTACTTTTTGTTTGAAATGGATTCCGCGACATAGCCTTAGGACAGGTTAAGGGTACCCAACGACCCTTTGAGGTTTTTAGGGTTTGAAATCCCTCTTTATACTAATCTTAAAATGAGTTTGAAACCCCGACCCGTACCTGGATTGCAAGATTCGAACAAGGGGTTTTATCCCTTGAAACGTAACCCGGAAATCATAATTCTGGGCCGTTACACGCTCTTTCTTTCTCTCTATCGATTTTGGATTTGGAATTGGGAACGACGAAGCACGTCGGCTTCGAATTTAGAAGACGGGCTTGCACGTCCTTAAGGAGGTGCATTGGATGTGCAAGCACGTTTTTTAAAAACTAATAAAAGCATGCATGCACGTCCGGGCACGGGAGTTGCAAACCCACATGGACGTCCTTAAAGACGTGCATGCACGTTATTTTCGACATGTATGCACGTCCTTAACAACGTGTGGATTTGCGGTGTATATAGCCGAAACGATTTTATTTCCAGTTGCCAAATCAATACTTTGCCCCAAACTGGAATATGAATCGATAATTTTTAAAGTTTGTATTATTTTTGAATCACGAAGAATAATATTGGTCATTTTTCCTTAAATAATTACTCCTTTCCCTTTTTTCCCATGATTCGAAGTTTTGAACTGTGTGCCGCCGAGAGGTGTTCTTCTACCTTCAGCTAAGTGATGGGCGGTGCCAGGTGCAGATCCCCCGGTGCATTACTCGATGCACAATAATTAAGACTGTAATTGTACTTTGATTTTTTTTAAAAAAAAAATTATTTCTTGATTAGTGGATGGACTAGTATAAATAATTAAATATACTTCATCCGTATCGCAATATTTGTTGTTTTAGCTCTATGCACACTTATTAATAAAACCTATCTTTACTTTACTTTTATACCTTAAAATACCTAAAAGCGCTAATTATTACCTATAAAAAGAACAATCATTACCTATAAAAACAATAATTACAGCTAAAACAACAAGTTTTTTGATACAACTTTAACACTCTAAAACAACAAGTATTGCGATACGGAGGGAGTAATTACTAACTACATGACGTGTAGCCCTCATCTTCAATCTCGACGAGAACTCCCATTCAGAACTCTCGCCAGTTTATAAACACGAAGCCAAAATCATTTCTCACTCGACCAAAAACCAAATCGTTTCTCAACCAGGAAAATAGGAAGAAGGAATTAAAGAGGAAGAAGATGCAGAGGTTGTTTGCAGCGAGGAGGCTCTTATCCTCTGCGCTCCTGACCAGGAATCCGCGGTGCGCTGCTTCCTTCTCCACCTCCCTCCTCTTAGATGATACTCAATTGCAGGTTACCCGTTTTAATCTTTCACCTATCCCCTGTTAGGGTTTCTGTCTCTGTTTCCATTTTGTTACCGATTCCCTTTTTTTTGTTTTTGGCCTATCCGTTCCGTTTCTTAGCTTATTTTGTTTGAAATTGTGCGGAATTAATCCGCCAAAACCTGATCCCTGGCATGAGAATTGAAGTGATTTGAATTCGCTTTCCTTACTTGTGAGGACTTGCTTTTAATGGATTGAACATTAGCTGTTTTTGCTTTTATTGGCTCCGGTTATGATTATCCGATACGGACCACTTGGATTTCTCAACATATTTATTGACACGAATTCACGAAAGTACATTTTACATATATGGCTGATTGAGAAAGGTCTGATTGATTTCTGAGCTGATTTTCAGATTAGATTTTTTTTTAATTCTGCGAATTATTTTCTGAATTGTGTCTTTGTGGTTTTTGATTTGCGGTATCAGTGATTTATGGTAGCTCTGGTACGGCTATTATAAATTCGGTTTTTGTTCATCGATTCACTTCGTTTAGAATATATATATTACTTCGTAAGCTTTATCTCTACTTTTCATTTGTGTCCATGTGTGCAGTTCAAAGAAAGCGTATCCCAATTTGCTCAAGAAAACATAGCTCCTTATGCAGCTGAAATTGATAGAACGAATTATTTTCCAAAGGTTGTGTCCCACACGTTTGTTTTTGTAATTTCTTGATGCTCTCACACTTATCTTATCTCCTTTCCATCTATGAAATTTTTTTGTGATGATTTTCCAGGAATTGAACTTGTGGAAACTCATGGGTGATTTTAATCTTCACGGGATTACTGCACCAGGTTGGATCTTGTCCCTTTTCTTCATACCAATTAACTTCTTGGAAGATATGAGCATCCTCTGTTATTTTTAATTGCTAATATTGTTTCATGGCAATCCATTTAAGAATTTAGAAAGTTGTACAATCAATTTCAGCTTTCAAATACAACCGTCCTCTTTTACAGCCTAGGTTATGGATATAAAGTGAACGATTGACTAAAATGAAAATGCTTTGCTAGGTGAAATCAGTATTTCATTGTTCATTTATGGAGGCTCCAATATAAATTTATCATGTGGTGGCATGAAATTTTGTTTTATCAGTCCATATTTTCCATTGTGAGCACTGGGTATAGTTTGAGTGAATGGAAATCCTTTGTTTTCTGCTCTTCTTTACCTATAGATTAAATGTTTCTAAATCTTGCACTGAAATAGTGAATGATTATTTTCTAGAGGAATATGGTGGACTTGGGCTAGGTTATCTCTATCACTGCATTGCAGTGGAGGAGTTAAGTCGTGCTTCAGGATCTGTTGCCCTATCATATGGAGCTCATTCTAACCTGTGCATAAATCAGCTGGTAGATCATCCATATTCTTCATGTTGTGGTTTGCAATATTTATTTTACAACAGTTCATGTCAATGATTATAATTTTGACTTTTATGATTTCCTAGGTCAGGAATGGAAATGCTGCTCAGAAGGAGAAATATTTGCCAAAGGTATTAGTCATTCAAATTTATGTTATTTAGATTCACATTTACAAAAAATAACTTACTTATATTATTAATAGTTTTCTATTTCTCTTCTGCATCTTTTGGATGAGAAGATTCAGGAAAATAACTGCTCATTAGAGGATATTCACTGCATAATTCAAGTTATAATGTATTTGGGCTTTTTTGTTCTTCTATGAGAGCTTCTTAAAATATCTGAAATGACAATAAATGTCTCTTAAGGGCACAAGAGTTGTAAAAACAACTATTGAATAGTAAAAAATAAGAATCAATACCCATGTGGGTTTTAATGTGACAATATGTGGGTACTATCTTTCCTTCTGGCAGCATGAATATAACAGCTGTGGATATCCCTTTATAAATCAAAATGTGTTCAATGTGATAATCAAAATGTATATTCTACAAGCGGGCGGGAAAGATTTTCTTCAATTCAAAGTAGATATACCTTGGAGAGCATGAAGTCAGTGTATAACTGCACATTATGATTCTGTTTGGCGCATCAAAAGCACCATAGCTGCACAAATTATAATTTTTTCAGTACACTTTAGTTAATTGGAACAAATTAGTTCCGTATCAGTGATAAGGACCACACGCCAAATGAACCTATGTCTCTATTTGTTTTACACTTAACTGATTGTTGCACCTTTATCTTTTGTTGTGTATTAACCATTAAAGGTCCTACTTGTGTTCAGCTGATCAGTGGGGAGCATGTGGGTGCTTTAGCAATGAGTGAACCAAACTGTACGGTTTAAAACAAACATATACATTACTGAAGCCCTTTGAGCGCAGATTCTTTTTTCAAATCCGATCTAAAGTGTTGTTTTTGTTTTTCCACCAGCTGGTTCAGATGTTGTCAGCATGAAATGCAAAGCTGACCGTGTGGATGGTGGCTATGTTCTGAATGGGAACAAAATGTGGTGTACTAATGGCCCTGTTGCTGAAACACTGGTAATTGATGATGAATTTAAACAGCTCCATTAACTGTTTGACAGAAAATTTGGTATACAATATCGTGTGTTGCATGTGATCTCTTCCCCTCCCCAACTTCAAGAAAAGAGAAGGCACATAACACAAATTTGTCCGTGGCACATATCACAAATTTGTCCGTGGCACATATCACATTCACATGATGGCATACCTGATGATTTTATATAAAAATGATGTAACAGATTGTTTATGCAAAAACAGACATTAAGGCACATTCAAAAGGAATCACAGCATTTATCATTGAAAAAGGAATGCCTGGGTATGTTTACTAGAACTTTATTTGTGCTTTTTCTTTCATTTTCTTCTCTTATTCCCTCCTCTTCCCCAGGTGGGCTACGAAACTGTTTGCACTTGATATTTCTCAAGAATTGCTTGGATTGTTGTTTTTATTTGGTGTTGGAAGGAAGAAACTTTTTGTTTTAGTGGTATTCATTCGTCTGAAAATAGTGCATCCTAGGTTTAAAAACTGAAACATTCACCCATGAAAAGAGAAGATGCTTAATTTTTCCTCAATTCTCTACTTTGAATTGCAGATTCAGCACTGCCCAAAAACTAGACAAATTGGGGATGCGAGGAAGCGATACGTATGTGCCCTGTTATAGTTTTGAGTGAAGTGTTGCTAGCTGTAAGAATTTATCACATTTCTCAAGATATTTGAAGATAGACTATAAAAATATTGCAGGTGCGAGCTTGTCTTTGAGAATTGCTTTGTTCCTGACGAAAACGTTCTTGGCCAAGAAGGGAAAGGTAACAGCATAATAGATCCAATGACACTGACCTCTGTTCTATGCTGAGCGAGGGATATCAAGATATAATTTCTCTTTCACCAGGAGTATATGTTATGATGTCGGGGCTGGACTTGGAGAGGCTTGTTTTGGCAGCAGGACCACTCGGTATCATGCAGGCGTGCCTTGATGTTGTTGTGCCTTATGTTCGACAGAGAGAACAGTTTGGCCGGCCAATTGGGGAATTCCAGTTTATACAGGTTTTAAATGAGCTCTTACCCTTTTGACCTTCTTTCTGTCTTCTTTGTTTAGTCTATCCTGTTGAAGTTAATATGGGAATTGGACGTATTATCACAGGGAAAGATGGCTGATATGTATACTTCACTTCAATCATCAAGGTTACCCACCTTATATATAATCATTTCCTATCAGCATTAGATAGTTTTGGACTATTATGTAGGGGTCTAACCCTTTTGCCTCTTATTCTCAGGTCATATGTATACTCTGTTGCAAAAGACTGTGACAATGGAAGAGTTGACTCGAAGGTGCTCATTCCTATCAAATTCTTACAAGTTGGTTTGCAAATTTCCTTTCTCCAATATTCAGGATTTACTGTATGAAGCTCAAATGGTTGAAGTTGAATTGGTGCCTTCTCCTTCAATTCTATAAGATAAACTGACGTTGAACCTTGGTTACAAAATCAAAGTAGCTACGACCATAATCATTTTGAAAAACTTGTCGTGGAATCCGATCTCGGTAGTAAATCATGGCATTGCCTTCCCAAGTCTGGATGTTGAAGATTATTAGTATTCATGCATTACAATATGTTACTTATTCCATCATTTGATTGGTATCTCTGTCCAAAGCTTTATTCAATTTTGAGCTTAGTGATTTCTTGCTTGATCACCTGGTCTTATCATACTGCATTCAAGTCCATGACCTTGACACTTATTCCACTCCGTCATCTCCCTCTTGTGGAGGAATTACAATATTTTGTGTGTTTCTATTACCTTCTCTTTAAAACCCCCAAAAGGTTAAATTGTAAGCTGTATCTTTGCAGGACTGTGCAGGAGTAATCCTTTGTGCTGCAGAGCGAGCTACCCAAGTTGCTCTTCAGGTAACAGCAATTTCTGGCTCCATCTATGAGGAATGCTTATCTCCGTCCTTTACATAGATATAACAACTTCAAAATCTCAAAACAGCTTCTAAACAGGCTAGTTTTGACCAAAGAAAAAATGATAGGAAAATATAAAGAAATGTCATTGATTAAGCAAGATAAAGCATAGAGCCATATGCATCCATACGTTTTGTTTCATGCCACACAAAGGCTGGTTTAGTCCATTAAACAAGCGTCTCAAGACGGGCAAGGAAACCAGGAGCCTCTCTCCTTTGTCTTGATGCATGTATACGATGTTGGAGATGAGGTTCCATTTGCTGATCCTAAGGAATAACTTCATTTTTTTGTTCTTGCAGGCCATACAATGTTTAGGTGGAAACGGGTATGTGAACGAGTACCCAACTGGGCGTTTTCTTCGAGACGCCAAATTATACGAGATAGGGGCGGGAACTAGCGAGATCAGAAGGATGATTATCGGCCGAGAGCTTTTCAAGGAGCAGTGAACGGAAGCTGATAAAGCAGGCCATTGATAATCAGCATCATTCAAGGGTGTGAACATGGTTAATTGCTAACTAAACACTTTCTTCACAAAGAAAATGTGTAATCTGCAATATGGCTTGTCCAAAAATGATCGAATAATTGCTAAAATTGATTTACATCACATGAATAAATTTTAGGTCACAAGTTGGAATTTCCTTTCTTGTAATACTAGGTTGTAAATTCCTGTTTTAATCCCTAATTTTTTCACTCTTGTTTCATTTTAATCATCAAACCTTTTAATTATTTCAAAAATAGTATCTAAAAAACAATTACTTTTCATTGAGAATAGTCTCTTAACCTTTCTTATTCGTTGAAATGAACACAAGCAGCATTTTTTCTATTTCTTTTACATATATAAAAGCGAGAGTTTGATTGTGAATAGTCACAATTTATTTCCCATTTTGACCTTACTTGTGAATATATTCACCAAATTGGGACAATGTTATGTGGGCTTCTCAAATTGGACTTAAGGAGCCCATATCATCACTTTCTACCAAATGAGATCCAAAACTGTATAACATTGATTTCTATTATAAATACATAGTATAATAGTATAATATTAATTAATTCCAAATTGTTCGTAGTTTAAAATGTAAATATACATACTCCCTCCGTTCGGCAAAACTTGTCATTTTAATTCTCCACACAACTTTTAATAAAGCAAATAATTACACTCCTTTTTACTAATTTACCCTCATTTATTACTCTACTTTTTACTTTATCAAAAACTACAACTCACAACACATCAATCAAATCAAGGGCATTTTAGTAAAGTAGAAGCAAAAATACCTAAAATGACAAGTTTTTCCGAACAAAAACAAGACTCTAAAACGACAAGTTTTATCGAACGGAGGGAGTATTATGCAAATCTGTCATTAGTTACAAAGTTGCACCTTTACCCCAAACAAAAAGTTACAAAGTTGCACCTATCCATTATTAATACAATTACTGGATTATCATTTTCTACCTATAGATAAATTGTAAATTTTTATTAAAAATTTACCAATTTATAAACCCTTTTTTAAAAAAATTAGATGATTATAACCCTGTATTTTAATTTAAATATAAACGACGCTCAAATTAGTTCAGTATTTCAAGGAGAAGAAATTATTTGGAAAATTGATTCCCTTTAATAGGCAATATAGATTACTTAAATTATACTCCCTCCGATCCAATGACAAAATTTGATCCAAAATAAGTATCGTTTTATGTTTTCTAGACAATTTAATAGAGTTATTAATGAAAATTGTTATTGAAATTTGTATTTGTTAACTACTTTTTCTTTCAAACTCTCCACTTATTGGTTGAAAAAGTTGTTGAGCATTTAATAAATAATACGGAGTAAGATTTAGAAAAAAAATGTATAAAACCAATGATAATTAATACTTTACTTAAAAATCGTGTCAAAAGCTAAAACGACCCTTATTCTGGATCAGAGGGAGTAGAGATTTAAGGATAAGACATTATGTGAAAATTTTGATTTTGTTTTAATATAAAATATTGATTACTTAAATTATAAATATTTCGTAGGAGTGTGAACAATGTCATGGGATATTAAAAAACGTATTTAAATAGTATGAAATTATATAAAAACAATTTGATATTTAATATAATTTTTATCATATTAAAAAACCGTATTTAAATAGTAAATAACGTTTTTAATGGAAATAATATGGGTTCGTATAGAATGAGTTTAATAAACCGACTAAAATTATAAACATGGTAAAATTTATAAACTGTTGGTAAAAGTAGTTAAAAATTTAAACAACAAGATAATCTCCGTATGGGAAGAAAAATAGTTTATTTGTAAAAAAGTGGAGTTTATTTGATTGTTATTAGGTGTATTGTGGTACTTTTAAACCAAATAAGATAAAGGGGAGAATAAACACCCAAATAAACACCTGAAAAAGCACCGATTTGTAGCTTATTTTTTAACCTTTTTTTTAACAGTTTTTACTTGTTTTTTACCTCCCATACACCCATTTAAACTACTTATAAAATAAATACATATTTATACATAATTTTTACCTGTTTTTTTACACACTCATACACACCCTATTAGTTTTTAACCTGTTTGGATTTCCGCGTGCTCATATAAAAGGCAGACTTTGCCACAAACTTCAATTACCGTTTTGCCCCTAACCTCTACCTATGTTATTTCTTATTTACGAAATTGCCATCGTTTATGCGCCCCCAACTTTGCCTCTGTTCAGTGTTCAGTCAGTCTATCCCCCCTCTACGCTCCTCCTATTCCTTTCCTCCCCCAAACCTTACCCTTTGAAGCCTCTCATCCACTACCTTCTCGGCGACGATTCCAGGGATTCAGGGCCTTCGTAGTCGGCGGCGACGGATCCGGGAGAGGCGCGGGAGGAGGATGAGGAGGAGAAGAACAGGGGTTTGTAATCGATGTCGAAGGCCTTGTTGTCGGCCTCCTCGACTTCGTCGTCCTCCATGTCGTTGTCCACTGGAAGAAGAAGACGGAGTCACCGCCACAGCCAGAGAGGTTAGAGACGGGAGAAGATCCCCTTGAGCGACGGTGAGTCAGCGGAGACGTCCGGCAGCAGGGAGTCAAGTAATGGGAACGGGAAGAACTTCTCTGGCGTTTCCCTCTTCAAGGGCACCTCCTTGCCTCCTACTTTACTCCCCATCATCTATGCCGGTAAAGCTCTAATCTTTTTCAATCAGTTCTCCTGTTTTCAGTCTAATTGCATAATTTAGGCACTGTTTGTGAGGATTGCTTGGATTATAATTTGAAATTAGGGCTCAATTTCAGGTTTTGATGTTGATTTGAAATTAGGGTTTAATTTCAGTGAAAGCGCAAGTAACTGAGTGAGTGAGTAATTGTGAAATCAAATAAGAATCCTCGAAAAATGGAGCTGCTGTTTGTGGTCGCAGTGGTGCTTGCATCTTTTGTTTGGGCAACTTCTTCCTTTCTATTCATTTTGTACTGCATTTTTGTGCCAATTGTTGAAAAAAAACATAAGAAATCTGGATTAATTAGTTTTGCCTATATGTTTCCACCTAAAATCAGTTGATGTGTGTTTCCAAAGTGTCATTTCTATTACTCTCAGTTGTTATGAATGCAGGGAAAATAGTAACTGTGCAAAGTTTGAGTCCCTTTCTTATAGTTTTTATTTTCTTGAACTTAAGACTTGCCTTTGTAATTGCAAATAAGAATTGATATTGTTTGCTTGAAAATATTAATTAACAGTTTGTTCATGCATCATCTTCCTTTGCCGGATTTCCATGATTATGAAAGAGAGTCTTCAAGAAGCAAAGATAAGGAGAAAAAAAGAAATAATGAAATCATGTGCTTTTAAATTTGATTTCCCCCAATATTTCAAATCCTAATTTCCTTGATATTGCATCTGATTCTCCCCTCTCAATCCTATAGTTTGATTCATCAAGAAATTCGAAGAGCGAAGGGAGTTCTCTCTGTCAATGATGTCATCATGAAAAGGGCTTAGAATGAGAATTTGATGATCGATTTACAAGGTTCATTGTGTTTGAAAATTTGAGCCTTGGTTATTTATGAATGATGCATTTTAGAAGAGATGAAAGATAGTCTAATTTTACATTTGCAAAATTGGAAGACATAGTTTGTAATGCATCATAATGTCTTACCCATTTCTGTTAAATCCGTCTTCAATGAATTTCATTGATATCTTCTGGAAGCCTGTTGGATAGCTGGAATTTGGTGATCAGCTGGTTATTGGTTGAGTATTATCTTTTTATAACCAATCCAAGGGCTTTGGTGCTAGGCTGCTAGCTGAAATTAGTAAAGCCGGATAAAAACATTCAATTTGTTTTGTGAGAATTAGGTTGCATCAGTTTAGACCATTTTAAGATTTTTTAATCTTATGGAAGCACTACCAATCTTAAATTATTTGCCATGGTGCCTTTCTGCTCAATATATCCAGGTGAATAAATTTTCACGATTGTTTGGGAAGATCAATGAAGCCTTTCATCTACTGTGTGAGGGCGGCTTGGTTGAGTGCGTGGACAAATTGGGCCAGCAGAATTCATTAGTTATCACTGAAGCATAATATATTCAAGTTGTTTTGAATGTGTGTAGCTTTTGCTATTGTTTATGGTACCTTCGGCATGTGATCTCTTTTTGTGATGTTGGAGATGAATAATGCACATCTGAAATGTAAGAATAGGAGGACAAATTTTTAATTTTTTTTTACACACGCGTGTGATCTCTTTTTGTCGTGTGATCTCTTTTTGTTTATGGTACCTTCGGCGTGTGATCTCTTTTACACATTTTTTTTTAGATTTCAATGTTTCACTCTTTTGCATACAGGAAGTTTTGCACGCGCGTGCGAAGCACGTTCGATGCAACTAGTATATTAAAAGAGGGAGTTGGCTTAGGAATAGTGACATTTTTGTTCCATTTTTACCCCCGTAAGGAATTAGAATTACAAATAGCCAAACCCCCGCAGTCGACCAGTCCCTTCAAGCTCTCCAGAGGACCAGAGGCGCTGCAATTCGTTGACCTACCATCGTCTGTTCTACAACGACCATAGGGTTCATGACAACGAGTGTCTTACCTCCGCCATCAATGAATCCATGTCCGTTCTCGCCGTCTATTGTCCGCAAGAACCAAACATCTCTGTCTGTCTCTTGTTTCTGTTTGGTTTTTTTCCAGAGTCCAGGTAAGGCCTTACGATTGTTCCTTATCTATGAATCAATTTGGTGCTTTTGATTTTATTTTTTTTCGGGTTTAGGATTCGGGCTATCAGTTGATTAGTCTTTGGTATATTTTGGGTCGATGGGTTTATGTGTGTATGAATTTGGTAATCTTTGCCTTCAAGGTGTTTGATAAAATGTCAAGTTGAATGTAGCCTACTCTGGTTGTTTTCTGGTGACTTTTAGTTGCAATAACATCACTCTATTAATGGTTTCAGACGATCAATTGATTAATCATTGGTATTTTGGGTCGATGGTTTTATGCGTATGAATTTGGTAATCTTTGCCTTCAAGGTGTTTGATAAAATGTCAAGTTGAATGTAATTTACTTTGGTTGTTTTCTGGTGACTTTTAATTGAAATAACATCACTCTATTAATGGTTTCGAAAGTTTTTTCATTGGTGATATGCCTTATGATGATAAGTTAACCAACAATGTGTGTTAAATTGTGGCATCGATCAATACACATGAGATGACCAAGTTTTTAGGTAGATTTAATGCTAATGAGTTGTTTTGCATTGTTGCTATGTTAGTATTATTATGATCTTAATTACTACAAGCCTAATTACTCCAATTCATACCCATCCACGATTTAGGGAGAGTCAATCTTCGGTTTCAATGAATGTATAACATCATGAAAACAATATTGTTCTTTATGTTTGTTCTTTTGTTTCAGTTAGCATTTATTAGAGATGTATAGGCACTAATAGTTGGAAAATGGTTTTAATATGTGATAAAGATCATCAACGTAATTGTATCTTTTGCCCCAGTTTACATCCTACTTTTAGCTTCTTGTTTTGTGCATCTTTACTATTTGTCTTGGATTCAAGTGAGAATTTTACTGATATACTTGGTAGGTGTTAATTGTAATGAACGAGTAGGTAGAAGTGATAATCCATGTGATTTGCTTTTCATGATTAAGTTTTGGAGGTGTGGTAGACTCCAATTTTATTTCGGCCCTTCAATTACCTTTGATAAATATCATTTTTCCCCTCTATATAATCTTGTTAAGAATGAGTAATGCTTTTTGTTACTGTTTAAATTGCCATTTGGTGGAAATTGCTTTTTAAAATTTATTTTCCATTTGCTTTTAGCTGGCTGAAAAGATACTATGCTTGCAAAGTTGCTGATTTTGTTCAAATTAGAGATTAGATTGGATGCACTTGAGCTGCTGTATTCATAAGCATGAAATCGTGTATCTTTTAAGCTTGGGTTGATGAAGACACCATTTAGATGTATGTTTTTGAAAGACAGCGACTTGGTTATCAATATATAGCTAAATTTTTCATACCTACCCGGTAACAAAGCCGTTAGTATATGAATTATGTGTATATACACATAGTTATGCTTTTGGAGCTCAAATACCCTTTATATATATACGAAGACCTACTTGGTAGAAATTGGTAGAATCAAGATCATTAGTATCTTATTGTAATGCCTTCCATGATCCCGTGTTTGGGTTTCTTAGGTTGGATAAAACATCTACTCCTGTATCCTCCCCTTGATTGCTTTCACTGTCGTGCTGCACTTCAATACCAGCAACAACAACAGAACACCTTGGTTCAAATGCATCAGAATCAGCATTCACATCCATGTCACTTGAAATGATGGGGTCATGTAGTGAGCTAAATTCAGATTGCTGTTTTGTAGTAACTTCATTTGGAAATTGAGTAGGAAACTCAAAAGCCCCAGCTGTAGGAGGCTGAGTGATAGGAGAACTTCTCTCAACTTCTGAACTCTGATCAAAATTACTAGGATGCTGATACATACGACAAGAGAATTGTTTCTTAGTACATGACAATGACCATCATTGATCAAAATATAAGGAAATGCAAAGGTTTGTTGATTGTCATAATGTTTATACATATACATTGCAGCAGATACAATGGAATGAAATTGCATTCAACAAATCAAGCGTTTAACAGCCACACTTCTTGTTTGGGACTGAATATTTATAGATTTTTCTTGAGTGGATGCTTATGCAACTGTGTGCCAATATTCTCTTTCCTGAAATACTTCACATAAAATGAAGAGAGAGGAGCTTCCAATAGCTGAGGCCAGTAACATGAGTGAATTAAGCATGAAAAACCTGGTATTGCTACAAAAACATATATAATTTTTTCTTGAATTTGGTAAATAAAACGTGGCCATCCGGGCTTAGAACCAGAGACTTTGGGTACTATCCGCAAGTCCTTTCCGGTTGAGCCATTCCGGAATGGTTCATATATAAGTTTTTCTCTTCTTGAGGTTCAGAGGTTCCATTTCCTTTTCAAATATCAAATTTGAGATCTTATCATAAGCACTAACCTGGCTTTGTGATGTAGAATAGCATGGCAAGGAAATAGATTCAATGTGAGGCTTAAAAGTGAAAGAGGTGGTATTATCACTGCCCTTGTTCTTCTGTGTACTGAAATGTTCTGAATTGACTCCACTGTCAATAGTTGAATGAGGCAATAGAAAAGCTCCTGTAGTTGGAGATGGATGGACCATCTTTGTTCAATAATTTTATAATGTTTTGGAGTATATATATAGTCATATACTCATTTTCAAATAATATGGTTAATGGTCCTAATGAGCTTGAGTCTCCGCGTGCGAAGCATGCGGCGACGCAACTAGTTCTATATAAAAATGTGAGTTGGCTTATGAACAGTCACAATTGTTTGCCAATTTTACCCCTGAATCTCAATAAAATCACACAGATACCTCTCCCCTTTATGTTCTCCCCCCTCTCTCTGGCATTTTCGCTTCTTTTCTAAACCTAGACGTCTCCATCAATTGTTTCTCCTCTTTAAAAAATTATGATAGAATTTGAGGGATATTGAAGCGGAATCAAGATCGTCTTACCTTCAAATTTGATCACCGGATAGATCTCCATAGCACCAAATCTCGTTAGAGATTCAGGGGCAGTAGAGAACGTACGATTCACAGCCTACACACCATGGGAGAGCATTGGAGAGGAAGGAGACTCTCTCCACGAAGGAGAGTTCCCTGTGGGTTTTCTTTCCCTGAGAGGAACGTCTGACACGAACAGACTCTCTGGGGTTAGAGATCAGGAGTGACGAGTCTCTTTTTTTTCTTTATATATTAGATAAATTAATATATAACGAATATATATTATTTATCCTAATATTAGTTAATTCTTAACGAAGAAGAATTACTTACCTAATTACGTAAATTAGGCTTTTATCTTTTGGGCGTATATATAAAATAATGTCCGAATTATATCAAATAATTCTAACATCTTCCACTCGCACAAAAGGTCATGTTCCTCTAAAACTCAATCTCATACTTGTCGTGTATAGGCCGTGCGACCCAACAATACCACCTGCATAAAAATCCCGTTAGGGACTAGGTCGCAGCGTTAGTTGGAAAAGTATTGCTGCATCCCTAGGATTATCTTTCATCAGACTAGTTGACAAACAAAATTGGATCCCTCTCAGTTTGGTTCAACTATAATGGAGATTCACAACAGCACGTAACTGCCGGATCCAACAAATCTCATTTTCGTCAACGATTATTCCTAATACCTTCCTTTTGCATTGGCATTACTTTCATGTAAATGATGACCATTTTCCAAGAAATGCCCCACTTAGACCGCATCACTCATGGCCATCGGAACATAACCAAAGTAGCGCATCACCACCACAATCAGTAACCCAAGCCATTAGTCAATAAGGGCTGCCTTGTTTATACATATCTTAGCTCACACAGTGATAGAGATGGGATCAATCTATCACCTCATAGGGTCGACTAGCACACACTAGTATGACAGTGTGCTACAGGGAGCGCTTCTCTAAAGCGTTGTCCACTCAACCTGTAAAGGTGTTCATCTCATAGTCACGTAGACTTGAGAACCATTTTACCCTACAACACCTTGCTTTTTTGAACCAATGGGCGCAGGAGCATAGTTACGAGTCATATAAATGACTTACTATAACTTACTCATTCAGTCTTTTCCAACCAGAGAGACTTCATCCTGACATCCAAATATAGTCAAGGCGGTTATCATCTCATTCCGTTCTCATAAGAATTGAGATACCTTACACCTATAGTGACGAACACTTATAGGAACGTTTGTTCGTGTGAGAGAACAAACTATGGTTCAGTGACATGTAACATATTTCATATTTACATCACCAGTTTTCACCATGTCAATGGCACAACATATGAGTTAAGACCAAAGTCTTCCACTTGCTAAAAACTCAAATGAGAGAGGTGGCTCGCACAACCATCAAGAGTCTAACATATTATGACAACGTTGTTCTTGAACATCTCTCTGACTAGACAGGATTTGATCTGAATATCATTTGATCTCCAACATCCTTTGGAAATCCTGGTATTGACAAAAATGGTCAGTCACAACCCAAAGTCACAACATCCGCTCGCCATATTTTGCCACAACCAAATTTTGTGTTTTCAGGAGAATCCTTTTTTATAATCTCCTCGGAAGCTACTGATGATGCAAGAACCTCAGCTTCCGTGGTGGAAGGACAAGCAAGACAATTTCATGCTAGACAACGTCTCTTCTCCTTAGAGATAAGACCTATAGACTGATGTTGATACTTACATCAGTGTCTCCTCCCTTAGATCACTAAGATCCATATCTATGTTCCAACATGGACATATACATCATCCACCATAACACAATACACAGTCTACAAGAGTGCTTTTGCAATCATTTACTGTGTTCAGTGCATAAGACTCGAATCAGTTTGTAAACAAACACATGTTCGCTTGTCTCATCTCAGCATACAATAGAATGCGAGATTGCACTCAGTTTCTCAAGTGTTCCTCACTTAATCCCCTTCCTATGTAAGTCCATTTACACATTTCCATATACGAGAATGATATGCGTAAGATTATACGAAATAACCTCATAGATAACTACCCAATTTCTATGTAACAGATTCACTTGACAAGTGTATCAAAGTTGTCATGCTAGAATCACAACATAGTTGGCTATCAGTGTGTCATCTGCTGACATACTTACAATGATTCATATTTTGAACACAAAGTACAAAACATCTTATCATTGTCATCTAGATGCATGTTTCAATGCTTACATAGGTATGAGTACAAGACTAGTGTATGTCTCAAAACCTTAGCAGAAACTTATCTAGAAAATGAATTTCCAGAATTCCTCCCACTGGGAAAAAGTTTGCTATCTAGGTCAACTTGTAAACGGATACAAGCTTTTGTAGCCATTCATCGGTCTGATTGAACACAATCTAATCATGTAGAGAGAAGGTTCCAACCTAACTCTCTTGATCTAGGGTATAACTCTCAATGGATCATTCCGCCTATAAAGCTTTAAGAACCCAATTATCTCATTGCTTTATGTCTAGGCAGGATAGAAACCAGTTCAGAACATGGCTTCTTCTATAGACTCATTATCGGTCATCACCATCCACTAGTTGTGTCTTAGATCTACCAACAGATCACAAACTCTAGTGGTGATTGGTGCTGTCTCATTTGGATACTGATGGAGCAACCACATCTAATGTGTTTATGAGATACCTCGTGTTCAAAACAACTCCCACTCTAAAGTGGTTTCGATATGCTCACAATCGTTCTAGATGAAAATCTTGAACTCGAAATACATGTGTTCAACAAGTTGTGAGCCAAGAACGAAACTTCTTTAGCTCTGAACATTCTCAGAAACACTAGATCACGATTGATCCAGAATATCCTGAGTGTTAATGTGGCAAGAGTTGTATTACAATTATCATAGGATGATGTAATGACTAAACTACCAAAGGCTATGCTGTGGTTTCATCAATCAAAACTCATCCTAAGTTGTCTTAGCAACTGTCTCACAATCATGATTAAGGATCCCTGAGCTACGAAAACTCATATTCCTCATCAGATTTCTCATCAATCTTAGAAGTTCGCATTTCCAAGATGATTTAAGAATGCACTCATGTACCTAGCACCATGCCTAGTACACACATTCTTCATGATACCATTCATCCAAATGGATTTGGCACAACTAAACAAATAAGACTAAAATATAAAAGAAAGAGCTTCTTAAGCTTATTCTATATCTTAAGGTTCACCAAGTGACCCTCAGTCATAAGTACATCTCCAAAGATCCTCTTATGCCTTTAGCGTTTAAAATGACACCTCGTGTTCCATTTTCAGGAAGTAACTAACTAAGGATTGTCCAACAAATGAACCACTCCATAAATCAGCATAATGCACACTCAGCAGAAACCAATGCTCTGTGCTTGGATTTGACCAATTGATGTAACTTCAGTCAATAGAAGAATTTAAGACAAAAAACCTTTTTGAGTTTCATTTGATTTCTTCATCACCCAATGTGAGAGAAAACATGGATATATGTTAACCAACGAGCTTACCTTGTACATCAACATCCATTTATACACCCTTAGATCCATATTGATCCTAAGAAATCATGAAATTCAAATAGTACAATAAAATTCGTGCTTTAAGCTTCTAAATTTTGTAGAACGCAATCTACAAAAAAAAAATTTAGTGATCTGTTACAAGTAACAAATTACCCCCGAAGCCTCAAGAGAAGTGCTTAACGCAATAAGCATCTAATCTCTTTGGACAATCCCACAATGATCTTCCTGGACATACCCCAAGGTGTGTCACATTATTTTCAGATAGGGAAACATCCTCTTCTGACAACTCTGTCTTTTCTCAGGTTCCATTGAATCTATTCTCCCACTCGCTAGTAGAATACCTTTTTAGAGTATGCATTTCATTTACCCTTTATCACTTTGCAAAGTGGTTAAACTATGCTTCCATAGTGATACTTCTCATGAATTACAACAATTCAGTGAGGATTAGAAAATGCCAATATCTGAACTTGGCATCATCTTATACGATTGGCTTCAGCTAAACCCCGAAGTTCAGCACAAATCCTTGGGTATATCATCTAATCTAGTTGCCTAGTGATCAACTTGAACCAAGTAGATCGCAACTTTATCATTTGGACGTAGCAAAGATTTGCTTACTTCCAATGATCAAATTATGCATAAGTTACAAATCTTATTTGCAACCATTATCACAAAAGTGACAAATTAACCTCTTGTTACTGAACCAAGAATCAGTAAACTTTTGATCTTAACACTGGAACCGAAATCCAATAAGATCTCAAGGTCTTTCCAATACTAGCATCATGACATCACATGGTCTATATAAGGAAACTTCAGAAGCCCCTGATATTTTTTATGAAAGCTAAACTTTTATTACTACGATACAAATCGACGTAATCTGAGTTCTGCTAACTTCTGATTCAGATCAGTGAATTGAGTATATTACCCGTCTATCACCATTGACCAGAAACATGTTACCCTTTATGCACGAAGCATAAACTAACACATATCATCATTTACCATGGACCTACGAAGCAAAAACATACTTGTAGCATGCAATCAACTTCGTTAGAACACAGATTCATGACGACATAATCGTACGTCTGACGCTTTTCAAACAACGTATGTTTAAGGTTATCTTTTGAACTGTGCGAGTCAGTCTAAAGATTTACTCCCACTAGGACCAATGTCCCGAAGTGAAACAGAGTAAACTGAATGACGATCTTCCTTAGCATGAAAATGCCTTAGAACCATGAAATTTAGTTTTACAACTCTCTCGATCTGAGAAAAATTCAAAGTGAGCTTTACTAATTAGAAAATAATTTTTAAAGCCTAGGACTCGAGAGTTGAACTCTCGTCAAGTCCATCTGCTCATTTTCTAATTTTCAAGGGAACTGCATTAACGTTGACGTACCCAAAGTACTCAACCTAAGCTCACTTTATTTGTATGTCCAACGTATGGATATACACTAGAACAAATCCAGTATAATCGAGCAAAGTCAGATAACATGTCTTCATTAGGACTATCGACTTTCAGGATCCTAGACATATAGGTCCTTACCCGTTAAAGGGTTTATTCATAATTTTTGGAACTACGTTTAAAAACGTTATTCAAAATTACTGAATATATTTCATCCATTTAACAAATGAATTACTTGCTCGATTACCTTGCAATCACACTCAAACAAATCAAGTATCTTTTCATAATTTCAAGTACATCACCACGTTAGTAGTAAAAACAAGAAATTATTCGCAATGTTCAGAGATGCATCCCGAATGCTTATCTCTTATACAATCTTTACATAAACGATTTATTTCTCAGATTTTAATTAACTTACATAAAGTCAATTTTTCATTTTAAGTTAATAAGTTATACGCAATAACTATCCGTTAACTCAAAATAATTTTAAACAACTCACAATCGAATTATTTAAATCCGCTCAATTTTCAAGTAAAACGATATTCAACTAAAGTTAAACATCCCTGAAAAATAAATTCTTAGAAAAGAATTTTAGAGAGCTCAGTCCGTATGTGAACGTATCAACATAACTTAGGACTCATCATCGCTCGTTATTAGGTAACGGGCCACGTAGGTCGATATATCATATAACTTTCAAGTTCGTTCGCTTCAATAAAAAAATTCAATTAGACACATAATCCGATCAAAATTTTTGAGAGCAAACATAACCGAAAAGCTGTTTCAACGAACCTAGTTCACTTAACTTAGTCACAACTTGGTCATATAAAAGCGATGATTCATTGTCTTAACCGAATCAGGATAAACCCAACTCATCAAACACAACCCACTTTATCTCAGTCCGGGTCCGAATTCGGCCAAGACTAGTCCAATGCTCGGTCAAACACGACAAGTCACAGTCCAAAATGAATCCGGACAAACGAGTCACGTTCGAACCATATAACAACAAGTCCAAATGGAAAATATGCTCAACAAATTTTACCAGCCAATTTGCCCATTTATAAATTAGGCCCAAACGAATTAGGCCCAAACCAATGAACAAGCCATCTGAGTCAACACCTTGACCAAAAACCCAGCTGTGACCCGTGAGGCCGACCAAGCCCGAGACTCTAGGTCACCCTCTAGCCCGGTTCGGCCCGAAGCCAAACCCGACTAAGCCCGACATGAGCCTGCCACCATGGCAGCCAGCTCTGAGGTTTTCGTGCACCGCTCCTCCCACTGCCAACAACCTCAGGCTTGCTCGCAGTCGCCGGCGACACCCATATGGTAGAGCGCTAGACGCCACCAACGCCCACGAAAGGCGGGCAACATCAGCACCACCACCTTGCTCTAGGCCGCCAGCCAAGACGCCGCCTATGGCCGTCTTCTCCGTCTCCCACTGGAACTCCCTATCGACAATCCAGGCGGTAGCGCCGCCGCCTCCAGATGCTCCGTTAGGGGCACGGTGGCAAGCAAGACACCACCAAGCCTTGGATCTCTGCCGAGTACAAGCCAAGAGGAGGAACGAGCCCCGTCGTTCATCGCAACCTTGAAAAATTGAACAAAATTGCTCAGACTTCTTGGGGCTTTTGGGGATTCAAGGTCGAGGATCTCAAATCCATAATCGCCCTCAACCAATTCGAACAACAAAGCCTTCGAATTTTAGATCTAGGGTTCTTAATTCATGAAGAACAAAACCCCAAAAATCAGATATGAAAATCCGGCCTTCTCCGATGAAATCTACCATGAAATCAACCATTGAAGCCTCATAGATCACACTCACAACAAAACAAGCAAGATCAACCCTCAACATGTTCGAATTTAACCACCAATTTCTCAAAAACCGTCGAACCCAGTTACGAAAAACAAAGAGGACGATATCCCCAGTTTTCGAGCAACAGATTCAATCTTGCAAGCAGACACACAAGGATATCGAAACGAAATCGAATCCCTTCAAAATGTATGCAATCAGAGAAACTAACCAAGGAGCATGGAGAAGAAAAGAGGGCAAGATGAAGAAGGAGGGCAAACAGGTGAAACAGGGTACGGGGTACGACTTCAACAAAACAAAAAACATATAATTTTCCATAGAAAAACACATACTGTAGCCTAGTTGAACAAGCAAGAACACGGCAAAACAAAAAAAAGTTGGACTTTTCATTGAATTTAGTTCTAGGAAACTAATTCATACTGATATGAATCCGATTTAACAAATTCAAAGGCAATTTGAGCCTAAAGCTCTGATACCAATGATAGAATTTGAGGGATAAACGGATTACCTCGAATAGCGGAAGCGGAATCATGATCGTCTTGCCTTCAAATTTGATCACCGGGTAGATCTCCATAGCACCAAATCTCGTTAGAGATTCAGGAGCAGTGGAGAACCTACGATTCACAGCCTACACACCATGAGAGAGCATTGGAGAGGAAGGAGACTCTCTCCACGAAGGAGAGTTCCCTGTAGGTTTTCTTTCCCTGAGAGGAACGTCTGACGAACAAACTCTCTAGGGTTAGAGATCAGGAGTGATGAGTCTCTCCTTTTTTTTTCTTTTATATATTAGAAGATAAATTAATATATAACGAATATATATTATTTATCCTAATATTAGTTAATTCTTAACGAAGAAGAATTACTTACCTAATTACATAAATTAGGCTTTTATCTTTTGGGCGTATATATAAAATAATGCCCGAATTATATCAAATAATTCTAACAAATTCGAGTACATTGGCTGAACTTGGGTCTATGACTGTCTCTCCTCCTGAAATTCGTCGATCTCTCTTCCATTCATGTTCGATACGTCGCCTTGTACAGTAACTCATAGACCCAATTAAAGTCTCGATTATCGCCATGTGCAGGTTAGTATAATGTTCTAATTTACAGATATGTGATTATTGTGGAGAATTGTATCCAATTTGTGAGCATGCGAGTTAAAACCGTACTTGGTATTTAAAATTGGGTTGTATACTATAAAGAATTAATGTTTGTGAGAAAGCTTAATTGTATTTATTGACAATGGGAAAATATATAGGGTTATAATCAGTGTTCTAAAAAACGGCCTTGGCGGCCGTCAAGACAGCGCCAAGACGCTTGGCGGACCCACACCGTCCCGAATTCGGCCTTGGCGGTGTAGCTTGGTGGGGGAGGGCCTTGGCGGGAATAGAACAGCACCTTGGCGGCCTTGGCGAGTACAAATCGGGCTTGGCGGGGAAGAGTTTTGGCGGGCGCGGGACGGAGGCTTAGCGGTCTTGGCGTTTTTAAATTGAGATTATTTAGTTATTATGCTTTCAAATTTCTCTATTATTGTAAAGACTCGACAATTTGAAATATTATTTATGAATCATGATTTAACTTCAATATTAAATTTATGAGATTCCGAACATATTGAACCCATTGAGCGAGGTGTGACCCTTTTTATGACGTCTTTTTAGTTAAATAAAAATGGTTGGGTTAAATATTGATATTTAGTGTGTTAGAAATTTTTATAAAACATAAATAAATGACATAATATTTTTATAATTTGACCTAACACGTTCTAACCCTAAATGGCCATGTATATATACTCCTTTTCTACTCATAGCCGCCCCAATCCCACTATTCTGTCTCTCTCTTCCGTTCTTCTTTTGGCCTTCCCCTCGTCTATGCTCTTACGCTCTCTCGATCGCCATCTCCCCTTCACCTCCCATGGCTACTCCCTTACCCATTCATTGAGCACCAGTGCCTCACTCCTTCTTCTTCTTCATCGCGCCCCTCCCCTGGTGAACCACGAGCCACCCCTCCTCGCACCTGTGTCGCCGCTGCAGCCATCTAGCGCTGCTGCTCTCTTTCTTCCTCGTGCCTGACTGCGCGTCGCAGCTCCCTCCTCTCCTTCGTCCTCGTGACTGACTTGCAAGTAGAAGCTCTCACAGCTTCCCCCTGTTCGGCCTCTCCTCTCGCTGAACCTCCTTGGCGACCGAAGCCGAAGATGTCGACGCCGGAGTCATGTTCACCGTGGATATCGATGCCCCCGTTCACTGCACGAAGAGCCGACACCGGCGAGCTCAATGCCTCACCCTCCTGTCTCTGCAGCCCCAAACGGTTCCCTCTCATCCTCGCCTCCGTATCGTCGCTCAGTGAACCCTAGCATCCGGCCTTTCCCCTCCTCCTCCGCGCCTGATGGGATCCCGAGCCCGAAATTGAACCTCGAACCTTCGTTAGCCTCGTCGCCTTGGGTATAATTTCTTGGGCCTTGACTTATGCTAGTTAAATTACTAGGTTGTTATGCTTTGCTAATGGATTTGACTCTTGAATGGGTGAGAATTGGTGGTGGATTGAACTAGTGACTTTGTATAAATATATTATTGCTTATTTTATTCAGAAAAATCTGATAACTTTTGTGTGTAGACTTGAGCTGGGTTTTGATGAATTGTTGAAATTGCCTTTTTATCGGTAATGGTATAACTAAATGAATTTAGCTGTGTTCATTATAAGTAAATTAGAAATTGGTTGTCATATGGACTAAAAGTGACTTCGGTTGTGTTGCAACTAAAGATCTATTTCATGAATAGTTAAGTTTTAATCTAGTAATTAAATGCTTGAATCATTTTACCGAGAGTTGAGCTATGTTAAGGCTAAATTGTATATCATGAAAATGATAAAGCTTATTCTTATAGAAATCGGCTTAATATTTATATTGTATTTGATTGTTGCTTATGAATAAATTTATTAGAAATAAGTAGTGGATGAGTTACTTCTTCGAGATAGAAAATTTTAACAGAATTTGATCCTATTAATGGTTTATATCTATGAATGGATTTGATTAGTAAAACCTTATAGAGCATGTCCTGATAATTTGTCAACTTGTAAACCTATTTGTGGAGATTTCCTGGTTGTAACCTTAATCGATTGTGTTTGCGAGGATTAACTACATGAGAGTTCATATATACAAGATAATTGTTGACTTTCCTGATGTTTTGAAAACTTATGGTTTCATTGGTTGTTGAGTTATTTGAGGTGTGATAATTTAATTACTTAGTAATTGTTTAAGGGAAACCTGAACTTGGTTTGAGATAAGATGTTTTGAGTAATGATATTGGTAAGACTTTGAGTTAAGTTTCATACATGATGAGAACAAGGTTACTTGAGAATGATGGTTATGATGAGAATGCGTGGTTACTTGAATAGAATATTATTTAGTCTTGTGATGACTTGGAAGCCTACTTGTGTGTTAATTAAGTATGTATTGATGAGTTGTTTCTTGCGTATTACTTGCTAGTGTGATTGGATGATTATCTGAGTGGCTTGTGGACCGATGGATGATTATCTGAGTGACTTGTTTGCTGGTTAATTGGATGTGAAGACTTCAGGTAAGTTCCCTAGGGGCTTACTCAGATTGGACATTCATGCCTGTTGTTGCATTTTATGTTAGGTGTTGCACATGCATAATAGCATGCCATGTAGTATCCTGTTTAGGTTGCACTAATTGAATGAGCATCTGCTTACTTTATGCGTTTGAAACAGAACGGCCGTTATCTGTGATAGTCCTAGAGTCTTTGCTAGGGTCATAGGGTAGCCTAGCCTCATCGGGTACCCTGAGTCAATCGAGTCATAAACTTCCTTGTATTATGAGATGCCTGCGGGCTTTATTGTGGAGCGGGTTAGGCATGCGTGCCCCCCGATTATGAATGAATGCATTCACGAGCTGGCCAGTCTCCGCCTATCGGAAGGGGTGGAGGTAGGAGAGGGATATGCCACTTGGCATTGTCTTGGGCCCTTTACAGTATTTCTGCACATTATTATGAACTAGGAGCATGCTAGTGTGTTTGAATTTCGTACTGCATTAGAGCATCTTTATTAGGTATAGCACATACTATGTGGCCTCAGCGAGGACTGCCGGTCCCGCATGAGTGGCTCGATCTGATTCCTTTCCCCGTTCTTTTTTTTAAAGGTATTCTCTGCAGATTTGAGTGCTCGATGTCTATATGACGGGGTTTCCTTTTTGCGAATCGAAGAACCTGGCTAATTCTATAACTCGTTATAAATGGTAATCTCCCACTTATGATTTGGTTTTGACCCGGCTCTGCCGTGGCGCTTGTATCTTTACCTTGCTTCCGCTTTACTTCCGTTTGAAATGAATTTCACGACGTAGTCTTAGGACAGGTTAAGGGTACCCAATGGCCCTTCGAGGTTTTTAGGGTTTGAAATCCCTCTTTTTACTAAGTTTAAATGAGTTTGAAACCTCGACCCGTACCTGGATTGCAAGATCCAAACAAGGGGTTTTATCCCTTGAAACGTAACCCGGAAATCATAATTCTGGGCCGTTACAATTATGAAGTCATGATACTTGTTTGAATATATCAATATGATTTTATATTTGATTCAGACAACTTTAAAAAGGGTCATGATGATTTTTTATTTGATATGCTATTAACATCAAATTAATACATAGTTTATTACATAATATATGTTTTATACATAGTTTATGGGATAAATATAACAAAATAATCAAAAACCATTTTATCCGCCAAGAACCGCTAATAAGGCCGACAAATCGTCTTGGCGCTTAGCGGTACCCTGCCGCCAAGCATCCGCCGAGCGTTTTTTAGAACATTGGTTACAATGCTTGGAGATCAAGGATCTCCTAAGATAGGATATACAGAAAAGGATATAAAAACATATAAAAGATATGTTTCTATCCTAATACCCCTTGCAAGCTCATGGCGGAGGACGCACATGAAGCTTGTCACGAAGTGTAATGAATCGACCACTGCCAAGGGCCTTGGTGAAGATGTCTGCAATTTGATCCAAGGAGCGAATGTGACGAACAACAAGGTCACCAGCATCCACTTGTTCACGGACAAAGAAATAGTCAATGCGAATATGCTTGGACCGCTGATGGAGAATAGGATTGGCAGACATGTACGTGGCACTGAGATTGTCGCATAGGACAATGGGGGAGCCTGCGACCGGTGCCTGAAGCTCACCCAGAAGTTGGCGAAGCCAAAGTAGTTCGGCTGCAGTAAAAGCAATGGCGCGGTACTCGGCTTCAAGGGCAGATTTGACGGTTTGACGCCAAACGGTGTAATTGGTTCGTTCAAGCTTGATAGTGAAATTGGGGAGGCTGATGGTGGGGAAGGAGAGACCGGCGGCGGCCTGAAGGGGGTTGAGATTGTCGGATTTGGTTGGGGGTATCGTTGTGTGTTGTAGGAGGAAATCGAGAATTGCAAATAAAATATAAATAAATCAAAGCAAACTAGATTCCGTTCCTTGCAAATGATGACAAGACCTCCTCCTGATGTAGCAGCGGGAAGTCAGGATCAATCCACGAGGAAGCGTGTCAGCGAAACTCAGGTAGCTATAAATCTCACAGACAGACGGACAGAAAAGAAGACAGAAGTAACAAAGCAAAGCAGAAAATAAAGCAAGAACAGAAGCTACTCGATATCGACTACTAGGTTCTCGATATCGACTAACTCAACGACAACAGAAACTCAGAATCGACAACAGAAATGAAGACCAGCAGAAGAGAACAACGTCGAGTAAAAATCTCCTCGGTATCGAGTAAACACTACTCGGTATCGACAAGAACTCCCCGAGATCGACAAAGAACAGAAACCTTCAAATGCAACCTTTCGAACACAAAACGCAGATTTTGATGAATTAATTCAATAAACTAAAGACTTCCAAGACCAGGGTATCAACACCACAATGATAACCATGCAAAATAACACATAAAAGGCATAAAAGATCATGCTTTTCATCAAATAACTCTCGCTATTAACAAATAGGAATATAGAGGCTTTCGCATAAACCCTAATTGTTACTAACCCTTTTCACATAATTAACCCAAGTTGTATTAAGATCACTTTCGCTTCAATAACACAAACAAGGATCACCTTCAACTTTCGCAAAAGAATCATGCTCATAGGGATAGAAGACGAATTGCATAAAAAGATCAAACCTTTACCGCATCATCTCACATGGCCACCGTTGGGCTCACCCCGACCCTAGAAGTGGGTGGACTACTCGCTCTTCATTATCAAGAAAGACATTAATAATAAAAGGAAATAACTAAATTGCATTAAATAAAACTAAAAAGAAAGCTTACAACCGAACAAGCCAAATCCGCTTTCGCCTTTCCACCTTGCTCGCCACAAACTCTCTCTTTCTCTATGTAACTACCTACTTCTTCTTTCTGAAATTGAATTACTAGAAATCAGCCCCTAAGGCCTTATTTATAGCGTTTCTATCCTTGCTAATCAAGGAAAGAAAGTCTATCTAGATCTATATCTACTTACTTAAGATAAAACAATGGAATAAATAATTAAATCTAGAACTATATCTAAAGTAGATAAAATATCTTCTCCTTCGTCTTGATTGCTCTTGATAGATGTGGATAGAATTTCGTCTCGAAAACATCACCATTGGCTTCGGGATAGAAACTTAACAAGATCATGGATAGTTCGGAATCCGCCGCCTGATGCAACTCGATATCGAGTAGGAGTCCTCGATATCGACTAGCAGTTTCCTCGTCTTGTGCTCAGCAGCTCCATATCGGCCAACAGAACATATGTCGACCTGGGTGGTCCTCGATATCGAGGAATTTCCTCGATATCGACTAAGTCTTGCTCGGCATCCCAGTGCTCAGCTTCTCAATCTTGGCTCCGGACATGGAAATCGATCTGGGGTTTACTCGATATCGAGATCTAGTCGATATCGACTAACATTCTTCATCTCTCAGTTTCACTTGTCGATGTCCGGTGTCTCTGACTCGTCGATCTCGGCTTTAGTGGTAGAAATCGACTTGGGCTTTCGTCGATATCGAGTAAGATGTGCCGCTGCTCCTGGATTTGATCGATTCTGTTGAATCCTTGTTGGACATCGAGTAATGGTTACCCGATATCGACAAGCTGTAGTCGATATCGACTAAATTGTCGTCGAGCAGAGTTCCTTGTTTCCATCTTGATTTGTCGTGGTTCCGCTGCTTCTTGACCTTGGACTTCTGTAGTTGACTTTCGAGCTTTTCTTCCTTTCTCAAAACCGCTGTAAATTGCTTTGAATTCTGCGAATTTCAACAGAAACCGGTGTAGATTCCATAATTTGGCAAATAAGCATAAACTACATAGATTATGTACTATTCTAGCCCAAATGCATGAAATGTATGCAGAAAACGATATAAAAGTAACTATAAAACATGGCAGATTCGGCTCACATCATTGTGGAGGAGGGTTATGCAAAAACAATTCATATGACAAAGCATTAATAATGAAGAGGACTTTAATTTAAGCTCAAATGAGGAGTAGATTGGTAAAAGGCTAAAAGGTGGGCAATTTTTGGCAATGTGGTGCTAAATCCGGGGAAATGGAGTATTTTCAAACTTTCTTACCACATCCCTTCTTGATAAGAATCATCACCTTTCAAATTTGCTTTTATCAATAATAATGCTTTTACCTCTCTAACCTTAGCACTGCCTTCTCGCGAGTCGCAAACATGGGTGTCATGAATGGCCCCGGATACTTAGTGCTTTGGACTCCTCACCTGTGTGTCCCATCTCACTGAACTATTATCTCAGTAAGCAGGGTTGATCTTTGATCGGATTTTCTTTCACTCATTAAATTTTCCATATATTTCAAACAATTCCGCCAAACTCCAATAATGATATATAACAACACAAACACCATATAACATCTCCATAATGTGACATCATTCTCAACATAATCCCCGGATGGAAATAAGGTAAAGAATGACAATATTTAGAACATGTGGAGCAATAATATGAAATGAGGCATAATATGGCTTTTGTGTAATGCATAAGCATAGGTAAGGCTAAGAATATAAACATATGAGCATTATATGGAAATATAAAGTCCTCCATCCTTTTATCATGCAACATGTCAAAAGCAACTTCAAATTTTACCTCCTTTCATGGTTTTCAAGAAAATATGCATTTCATTGTGACTTCCCTTTACTAGGCAATTTCATGCTATATTTCTAATAAATCCAATTTTGCATCGCCGAGTTCAATAAAGCTTCCATGACACTTATCAAAAAATTTAATGGGGGTCATTTTTTCAAACTTTGGAAAACATGCATATAAGCACATATATATCAATAATGAATTCCAAAATAGCCATGTATAAGCAATTCAAGAAATAAACTCTAAATATGCACACATAATGTCAAATAAATCAAATATGCACAAAGTAAGCCCTTCCCCCACCCCATACTTAAACAATAAAGTGTCCTCACTGTATAAAAAATAAGGGTAAAGAAAGAAACTCACAAGATAGGTGTGCAGGGCTTCAAAATATCGAGTGCTATGCTCTGGGCCGAGTTTGATTTTGCTTGTTTCTATCCCCATGGACCTGAAAAATATAGAAGACATATACCCACAATAGAAAAACTAAAAGTTCAAAAACCAAAAACAAACAAAAAGCAACAATGTCCAAAAAGTCCCAAAAAATAAATGTCTATTTACAAGCTCTAGATTTTATAGTCGCTAGGCCGACTTTCTCTATTAAGCTCATGGTGGCATTTGCGGGGCCCATGTAGCTTGGGCTTCAAATAGGACTCCATTTTTGTCCATCAGCTGTAGTCCTCCAGAATGGATTTTGTTCACCACGAAGGGTCCCATCTTCTTGTTGTTGAATTTGTTAGGAAACCAATGATCCTTTGATTTGGAAACATAAAGCTTGTCTCCAACTTCATACTCCTTGGGCTCATCATTGGAAATCCTACATAAGTGCACATACCAAGGCAAACCTCTCCCATGTATAGATAAATCTTTATTGGAAATGGGAGAAGAAAGATCCATACCTTGGCTTACCTTCGCGGAAACGGATTCGGGGACCACTGCATTTGGTCGATCTCGAGTAATTTTACTCGATATCGAGTTGGTTTCTGCTTCTGGTGGCCTGCTGCTCGAGGGTGCTGGAGTCGAGAAAGGTGGTGCTTGGTCGATATCGACCAATTTGGTCGATATCAAGGAGTTCAACTCTTCTGGTGGAGTCAGCGTCGAGGAAGCAAAGTTGATGCAGGATTTTGGTCGATATCGAGGAATTTCCTCGATATCGAGGAGTCCTTGGCCTACTGTGGGTTGCTCGTCAGGGATGGTGAAGCCGAGGACGAACATGGTTGGTCGATATCGACTAATTTGGTCGATATCGAGGCTCCTGACTTCTGATTTGCTGCTCAACGAAGCTGCTGCTGGTGGAGGGTTCTGCTGTTGGTCGATGTCGACTAAATTTCTCGATATCGAGGAATTCTGGGTGACTTCGACCCTATACTTGCATCCTGTCAAGGCATCCGAAAAATAGTTAGTCGACGTCGACTTACCTTGGTCGATGTCGAGCAGATCCTCTGTGTCGACGTTCAGGATGGCCATGATCTTCTCCACCTGGGCTTCCATATCCCTCTTTTCCAGCTCTTCAGGAGTCATATTTCTTACCTTAGGCTCCCCGCAAGTGATGTAACCAGATGATATAGCTTTTACCTCTTCCATGGGACCTGTGTGCCTTTCAGTTTTATTAAAAGAATACTCAATTACCTCATCGCTGATGTTGAAAGTGAGTACTCCCTTCCTTACGCTTATGTTGACATCCACCATCCACCTAGAATAATTGGACAAGCAGGGTCCTGCGCCATATCAATAACTAGAAAATCAGCAGGGACAAAGAACTTACCTACTTGTACTGGCACATTATCCACCATGCCTATTGGGATGACCACCGTGTTGTTTTCCATATAAAGCTTAGCATCCACATGCTCTAGGGCACCTATCTTAATCTTGGACCATATAGTTAAAGACATTATACTGACACTAGCTCCAAGATCACATAATGCATTAAATTTATATTGACCAAATCCAATGGTTATAACAAACTTACCTGGATCTGACCTTTTCTCAAGTATGTCCATATGGCTGCACTCCTCTATAATCTCCGCTATTGACCGCTTCTTGCTTAGGATCTCCTTGAGGAATTTGACGTAGGATGGCATTTTATTGAGAGCTTCTGTGAAAGGTATTGTGCCGTTGAGCCTTTGAAGCATCTTGATGAAACGCTGAAATTTCTTCTCTGCTGGGTCCTTTGGAGATTTTGTGGGGAAAGACAGCTTTTTTTTCTGAGTCGGAGCCAGAACAGATGTCGGAGTTGCTGCAGACGGGTCAATATTGACTGGGCTCTCCTCGATATCGACTGGTTTGTCCTCGATATCGACTACTGTAGTCGATTTCGAGTTGTTGTGTTGTGCAGACGAAGCGTGGTCCAGTTGTTCCTCGATGTCGAGTTGACTCTGCTCGATATCGACTAAATGTTGGTCGATATCGACTTGCTGCTGGTCGACATCGAGTTGCTGTTCTGCATCGTCCTGCTGCTTTCTGACCTCTGGCTCGCGTAGTTGATGCCCGCTCCTGAGTTTTAAAGCAGCTATGTGTCCTGTCTTCCCCCTTGGGATTTTGTTCTGAGGATCCTGGGAGCGTACCTGACTGTCTAGGGATGCCTGCTGCTAGCTGGCCTATTTGTGTTTCCATTGATTTCCGCCATATGTCAATCTCCCCAAGCCTAGAGTTGACTCCCTGAATCTGAGTGTAGACGGAATTGAAGGACTGTTTGGTATCTAAATGGTTCCTCCGTATTTTCTCTAGGACGGTTTGTAGATCATCCCTTTTCTGGTCCCTCTCTGGATGTCCTGGAGCTCTGTAGGGCGGGGGGTTCCTCGGAGCACCTTGGTTCCATTGTGGTTGCTGAAACCTTTGGTCCCCCATATAGCGATTGGGACCCCCTGCGTAAGCTACCTCTTCATGGTGTTCTGCCAACCTGACTTGCTCTGTGTGTGGGCACTCAGTAGTGGTTTGCCTATGTGATCCGCATTCGATGCAGGGCCGGTTGACAGAAAGATAATTTACTTGCTTGAGGAGCTTCCTATTCTGATCTCTGTAGTACTACTCCTTGACATCTGGGTCGATCTCCTTAGCAGGCTCGTAGAGAGGCATGGATGGGGGTGGCTTGGCGTAGGCATTCTCCTCATAGTTGATTGGAGTCCCATACTTGTTGTCATAGTTGGTCAGTTTGTCGAGGGCAGCCCATGCGTCAGCTGGCGGCATCGTCAGATACTCATAATGAGTATATGTGTTGATCCTATCCTTAGCAGCAAGGTCAAGAGAATTGAAGAAGATCTCCTGAACGACGCAAGGTTGTTGTCCATGTGTAGGGCAGGATCACAGTAGATCCTTATAGCGTTCCCATGCCTTTGCTAGCGGCTCTCCAGGCTGCTGTTTGAAAGATGTAATCTTTTGGCGAAGGAGCGCTGTCTTGGCAGGAGGAAAGAATTTATTGAGAAATTCCAGATTTACTTGAGCCCATGTCGTGAGGGATCGTGGTTTCAGTCCTTCCAGCCACTTCAATGCGGGACCAGCGAGAGACCAACGGAAAGCCTTCATCAAGATGTACTCCAAGGTGGTACCTTCAGCAAGAGTACGACACATATCAGTAAAGTTGGTAATATGCTGAAGAGGACATTCATTAAATCTACCATGAAAAGCATTATGTTTAATTTCTATTAAGAAAGGAGTGCGAATTTCATAGTTATTCTGAGGGATTAGAATAGCCGATTCAGGCACGACGAGAGTCGGATGCATGTAATCCTCTACAGTGGTAGGGTATTGGGCAAGCTCATCTTCTGCTTGCCTCGCACGCTCAGCTTCCTGTTCCCTTCCTGCTCTCTCAGTGGCGAGAGCAGCATCCTTGGCGGCTAGTTACCTCCGAAGCCTCTCAATCAGCTGTTCCTGTGTCTCTACAGCTGCCATGACTCTTTTTAGTTTAGCGTGGACGTGTAAAAGGCGCTCCGGTTCGTCTAAGCCGTCAAACTCAGGTGGTTGACCAGAACGGCGCATACACCTGTGAAGTAACTCAAAGCAAACGTGAGATTTTAACTACCAAAGGCGCGAATGATTGCTTCCCCGGCAACGACGGCAATTTGTTGTAGGAGGAGATCGACAATTGCAAATAAAATATAAATAAATCAAAGCAAACCAGATTCCGTCCCTTGCAAATGATTACAAGACCTCCTCTTGATGTAGCAAAGGAAAGTCAGGATCGATCCACGAGAAAGCGTGTCAGTGGACCTCAGGTAGCTGTAAATCTCACAGACAAATGGACAGAAAAGAAGACAGAAAGACAGAAGTAACAATGCAAAGCAGAAAATAAAGCAAGAACAGAAGCTACTCGATATCGACTACTAGGTCCTCGATATCGACTAACTCAGCGACAACAGAAACTCAGAATCGGCAACAAAAACGAAGACCAGCAGAAGAGAACAATGTCGAGTAAAACTCTCCTCGATATCGAGTAAACACTACTCGATATCGACAAGAACTCCCCGAGATCGACAAAGAACAGAAACCTTAAAATGCAACCTTTCGAACACAGAACGCAGATTTCGATGAATTAATTCAATAAACTAAAGACTTCCAAGGCCAGGGTATCAACACCACAACGATAACCATGCAAAATAACACATAAAAGGCATAAAAGATCATGCTTTTCATCAAATAACTCTCGCTATTAACAAATAGGAATATAGAGGCTTTCGCATAAACCCTAATTGTTACTAACCCTTTTCACATAATTAACCCAAGTTGTATTAAGATCACTTTCGCTTCAATAACACAAACAAGGATCACCTTCAACTTTCGCAAAAGAATCATGCTCATAGGGATAGAAGACGAATTGCATAAAAAGATCAAACCTTTACCGCATCATCTCACATGGCCACCGTTGGGCTCACCCCGACCCTAGAAGTGGGTGGACTACTCGCTCTTCATTATCAAGAAAGACATTAATAATAAAAGGAAATAACTAAATTGCATTAAATAAAACTAAAAAGAAAGCTTATAACCGAACAAGCCAAATCCGCTTTTGCCTTTCCACCTTGCTCGCCACAAACTCTCTCTTTCTCTATGTAACTACCTACTTCTTCTCTCTAAAATTGAATTACTAGAAATCAGCCCCTAAGGCCTTATTTATAGCCTTCCTATTCTTGCTAATCAAGGAAAGAAAGTCTGTCTATATCTATATCTACTTACTTAAGATAAAACAATGGAATAAATAATTAAATCTAGAACTATATCTAAAGTAGATAAAATATCTTCTCCTTCGTCTTGATAGCTCTTGATAGATGTGGATAGAATTTCGTCTCGAAAACATCACCATTGGCTTTGGGATAGAAACTTAACAAGATCTTGGATAGCTCGGAATCCGTCGCCTGGGTCAACTCGATATCGAGTAGGAGTCCTCGATATCGACTAGCAGTTTCCTCCTCTTGTGCTCAGCAGCTCCATATCGGCCAACAGAACATATGTCGACCTGGGTGGTCCTCGATATCGAGGAATTTCCTCGATATCGACTAAGTCTTGCTCGGCATCCCAGTGCTCAGCTTTTCGATCTTGGCTTCGGACATGGAAATCGGTCTGGGGTTTACTCGATATCGACTAGATCTTGTCGATATCGACTAACATTCTTCAGCTCTCAATTTCACTTGTCGATGTCCGGTGTCTCTGACTCGTCGATCTCGGCTTCAGTGGTAGAAATCGACTTGGGCTTTCGTCGATATCGAGTAAATCACTCGATATCGAGTAAGCTGTGCCGCTGCTCCTGGCTTTGCTCGATTTTGTTCAATCCTTGCTGGACATCGAGTAATGGTTACCCGATATCGACAAGCTGTAGTCGATATCGGCTAACTTGTCGTCGAGCAGAGTTCCTTGATTCCAGCTTGATTTGCCGTGGTTCCGCTGCTTCTTGACCTTGGGCTTCTGTAGTTGACTTTCGAGCTTTTCTTCCTTTCTCAGAACTGCTATAAATTGCTTCGAATTTTGCGAATTTCAACAGAAACTGGTGTAGATTCCATAATTTGGCAAATAAGCATAAACTACATAGATTTTGTACTATTCTAGCCTAAATGCATGAAATGTATGCAGAAAACGATATAAAAGTAACTATAAAACATGGCAGATTCTGCTCACATCATTGTGGAGGAGGAGGAAGACTCGGTCGACATGGCGGCTCGAGAAGGAAGAGGGCTAGGGTTAGGTGCGGAAGAGCGGAAGAGTATCGAGGGTTAGGCTGATACCATATAGAGAATTAATGTTTGTGAGAAAGCTTAATTGTATTCATTGACAATGGAAAAATATATAGGGTTACAATGCTTGGAGATCAAGGATCTCCTAAGATAGGATATACAGAAAAGGATATAAAAATATACAAAAGATATGTTTCTATCCTAATATACCAAAGTCCGACTCGGACCGATGACTGGACGTCGTGTGCACGGGCGCACATGCTCTAATAGCCTATCACATAAGCCGAGCGGGGTTCCATCCTAAAACTAATTGGCGATAGAAGGAGTAGCCCACCGACTCATATACTAGGGCTTGATATGTTCAACTTTTCGATGTGGGGCACTTTGGTCTCATTCACATCTCTAACACGCCCCCCGCAAGTCGAACTAGGAATGACCATCTAGTTGAGACTTGGACAACTGGGTAACCCAGACCAGGATCGACACGGGCCGTTAGGCTAACCCCTCTGATACCATATCAAAGTCCGACTCGGACAGATGACTGGGGGTCGTGTGCACGGGCGCACATGTGCTAGTAGCCTAGCACACAAGCCGAGTGAGGTTCCATTCTAAAACCAATTGGCAATAGAAGGAATAGCCCACCGACTCATATACTAGGGCTTGATATGTTCAACTTTCCGATGTGGGACAATTTGGTCTCATTCACATCTCTAACATATACTTGTATTGGTTAGGATTCCAAGCACCCTTCTCTTTGGTCTTGTTGATTCTAAACCTCAAAGCTAGGCAAGCCTCAATTGTTGTCCATAACAATTGAGGCTTGCATCCGTTCAAATGTTCAATTTGCTTGAAATTAGCAGAGCATATATCATATATGTTGCTATGTAAACCAGAAAAGGGGCTTTACTTGCCTCTATAACGGAGCCAATGGAGGAAAAATCACATCTATGCTCCTATCACATATAATTAATTTTGACATGTACACCAACAAAAACTATTCTTAGAATCACCCTCTCGACGTAGTTGGGAAAGGATGAGTACAACTCGACCATCACTACAAGAAATTGGATTTTGGGCGACCAAATGTATGAAACTAAGGTGACAAAAAAATCATTCTCACCCAAACTAGCTTTTCAATGACAGAAATACACTTTGTCGCCCAAAACACGTTGTTCGTGACGAAAGATTTAAAGTGTCGCCCAAAATAATGTAAGGGCTACGAAAAGAAGGTATTTTGTCGCCCATCTAATACGATTCTCTGTGATAAAAAAAAAAATTTACACCACGGCCTCATTATTCCCTCCGTGTCACTCTCTCTCTTAACCCTAAATCCCATTTCCAGGTCTCCTCCGCCCAAAACCTAAGAAAATGAAGGAAATCCTCCAATTCATGGCGCTCAGTTCGGTAACCAGATCGGGGCCAAGTTTTAGGAGGTTGTTTGAGCCGACAACGCCGTTGATTCCACGGGATGATACCAAAGGGCTCGGATCTGCATCTTGAGCGCATCAATGTCTACTAAAACGAGGCCTGTTGTGGAAGGTTCATTCCTAGAGCAGTTTTGATGAATCTAGAGCACGGACTCGTTGACAGCATCAGAGGTGGACCGTACGACCAATTTTTTATGCCGAAAAACTTCGTTTTTGGTCAGTCCGGTTTCTTGCTTGATGTTGTTCAAAAGGAGGCTGAGAACTGCGATTGTCTACAAGGTAATTTTGTCTTCTTTGTTTTAGATCTGATTTGGTTGGCGTTAGAATGAATTTGTAACTATTCGGATCTAGATCTGGATTTACAGATAGCACTCGTAACTAGATCTATTAGCATTACTCGCTTTATGACTGTTCATTTTCTTACACTTCTTTATCAATTCTGAAAACTTCGAAGGAATTTGAAGCAGTTCTTTTCTTAGCTATCCAACTATAATTAGCTTTCCAGGTGAGATAGATCTTGTGAGTTTCTTTTCTGTTTCTACCATGACTAACCATCACAATTTACGTATTATTTATGCCTTAGATAAAGAAGGAACATCTGAGATTGTGCTCCTTGTACATATGAGAGTGGTATTATTTCAGAAGAGTGTATATAGTTATCCTAGTTTATAAGTATCAATTGTTTCTATCCTTTGAATCTATAATTTTTTGGCAGCATACCATTACCTTTGATTGTGGACAAACACTAGTGAAAACATCAGCTGATGTATTCTAATTCATTCCAAAATTCACATGAATTTACAACTTTACCTACTGATTAAGCAGTTAAAGCGAACAAACCTCCTGCTTGTCGAGTTTTGTGGACGAGGCAGCTATTTTAGAAGGTACACACTACTATATCACCTCTAAATTGATATAAGATGCTTCCTTTATCAAAATCCTTGAACAGGATTGGGTGGGCCTCTAACCAATCTCATAGACTACTTGCAGGGGAAATGTTATTCCCACCAGTCTCATAGACAAAGTGAATGGATACCTCCCTGGCCATTTTGAACAGTTGCTTCATATATACAAGGTGAGGTTGTTATCTTTTGCCATGCCCCTTGGTTTGCCATGCCCTATCAACTCAGTTCTTTCTACATTTTGGGTTCATTTCATTCATCTTACATTTTGTGTTCTGATTTCATCCGATAAGGTTGGGGTCAGAACATGAGTAAATTACAAGAGGGATATGGATCTACAGCTGTGCTACCTGAGCAAGGAATTTATCACTCTACAGATGAGCTGCTATCACTCTACAAATGAGACAACACAGAGTTTTTACTTTTTACATAGTAGGAGCTTCTCATTTGTTTATACATATATTGGTCCAACATATATGGTTTACTTCATTCAGGATAAACGTAGATATATTATTGGGAGTTTTCCTCTAAGCTGGAGGCAGAGGCGCAGAGCTATATTGTTGGGAGTTGTCCTCTAAGATTTTATATGTTTTTTTTTTCTCATTTTATGTTAAAATTGTGTTGAAGATCTTCAATGGGCAAGGTCTTATATGAGATGTGTAAAGGGCATTTGGTCTAATGGTATGATTCTCGCTTTGGGTGCGACGAAAATGTTATGTTTCTTCAGCTTGTGTTCATTGTCTGATATTAGTTACCTTTAATTGGTCATCTAGTATGAGTTTATGGAATAACTAGTATATACATGTTAAATTATGAGTGATAAATAATTAAAGTTTCTGGCACCTGCTAATTGCAAGAATCTGCTGATAGCAGTGTTCTTTTTGTTGACCAATATTGTGTTCCTCTTAATGATTCACATGCTCAATATTTTGTTATTTTGTAGTTCTACAGACAGGCCTCTTTTTTAGTGTGAGATACTTCCAGAATTTGGTGGCTGACCAAGATGGGGATACGGTAAGTAATTGCATTCCTGTAGCAAAAAGTGATTCAGATTATGGATCTCCTTTTGGTTTATGGAGCAAAATGCTATATGACCACAAGAAAATCAAGGTCTCAGGATGCGAATCAAATGGATCCTATGTAAGAGAAGTGATGATCGTTGCGAATCAAGGTCTCTTTTTGGTTTATGGAGCAAAATTGCATTTTCCTTTACATGCATCTGATTGCTTGAATACTTTATTTCACATTTAACTTTGTGGATGTTTTAATGCTTTTTGTTTATGTGGACAACTCTATTTGCAGGGGAAATCCTATTCCCACCAGTCTTATAGACATGAAATTCATCTATGCTGCTACATGTCAGAATTATGGTAATCAGAAGAGAAGCGGTGATCGTTGCGAACATATTAAACTTAATGGTTAGGTGTGCTTTTATTCTATTGGCTTTTGGTAGTTGTTTTGCTGCTTGCAATTTCATTTTTTTGGGAATTTTATTATCCCGCCTCCCAAGATTGAATCTTGGGATAAGAAAGCATTATAGGTTGGTCTATGTATCATGTAATATTTAATGGGAAATCAATTATTATGGATGTAGATAATTGCTATGCCCACAGAAATAAGTTTGATGCATGTTTGATCAGGAAGTAGTGTGTGGAGTTGCAGACGAAAGAATATTAGGCCAAGGAAGAGCAGCAACAGCACAAAGAAGATCAGAACGGAAACAAAGATCAAGCCATGATGCTGCCCAGTAAGAGTGAGGAGCATGTCAAGAAGAACCAGACAGGAGATGAAAGGTGATCATATGTGTAGGATGTTAGGGCCAGAGGTGTATTGCAGGTGATAGCTACAACGGGAAATTTTGGTAAGTTTTCAGTTGAAACATTCTCGATTTTTTTTTTTCTGAAGTTTCTTAATTTGGATAGCTTTGTCATAGTGATATTACAGTTTCATTTTTTTTAACCAAGTTATAGGGCATGTACCATGAAATTACAGTTTCTTTATTTTCTTGGCTACAACTTCAAAGCATTAAGCCAATGATTTGCTAGCTCTGTCCAGTAGTTAGTTATTGTTTAAAGATGGAATCTTGAGAAATCAATTATGGATATGAAATGGCTATGCCCACTGAGTGCCTTCAGTTTCTAAGTTTATTAGGACTTTTTTAAGTTCTAACCAAGTGCCTTTGATATTGTTTGATCTTTTGTTTTTTCAGTGTAGTTAGTTAAATTTTTAGTATTCATCATATTTGTATAATGGATAGGATAATTTTAAGTTTCTTTTTCAATTGTTGAGAGGGCATTTGGTCTAATGGTATGATTCTCGCTTTTGGGGGCGAGAGGTCCGAGTTCGATTCTCGGAATGCCCCATTTAGTTGATAAGGGTGCTCGAAATGACTAGGATTAGGTAGGTTAAAAGAGGTTAAATGTGCAAATTTAGGGGAAATCACATTTGATCAATTTTATCTTTTGTGACAAAATAAAATAATTCTCTCAAAAAACAGGGGTAGAATGGGTGACAAAAGGTTAAATTCATTACAAAAATAGGCTATTTGGGTGACAAAAGGAAACGTTCATCACAAAAAATGGGCTACTTTGGGCGACAAAACTGTTACTTTGGACGACGTAAGTAAAAAATCCGTCACAAAAACTGTAGGGCAACAAAATTCGAATTTCATCACAAAAGAGCTACCTAAGGCGACGAATTTTTTTTTGGTCGCCCAAACTTTGGGCGACGGGGCTGAGGCGACGAATAGGGGACGAAACGCTTTTTGTCACAAACCACCATGGGCGACGAAAAAGTGACTTTTCGCAACGAAATATTTTGTCAAAAAAACTGTTTTTCTTGTAGTGCATGCAGACTGGTTGTGAGCGGGTTTCCACTGGGTAGGCAGTTCAATGGTGGTTTTTTTTTTTAGTTTCTTGACGAACATTATTGGGTCCTCTATTCGTGAATGACTTTGCATCTCAATTGTTTGTTTTGCATCTCAATTATTCGTGAATGACTTTTGAGAGGAATTTTACAAAATTCCTCTCAAAACTGATAGTTTAAAAGACCTTTTATTATATGTGATAACTCCACTCCCTTGATGAAAATCGAAATAAGTTTCAAAGGCCTTGACAGTGAGTTTGTGTCAAAGGTCTTAAAGCTTTAGCAGTGTTGATGAAACATAAAACCTGTTCTATATGATATTATGTTCAAATATTATTTGATGCTATTATATGCTTCCATTATATCATTATATGTACACTAACCTTTCAGGAAGTATTTTCGAATATTATTTCCTTCCTTATGTTGTAATTTGAGAAGATTCAAATCGGAAGATCATGGCCTCCGAAGTTTCCAAAGATAGAAGATCCAGCTCAAGCCATGATCCTCTCTAGCCGTTGGTGAAGATCCTTAGGTGCCGATTTGTTTCAATAAAAAGAAAAGGAAGAAGAAGAAGGCTACACATCTGTTGAACACAAGCTTTCATACACTCAAGCCTTCAAGCGAGATCTGTCTTCTTAGTGTGCTCTCTGCTAATCCTTAAGAGTCTGTTATTTCATTTCAAAGCATTTGAGAGTTACACAGTGAGCTTATAGGATATATTTTGTTATAGTGTTATACTCGAGAGTTTGTAACTCAGGAAGTGAACACTAGGCGATTGATTCACTAAGTGTAAGAGGATTGTACTAGATAGCATAGAGAGGTGGGGCTCTTTAGATTGGTCTAGGACTCCAAGGGAACGTGAGTTGACTAGATTGCAATTGTATAGGAGAGAGGCTTCTCGGTGAGCTACTAGGATCCTAAGTCTTGTGAATCAATAAATCCGGTTGAATCCTAGGGTTGTGGAAGAACCCTAGGCGGGGACGTAGGCCAAGTTCGTGCCGAACCTCGTAAACAATTCATCGAGTCCTTTATTTACTGCTTTACCTTATTTCCGCACTTGGTTCGAATTGTCTAACTTTGTGATTCAGGTTTTCAGAGAAAAGACTAAGTCTAATCTCAAAGGGTTTTGGCACGAGCTTCAAAAGTCTTGAGACTATCTGCGAAAAACCGGCATACTCTATTCAACCCCCCTTCTAGAGTATCTTTACTTTACTTAGTTTTACATTATCGAACCTTCAATTGGTATCAAAGCTTTACTCACTGCTTTTGATCTAACAATCTTGTGAGTTTTCGATCATGTCTGGTGAAGCAAGCGGAGGATTTGCACAGGGAAGGTCTACCAGCAGACCACCACTATTTGTAGGAAACAACTTTGTCCACTGGAGATCATTGATGAAGATGTTCATCATAGACCAAGATCTGGAACTTTGGAACATTATAGAGAATGAGCCAAAGATTCCAGAGAAAGACGGACCAAATGGAACCAAAGTTGCAAAGAAGGAGTCTGAATACATCCAAGCGGATCTTGAACTTGTCTCCAAAAACTACAGGGCTATTAACTTACTTTATTGTGGTCTTAGCACTGATGAGTTTAACCGTATTTCATCTTGTAGGTCAGCTAAAGAGATTTGAGACAAGCTGGTAGGCACCTATGAAGGAACCAGCCAAGTGAAGGACACCAAGATCAGTATCTTCCTTCGAAAGTATGAGCTTTTCAAAATGAAGTCTGATGAGTCAATCAAAGCCATGTTCACACGATTTACAGAAATCACCAACAACCTTGACTCTCTCGGCAAGAGCTTTATAAACGTTGAGAAAGTAAGGAAGATATTGAGGTGTCTCCCAAAAGAAAAGTGGGGTCCTAAAGTAACAGCCATAGAGGAAGCCCAAGACCTCACCACTCTGCCCCTTGATGACCTACTTGGGAAACTGATCACGCATGAGATGATCCCTAATGAAGACGATGGAGAACTTCCAGCAAGCACTAAGAACTTGTCACTCAAGTCTAAGAAGGATGAGCCCAAAGATGGATCTGATTCCGAAGATGAGGATGACGATGAAGATGATCCTTTTGCTCTTATCACAAGAGGCCTTGCTTGTATCCTCAAGATGAAGAAACAATTCAACAACAAGGATGGATCAGAGTCTTCTAAATTTCGAGGTAAGCCTCAATACAACAAATATGATAAGAAGACTAAACCGTTGTCTTGTTTTGAATGTGGTGAAACAGATCATCTTGTGAAAGACTGCCCTCAAAAGTCGAAGACCCGGTCCAAGACGGGTGATAGATGGAAAAAGAAAGCCATGGTGGCAACTTGGAGTGATTCTGACTCTGACTCCGATGATGAGAAGGCCAATGTTTGTCTTATGGCCTTAGGAGATGAACCCCACGATGAGAAGCTTGAGGTAACTGTAAGAGAACTTATGGCAAGTCCAAAAGAGGTATTATCGGAATTCCTTTCTAATATGATTGCCAATGAAGAAAAACTTATTGCCCAGACTAACATTCTTATTAAGAGAACTGTGGACCAGGAAAGAACTATTGAGGATCTGTCTATGAGGGTCAAAAGTCTTGAAGCTTCTTATTCAGGTCTTGACATTAAATTCAAGACTCTTGATTCAGAGAAATCTGAACTCAAGCAAGATCTCTTGTCTCTGAGAAGTGAACATCATGACTTAGAGAACGAGAAGATCTCCCTGAATAATAAGATTCAAGACCAACAGACAGCCCTCATAAGTTTTACCAAATCCAAATGCACTCTTGATAGGATGTTGGGTGAGCAACAAAGTTCTCTGAACAAAAGGGGTATTGGTTACAATCCAAGGTTTTTAAAGAAGCAGCACATTACCACCTTTGTAAAGGCAAAAGGAAGCATGACCTCTCCTATATGTCACCACTGTGCTAGAAAGGGACATGTAAAAGAGACCTGCCCCTATAGAAGAAAGGATCCTTATATCATTCGCAATACATTTCCTGTTCATTTGAGAAAAGAACGGATAACACAAGTTTGGGTTCCAAAAGGCACTATCTTACCAAATATGGTTTATCCCAATAATGGATCCAAATTTGCTTATTGGTCTAGCCACAAAGGTTGATGTTTGTTTTGCAGGAGATCACCAAGGTGAAGGAGCAAAAATGGATTATTGATAATGGATGCTCGAGGCATATGAGTGGGAAGAGTTCTCTCTTTCATGATCTAAAGGAGCAATCCACAGGAACAATCACTCTTGGTGACAAAGGAAAATGTGACATCGTTGGTATTGGTAGTGTTGGGAGTGATTCCAACCATAGTATTAAAAATGTCTATCTTGTGAATGGTTTAAAGTATAATTTGCTTAGTGTTTCTCAATTATGTGATAGTGGCAATGATGTCAGATTTAACAAGAAAAGATGTCTAGTGTGCAGAGAAGATACAGGTGAAGATATACTAACTGCATATCGTTACAACAATATATACGCTGTGAATGCTGATCAAGTGGCACAAGGAAGCTTAACCTGTCTAAAGGCTTTGACGGACGATTCAAAGCTCTGGCACAGGAGACTCGGTCACGTGAGTCCACATACACTACAGAAGCTTGTGTCCAAAGGGCTTGTAAGAGGGCTACCTGAGATGGACTTCAAAGGTATTGAGATGTGCAAGGCATGCACACGAGGTAAACAAACACATAGCTCTTTCAAACCCAAAAAGGTTGTAAGTTCTTCTAGACCTCTTGAACTTTTACATATGGATTTATGTGGTCCTATGCGAGTCAAATCTCCCAATGGTAAAAAGTACATGCTTGTCGTTGTTGATGATTTTTCTAGATATACTTGGGTTGCATTTTTAAAAGAAAAATCAGAGGCCTTATTTGAGTTTTCAAAACTTTGTAAGGAGTTGCAAACTTTAAGAAACGAGCCCATAGTGTCAATTCGAAGTGATCATGGTAGGGAGTTTGATCAACTTCAGTTTGATTTGTTTTGTGCTAAATATGACATCTCCCATAACTTTTCTGCTCCTAGGACACCTCAACAAAATGGGGTTGTGGAACGAAAGAACCGCACCCTAGAGGATATGGCCAGGACTATGCTTTTCGAAAATGCATTACCTAAAACCTATTGGGCTAAAGCTGTTAACACAGCTAACTATATTTTGAATCGTTGTCTTATTCGTTCCATCTTAAAGAAAACTCCTTATGAACTTTTCAAAGGCTGCAAACCACTTATATCTTATTTTAAACCCTTTGGCTGTACTTGTTTTGTTCATAACAATGGAAAAGATAACCTTAGGAAATTTGATGCGCGTAGTGATGAAGGTATATTTCTTGGCTACTCCACAAGTAGCAAAGCTTATAGAATCTTCAATAAAAGGACCCAGTTAGTTGAAGAAAGTATACATGTTATATTTGATGAATGCAATGACGGTTCCTTAAGTGAAAGTGTTGCAGATATAGATATTAACATCCATGCAGAAAACGAGGAAGGTGATGATGCTACCAAGAACACAGAGAAGAGGAAGATGCAGGAACAGATTCTCAACACTGAAGAATTGGCCCAAGGTGTTGAAGATTCGTCCAAAGCCCTTGGTGTCCAATCCAACAGTGTTGAAACGTCAGAAACTGCTGTAACTGAACCTAACAGATCCATGGAGTCAGATGTACCACAAATCAATCCTACTGGTGTGACGAATCAAGGAGCTGAGACTAGCAAAAGAAAATTCAAATACTCCTCATCACACTCATTAAAGGATATCATCTCTAACCCTACATCTAGTGTTCAAACTCGTTCTAAACTTAAAGATCTTTGTGCTTTTCACGCGTTTGTCTCTCTTATAGAACCCAAGAAGGTAGATGAGGCCCTTCACGAGCCAGATTGGATCATTGCTATGCAAACTGAGCTCAACGAATTTAAAAGGAACAAAGTCTGGACCTTGAAGCCTAGGCCAAAGCATCAATCAGTCATTGGAACACGATGGGTATTTCGAAACAAGCTAGATGAGAATGGTAAGATCGTGAGGAACAAGCCAAGGCTTGTTGCTCAAGGCTACAATCAAGAGGAAGGTATTGACTACGAGGAGACCTTTGCTCCCGTAGGCAGGCTTGAAGCCATTCGTATATTATTAGCATTTGCATCTTTCATGGGCATAAAGTTATATCAAATGGATGTCAAGTGTGCTTTTCTTAATGGTTTCTTAGAGGAAGAAGTCTATGTGGCTCAACCCCCAGGTTTTGAAAGTTTGGAATTTCCTAATCATGTTTATAAACTAGACAAAGCGCTTTATGGTTTGAAACAAGCCCCAAGAACTTGATATGAGCGTCTGTCAAAATATCTTTTAGAAAATGGTTTTAAAAGGGGGTTGATCGACAAGACTCTTTTTATTAAGACCAAAGAAAAGGATATTTTGGTTATTCAAATATATGTTGATGATATATTATTTGGTGCTACTAACACATCTTTGTGCAAGGAATTTTCTGACAGTATGTGCAATGAATTTGAGATGAGCTTGATGGGTGAACTTAACTTCTTTTTGGGGTTACAAGTTCATCAATCCAAGAAAGGGATCTTTGTCAACCAAAGCAAGTACACTAAGGATCTTTTGAAGAAGTTCAAGATGGATCAATCCAAAGCAGCCAAGACACCCATGAGTTCAACTTTATCTCTAGATCAAGACAAGACTGGAAAGAGTGTCAATCAAAAGGAGTATCGAGGGATGATTGGATCTTTACTATATCTCACAGCTAGTAGACCTGACATCATGTTTAGTGTTTGCATGTGTGCTAGGTTTCAAGCTGATCCTAAAGAATCTCACCTCATGGCTGTGAAGAGGATCTTTCGATATCTCAATGGCACTAAGGAGCTTGGCTTATGGTACCCAAAGCAAAAAGATTTCACTTTAATCGGGTATTTTGATGCAGATTTTGCAGGCTATAAGGTGGATAGGAAGAGCACATCAGGATGTTGCCAATTCTTAGGAGCATCCTTGATCAGTTGGCATTCTAAGAAACAAAACGCAGTCGCTCTATCCACTGCAGAAGCCGAATACATAGCAGCTGGAGCATGCTGCTCCCAAATCCTTTGGATAGCTCAACAAATGCGGGATCTTGGCATCAACCTCAAAGGCATTCCCATTAAGTGTGACAATACAAGTGCCATATCCATTACAAAGAATCCTGTTTAGCATTCAAGAACCAAACATATTGATGTAAGGCATCATTTCATTAGAGACCGTGTTGAAAAAGGTGATGTGTCCATTTCGTTTATTTCAACTGATTATCAATGGGCTGACATTTTTACCAAGCCTTTGGTAGAGGGCAGGTTCACCTTCATTAGACGTGAGATTGGGATGCTTAACAAGGATGCACTTTCGTAGGGGGAGCTTTCCCTTTACGAAAGATAAACTCTACTCATTGTCAAGACCTTTGAGAATTATGTCAAGGTTTGTGAACTGAATGGTAGATTACAGATATCGGATCACATATATTTGGTTAATATCTTTTTAGATATTTAATCAAGTATATTTTTAACGGATTTTAAAATTCTATACATGTCACATATTTTTATCCGTTGAGATATTTTTGGAACAAAATAATTTCGGATATTTCCCTCCTATTTTAAAATGATTAAGAAAAAAATTTGAATTTTGAATTGAAATTTTTTCAAATTGGCAATGTTATGATTACTATCCTTGGAACTCTAAACCCGTCCAATCAACTCCATCACCTCACTCTACTTAAACCCAAATCTGTACCCGACTCCCTCACCAATTCAGACTTATCCAAACCCTTCCAAATTCTCTTTCTTCAACCTTCCAAACTGTTCTAAAAAAAAACCTAGCCGATTACCTCCATGGCTCCCAAATCAAAGAAAGCTTCCACACCCAAAAGACTTGGCGCCACCCCCAAGGGACGCCAGGCTACTGCTACTTCCCCTACACGTGAACCCACTCCTCAAGCTATCGTCCCTGCTGTTGTCCAGAGCACCATCGCCGAGAGCACTACTACAGTAACCAAGGGCTCTCAAAAACTCTCTGCTAAGAAGCCTCTCAGTGCGAAGCAGAAAGGGAAAAAGAAAGCCATCGCTGAGGAGGTGGATGATGAGGAGGTAGAGAAGGATCTCGACGCTATTCTGGAACGGGATGCCGCCAAGGAAGCCGAAGAAGAAGCTTTAAGGAAGAAAAAGGCCGAGGAAGAGGCCGAGTTGGCAAGGAAATTGAACGAGGAGGAGGCTGAGAGAATCCGGAAGGAAGCCGAGGCGGAGGCTCTCAAGGAGGTTCCTTCTGAAGAGGAGCCTGAGGAAGAGGAAGAGGAGCAAGACGAATCCGGTGAGGACGAGGATGCTGATGGAGACGACGCAGGGTCCGCTGAGGACTCGGGGTCTGAGGAAGAGGAGCCAGAACCTGTTGCCTCTCCTTCTCCTTCTCCTCCTCCCCCGTCTCTAAAGAAGCGAAAAGCCCCAGCAGCTGTCAAGCCTCCCTCTCCCAAGCGTACCAGGAAGGGCACCCTCAGAAGCCTTGAGGCGCCTGCCAAGAGGACTGCTCCAACACAAGCACGCAGGAAGAATGCCGATCCACCTACCTACATCCAGGTAAACCAATCCTTGCCCTCTTCATGGTTTGAAAATGATGAAACGGCTGGAAAGTGGGTAGATGAGTTTCGAACTCGTAGGATCTGCTGTTCTGATTTTTTGGATATTGCGTTCTTTGAAGCTTTGAATTTACCATGCATTGCTCTCCTTAAAAAATCCCCAGCCTGGACCCTACTCAATCTTGAAACCGTCTATTATCCCCAACTCACTCGCCTGTTCTACATAAACCTAAAAGCCAAAAGCAATGTCGATGGTTGGTCTTTGGAATCCATCGTCAAGGGGGTTAGAATCTCTTTCAACTCCATTGACTTTGCTGATTTCCTTGGCCTACCTAGACCGTGTCCACCCTCTCCCGAGAACCCCACAAAAGAACAGTGCCTAGCCCTTGCCCGATCCAAATATCTCCTACCCGAAGCATCTAACAGCACCTCAAAGCAGCTAACCCACTCTTCCCTTACCCTAGAGGCAAAGATCATATTTAACATCATTGTGCGTTGCCTCTTACCCCGTCTTAACTCTGGCTCGCTCCTTACCGATAATGCCATGGTCCTACTTTACCGAATCCTCAATGGCCTTGATCTTGATCTGGCCAACACCATTTTAGGATCCATGGCTCACACTAGAAAAGCCAGGAAAGGAACTCCCCTCCCATTCGCCACCCTTTTGATCCATATCTTCAAAGCTTCTGGAATCAATTTCAAAAATGAAGAACAACAGCGTCATATGGGTAAGTTCGACTCCAAGAGCCTTGAAAAGATTGGCATCACTCAGTCCCCCCAAGGGACTTGGAGTCTTGCCTCTCATTCAAAAGCTCTTCCCACTGCCTCAGCCGTTGATGAACGCATGGACAACCTGGAGTTGGGCTTGGAGGAAGTTCGCCTGGATATCAAGGAGCTGCACAAGAAGTTTATGACGGAGATGACCGGGGTAACCAAGCTGTTGCAAGACCTGAGGTCGCTGCTCACTGATGATGCTCTGGACGATGAAGCTTAGCCTTACCCTACCCTACCCTAACCCCAAATCTGAAACATTGCTGGTTTTTGGAAACTGTTTCAAAACTCTTGGTGAATGTTTTACCTCCTCCCTTTGTTGAAAGACAAAAGGGGGGAGATGATATGTGGTGTGTTAGACTTTTTAAAACTGTTGCATTTCAAAGGTCTTGGAAGACATTGATTTTGTTTTTGGTTGGATATTTTCATGCTTTAAAACTTTGATCCAACATTTGTCTAACCCTTGCAGGTACTTAGTCCGATTTTACTTATATTATATCTATTTAACTAAGTTGCAGGGATGCACAGGTTTTGTCTTTCATCAAGGGGGAGATTGATAACTCCACTCCCTTGATGAAAATCGGAATAAGTTTCAAAGGTCTTGACAGTCTGTTTGAGTCAAAGGTCTTAAAGCTTTAGCAGTGTTGATGAAACACAAAACCTGTTCTATATGATATTATGTTCAAATATTATTTTATGCTATTATATGCTTCCATTATATCATTATATATACACTAACCTTTCAGGAAGTATTTTCGAATATTATTTCCTTCCTTATGTTGTAATTTGAGAAGATTCAAATCGGAAGATCATGGCCTCCGAAGTTTCCAAAGATAGAAGATCCAGCTCAAGCCATGATCCTCTCTAGCCGTTGGTGAAGATCCTTAGGTGCCGATTTGTTTCAATAAAAAGAAAAGGAAGAAGAAGAAGGCTACACATCTGTTGAACACAAGCTTTCATACACTCAAGCCTTCAAGCGAGATCTGTCTTCTTAGTGTGCTCTCTGCTAGTCCTTAAGAGTCTGTTATTTCATTTCAAAGCATTTGAGAGTTACACAGTGAGCTTATAGGATATATTTTGTTATAGTGTTATACTCGAGAGTTTGTAACTCAGGAAGTGAACACTAGACGATTGATTCACTAAGTGTAAGAGGATTGTACTAGATAGCATAGAGAGGTGGGGCTCTTCTAGATTGGTCTAGGACTCCAAGGGAACGTGAGTTGACTAGATTGCAATTGTATAGGAGAGAGGCTTCTCGGTGAGCTACTAGGATCCTAAGTCTTGTGAATCAATAAATCTGGTTGAATCCTAGGGTTGTGGAAGAACCCTAGGCGGGGACGTAGGCCAAGTTCGTGCCGAACCTCGTAAACAATTCATCGAGTCCTTTATTTACTGCTTTACCTTATTTCCGCACTTGGTTCGAATTGTCTAACTTTGTGATTCAGGTTTTCAGAGAAAAGACTAAGTCTAATCTCAAAGGGTTTTGGCACGAGCTTCAAAAGTCTTGAGACTATCTGCGAAAAACCGGCATACTCTATTCAACCCCTCTTCTAGAGTATCTTTACTTTACTTAGTTTTACATTATCGAACCTTCAATATGCAAAATCAGATTTGCAATGTGCATGGATAAACTATCCCAATACTCTTTTGTTTATTCTATTTTACTAAACTGATAGTATTAAATCTTTCTCTATTGAGTTTGAAAAGTTTTGGGGGTTTTCCTTAACGAGTTTAAAGTTGATATAGGTATATTTACCCTTGAATCTCAAATAGCATGTCCCATTTTTGAAGGTTTCTTTTGATTCTATCAAATTTATATGTTTTATGTTGGAATTGTCTGTTAAAGAATGAGATAAAAATTTAGAGTTATAATAATGAACCACACTATGCGTTGAACAAGTTACTCCTACGGAGTATAAACTAAGGTGTCGTTTGGTTCAAAGTGGAAAAGGTAAAGAGATTGATTGTGTTTAATTGGAATGAAAGGAAAGGAAAGGAAAAGTGTTTAGACCTAGTTTTGTTTGGTTAATTTTACTAAGGAAATGAATCAAATGATTGTATTGGTTGTAAACTAAACTTCAACTTGGTACTCATCAACATCACCAAAAAATGAGCAACAGAGGATTCAGATTTTTTTTTTGAATTGGGGAAGGACCGAAGGAGGAAGTAGAGAGTAGGAAGATCAAGATGGATTTCATTGATTCTACATCCAACTTCATTGGTGATTAACCATGCCCTTGGCGCCTCCACCACCGTCGTAGCTACTGCCCTTCGCCACTGTGCAAATTTTCACTCTCCTCTTCTTCCATTGATACATGTAAAGAAATACCAGATCTAGAAGTCCGATTCCGACCAAATTCGCTAGCCAGTGTGATCGAATTTGTGTCGTTCGACGGATTCGAGAGAGCTGAAGAAATGAAGAGGTCTCCTTCAATGACTTCCCGCACAAATCTTGATTCCCGAAAAATGCATCCGATTTTAGACTCACCAACGAATTCAAATTCGGGATCGGATCCGTCAGATTATTGTATGAGAGGTCAATTGTAGCAATTTCCGGCCAATCGCAACCCAACTTCGGCCAATTGTGGTAGCGGTGGATCTGGTGAGTGAACCTGCCGACCTGGTTATGGCAAGCGATGGCGTTGTGGTGGTGGTGGTGACGAGGGAGGAGATGCGGTGAATTTGGCGACAGAGAAGAACGAAAAACGTGTGGTGGCGGAGGGGAAGGTGACAGATCAATGGAGGTTGAATTGAAGATGGAGCAGCAGTCAGTGAAGAATCACGGGCGGGGGAGAAATGGAGGGAGAGTGACAGTGAGATTGGGTAGAAGATAGGGAGAAAGATGTGTTTACCTGTGAAAACCTTGAAAAAATGAGGGGTAACAAATGACTCGATCTGTTTGAGTTCTCAAACACTTTCATTTCTTTGATGAGTCGGACCAAATATTAGTTTGTGAGGTAAGCACTATCATTGTGTTTGATGGGCTGTTTTTAAGCCAACCAAACGAGCCCTAAGACACTAATAGTATGTATTATGTAAGCAACCCGGAAAGAAGTATGCAATCAAATTCATATGTTTGCAAGAATTGATTCATATGATTGTTGCCTACTTAACTGCTAAAATTAGAGTGTAAATTTCAGCTTAGGATAGGGTTGTAGGTATAGTTTCTAATATTGAATAAGTATATTTCAACTTAGGATAGGTCTGTAAGTATGCCAAAATAATACACATTGCCTTGTGCATGATATTGACTACATTCTTAAGCTATTAGAAGTGCATTGACCGTACGAACGGTACTATTTACTATTTAGCTATTTGTAATTGGCAAGAATGACCACCATTTGCAAAAAACCAGATAAGCCCCAAAAGGCATTGTCTCTATTTTTTTTTACAAAATACAAAATGTGTCTGTAAAATGGATATAATTTCTGAATGACCTTGAATCGTACCGCGGTTTGAAGAAATGCTTCTTTGATAAATGAATAGTAAAATGACTTTTTTATTCTTGGGGAACATGTAACGCATGTGTTGACGTAGCAATAATTGGATGCTTCTAGCCTTGTCCTATAGCTTGATGTTCTCATTGCCAAGCACAACATACTATGCACATTTTGAGGTGCTAATTGTAGCGGATATGCAACTTGATCAGCTAAGTGACTTGACAAGTTGCAATAGATAAAATCAACCTTCTCAAAGGTATAGTTGGAGCTACTCGATTAAGATAGCCGTATAACTCAGACATTACTCGATTTGTGCTTAATTTTGTGATCTTCTGCATATATACATGGTAGATTGAATGGTGTGAATGCCCTTGTAACACTCCATTTATGTAGACAAGCTATATTTCTCATGTGTTGGATATTTTATGATTTTGTAGTATAATGTGAATGACGAAATAAGTTCCTACTCATTTAATGTATACATTTATATAATTTTATGGTTTGTTTGCTTCTTCTCAATCCATTACAAATTTCTAATACCAAAGCCTTGAATTCACATCCTAATTTATGTAATTGACTTTAGAATTGAAGACCTTATTTATTGATCTTAACTCTTACTTTGGCATAAACATTGTGGAATCCAACTAGTTAAAATGAAAAACAAGGGTAAAATGTTAGAAATCAAAACGAAACATAAAGAAATAACTGTGGTCATAAGTCATAACAAGGCAAACTTGGTAGATGTGTAATATTGGGCTTGGAATGGGCAGGGCTACATGGAGCACATTTGGGCTTATAATGGGCTGCACTATATGGGGCAAAATTGCACTGTTTGTTTCTTAGATTTTTTTTATATACTTTCTCTATTCGGCAAAATATATTAGTTAAACGCTTTTGTACTCATTAATAGTAAGTATAAAATTGTTCAAAAATTTTATAAAACAGTTAATATTATATATATATATATATATATATATATATATATATATATATATATATATATTTATCATATTGTTCTCGTTGAAGGAGATGTTAGCAAGATGTACGTGATCCTGTTCTTGTTGAAAGATACGAAGGAAATGACTGATTAAGATTGTAGAGATAACAATTTTTTGGATTACTTTTCTTGTGTCGTGCAGTAGTAGAACTATCCTTCTGGTTTTATTTTACAGATCTTAGAAGGATCGACTTATAGTTGGATTTCAATAAGTTTTTTGGTCTACTTTTGTAGTTAGAATCAGCCACACTTTCACACATTAGCAAATCTGAAGCAAGTGTTCTAAAATGTAAAGAATGGGAAATGGGAATGCTACAAGAGGAACTATCCACACTTTCACGAGATCACGAGAACTCTCCCTCCCGTGTCCCGTCTCGCGTAAGTAGGGATTGGGACGGAATCGGACAGGATGTGAGACGAGACGAGATTTGTGGGATTTGTGTCCACCCTTAGTAAGTAGGGATTAAATGTATATAAAAATAGTAAATATTTTTTCTTGATCAGAAGGTGTTGAAACTTGTGAGCATTCCAGCTCCGCCATTACCCCCAACAAAATTACTCCGCATTATTTAAAAAAAAAATCTTTGTAAGAGAAAAATAACTATATATTGAGTTAATTGCACTGACACCGATATGCAAGTGGAAAATGCGGACCAATGAAAATCGGTTGTCGATGGAATAAAAAATAGATGAATTGACACAACAGATATCCTACAATCTCGGTTGGTGCATCACAAAATTTTGAGGTATAATTTTACTTTTAAAAAAATCATATGTATATTTTATATAATTATATTTACAAGCCTATAAAATTTTATTATGAAAAAGATATTTTAAAATTATATATGATTAAAAGAATGATTATATTAGTTTATATTTTTTTAAGGCTGATTTGCATAGATATAAAAAAAAACTCAACTTTGCAAAAATGTACTTGACATAACACAATTTACAGGCCCATGGGAATATGTCATATTTGCAAAATATATTACCACCTGTACAACCAGTGGAAGGTAAACAAGGGGAAAAAACGAAAATATAAAAAAGAGGGAAAGTGGACAACAGACTATACATTGTCAGAAGCCAGCCAAAAAAAGAAAAAAAAAAGACAGCATTGAGGAGAGAAAGAAGGCAAGCTGAGAAGAGAGATGACAACTAGACAAGCATTAATGGTGAGCATTAAATGTTTGTAGGGCATCATTAAGGATTACAAGCTCCCGCCCTAAAAAATGGAGGGAGATTGGCGCCACATAGGAAGGGTTTGGAGGCATAGTATAAAAACAGACGTCAAGATCTTTCCTCCTTTAACTCTAGGCATGGCTGCTCGGTGTTACCTGTGACATCATTGAACAACTTATTCAGAGGTTTGTAACACCAATGCCAGTAAAAGAAAAAAGCTAGCTAGTAATGAAACAATTCTTGCTAGTAAATATAAAATGCCTGCCATGATAGAAATACTCAGATGTTTAGATGCTCATGTGACAACAATGCATAATGCAACAATGAACACAATCTATGATTGCTTTTGCAGCTGCATTCACACGATTATGAAATACTGTTGTGAGCTGAATCTGCCATGTTTTACACCTACTTTTATATCTATTTCTGTATGCGTTTCATGCATTTTGGTTAGAACAATACATAAATTGTGTAGTTTATGTTTATTTGCAATATTTGGAGGTCTACACAAGTTTTTGTTATATTTCGCAGAAATCGGACGCACTTTGGAGCTTAAAAGAAACTCATGGAGAAGCTAAAAATGGTGTAGCTGAAGAAAACGCCATTTTTCACCATTCTTCGTTCTGAATCAAGCTTTGATGTCTTCATGAGAGTTGTAGCCCTCGGAAAAAGCTTTCCAACGCATGGTCATATACGTCAATCCGACGAACGAGGACTCGGGAAAGTGCGTTTCAAGAACAGAGCAGAAAGCTGAGAGAACTTTACTCGATCTCGAGTACACTTACTCGATCTCGACAAAGGCTGTCCGAGCACACGTGGTCGAGCAGAGCTGATCGAGGACACTGAGTCAGAGACAACCCGACTCCGGAAGCCAACTCGATCTCGAGTACCTTTTGTCGAGATCGACCACGCCTAGACGCCATGTCCGGAGTCGACAAGTTGAGACAAGCCGAGAAGCCGAGGACGGATAAGCCGAGCTAACTCTACTCGATCTCGAGTACAGCTAGTCGAGATCGAGGAGCCAAGGAGCACCAGTCCGAGCCTTGTCGAGCAGAGCTACCCGACCAAGCCAGCCAGCCCAAGTCGACGCCAGTCTTACTCGAGATCGACTAGCCCTAGTCGAGATCGACGAGCCGTGTCCGGGAGCGCGTTACGCGGTTTGACTATCCTACTCGGTTTGGGAATCCTTGGGGCCGAAGGAAGCCAAGTCTATCCGATTTCATCAAGTTCTATCTATGGAAGACAAGATCTATCAACATGAGAAGATATCTTACCTATTTAGATTTATCTTTTCCTTTTAGATTTAATTCCTAAATTGCTTTTATTTATCTTTTAAAGTTTTAGATATAATTTTAGATATAGATAGATATTTTCTATCCTTGAATAGCAAGGAATAGAAGGCTATAAATAAAGCCCTAGGGGCTGGTTTTTTATTCATTCAATTTCAGAGAGAACAACTAAGTAGTTACATAGAGAAAGAGAGAGTTTGTGGCAAGCAAGGTGGAAAGGCGAAAGCGGATTTGTCTTGTTGGTTGTAAGCTTTCTCTATTTAATTCAATGCAAGTTAGTTTCTTTTGTTATTTGATGTCTTTCTTGATGATGAAGAGCGAGTAGTCCACCCACTTCTGGGGCTGGGGTGAGCCCGACGGTGGCCATGTAAGGTGATGCGGTAAAGGTCAGATCTTGTTATGCAATTCGTCTTCTATCCCTATGAGCATGATTCTTTTGCGAGAGTTGAAGGTGATCCTTGTTTGTGTTATTGAAGCGAAAGTGATCTTAATGCAACATGGGTTAATTATGTTAAAAGGGTTAGTAACAATTAGGGTTTATGTGAAAGCCTCTATATGCCTATTTGTTAGTAACGAAAGTTACTTTGATGGAAAGCATGATCTTTTATGCCTTTATATGTTACTTTGCATGGTTATCGTTGTGGCGTTGATACCCTGACTTTGGAAGTCTTTCATAAATTGAGTTTATTTCTGTCGAAATTCTGAAATCTGTGTTCGAATCTGGAATCTATATTTTCTGCATTTTTAGTCGATACAGAGGAGGGGCTTGTCGAGATCGAGTAGACCTTAGTCGATCTCGAGTTGGCTCTTGTCTACGTTGAGTTGAGTTTCTGTTTCTGTTTTAAATTTCTGAATTTCTGTTTTTACTATTTGTCGTCGATCTCGAGTTAGGTGTTGTCGAGATCGAGTTGCCCTTGCCGGGTTTGCTGTCTGCTGTGATTTCTGAGTTTCTGTTGTTCATTGCTGTTCGTCGATCTCGAGTTACTGCTGGTCGAGATCGAGTTAGCTTCTGTCTTTGTTTTGTTCTTTGCTTTCGTTTGTTATTTCTGTCTTTCTTTCTTTGTTCCTTTGTTTCTGTCTTCTGCTTGCTTTTCTGTGAGATTTACAGCTGCCTAGGATACACTGACACGCTTCCTCGTGGATTCGCACCTGACTTCCCATTACTACATTGGAGGGAGTCTTGTAATTATTTGCGTGGGCCTAAATCTGGTTTGATCTATTTCATTATATTTCATACTTGATTTCCTCCTTAAAACAAATTGGCGCCGTTGCCAGGGAAGCTATCATTCGCGCCTTAGGTAGTCAGTTCTCACTTTTTCTTTGAGTTACTTTACAGGTGTATGCGCCGTTCTGGTCAACCACCTGAGTTTGACGGCTTAGACGAACCAGAGCGCCTTCTACACATCAAAGATAAACTACAAAGAGCCATGGCAGCTGCGGAGACACAGGAGCAGCTGATCGAGAGGCTCACAAGGGATCTAGCCGCCAGAGATGCTGCTCTCGTCGCTAAGAGAGCAGGAAGGGAACAAGAAGCTGAACGTGCGAGGCAGCTGGCAAATGAGCTTGCCCTCTACCCAACCACAGCAGAGGATTATATGCACCCGACTCTCGTCGTGCCTGAATCGGCGATTCTAATCCCTGAAAATAACTATGAAATTCGCACTCAATTTCTTATTGAAATTAAAAATCATGCTTTTCATGGTAGATTTAATGAATGCCCTCTGCGCCATATTACCAACTTTACTGACATGTGTCGTACTCTTTCTGAAGGTACCACCTTGGAGTACATCCTGATGAAAGCTTTCCGTTGGTCTCTGGCTGGGTTTGCACTGAAATGGTTGGAAGGGCTGAAACCACGATCTCTCACGACATGGGCTCAGGTGAAGCAGGAATTTCTGAATAAGTTCTTTCCTCCTGCCAAAACAGCACTTCTGCGCCACAAGATCACATCTTTCAAACAGCAGTCTGGGGAGACGCTAGCAAAGGCATGGGAACGCTATAAGGATCTGTTGCGATCATGCCCTACACATGGACAGCAACCCTGCGTAGTTCAAGAGATCTTCTTCAATTCTCTGGACTTGGCTACAAAGGACAGAATCAACATATATACTCACTATGAGTATCTCACAATGCCGCCTCCTGACGCATGGGCTGCTCTAGACAAGCTGACCAACTATGACAACAAGTATGGGACTCCAGTCAACTATGAGGAGAACCCCTATGCCAGGCCAGCACCATCCATGCCCCTCTATGAGCCCTCTAAGGAGATTGATGCAGATGTTAGGGAGCAGTACTACAGAGATCAGAATAAGAAGCTCCTCAAACAAGTAAAGTATCTTTCTGTCAACCAGCCTTGTATTGAATGCGGATCACAGAGGCAAACCACTACTGAGTGCCCACACACAGAGCAAGTCAGGCTGGCAGAATACCATGAAGAGGCAGCTTACGCAGGGGGTCCCAATCGCTACATGGGGGACCAAAGGTTTCAGCAACCACAATGGAACCAAGGTGCCCCTAGGAACCCCCCGCCCTACAAAGCTCCAGGACATCCAGAAAGGGATCAGAAAAAGGATGATCTACAGACTTTCTTGGAGGAAATAAGGAGGAATCATACAGAAACCAGGCAATCCTTCAACTCAGTCTACACTCAGATTCAGGGCGTCAACTCTAGGCTTGGGGAGATTGATATATGGCGGAAATCAGTTGATACACAGATTGGCCAGCTAGCGGCAGGAATCCCCAGACAGACAGGATCGCTCCCTGGATCTTCAAAACCAAATCCAAAGGGGAAAACTGGACACATCGCTGCTGTAAAACTCAGAAGCGGCCATCAACTGCAAGAGCCAGAGGTCGGAAAGCAGCAGAACAACGAAGAACAGCAAGTCGACGTCGACAACACTCTAGTCGATCTCGAGGAGGGCCTACTCGATCTCGAGGAGAAACTTCAGAAACCATCGTCTGCACTGCACAGCAACTCGACATCACCCAATCTGGTCGAGATCGACAAGGATGTACTCAACATCGAGGACGGTCAGCCCGAGAGAGAGAAAACTGCAGCATCTCTGACATCTGTTCTGGCCCCAAAATCAGAAAAAGAAGCTGCCTTTCCCCACAAAATCTCCAAAGGACCCGGCAGAAAAGAAATTTCAGCGCTTCATTAAGATGCTCCAGAAGCTCAACGTCACCATCCCCTTCATAGAAGCTCTCAATGAAATTCCATCCTATGTCAAGTTCCTGAAGGAGATTCTGAGCAAAAAGCGATCAATGGCTGAGATTACAGAGGAATGCAGCCATTTGGACATACTGGAGAGGAGGCCAGATCCAGGTAAGTTTGCTATATCTATTGGATTTGGTCCATATAAAATTAATGCCTTATGTGATCTTGGAGCTAGTGTGAGCATAATGCCTTTAACAATTTGGTCCAAGATTAAGATAGGTGCCCTAGAGCCTGTAGATGCTAGACTTTACATGGCCAACAACACGGTGGTCATTCCAACAGGCATGGTGGACAATGTGCCAGTACAAGTAGGTAAATTCTTTTTCCCTGTTGATTTCCTAGTTGTTGATATGCAAGAAGATCCTGCTTGTCCAATTATTCTAGGAAGACCCTTCTTGGCGACGGTGGATGCCAACATAAGCGTAAGGAAAGGATTGGTCACCTTCAACATCAGCGATGAGGTAATTGAGTATTCCTTTAATAAAACTGAAAGGCATACAGGTCCAATGGAAGAGGTAAAATCTATCTCAGCTGGCTACATCACCTGCGGGGAACCCAAGGTAAGAAATATGACCCCTAAGGAGCTGGAAAAGAGGGATATGGAGGCCCAGGTGGAAGAGATCATGGCAATCCTAAAGGAGGACACAGAGAATCCAATCGACGCAGAACAAGGTACGTCGTTATGGACTAACTATTTTTCGGATGCCTTGACAGGAACCAAGTATGGGGTCAAGGTCGACCAAGACTCCTCGACATCGAGGAACCTAGTCGATCTCGACCAAAACTAGGAGCCTCCACCAGCACCAGCGTCGTCAAGCAGCAACATTGAAGGGTCAGGCTCCTCGAGATCGAGTACACTACTCGACATCGACCACCACCTCGCTGCCTCGGCTTCGCCTTTCTCGACGCTGATTCCACCAGACAGGCCAGGCTACTCGAGATCGACTACGCTAGTCGAGATCGACCAAGCTTCTCCGGCACCTGCTTCCTCGACGCTGAAACCACCAGGAGCCGAATCCTACTCGAGATCGACTACGCTAGTCGAGATCGACCAACCACCAGCTCCTGCATCCTCGAGCAGGTCGCCACCAGAACCTGAAAACTTGTCGAGATCGAGTACCCCTACTCGAGATCGACCAAACACTGTAGTCCCCGATTCCGTCTCTGCAAAGGTAAGCCAAGGTATGGATCTTTCTTCTCCTATTTCCATTAAAGATCTATCTATACATGGGAGAGTTTGCCTTGGTATGTGCGCTTATGTAGGATTTCCAATGACGAGCCTAAGGAGTATGAAGTTGGAGACAAGCTCTATGTCTCTAAATCAAAGGATCATTGGTTCCCTAACAAATTCAACATGAAGAGGATGGGGCCTTTCGTGGTGAACAAAATCCACTCTGGAGGATCGCAGCTGATGGACAAGAATGGAGTCCTATTTGAAGCCCAAGCTACATGGGCCCTGCAGATGCTACCTTGAGCTTAATGGAAAGTCGGCCTAGCTACTATAAAATCTAGAGCTTGTACATAGACATTTAGTTTTGGACATTGTTTTGCTTGTTTTTGGTTTTTGAACACTTTTAGTTTTTCTATTGTAGGTATATGTCTTCTACACTTTTCAGGAACATGGATAGAAGCAAGCTATATTCAAACTCGGCCCATGCGATTCTTTCATTCAAAATTAAGAGGCCCTGCACACCTGTCTAGTGAGTTTCTGTCTCTACCCTTGTTTTTATATAGTGAGGACACTGTAATATTTAAGTATGGGGTGGGGGAAGGGCTCACTTTATGCATATTTGCCATATTTGACATTATGTGTGCATATTTAAGGTTTATTTCTTGAATTGCTATACATGGCTATTTTGGAATTCATTATTGATTTATGTGCATACATACATGTTTTCCAAAAGTTTGAGAAAAATGACCCCCATTTGAAATTTTTGACAGATTGTCATGAAAGCTTAAATTGAACTCGACGATGCAAAATTGGATTCATTAGAGATATAGCATGAAATTGCCTAGTAAAGGGAAGTCACAATGAAGTGCATTATTTTCTTGAAAACCATGAAAGGAGGTAAAATTTGAAGTTGCTTTTGATATGTTGCATGATAAGATGATGGAGGACTTTATATTTCCATATAATGCTCATTGTTTATATCCTAGCCTTACCTATGCTTATGCATCACAAAAGCCATATTATGCCTTATTATTGCTCCACATGACCTAAATATTTTCCATTCTTTACCCTATCCGGGGATTATGTTGAGAATGATGTTACATTATGGAGTTATTATATGGTTGTTGTGTTGTTATATATCATATTTGGAGTTTGGCAGGAAATTGTTTGAAATATATGGAAAATTTAATGAGTGAGAAAAAATCCGATCACCTCAGGAGATAAAGGTAGATCGACCCTGCTCACTGAGATAATAGTTTGGCCAGATGGGACACCAGGTGAGGAGTCCGACGCACTAAGTATCCGGGGCCATTCATGACACCCATGTTTGCGACTCGCGAGAAGGCAGTGCTGAGGTTAGAGAGGTAAAAACATTATTATTGATAAAAGCATTATGAAAAGGTGATGAATCTTATGGAGAAGGAATGTGGAAATTCAGTTTGGAAATACTCCATTTCCCCGGATCAAAAGCACCACATTGCCAGAAATTGCCAACCTTTTAGCCTTTTACCAATCTACTTCTTATTTGAGCTTAAATTAAAGTCCTCTTGATTATTAATGCTTTGTCACGAATGAATGTTTTGCATAACCCTCCTTTTGTGAGTAGATGTTGCTTTTTGTATAATTGCACATGCATGGATCTGTGACACTAGTACCTTTTCGAGGATGGTAATTGATTGCAGGGGACATATGAGAATGAATCTAAGATGTTGAGAGTTTTGATTTCTTCCCCTGAATGACAATTAAAAGTATTGCTTGAGGACAAGCAAGCTTAAGTATGGGGTGTTTGTTGTGAGCTGAATCTGCCATGTTTTACACCTACTTTTATATCGATTTATGTATGCATTTCATGCATTTTGGTTAGAACAATACATAAATTGTGTAGTTTATGTTTATTTGCAATATATGGAGGTCTACACAAGTTTTTGTTATATTTCGCAGAAATCGGACGCACTTTGGAGCTTAAAGGAAACTCATGGAGAAGCTAAAAATGGTGTAGCTGGAGAAAACGCCATTTTTCACCATTCTTCGTTCTGAATCAAGCTTTGATGTCTTAATGAGAGTTGTAGCCCTCGGAAAAAGATTTCCAACGCATGGTCATATGCGTCAATCCAACAAACGAGGACTCGGGAAAGTGCGTTTCAAGAACAGAGCAGAAAGCTGAGAGAACTTTACTCGATCTCGAGTACACTTACTCGATCTCGACAAAGGCTGTCCGAGCACATCTGGTCAAGCAGAGCTGATCGAGGACACTGAGTCAGAGACAACCCAACTCCGAAAGCCAACTCGATCTCGAGTACCTCTTGTCGAGATCGACCACGCCTAGACGCCATGTCCGGAGTCGACAAGTTGAGACAAGCCGAGAAGCCGAGGACGGAGAAGCCGAGCCAACTCTACTCGATCTCGAGTACAGCTAGTCGAGATCGAGGAGCCAAGGAGCACCAGTCCGAGCATTGTCGAGCAGAGCTATCCGACCAAGCCAGCCAGCCCAAGTCGACGCCAGTCCTACTGGAGATCGACTAGCCCTAGTCGAGATCGACGAGCCGTGTCCGGGAGCGCGTTACGCGGTTTGACTATCTTACTCGGTTTGGGAATCCTTGGGGCCGAAGGAAGCCAAGTCTATCCGATTTCATCAAGTTCTATCTATGGAAGACAAGATCTATCAACATGAGAAGATATCTTACCTATTTAGATTTATCTTTTCCTTTTAGATTTAATTCCTAAATTGCTTTTATTTATCTTTTAAAGTTTTAGATATAATTTTAGATATAGATAGATATTTTCTATCCTTGAATAGCAAGGAATAGAAGGCTATAAATAAAGCCCTAGGGGCTGGTTTTTTATTCATTCAATTTCAGAGAGAACAAGTAAGTAGTTACATAGAGAAAGAGAGAGTTTGTGGCAAGCAAGGTGGAAAGGCGAAAGCGGATTTGTCTTGTTGGTTGTAAGCTTTCTCTATTTAATTCAATGCAAGTTAGTTTCTTTTGTTATTTGATGTCTTTCTTGATGATGAAGAGCGAGTAGTCCACCCACTTCTGGGGCTGGGGTGAGCCCGACGGTGGCCATGTAAGGTGATGCGGTAAAGGTCAGATCTTGTTATGCAATTCGTCTTCTATCCCTATGAGCATGATTCTTTTGCGAGAGTTGAAGGTGATCCTTGTTTGTGTTATTGAAGCGAAAGTGATCTTAATGCAACTTGGGTTAATTATGTGAAAAGGGTTAGTAATAATTAGGGTTTATGCGAAAGCCTCTATATGCCTATTTGTTAGTAACGAAAGTTACTTTGATGGAAATCATGATCTTTTATGCCTTTATATGTTACTTTGCATGGTTATCGTTGTGGCGTTGATATCCTGGCTTTGGAAGTCTTTCATAAATTGAGTTTATTTCTGTCGAAATTCTGAAATCTGTGTTCGAATCTGGAATCTATATTTTCTGCATTTTTAGTCGATACAGAGGAGGGGCTTGTCGAGATCGAGTAGACCTTAGTCGATCTCGAGTTGGCTCTTGTCTACGTCGAGTTGAGTTTCTGTTTCTGTTTTAAATTTCTGAATTTCTGTTTTTACTATTTGTCGTCGATCTCGAGTTAGGTGTTGTCGAGATCGAGTTGCCCTTGCCGGGTTTGCTGTCTGCTGTGATTTCTGAGTTTCTGTTGTTCATTGCTGTTCGTCGATCTCGAGTTACTGCTGGTCGAGATCGAGTTAGCTTCTGTCTTTGTTTTGTTCTTTGCTTTCGTTTGTTATTTCTGTCTTTCTTTCTTTGTTCCTTTGTTTCTGTCTTCTGCTTGCTTTTCTGTGAGATTTACAGCTGCCTAGGAGACGCTGACACGCTTCCTCGTGGATTCGATCCCGACTTCCCATTACTACATTGGAGGGAGTCTTGTAATTATTTGCGTGGGCCTAAATCTGGTTTGATCTATTTCATTATATTTCATACTTGATTTCCTCCTTACAACAAATACAAACCACGAAATCTCAGTATGTCCAACTACACCCAGCCATTTGTAACAGTAATGCCAGTAAAGAAAAAAAATCTAGCCAGTAATGCAACAATATATGCCAATAAATATAAATTGTCTGCCATGCCACGACATATATTAATAAAATTTCTATCTTCACAGAGATTCTCAGATGCTCATGTCACAACAGTGCATAATGTAACAATTAACACAATCTATGACTACTTTTGCGCCTTCATTGTCTACATTATGTAATACAAAGCACAAAATCACATTATTCTATAACCATAACCTCTAACTGAAACCATTATAAGTGAACAGCTCCCCCTTCCCCATATCCGACTCACCCATTTTATTAACAAAGCCTAGTTACGAAGGTCCAAACCCAATTCTCCCCAATTCGAATTTCAAAGCCCATAATAACATCTCTTGCCAATCTAAAGTTTCCCCATGCCAAGCGTGTGAACCTGTCGTCCATCATCCACACTGTGAATGGAGGTTTTCAATTTCATTCTACCATATTTCAACCTTCAATGGCGATTTTCCAACTATATCACCAAGGCGCCCTACAACCACAAGGTTAGGGTTTGTAAATCATCGCCCCCCATTCTTCCCAACGTCCCCAGTTCGACAATCAAGAAATTCAACACTCCAAACAAGTTTTTCAAGAGAAGAGGGAGAGGATGAGAGCTTACTTGATTTCGCACAGGGGGTTATTCTTGAAAAGGGCAGGAACTATTGTTCTCTTCGTTCTCGTCGACCTCCCTTTTTGATTCGCCTGGTCCCCTTCTTTTTCTCTCTCTGAATTGCGGTTTCAAGGTACTTCAATGGCGGTTCTCTTCAAGTTGCTCCAATGGCGGTTTCTCTCTTCTCCTTTGAACTTGCAACTGATATGAGAGGGGAGACTTTTGACATTTGATTTGAGTTTGATGGGTAATTTATTAACGGTGATCATTACAGTTCACCAACTTCTCGCGTTTTTTTTTTCACCGGTTACTTTTGCATTGGACCTTTTTGTCACTTTTACAAATTTGGGCTAGGGGAGTTAGGTTTGCAAAGGCCCATATTTTTTTTGTTATATTCCATACCAATTTCTATTTTTTTTACAAATAAAATTTTTCATGAAAAAAATTATAAATGTATAAATATAAGTGTATGAAATATAATTATATATTGTGTAATTTTTCTTTAAAATAATCTTATATCCTAAATAGTTTTAGGGTGAACAGTTTATGTTATGTTGTACGAGATCGTCAATGGTGCACTGATTACACACTTTGATGGGATTATTTAGTATTTATAACAGTAAAACTGAAAATTTGTAATAGTAAAAGAATTGTTAAATATATGTAACAGTAAAAGTGAATATTTGGTGGGATTTGTTTTACCAGTAACAACGTACACCCCACTAAAAGATAACAGGTAATTCACCTATTTTTATCCACTTGCATCGGTTGACATTCTTCCTATTCTTGCTTCACCTTCATTCATTTTCTACTTCTTCTCAAGCGATTTTATCCCTTAGACCACAAATCCTTCAATTCTCGAGCTGCATGTACATCAGCAAACAACCAAGTGATTTCTTTGTGCTTCACAAAGATGGGCAGCTATTTTGCACCTGGCATTGTGTTACTATTATAGTTATTTTTTTTCTATTAATCTAAAATGGTTGTTTTGAGCCAATTCCTGCATTGTTAGACCTTTGATTTGCTGCCAGACCTTTGTTGTCATAAAATTGCATTTGTGTCATAGCTTCAAATGTACATAACGAATATCAAGTTAGTAATCTTTGTTGTCATATAGTTATTTGTTTTTTCAATTAATCCAAATTTTTTGTTTGGAACTATTTCCTTCACTGTCAGACCTTTTCATCAGGAAAAGAAGTGTCAAGATTCAAGAAGATGATTAGCTAATATCACATAAGAAGATGATGGGATTCTAGGATAATTGTTCCAACTCCAATAAAATTAGGATTTTCATTTTCGTTTTCATTTATGGTATTCTCTCAGTTACTCAACAATGATAACTTTCATCCTCAGACATTGGGTATACTTCCATGATTTTTATTCTTGTTTAGCATATATTATGCTCCCCAAATTGTTTTTTATTCATTCTTACTTTCCTGTCTCCCGTTCAATTGCAAATAAAACCCTCCAAACATAATGCAGTTTAAAGCCCTGTGCAAGCAATCTATAGTTTTAGTTTGTGACTTTACCTTAATATCGGAATAAGGTGTCAGTGTAATAATCCCCGATAATTGGCTTCAACAAGAATTGCCTTCTACACCTCAAGATTTCAACGTAATCGGATATAATAGGGGTTAGGTTCGACTGCTTAAATTCAGGAACACTTGAATTATTCAACACATAGGGTATGAATCTTTCGAAAAGTCGAAAAAGGGAACAAAACACAATAATCGTTACCTTCATCCAAACCTCGCCGATCAAGAATGTCCGTGCTCGATTTCTTCTCTCTTTCATGTTTTGGCTCGATATGGATGAGGGATTTTTTTTCAAATCGAAATCGACGAGCTTTAATTGCAAATATATGGTCGAATCTCTGGATTTTCTGTACTCTTTGGGGGACAGACAATGGACATCGAATTTAGGGTTTTGAGAGGAAGAAGATAACTGGAATAGGGGCTTGCCGGCTTGGGAGAAAGGAGTTGTCTCTCTTTGACTCTTTAAATCGACATACTAGAAGTATTGATTTCAATGCGAAATTGAGGGAGATCTCTGGTCACGTTTTCATATCGAAATTGAAACCAACAAAGAAGATGAATGAATTGCAAAGATTGGGAGAAATTGGAGGCGGGGGTATCCGGGTAAAGTGGGTTAGTAGTGTTCATATCATCAATTATGGTCCCACCATCTTAATTAATAGGAAGTATATTTTAGAAATCCAGTGCGTTACGCACGGGCACTACGCTAGTAATACCTTAAATTAGAAGACTTTGCTCACGTGTCAATTTCTCCTTGATTTTAGTTAATTCAACCAATCCCCTATTTCTACTTTTTTTTTTCTCCTTTTCTACATTTAATTATTATTTTCTTTAATTATTATTTTTATTCTTCCCTTTATTTGTTAAATCAATCACATTCTTTCTTTAATTTTCAACATATTTGTAACTATTGGGCTTAATTCAAAACATTGAATTCAATTTAATACAACTATTGAGCTTAACTCAAATTTATGTCCTTTAATTATTTTTTTCTCCCTCTTTTTGTCTTTTCAAACCGATTACATTTTTTCTTTTATTTTTATCACATTTACTAACTATTAGGCTTAATTCAAAAAATTGAATTTAATATAATCTAATGCTTATTATTAATCTACATGTAAATATTTATATATTAAAAATATCTAATCTATAATATATATATATATACTACATAATATATAAGCCTTTCCGATGATATATATGACTGTTAGGATCCTAGTTCTACCATGACGGATTGACTGGAATTGTAAGGGAAAGAGGTAGAAGAGAGCTTAGAGAGAGAGATCGAGAGATAGAAGAAAGAACTGTAATTGAAATTTCATTGATAGCCCATACAATACATTGAGATAGGTATTTATAATACCAAGCCCAACTTTCTACTAATTACACTTATTATCCTATTATACTAATTTCTAACATTACTCCCCTCCTTAAGAAAGCTTATCCTCAAGCTTATTATTAAAAAAAATATATAAACTAAAAAAACAACAGCATATGAAGCTGAAAGCTACTCCCAAGCAGTGCTATCAGCTATTGGAAATTGCCCTTCCACCATGCTTTCCTTGATCTGTACTCGGATAAACACTATTTGGACCATTATGACAATAAAAGTTGATGCTTCCCTTGATCTGCATCATCCCCAAATTCCTTATATCTGTTTTGATGTGTTGCTTCCAAGTAAAATGTAAAAGATTATTCCAACTCTCTATGACCAGCACACACATGCAAGTTGATTTTATGACAGCAAAAGTCCCCATTCACTTTCTATGATAGCACAACTTGTAAGTTGATTTTATGGAAGCAAAAAATCCCCTTCCCTATTTCTATGACAGTAGCAAATTGTATTTCTTCCCATTGTCAAAACTGTTCCATGACTTGTTGTCCTTGGATCACCGACCCTCCTAGATAAAAAAACAAGAATCACTTTGTCCATTGTTTGACCTGTATCCCTTAGACACACTCTACCCGGATCGAGATCAAACTAAAGCATTTTTCAATGAGAACATCTAGCTCACTACTACTTCTTCCTCTATCAAAAGGATATGTGATCGAAGCCTTCAACCCAAGTCTATGAAGATATGAGCAACAATCTTCAACCACCACTCTTATCACTACCCTAAATTTTCTTATGTGCATTTTCACAAACATCTTATGTGCCTTTGTAACACAATCAACTGACTTCAATCTAACATCAGTCCAAATAACCTCCTTGGAGTTAGTCACTCTAATTTCCATCAGCTCAATCAACAGCTTAACCAACTTAGACAACTCCTGGTTTGCATTGCCAGTGATGATAAATTCAGAAGGCTCGGAATTTACTTGGGAGCGATTTTGTTGGGTATGAGGTTCTTTAATGGACTTGTTGATCTCTAGGCCTGAGAGCTCGATTTTCTTTGTCGCATTTGGAATTTCAAGGTAATTTCTCGGAACAGCTCCAAGGGCAACACCTGCACGCGACAACAGCCAGGGCGATGTCTCAGGCGAATTCAGCGAAGACTTGCTTTCTTGTTGCCCATCTGCAATCGGTTCTTCCATTCGCTTTTCTTCCATCATCGGGGCTTCGATTTCTTCGGTTTCTAGCGCTGAAAGCTCCTCGAATTTATGATCGAAACATCTTTGCGAATTCCGAATGAACTGGGCGCCTTCATCCTCAGTTGGAACCTCATTGGTTTCTTGGTTCTTGTCTGCGATTTCTTCAATTGGACTTGCAAATTACTTCAACTTGCGTATGCTCTGTTTCATCCCTTTCGATCCATTTGGCTTTCATCTCATCAAAAACACTTTCTGTTGATGCCCAAACTTCCGTCCCGTAGGATACTTTCAACATTTCTTGAAGCATCTCCCCTATATTGCGAAGATTCTCTAGTATCCTCTTACGTTGTTCCTCAGACTCCGAAGAAGGAATTGTTGTCGATCGGTCTTCGCTAATGTGCAAAAGGGCTCCTACGCTCTCCGTTCTTGTCGTTTCCGATCTTTCTGGATTCGGATTTGGCCCTATCTCAGTGCACTTCACGGACGCACTTCCTAAATTGACGCTGCCAGCGTCTTCTTCAACAACCCATTGCGCTTTGGAACTTTTGACTGGATCTTCCAAGATTGGAGGCCGTCCGTTCAACAGAAGCGGTCGCTTGCTCATCACCGCCAGTGTATCGAGGCTCCGCTCCGTCTTGGTCTGGAATCTCCCAATTGAGTTTTGGAATTCATATTGGTTCTTCATCCTAGTATCGCACGCCCTTACCGACGAGGATGCGACGGGCTCTGATACCACTTTGTTAGGATCCTAGTTCTACCATGACAGATTGATTGGAATTGTAAGGGAAAGAGGTAGAAGAGAGCTTAGGGAGAGAGATCGAGAGATAGAAGAAAGAACTGTAATTGAAATTTCATTGATAGCCCGTACAATACATTGAGATAGGTATTTATAATACCAAGCCCAACTTTCTACTAATTACACTTATTATCCTATTATACTAATTCCTAACAATGACATAATCAATCATTTTAGATATTGGTTATACCACATCACATTTAAGCAAAGTTACAATGATATTACTATTTTTACTAAATGATTTAAATATCCATATTTATGTATTATACCTTTACATGAGATTTTTTGAAAAATAATTTTTTGAGATATTTATAAGATACATTTATGGTAAAGATTTTAATGGATTTTATCTTAACTTTTATTAATATTTTATAATATTATTTTTTCTATTATCAAGATTTTAGTTTAAAAAATCGCACAATGGCGCGGGAATTTTAGTAGTTATAATAATTCATAAGAGATATAAAGATTTTTAAAGTTTTAAAAACATGTGATTTTACTATATATTTTTTTACAAAAATATAATTCGCTTTTTTAAGATTGTTTTTTCAAATATGTTATAATAAGTATATAGATGCTAAATATATTTTTTTAATATTAATTTTATGGTCAAATAATTTCGTGGGACGGGGTTATGGGGCGGGATTGTGAGGCAGAAGATTTGCCCCGAATCTGGCAGTTGCAGTAAATGGGAAACAGTTCCAAGCCATGAAATAATTGTTTTAAAAAACAATGCCTGGTGCAAATAGGTGTGCCAAGCCATGCCATGAAATAAATGTTTTAAATTAAATATAAACAATTAATTTGCAATAAAAGAAATACAATTATCGAGTAATTGACAATAGTAGGCTGATAGCGGAAATCTCAATTTCTGTACCATTTTTAATAATAAATATAAGAGTTCTTTAATATATATATATATATATATATATATATATATATATATATATATATATATATATATATATATATATATATATATACACACGAGATTCGTGACCGAATCGGTGGATCGGCATCAGGCTCCAATCATTTATAAATTGTACTCCCTCCGTATCGCAAAACTTGTAGTTTTAGAGTAGTAAACTTGTATCAAAAAACTTGTTGTTTTAGCTATATTTATTACCTTTATAGGTAATGATTGCTCTTTTTATAGGTAATAATTAGTGCTTTTAGGTACTTTATCCTGTAAAAGTAAAAGAAATATAGGGGAAATTGTTTGTCTTACCCTCTGGTAAGCTTACCCAAGGGTATTCCCATGTCTATGGAAAAAGTAGCCTAAAAAGTAGAAAAAAGAAATGTTTTAATAGGGGATAAATAGGTTTGCTTTTTTGTGAGGTTCCATACACCCCTATGTCATAATTACTACACCTATATTACTTCTCTCCCCTAATTAAATGAGTTTGTTAATTGATTTTGGGCGGTAATACAAAAATCATAATGTTTTCAAAAGTGTCAACCTCGGCCCCCAGCATGACGACGACCTCCACCGCGACCACCATACCGAAATCCTCCTCTAGCACCATTCTGAAGTCCTCCTCTAAGTCCTCCTCTACCACCATCCCGACCTCCACCGCGCCCTTCAGATGGACCGCCTGTGTCCTCCGGCCAACGTACAGTTCTTCGACCGTTGAAAGGCCCTTCCCTGGTAAATTGTCGCGTGGCAACCGCATCGAGCATTTGTGGAGTCGGTGCGTACAGATCAGCATAATTAGGGTAGAAGTGGCGGGCGTTTTCGTCCATTGCCTGAACATATAACACCGTAAGCTCTTGTTGATCCCGAACTGACTCCATCTCACCATCCATCTGGTGCGACCAGATTCGAAGATCATCTACTTGGCAGGCGATGTGGTAGACCGTATCAAACATCGACTGTTGGTTGGCCGACACGTCCCGAAGACTCATCTCCACGTCTGTCTGGTGGCTGTGATGCAAGTCCTGACTTAGACGCATCTCCTCAAGTTCTTCCCCCAAACGATCCTGCCTATCGGATATTTGGTTTATCCTATCCAAGATGTATCTTTGAGTGTTCGCCATCTCCAGAAGTTTCGTGTCCATATCGGACTGTCGGTTTGCAATTCCTTGTATCCCTTGTAACACCTGCTCCCAAGGAACAGAAGAGCTGGATTCACCTTGGTGCGAATGCACACCTTCTGGCCCTGGATGTGATGAGGTGAAGGGCTTGTATTCGATCAGACAAACGTCATCCTTGTGCAGATCCTCAACGGGTGAACTAGTTGGACAAAGCCCTGTATCACACTCCATACCATCTTCCGTTGGCACTACCATCTGATTATTTATTTCTCGGGCTGGGGGGGCGTCCAAGTCCATTGGTGTACTCCGTTCATCCCGATCCGATCTACTCTTATCTTCGTAGTTGGTCATACAGAAGTCCGCAGCTCTCTTCCCATACGGCAGGGGACATGGCAAATATATCGCGTTATGGTAAGATTTCGTCGGTTTCCAATGCAACTCCGGCTCTAGTGGGTTGCTCAACAGACTGGCTGTGTTCAGACTCCTCTCATCGTACACATGAGACCCATGTATCTGCTGCAACCATTCTGGCGGTTCTGGTTCCCACTTCCTAGCGATCAGTGTGATCATACCCCCCAACGCTAACTTGCCCTTCGTGCTCCCGCTTGTTGCATCTCGAATGCAAGATGCAACAAACAAAGAAGTCCAGTCAGGCACGTTGCTGCATTCTTCGAAAAAACACCGGAACCATATAAAATCTGAAGCCATGAACTTGTCGGTCTCTCCCTGACCCATAAAAGCCATCCTAATCACTTTGTGTGCCAAGACCAAGCACGGATGCCCAAGCCAAGAGTTAGTCTCGCCCTTGTGACCGTCAAACTGTCTGCCTGTAATTTCAACCCAGAGATCTTTCAAATTGTGGCCCGATTTCTTCCAGCCAGGGGTAGGTTGACGAGAAATCCCGAGGATGTCCCGCAACTCGTCGTAGGATAGCAACCTCTCCACATCATTGAGGTGAAATGAAATCCGGTTGCCTTTGTGTACCGATAAGGTCGAGAGGAATTCCAGTACATATCTTAGATACGTTGGCGCATTGTTGTTCAAAAATCCCGACAGCCCTGCCTGATCAAACATTGACTTCGTAATTTCGAACATTCCTAGCCGTTTCAGTGTCGCAACATCGTAAAATTTAGTCGGTACAATGTCCATTTCCGCTAACTTTGACCATTTCGCCTTCTGTTCCGTTGTCAGGGTAGTTAGTTGGAGATAGTCCCGCTCCATTGCAAACTGATTTCCACACCAGGAATTATACTCGTTTCATAACACATCTACTGAAACCCTAGGCCCACCCAGAATCGCCCACTGCCCACCCCAAGTACAATCAACCTCTAATGAACATAAAATCAAACATAACTAACCGATTAAAAGCAGAGAGACTTACCAATTCGGAGATTGAGTGGCGGTCTGTGATATTGAAACGTAGGAGACTCCTCGCCCGACTGACGATTCTGGTTCTCAATAGCGAGATTCGCCGTTCGATTGTCGCCGTGCTGTTCAGGGGATGATTGTGTTTTGAAGTTGACGGTCGAGACTTGGGATGGAGGGAAGAGTTAATTTCGAAGAGGGCGAGTCACTGTCTTACGGTTTGCGGTTTCACACAGGTAGACTCCAACGTCTCCAAGCATCAGGGTGAAGCAGATGGAGTAGGGTGATGCACTTGGAGCAATTGGGCTGGGCCGAGGTCGCAATTGGGCCGGATTATTTGAGTTAGGTATATAGTAGTATTATTTAAGTTAGCTATATACAGTATTATGCAAGTATAAACTAAGCCTAAATTTTTTATATTTTCACAGTGTAAATATCCAAAGATAAACAAAGTATAAAAATAATCCAAATAATACTTTCGTAAAAAAGTTTATATACGGACTATTCATTACCGCCATAACTAATTACATTCCAAATAATAAAATATAGGAGCTGGAACTAATTTAGTTGTACAGTATATTATAAACTAAGTCTATAAATTATTTATGTATAAAGTACCGCCATTTTTTAATTATAGGAGCTGGAACTAATTTAGTTGTATAGACCAAGTATAAACTAATTAAGTTGGAACTACAGTAATTAATTAAGTTGCATACTAATACTAGCCGTTGAGTTACTTGTGTAGCATTTCGGACAATGTATTCTAATAAGAATTTAGTAGTTAATATAATGTTTTATTAAACCTTTGTTAGTTAATTATATGATTTTTTTTCAAAACATACTCTTATAGTATTCTAATAAGAATTTAGTAGAAGTGGAGTAAGGTTTTATTAAACATTTGTTAGTTAGTTACTTATGTGATTTTTCCTCAAAACATATTCTTATAGTATTCTAATAAGAATTTAGTAGTTAATATAATGTTTTATTAAACATTTGTTAGTTACTTATATGATTTTTTTTCAAAACATACTCTTATAGTATTCTAATAAGAATTTAGTAGAAGTGGAGTAAGGTTTTATTGAACATTTGTTAGTTACTTACATGAGTTATCCTCAAAACATACTCTTATTGTATTCTAATAAGAATTTAGTAGTTAATATAATGTTTTATTAAACGTTTGTTAGTTACTTGTATGAGATTTCCTCAAAACATACTCTTATAGTATTCTAATATGAATTTAGTAGTTAATATAATGTTTTATTAAACATTTGTTAGTTACTTATATGATTTTTCCTCAAAACATACTCATATAGTATTCTATTATGAATTTTTCCACATCCAGGGTGCCAATTATTCAAATATATAAAAATGTGGGCGATAATTTCAATAAACAGGGTGCCGATTCGGAATGAAACATAAAATGATTATGCACAACGGTGCAATAAAACAAAATCTGTGTGTACCTCCCTATTTTCGAGGCCCATCCGTATTGGTGCAAGGCTTAGCACACGGATTGAAATCTTGGACCGTTAGATTTAAGAAATAAAGGGTCGCGATTGCATACACGCCATGCGAATGGCTGCTGCTTACAACGCTGCCTCGGACCCACAACAGTCCCGACCAATCATAGCCCATAGCGTGTCTTTAAATTTTGGTAAAAAAAAAAAGAAAAGTAGCATTTATGCGAATGGCTGATGCATTGCTAGATGCACCCATGCATAGAAGCCGTTGGATTTCAATGAATAAAGGGCCAAGATTGCATACAAGCCATGCGAATGGCTGATGCATCCCTTGTTGCTTCGGAATCACAATTTATCCATGAATGCTACTGTACTTTTATTTTCAAAAAAATTAACAATTTGTTTTTTAGAGTTCAATTCGGTCAGATTTATTTTTATTGTTATTAGTATTATTACGGAGTACAGTACTAATTTGTATAATAATAATAATAATAATTAATATAAGATTAATTTAATAATAATAATACTAATAATAATATTTTTATTATTGTTATAATTATTATTACTATTACTATTACGAAAAATTAGTGAAAGTAATACGCAACTATTAGAATATGCACAAAAAAAAATAAGAGCCAGTATTATTAAACAAAAGTATTTTAGATTATTATAGGTTTTATTTTATGAAATAATATAATTACACTACGTAAGGTTACAAAAAATTAATGAAGGAAATCACCATCTCTATTGGTGCAAGGCCGAGCCACCGGATTGACATCTTGCACCGTTGGATTTCGATAAATAAAGGGCCACGATTCCAGACAAGCCATGCGAATGGCTGATGCTTTCCACGCTGCATCGGACCCACAACAGTCCCGGCCAATCATAGCCCAGCGCGTGTATCATGATCCATAAATGCTACTATTTTTTTTTTTTAAAAAAATCACTAATTGGAGGAGTAGATTAAAATGAATGTTTTGATTTAAAACCAATAGTTAGTAACATAAAGAAATTAAATAGAGACTTAAGTGAAAAATAAGAAACAAAGGATAATGAAACAAAATCAAAGAAAATTGGAACACGAGTGAAGTTATCGGTCAAGACTCGTAAAATTACTCTAAGATTCACTTACACATCATCGTAAACTCTTCTCGATTAAGAGTTCACGTAGATAGTTACTAAAAAAACAATATGAGTTAAGCCCGATAGTTATATTAGATTAAAATGAATGTTTTGATTTAAAACCAATAGTTAGTAACATAAAGAAATTAAATAGAGACTTAAGTGAAAAATAAGAAATAAAGGATAATGAAACAAAATCAAAGAAAATTGGAACACGAGTGAAGTTATCGGTCAAGACTCGTAAAATTACTCTAAGATTCACTTACACATCATCGTAAACTCTTCTCGATTAAGAGTTCACATAGATAGTTACTAAAAAAAACAATATGAGTGAAGCCCGATAGTTATATTAGATTCAAATGAATGTTTTGATTTAAAACCAATAGTTAGTAACATAAAGAAATTAAATAGAGACTTAAGTGAAAAATAAGAAACAAAGGATAATGAAACAAAATCAAAGAAAATTGGAACACGATTGAAGTTATCGGTCAAGACTTGTAAAATTACTCTAAGATTCACTTACACATCATCGTAAACTCTTCTCGATTAAGAGTTCACATAGATAGTTACTAAAAAAACAATATGAGTTAAGCCCGATAGTTATATTAGATTAAAATGAATGTTTTGATTTAAAACTAATAGTTAGTAACATAAAGAAATTAAATAGAGACTTAAGTGAAAAATAAGAAACAAAGGATAATGAAACAAAATCAAAGAAAATTGGAACACGAGTGAAGTTATCGGTCAAGACTCGTAAAATTACTCTAAGATTCACTTACACATCATCGTAATAAACTCTTCTCGATTAAGAGTTCACATAGATAGTTACTAAAAAAACAATATGAGTTAAGCCCGATAGTTATATTAGATTGACATGAATGTTTTGATTTAAAACCAATAGTTAGTTAGTAACATAAAGAAATTAAATACAGACTTAAGTGAAAAATAAGAAACAAAGGATAATGAAACAAAATCAAAGAAAATTGGAACACGAGTGAAGTTATCGGTCAAGACTCGTAAAATTACTCTAAGATTCACTTACACATCATCGTAATTAAACTCTTCTCGATTAAGAGTTCACATAGATAGTTATTAAAAAACAATTTGAGTTAAGCCCGATAGTTATATTAGATTGAAATGAATATTTTGATTTAAAACCAATAGTTAGTAACATAAATAACTAAAAAAGACTCTTAAGTGAAAAATAAGAAACAAAGGACAACATTAATAATAATTAATGGAGAAACTGAAAGAATAGTAATAACAATAATAATAATAATTAAATGATTATATTGATTTATAATATCCGTAGTTTAGATTGATTTTTTATATATTGTCCGAAGCATCTAGTTGGGTTATTTCACATGTAAAGTACAAAATAATATTAATATGAAGGAAATCCCCATCTCCATTGGTTCATGGGTGAGAGAACGGATTGAAAACTTGCACCGTTGGATTTCATGAAATAAAGGGCCACGATTGAATACAAGCCATGCGAATGGCTGATGCTTCAGCCGCTGCGCCGGACCCACATTGGTCCCAGCCAATCACAGCGCACCGCGTGTCCCATAAGCCTTGAATTCTACTTTTCTTTTTGAAAAAAGAAACAGAAATTATATTTACAGTTATATTCGCCTATTTGGTCATAATAATTAGTGCTCTGTATATTTTTCTTATTCTTATTCTGATTATTAATATAAATATTATTTTTATTCATATTCTTATTCTTTTTTTATAATTATTTTATTATTATTATTTGGTGTAATGTCGTTTTAATTAGTCAACGGAGCAACTTTTATATGTTTAAAAAATAAATCCAGTATTATTAAACAAAACTATTTATAAACAAAATTAGTTTAGATTATTAGAAATTTTATTTTATGAAACAATATAATTGAAGTATTTACAACAACAGTAGGTTATTTGTGTGTGTATGTAATGTAAATTTTTTTTAGAAGGAAATCCCCATCTCCATTGGTCCATAGCTGAGAGAACAGATTGAAATCTTGAACCGTAGGATTTCAGGAAATAAAGGGCCAAGATTGAATACAAGCCATGCCAATTGGCTGATGCTATACCCGCTACGCCGGACCCACATTGGTCCCAGCCAATCACAGCGCACCGCGTGTCCCATAATCCTAGAATTCTACTTTTCTCCTTGAAAAAAAATATAGAAATTGTATTTACAGTTATATTCGCCTATTTGGTCATACTCCGTAATAATTACTATACTGTATATTTATCTTATTCTTATTTTGATTATTAATATAAATATTAATTGTATTCCTATTCTTATTCTTAGTTTATAATTTTTTATTATTATTATTATTAGTATTATTATAACTAGCAGGAGAATTATGTCAACATAATACCATCCATGTCTAATACTAGTTGGTTATTTCATATGTAATGAACTAACTGATATTATTATTATTAATATTATTTCATATGTAATTTTGTTGTTACAAAAAAAATGAAATGAAATTTTCAACCATCATTGATTGGATGGTTGAAAACTTGAATGTGTTGTTAGTTGAATTTTGTTGTTATATTATTATTATTATTAATATTATTTTTATTCATAATCTTGCATTACCTTGAATGTGTTGTTAGTTGAATAACCTTGCATTACTTAATATCCTCTTATCACTTCTATATTTAAAATTGGTAGTTGATCAAATACTTGTATGCAGAAAAGGTTAACGGAATTTGTTTGAATAACCTTAAGCATTATGCTAAGTCATTACAACAGACAAAACATTAGAAGTTTTTCACAGACCATTAAAAACCGTTAGTGTATATCCGGAAGTACAAACCATTACAAACAAGTTTTTCACCAGCAAATTACATACCATTACAATACATTAGAAGTTTCAAACCATTACATTAGAAGTCCTTACAAAATGCGAACTGTCGTTTTTTTCTAAACATCCCACATGAAGGCATATTTTTCTTGGCCATACCACCTTTCATCCCTGATGTTATACTCCAAATGCGGTCGCAGATGATAATATGGATAACGCTTTCTATCACCAGTCAAAGGAAATAAAACTTCAAACCTCTTGTTCCTCCCATTGCCCATGACCTTGGTGATCTCACCTGACCAATAGCCGCCTTCGTGCCAGGCATCGACTTCGTCACCGATCTCGTAATCGTCGAATTCCCCAACCGGCGGTGAAGGACGCAGTTGGCAGCCTGGAAGAATTTCTTTAAGAGGTTCGTTGCTGTCCTCTTCCTCGAATAGAAAATCATACTGAACCACGTAGTGCGTCTTCCAGTACCTCTCGACGATTTCGCCAGGAAAGAAGGATCCCAAGAAGTCTTTCTCCGCACCTATAACTTCTATCCATGATCCATCATCTAAATACCAGTCTTGGAATTCTGCAAGTGATAAAGAATTCAAAATTTTTTAATCTATACTCTAATTTGGTACTGAAACTGACTATGAACCTAGTTAAACCAACGCATCACTCACCTTCACTAACTCCGACTACATCGGAGGTGTGATCTGAGTCCAAGCTATCAGAATCAGAATCTATGTTGATTGGTTGGTCTGGTGTTGCCATATCTAAATTGTTGTAGTTCAGCAAGATAAAAAAAACATATGTCGATTACGACTCAAATAATTTGATTGAAAACACAGACGTGAAGCAAACAACAAATGGATAAATAAGAACATACCACAGATGAAGTGAAAAGGCATAAAATGGATCTTAGTTCAAAATCTTTAATGAACAGTTTATCTTAGTATGACTGATTCATCTATAATGAGGTTTGTGGTTTTAATCACAGGGCTTATATTGATTAATGTATATATTCTTGTAAACCAGCTCAAGTGACATTTTATCTGTCATCCTAAAACATTTTTATGCAACTAGAATCTCAACCAAATGACCTCTAACGTGTTCTGTTTAAAAGGGCCAAATAATCCTAATAAAACATCCTCAATTGATGATAATCATCAGTCGAACTCTAATTTCACAACATTTTTAACATCCTCAACTGATTGATCTCCAACAAACCTCAAGCATTTGAACTCTAATTTCACTAAAGAATTCTAATATACACCAAAGACAAATCTGAACAAAAATCGAATTAGATTGATTCCCAACAAACCTGAACTTTAATTTACAATTCCTAAACTAGATTGATTCTCAAGAAATGTAACCCAAAATTAGATTGATTCCCAATCCCAACAAACCTCAAGCAATGGAACTCTAATTTCACCTAACACAAAACTATCCACGGGAAAATACACCAAAGACAAATCTGAAGAAAAATCGAAATCCCTTACAATCCAAATGTCAATGTATGCCTAATGAAATCCAAACCAAAACACTATGTCCCCAAATCCTCTATCAATCCAATTGCCAATACCTAACCCAAAATCCTCATTCCAAATGCCAATATATTCCCAAATCACTAAATTTACAATTCCTAAACTTGAAATATAACACAAACTTAATATGATTCTACTAATCTAAAATAGTTTTCAACTCAATAAACTGAAATTAAAAACAAATCCAAATGCCTATGAACCAAATGCACGGTGAAGAAGCGCTGAAATTAAAAGTTCAAAAACACAGAACTTGTAACCTGGAGAAGAAGCGCTGAAGAGGTCACGTGGCTGTGTGGCAGACGAAGACGGTGAGGCTATGTAGTCTGTTGTGGACTTCGCCGGCGACGATGATGGCTGATAGGAGAGGTACTCGCCCTAAAACCCTAATCGCCCCCTTTTTCTCGGCCCCCTTTTTCTCTCCCTAAAACTTGATGTTAAAAAAATGTCAAATGATTCAAAAAATGAGTATTTAATATGAATATAAGTTTAAAATTAATATAAATATAAGTTCAAAATTAAGTTGGTCTCAATTACTTAGTTCGATTCTTGTTGGTCTCAATTATTTTTTTGCATCTTTTTTTTTTCACGAGATCAATTGGTTTTTTCGTTAAAAAAAATGGAATATGATGTAGAGATATAACAAAGTGACATTCTTGTTAATGAGATCGGGACTCTTGGATCGAATCATATCCAAATGCTCATCCGCGAACCATAAGATCGTATATCACTCATATGTGAACCTTAAGATCACTCAATGTAATCTATCTTATATATGTGAATAGTTTTCACACACAACCAAATTTTGGTATGGGTTTAGGGTTTAGGGTTTAGGGTTTGGGGTTTAGGGTTTGGGGTTTGCGGTTTAGGGTTTACGGGAGGTATGGGATATAAAACGCCTTTGAACATATCAATGTAATCTATCTTATATATATGTGAATAGTTTTCACACACAAACAAATTTTAGTATAGGGAGTTTAGGGTATAGGGTTTACGCTTTAGGGTTTACGGTTTAGGGTTTAGGGTTTAGGGTTTAGATTTATGGTTTATGGTACGTATGGAATATATATATATAACGCCGTTGAACATTACAATGTAATCTATCATAGCTCCATTGGTTAAACCTCTATCCTAGCATGCTGTTGCCCCAGGTTCTAACCTCCATCCTCGTTTTTTTTTAAACAATTTTACCACTTTCAAATTTTCGTCTTACCCGGATTTCCAAGACAATACTGTAGGGATTTCGGATTTCCTTAATTTTGAATTTGGCCGTTTTGAAGTGGAGTGAGGGAGGGAGGCGGCTTGAGGGTCCCACTCTTCCATCATCACTATTGTCTTGGAAATAACCACTTTGGATATAGCAATAGCTAAAAGATTTTCATTGGTAAATATATATTTTTCTTTCAATTGGTTTTTCCACACATTTAGATTTTCAAATGTTGAAGGACAAAATGTCGAGGCTTGGAAGGAAATATTTTTTTGGAGATTACGTAAAATTATGGAAATATATTAATATTAATATTATTATTATTATGAGGTAGAATATATCTTGGAATATTTGAAAAATTGCGAGATTATGAGGTACAATATATCTTGGAATCATCTATAGGAAAATCCAAAATAACGTAGTTTAGATGTTTAAAAAAAAAATCCAGTATTCTTAAACAAAACTATTTATAAACAAAATTAGTTTATATTATTAGAAATTTTATTGTATGAAACAATATAATTGCAGTATTTACAACAACAGTAGGTTATTTGTACGTGTATGTAATGTAAATTTTTTTTTTGAAGGAAATGCCCATCTCCATTGGTCCATAGCTGAGAGAACGGATTGAAAACTTGCACCGTTGGATTTCATGAAATAAAGGGCCACGATTGAATACAAGCCATGTGAATGGCTGATGCTATACCCGCTGCGCCGGACCCACATTGGTCCCAACCAATCACAGGGCACCGCGTGTCCCATAAGCCTAGAATTCTACTTTTATCCTTGAAAAAAAAATAGAAATTGTATTTACAGTTATATTCGCCTATTTGGTCATAATAATTACTCTACTGTATATTTTTCTTATACTTATTTTGATTGTTAATATAAATATTATTTTCATTCATATTCAGATGATCTTATTTTATAATTATTTTATTATTATTATTATTTGGTGTAATGTCGTTTTAATTAGTCAATGGATCAACTTTTATATGTTTTAAAAAAAAATTCCAGTATTATTAAACAAAACTATTTATAAACAAAATTAGTTTATATTATTAGAAATTTTATTGTATGAAACAATATAATTGCAGTATTTACAACAACAGTAGGTTATTTGTGTGTGTATGTAATGTAAATTGTTTTTTTTGAAGGAAATCCCCATCTCCGATTCTCCATTGGTCCATAGCTGAGAGAACGGATTGAAAACTTGCACCGTTGGATTTCATGAAATAAAGGGCCACGATTGAATACAATCCATGCGAATGGCTGATGCTATACCCGCTGCGCCGGACCCACATTGGTCCCAGCCAATCACAGGGCACCGCGTGTCCCATAATCCTAGAATTCTACTTTTCTCCTTGAAAAAAAAAAAGAAATTGTATTTACAGGTCATAATAATTACTCTACTGCATATTTTTCTTATTCTTATTTTGATTATTAATATAAATATTATTTTTATTCATATTCTTATTCTTATTTTATAATTATGTTATTATTATTATTATTATTATTATTATTATTATTATTATTATTATTATTATTATTATTACTGTTATTATAACTGATATTATTATTATAAATATTATTTCATATGTAATTATAACTGATTGGATGGTGAAAGATATGGAGCTATTTCCAAGGGAGGTCAAACTCGGGTCAACAAAATCAATTAAGAGAAGATGGAGGGGAAGGGAAAAATTGGTGGATGACAAAATGGAGCAGCAAAATTAGAGGGTGAAAAATAAGATCTGGAGGGATGCGAACCCGGGTTGGTATATCATATTGATAGACCTTCTCCCAAGGGGGCGTCCGATTGATATTGAGCGTTGTGACTAAATCAAATACTATACGGAGTAGTAAATTAGAGTACATAGTAAATGAATTAAAAAAGAATAACTGAATCTCGAAAAAGTGGTGCATGGTGCAAGGAGACAACTGACTCTCGAAAAAAGAAAAAAATAAAAGAAAAGCCCAACGCGTGTATTGCCATTAGATTAATTTCAATCCAACGGTTCACATGTAGTTATCCCCATTCAGTTATAATTGGCCAACTGGATAGATTCGGTTGGCAATTTGTGTGGGGCCCATCTACACCGTTATTTTTATTTTTATTTTTATTTTTATTCAGCGTTGCAAATTGGGGAGAATTGTTAACAATTGAGCGAGAATAGGCTTGGGAATTTTTTTCCATCCTGTTAAAATGCAGCGTTTCACAATTGACAAGGGGGAGAATTAAGTCAATTTACTCCCACATTTACAACTTCAGTTTCTTTTCCGTTTTTTTTTTCCGTTTTATTTTGTCTTCCGTTTTGTTTTTGTTGTAAATCTTCACACGGTTAAGTTATTTCCCTCATCTATCAACTCTCAACGTAACCGTTTCTTCATTCCTTAGGCATCCATATATAAAAAAACCCCATTTCCCAACATCGTCGAGACCATCCCTACTTCTTCCTTCTTCAATCATCCCCCCAAAAGTGTGCGGGATGTCGCGATTCGGATTCTACTTTGGGCAGCCGATTGAGGTAGTTGGGACAGATTACATGCTTGGGTCTTTCTACGAGGCAGCGGTGAATAGGGAGATCGGGGGGTTATATGTCGAAGTCATTTACACACACCGGGCACCGATGGGTGTATTACAATCCGAACTAATCCCTGCATGTATGGTGAGGCCAACTCCGCGTAGGATCCATCTACCGGACGTGCCGTTCAATGTAGGTGAAGATGTGGACTTCCCTAGCGACCACGGGTGGTGGCACGGAAGGGTACGGGCTGTGCATGAGAAGATGTATTATGTAGCGAGTGTAATTGATCAGCAAGAAAAGTGGTTTCATCACGAGGAATTGAGATGTCATCAGGAGTGGATCGTGGATCGGTGGGCCATTAACCCATGGTGGCCGCCCCCGCCAGGTAACACATCTCCTACCATATGTAATTAACTTAGCCTTGTCGACATTTATTATAATGTTTTGGTAACAAAATAAGGGATAACGCAATTTTTTCATGTGCTATATATGTACGAGCGTCAAAAGGCTTTGGGCCTCAGGGCATAAAAGACGTGATGGATCTCTTGAGGGAAGGCGATTCGGTGGAGGTCATGGGGTCGGGTGATGGGTTGGTTGGAACGTACCAACCTGCCGTCATCATGGCCTTGGTAGATGGAACATATGCTCGGGTGGAGTATTAATTCTTCGTCCTAGAAGATGAGATCACACCCCTCCGGGAGATTGTCCACCATAGCCGGTTGCGGAGAGAGCCGCCAAGCATGCATTTGGACCCCACCACATTCCGATATGGGGAAGTAGATGTCTGGTGGCATCTACTTCCCCATATCGGAATGAGGTCCTCGATTGAGGTCCTCGGAGATCCTATGCGACGGACGGGACAGAGTGCAACCCCCAGCCGAACCCCTATCGATCATTTCCTTTTATGGTTTTTTTTTTTGTTTTTTTTTATGTTTTTCCATTCGCGGGAGAGACATCCTCCCGCTACCTATGTATGTTTTTTTTAATGAATTTTAATAATTTAGTACTGCGTATGTGTTTTTGGATATTTTAGTTTAAAATTAAAAAATCACTTAGGAAGAACGTAACAAACACTAAAGTACGTACGTATACAATCGTATATATATATATATATATATATATATATATATATATATATATATATATATATATATATATATATATATATATATATATATATATATATATACATAAAATATATATATATATATATATTTATATATGATATCATTAAATAGCAAGTATATCTATGAACATAACTAGTTAAAAATCTTCCTAAGTTGTAATGAAATATATAATTGTGGATGTGTATTTGAAAACAGAAGAGGTGGATTTGATCAATGTTCAATAATCTTAAGGGTATAAAGTCTAAATTTCATTTTTTTTTGGTAAATAAAGTCTAAATTTCATAGTTGGTACTAGTTTTATACGCTTCAAATTTGATATTATCTTCAAAGTTCGTACTGATTGATGTTGAAAAGCTTGAGTTATTATACGTTGTACAGTTATTATTATTACACCGTTGGATTTCAGGAAATCAAGGGCCACGATCGAATCTGCACCATGCGAAGGGCTGATGCGGCACACGCTGCTTCAGTAAATATTTTAATTGCGTTTAATAAATTGGTGATGCGGCGCACCCATGACCTTACATTATGTTTTCGTTTAATAAATTATATTTTAAACATTTTTCAACTTAAAATACGCGTTTATTTATTTTAATTGCGTGAAATAACCTATTTTTTTAAAGGTTATTTATAATTTATCTCTAAAGGTTAATTATTGAAATACAATTTTTAGCTATCTAATCAATTATGTCTAAAAAAATAATTAGACAATTTAATTTGTAATTTTAGTTTATTTCAAGAAATTATTTTTTAATTTGAATATATTTTTATTTGACTTAATATAAGAATAATAATTGTAAAATTAAGGGCCTAAACTGGGATGTCATAGAAAAATCCAAATTTTATGTAAGAGATAATAATAATAATAATTGTTAAAAAAAAGAAGTCCTAAACTGGGATGTATAAAAATGGAATTCGAACCTGAGACCTAAGGGTTATAAGGAAATGGATACACCACTAAACCAAGGAAGGACTACTGATTGATGTTGAAATGCTGTAATAATTATCTCTTGTTTCGTTTTCCGATGCGTCACCACAAGCAGCAGTCATCCGCATTAATTAAGGTCACGCATGTGGGACGGCAACGTAAGGAAGAAGTTTTGATACACATTTCTTCCCACATTTCCCTCCATATTTCAATTGTGATGAACTTTGTGCACGCTTTTTAAAGAGTTAAAAATGGATACATAATACTATAATACTTCAAATTAATTTCTTTTGTTAGTACTGTAATTGTTTTATTTTTTTTGAGCAAGTAATTTTTTTATAAAATAACATAATCATTAAAAAAAATGCATAAAATGTATTTAACAGCAACCATTTCTGATTTCTGAATGGAGGGAAGGGGGAATGTATCTTTTAAAAAAAAAAATACAGTACTGCAGATCAATGATGACTTTTTCACTCCCCATATCAAATCCCAATCCCCCATACAAGAGCCTCACCAAATTCCCTTCCCTTCCCTTTCATTTTCCCCATTTCCCCCCTTTAAAAGCGACGAGGGCAGTAGATACCAGTACGAAATCGGAGCGAATCGACAGAGAAGGTAACGCCTTCTCTACTCTGCGATCATTTTTGTTCTTTCCCCTCTCCCTAACATTCTGATTATCGGTGAATTTGTTCTGACGTTAGCTGGTTTCTGATGCAGGTTTGTGTCTATAGAATAGTGAAGGTTCAATCTATCCCTAATTCGACGATAAACAAGGTTAGGCTCTTTCTCACATCTAAACCCCTACCCCAATTGTTGTAATATGTCATCTATGGTAAAGCACTTCGGATTTTACATTGATGCATGTGTAGATTTTGTGATTTTAGGGTTTCGAACTGTAAATTTAGGGTTTATGTGTTTTCTGAAGTTGCTTGTTGTGATTTGGACTGGTTTAGTGATGTGTTTGGTATGAACTATGTAATTGGTGCGGTATGAACTTCGAATTGGAGGTTTGGGTTTTATTGTTTTGATTTTGGTATGAAATTAAAAACGCCATTCGCGCGTTAGGGACTTAGGTTTTTTGGATTTTGTACTGGCTGCATGTTAATTTGATTGCAACTACTTTTGGACAAAATAGATGTTAGGGGTTTGTACTGGTTGAATGTTTGATTGCAACTCGTGACTTAGAATTTGTTTATGCTATGTATGGAATGTCTGATTCAATGTATGTTGTGCAGGCTTAAAGAAGTCTGATTCTGAGAATTCCCGGACATCGTCGACATTTTCAGCAAGCAGCGGGGCCAGCACGAACCCATTTGCAAACCACCCACCTGGGGTAAGTTACTCGGCTTTTTTTTAAATCAATTCTGTTTCATTTCGATTACTCATAACCCATTAGTCCTGGTCCTCAAATTTCTGTCATGTTTGCAGTTTCGAGCGCAGCCGGCTTACAGGAATACAGCAGCATCCTCCGACCAGTCCAGCACCCAGAACACCAGGGTGATGGAGCTTCAAGATAGAAACGCGGAGCTCCAATCGAACCTTCGGCACGCCGAACTGGATGCTCAGCGTGTCACCGGGAACCTAGCGGTTCTGGACCACCAGCTGAGGATGGCGACAGCGCTAATTGCCACCCTCAGGGACCAGAAGAGGGAGAACGAATTGGAACTTGCTAATGCCAAAAAGCTGCTGCTGGAGAAGGAGGGTTCGGAGGCGAAGAAGGACAAGATGCTGCTATTCGCCAAGGAGGAGGCGGCCAAGTCGAGAGAGAACCAGGCCAAAACGGGCACTGTGATCAAGTCCTTGGTCCAGATCATAGTGGTCCTCTCCTGGATATCCATTGCCACCTTCATGGCGCACCTCCTGAAGAAGTGAAGCTCTGTTCGTTTTTTAGATTTTAGGAAACTTGATGTGGGTTTGTCAGTTTTTGGACGTCATTTTTTGGATAACTGTTATGGTGAAATTTTGGACAATTAAGGTTGAACAAAAATTGTTATGGCCTGGTTTAATATATGTGAATACAGTATGGTTTAAATGTTTAATGGTTTAATGTGAATCCTACCAAAAAAAAAGGGTTTAATGTGAATATTATATTATGGTTTAATGGTTTAATGTGAATATTATATTATGGTTTAATGTTAATATTCTGGACAAGTTTCATGGTTCTAAAAAAAATTTTAACTTAAAGATTTTATTTAAAACCGTAATCGTTTATCAAAAATATTTTTTCAAAATTAATTACAATTTTCTCTTATAGCTAAGTTTTTCATAAGTATCCACAGTATACATGGATTTGAATTTATTTTATTAGAATTGCTCTCCACACGTTAAAAACTGGCAAATAGGTATCGGGTTCGATTCCTATTTTATTGCACTTGACAATTCACATATACCCACTTGGACGCGCTGCATTGCCTGATGCAAAATGCATCATACTCTTTTGGTTTAAGACAATTAGACAAGTAATTGTCTACTTTTTCAATTCTCCTTTCTGTATTCCTTTTTCCCGCAATTGTCTACTTCTTTCCTATTAGTAAAAATTAAAAATTACAAAAATTAAAAATTTCAGAAAACCACCATTTAAAAATGTATCTTTTCAATTAACCACCCCTTAAATTAAAAATTAAAGAAAACCACCCTTTAAATGGTATTCGATTAAATCACCACACCTTCAACTATTTTTGTTACTTTATCATTACATATAATTTTATATTTAAGGGGTGGTTAAGTTAAAACACCAATGTTTAAAGGGTGGTTTTATGTAATTTTGCCTAATAATAATTGTACAAAGAAAAAAGTTGTTCCTCATTAAAATTTGTCTACAATGGGATGCATAAAATGAAGATCGAAACTGGGACCTATGTGTAAAGGGGTAAGGGGTAAACCACTATGGCAAGGAAGGACGACTGATTGATGTTGAAAAAGCGGAAATCATTATCTGTAAGTTATTTTTCAGGTGCGTCACCACAAGCAGCAGTCATCCGCATTAATTAAGGGCACGCATGTTGGACGGCAACGTAAGGAAGAAGTTTTGATACACATTTCCCTCCATATTTCAACTGTGATGAACTTTGTGCACGTTTTTTAAAGAGTTAAAAACTGATACATAATACTACTCCGTATAATACTTCAAATTAATTTCTTAAGTGTTTACTGTAAATTTTTTATAAAATAACATAATCATTAAAAAAAATGCATAAAATGTTTTTAACAGTAACCATTTCTGATTTCTGAATGGAGGGAAGAGGGAATGTATATATCTTTATTTTTAAAAAAATACAGTACTGCAGTGCAGACAGATTAATCTGTTTGGGATTAGGGGGGGATCAATGATGACTTTTTCACTCCCCATATCAAATCCCAATCCCCCCATACAAGAGCCTCACCAACTTCCCTTCCCTTTCAGTTTTCCCATTTCCCCCCTTTAAAAGAGACGACGGTAGTAGATATCATCACGAAATCGGAGCGAGAATCGACGGAAAAGGTAACGCCTCCCCTACTCTCCGATCGTTTTTGGTCTTTCCCCTCATCCTAACCTTCTGATTATCGGTGAATTTGTGCTGACGCTAGGGTGTTTCTGATGCAGGTTTGTGTCGTATAGAAGATCAGTGAAGTTTCAATCTCTCTCTAGACAATTCGACGATAAACAAGGTTAGGCTCTTTCTCACATCTAAACCCCTACCCCAATTGTTGTAATATGTCATCTGTGGTAAAACATTTCGGATTGTACATTGATGCATGTGTAGAGTTTGGGATTTTAGGGTTTCGAACTATAGATTTAGGGTTTATGTGTATTCTGAAGTTGCTTGTTGTGATTTGGACTGGTTTAGTGATGGGTTTGGTTTGAACTATGTAATTGGTGCGGTATGAACTTCGAATTGGAGGTTTGGGTTTTATTGTTTTGATTTTGGTATGAAATTGAAAACGCCATGCGCGCGTTAGAGACTTAGGTTTTTTGGGTTTTGTACTGGCTGCATGTTAATTTGATTGCAACTACTTTTGGGCAAAATAGATGTTAGGGGTTTGTACTGGTCGAATGTTTGATTGCAACTCGTGACTTAGCGTTTTAAATAACCGTTTCTTTCCGATTTCCTATCTTATTCATTGCAAATTCGATTTCAATCAACAAAATTTAAGTGTTGAATTTGTTTATGCTATTTATGGAATGTCTGATTCAATGTATGTTGTGCAGGCTTAAGATGTCTGACTCTGAGAATTCCCGGAGAACATCATTTTCAGACAGCAGCAGGGCTGACACGAACCCATTCGCACACCACCCACCACGGGTAAGTTACTCGAATCTATGGTAAATCAATTCTGTTTTATTTCGATTACTCATCAGTCATTAGTCAAGGTCCTCTAATTTCTGTTATATTTGCAGTATCCTGAGGAGCCGGAGCCGAGTTACACCTCGGCCTCCTCCGAGAGCACGCAGAACACGAGGGTCGTAGAGCTTCAGGATAGAAACAGGGAGCTACAGTCTGAATTGAATGCAACGGAACGGGGAGCTGAGCGTGTAGCCGGGAACCTAGAGGTTCGTGATGGGAAGCTTGAGATGGCTACTGCATTGATCGCCACCCTTAGGGACCGCCTACAGGAGAACGAAGCGGCGCTGGCGGCTGCAAAACAGCTCCTGCTGCAGCGGGAGGGGTCGGAAGCGAACAAAGATAGGTTGCTGCTTATCGCCAAGGAGGAGGTGGCCAAGTCACGACAAGGTCAGGCAAAGTCGGGCACGGTGATCATGTCCTTGATCCAGGTCATTGTCGTCATGGCCTGGATCACCTTGGCAGCGGTGGTGGCCTACCTCTTCAAGTGAAGCTCTCCTGGGTTGTTCTTGTTCTTTGTAGTAGTATTTTAGGGTTTTTATTATGAGTTTTTTGAAACTTTGTTTTGGGTATGTTGTTGTGGACTAGTTGTTTTGGAAGCCGTTTGATTATAGTTTTTTGTGTGTGATAAACTATGGTATTTTTTTGTGTATGTGATAACCAAGTTTGATGGTATGTGCCTTTTTCTGGACAAGTTTTATGGTTCTCAAAGAAATTATTTACTTGAACATATTTTCAAAATTAATTACAATTTTTGAACTATAACTAATTTCTCAATAAATATACAAAGTAGACATGCATTTGAATTTTTTTTTTCACGACTATTATGAGTTAGAATTGCTCTCCACACACCAAATAGGCAAATAGGACTCGGGTTCGATTCCTATTTTATTGCACTTGACAATTGACAATTGACATATAGTCACATAAATATACAGAGTAGACGCTGCATTGGTTGATGCAAAATGCATCATGCTGTTGAAGACTGGGCCGGTAACTACTACCAGTGTAATGGGCTGGTAATTGGGCCTAACGTTTTAAAAGTTACTTGTAATCCGATGCAAAATACAAAGAAGATTGTTTACAAATTGGGTATACGAAATAAATGTTCCAACTTAGAAGGAGTAGTAAAAAAATTGAACTAAGCAACATCACAAGGAGTGCCCAACTCATTGAGTCTTCCGGACTTGTTGATACGGTTCCTACTGAAACGACGAAGATCCCGACGTGTGTGTTTGGGATAGCTGCATAAGAAAAATACCTTATTGATAAGTGGTTCCAAAGAGTCCCAAGTTAGACAAGAGTAATATGTTATCACTAACCTGTGTAACCCTCAAAGGAAGACCACGTGCACCATTTAAAGGACTAAACCCATAGTTGCCCAGGCCATTGTGTTGCATGGCTTGTGTATGCATCATCTACCAAAGAAGAGGGGAATTGACGATCATAAGTATGATGCCAACGAAAAGAACATGACAAGAAAGCATGTTTGGAATCCCAGTTACGTACCGAATTGTAATAAAGATGAGGGTTAGGCATGGACATCATGTTTTGGTGGCGAATACCATTGCTGGGACCTGCATGGCTCTCCGCATGGCTGCTTGGCCCACCCTGTCTGCGTTGACGCTCAGTACGCTCCCGCGCAATTTGCCTCCTATAGCCTAACCTCCTAGTTCTATGTCAGCATGTACCCCTTCTGTCTTCTGGATCTACCACGGGGGATAGATTGTTATTCGGTACATCCCCGTCGTCGTTCATGGCCGTTTCAGTTGGGATCACCACTCGCCGCCCATACACTTTACCAATGCCATCTAGGTTGTGATAAGTTAGGCGATTCTTCCTCAGCGCAGCCTCCTTGACCGTGTCTTCCAATTCCTGGAGGTCATCCATCACAACCTTGTACAAATCCTCATCGTACATCGCCAATCTGGCGATTTTGTCCACCTTACCATGAATATCCCCATACCGTTTCATCCCGTCTGACTTCTTTTCTATCAGCTTATAGTAAGGGACTGGGACCTTCAAGTGTTCCCGGGGCAGGTCCTTCCGCCAACGATCCAAAATATACCTCTGCGGAACGTAATACACATTCTCTTCGCTGAAGACACGCAAAATGTGGGTGCACAATATCCCGCGGAACTCAAAGTTTTTGCACTCACACTTTACGTCGGTGTTGTCTTTTTGAAGGGTAACCCTGTATTTGTAGCACCGTGTACGACGAAAATAAGGCACCTTTACCGTAACGACGTAAGTGCACACATTGACATCGTCTTCGACCTTTAATGCATTGGCGTACACGAGGTTCCGCACCTCAACTTGAAATTCTTCGAACATTGCAGTAGTGTACAGCTCTTGGAACATGAGCTCAAACACATGGTCGGTCATGCACCTGAGGGGCTTATTTATCGATGTGAAGTTCGACGTCTCCTCCTCCCTTACCCTTTTCGATAATGCTAGACCGTACTGCTCAACGAACAACTTCAACGTAGTATTTACATTGAGGAACGATTTGAAGAAATGGTTCATACCTTCACTCCTCTGGGTGCTTGACATCCCGGCCCAGAAGCTGTTCTTGAAGTATACAGGAACCCAACGCCTTCTCTTCTCGTACATCTTGCATAACCACTTGTTGTTACGCAAACCAAACTTCTCCAGCATCGCATCCCATGCCTCTTCGAACTCCTCTATACACAAGGAGTCGTGTAGAGCATCTTGGAGTGCACTTACTATTGCATTCCATTTGGGGTTTCTCCCCAAGTGCTTTTTAGCATTCTGCATCACGTGCCATATGCACCAACGATGCGAAGCATCAGGAAACACTTGCGCAACTGCATTGCCTGAAAATAAATGAATGGACATTATCGATAAATAAGACTATTTTAACTACATATGTAGATACAACATATTTACAGTAGCTTACCAATGGCTTGGGCTTGGTCGGTTAAGATTGCTTTTGGTGCCTTCCCGGACATACAGCTGAGCCAAGTGTTAAACAACCACACGAAGTGCTCGGTTTCCTCTCCGACGAGTAGGGCACACCCAAACAACACGCTCTGCCCATGGTGATTGACCCCGATGAATGGTGCAAATGGCATCTTGTATCTGTTTGAGACGTATGTCGTATCGAATGAGATGACATCGCCAAATTCCAAGTACGCTGCCCTACTCCTTCCGTCAGCCCAAAACACGTTCTTCAATCTGTTGTCTTCGTCCACATCATAACTGTAGAAGAAGTTCGAGTTGGTTGAAGCCATTGCATCGAAATGATCCCTCATTCCAATAAAGTCCCCTTTCTCCATTTACTGGCTTCTTTCTTTTGCAACCACGTTCCGCAGGTCCCGTTCAGTGAAGCTCACTTTATCATGGCTCCCGTTGGCAACCACAAAGGATGTGAAGTTCTTAGCTATTGGTACGCCGGCCCTATCCATTTCCAAGATCCGTTTCTTGTTGCCTTCGGTGATGTATCTGTAATTTGTAAGTTATTTTGTATTCTTCGCATCACACTCGTGGTTATGCTCAAGGACAATGGCGGTTACCCTCCATAGACCAGGTCCATCACGGACAGCATTCACCCTGAAGTTACAACCTGTCATGGTTGAAGTGGATCCCTTGCTCGGGTTTTTTGACTTGGACACAAAGTTCCCCGCCTTTGTACATACCATCCTAATTGACTTGTACCTTTCACCCGTTTTCCCATCACCCCCTCCTTCCCCGGGGGGTAACCTTTCCGAACTCCGAATTCTTACCATTAATCCATTTTCTCTAGCATATCCGTGGATAAACTGAATAAAATCTACTTCCCGCTCCAACATCAGCCCGATATGGGGAGGATTCATTCTCAGGTTATCGGAAATCTCGCGAGGCTCAGCATCGTCTCCTTCATCATCGTCTCTTTCACCACCGGCTCCTCCTTCATCACCGTCTTCCAGGATGTGGTTTTCACTGTTCGATGAAATGCTTGCGCTGTCATCATCCGAAATTTGGACCAAGTTCAAGTCCAGCCGGCCTGACCCATTGATCGAATCATCGGAACCGGACCCATCTTCGAATCCCATGTTAAGATCAAAATCCCTGTTCTGGCTCATTGTAGCTTAGAGAAGAGGATGATCGGTAAATCTGCAGGAGAAATCCGAAATCCTAATTAAATTAGCGTTCGAACTACAATTACACTCTAATCAGTTTCAAAATGCAAATTAACAACAATCCCTTATTCACGAATATAGATCCAATCGGATAATATATGTATCGCTCACCTTCGGTGTCCGGCGAGTTCAGCGATCGGAAAATGATCGATTGCAGTTTCTTCGATCTCGAGCAGTTGATGACGGAACCCTAAATCCTAGTATCGAAGGTGATCGATCTTCGCCGGATTCGTTAAGAAGACTACTTCAATTGAGCAATCTAACACTTCCAACTCCAATTCCGACCGTTTGAAGAGATGGAGATGAAAATTTAAAATTACCGTTGGAGTGTTAGGAGAGAGAAGTTTACAGTGCTTTAATTGTCATTAGGATCAATGTTACTTTAATTGATGCAGGTTATTATTGCCCTACTACCTCTATTTTCATTTCTTTTTTTTTTGGGCTGACTTACTTTTTGACCAAAAAGGAGATTACATTTTTACCCCCGGGTAAGCTTACCAGAGGGTAAGAGAATCATTGTCCAAATATAGGTATTATTAATAAATGCAGAGGTTGTTTGCAGCGAGGAAGCTGCTCCTGTCCAGGAATCCTCGGTGTGGTGCTTCCTTCTCCACCACCTCCCTCCTCTTGGATGATACTCATTTGCAGGTTCTCACCTATCTCCTCTGGCTCTATATTTAGAGTTTCTGTTTCCGCTTCGACTTCCATTTCTTTACTGATTTACGCTCGCTCGCTATATGTGTGTGTGTGTTTTTTTCCTTGAGTTTGAGTTTGTGCGGAATGAATTCGCCAAATATTGAGTAATACATATATGGTTGATGCCACTAAGATCGATTCAACTGTTTTGAATTCGCTTTCGTATATGATTTTGCACAGGATGTTACTAAAGTGGTTCAAATTTTTATTGCATCTAGTTTTTATTTTATTTTATTTTATTTTATTTTTTGGTATATGGTTCGTGATCCTCCTTTTTTTAGTACGGGCTCATGCCTGTGTTGAGATAATAGTTCCGCATGATGGGACACCAAGGTAAGGAGTTCAAGACACTAAGTATCTGGGGCCATTCATTACACCCCTGTTTGCGACTCGCGAGAAGACATTGCTGAGGTTAGAGAGGTAAACGCATTATTATTGATAAAAGCATCGAGCGAATGAGCGAAAGGTGAGGAATCTTATGAAGAAGGAATGTGGTATGAAAAGTTTGGAAATCACTCCATTTCCCCGGATTTAACACCACATGGCCCAAAATTGCCCACCTTTAGCCTTTTACCTATCCACTCCTTTTTTAGCGTAAATAAAGTCCTCTTGATCTGCTTTGTCATAGAAAATTATTTTGTATAACCTCCGGCCCTTTTGTGCAGAGAAATTGCTTTTCATTCACAGGCACAGATTTGAAGGCACTAAGTACCTTTTAAAGGATGATAATCGAGTGTTGGGTAATATAACAATGAATCCACTAGTGTCTTTGGAGGTTTCCCTTGAATGACCACCCAAGTTATTGCTTGGGGACAAGCAAGCTTAAGTATGGGGTGATTTAATGTCCACTGAAGTAACCATGTCTGTATGCACATTTTAGCTCCTTATTCTAAGTACATTGCATATTTCGGGTTGGGAATATGTTGAATTTGTGTAATATAAGCTTATTTGCCAGAAATAGAGGTCTAAATGAGTTTTGGTTGAATTTTGCAGAATTTGGAGTTATTCCGAGACGAAACAAAAAGGAAGAGACAAAGGCAGGATTCTACTCGACGTCGACTACAACTGGAAGCAGATCAAGTCGAGGTCTGAAGACGAATGTCACTCGATCATGAAGAGTACTCGACGTCGAGTACCTTACTCGACGTCGACTAGACCTGGAAGATTACTCGAGCTCGACGAGAAGAAGACTACTCGAGACACTGAAGATCACTCGAGATCGAGAAGACTACTCGACGTCGACTACTCTGGTCGACGTCGACTACGCTATTTTTGGGCCGCGAGTCTGTTGGGCCAATCCGAGGATGTGTGGACTACTTGGGCACGAAACAAGACCGGTTCTATCACCATTTTATCAAAGATCTATCTATGGAAGAAGAGTTATCTACCACATGAAGATTTATTTGTTATCTTTTTAGGATTTATCTTTCTTTTATCCAAATTTATATCTTTAGGAATAGATAGAGTTTGCTTTCCGTGACTAGCAAGGATTAAGCCCTATAAATAAAGCCTATGGGGCTAGTTTTTTATTCATTTCAATTCAGAGAGAACACAAGAGTTAGAGAGTAGGAGAGAGAGAGCTTAGGCCGAGAGGTGTTTTGTCCTGCGAGAGCGGATTTGGCTTCGATTGGTTGTAAGCTTTATTTCATTAATGCAATTTAGTTTCCTTTTATTATTGATGAGTTTTCCTATGATGAAGAGCGAGTAGTTCACCCACTTCTACGTTCGGGGTGAGCCCGACGGTAGCCATGCATGCTTAAGGTAAAGATTCGACTTTTATTATATTTTGATCATCCACTACCTTTATTATGTTTATTACCTAATTTATAGAGATTCATGTTAACCACTTAGATTATAAACATAAAATTGGTAAATACAATTAGGGTTTCTTGAAAGAGCTGTCGAATTGTTGGAAAAGGTGAAAGTTTTATCCTCTGATGTGATTGCATGATTATATCTCTTTATCTTGCCTTATGCATGTTTGGTTATCGTTGTGGTAAACCCCGGTCTTGGAAGTTTTCTTTCATATTTGTTATTTCGAAATCTGCAAACCCTAGCTTTCGTTACGTTTCTGCGATTCTACTCGACTTCGACTAACCTAGTCGATGCCGACCACTAATTACTCGATCAAGCGAGATCGTTTCCGTTTGTGTTTCTGTTGGTACTCGACTACGACAAGCCTACTCGATGTCGAAGAGACCTAGTCGGCGTCGACTACTCCCAAGTCGGGGTGGAAATGAGGTGGGTTATGGGTGGATGAAGCCACTCCATCACCCACCTCGCGGGTAAAAAATTTCACCTGCTCTATCCATCACCCGCAAACCTTTTCACCCGCATCCGCCCCGAGTGGGTGATGCGGGTGGAGCGCGTACCCAATGAGTGGAACAAAAGAAAACAAAACCAAATCAACACAAGTAGTCCAATTCTAATTCAAAATTACAAAGGGGTGGATTTATGACTTTACGTATTTATATTTTTGATCGGCAAAGCAATGAAATCACGATCTAATTGAAATTTGAAAGTGGAAGGGTATATATCGATCTCTTTGTACTAATCATATATTAATCCAATATATCCCTTGATATAACGTGGAAGAGCAAGCCGAGACCATATCCATTCTAATTGAAATTTGGTGGGCAAAAGACTAATCAAGGATTAGAGTTTTTTGTAGAAGTTAAACTTGAGAAGGGTAAAATAGTAAAATCACACACATTACGTATATAAATTTTAAGGTTTTATGCAGGTTTGCGGGGCGGGTGTGCAAGGCGGGTTAATGGGTGGGTTAATGGGACGGGTTATGGGTGAAAAATCTTCACCCATAATCCATCCATCACCCGCTTCACCCGCACCTGCTCCACCCGTCACCCACTTTTTGCGGGTTTTCATCAGCAAAATTAATGCGGGTAAAGCGGGTGGAGTGGGTACCCGCGGGTTATTTCCAGCCCTACTCCCCAATGCCTTTTGATGCTCAAATTCGATTGTACTAACCCCTGTCGACTACCACCTAGTCGAGGACGAGTACTCTATAGTCGATTACCGTTCGTGATATTCATCTGCTATCTGAGATCCGCTGACCCGCTTCCTCGAGGATCGATCATGACTTCCTGTTTCTACAACGGGAGGAAGTCTTGAACATTATTTTCTCGGAACGGAATCAGTTTGCTTACTTAATTTATATTTTATTGCAATTCTCGATTTTCTCCTACAACAGAGAGCTCGACACCTTTCGATATGATCTAAATAGATGTGCTTTGCTCAGACTTGCCAAAACGTGGTTATGCTTAGCGGTGAAGGCGACCACACGGAATTTTCCAGTTTGGCGACAACTGACTTTTAACATAGCCAAACAATTAAATCTTGTCTCTACCCAATGTGACTTGTAAAAAACTTCTCTCTTATCGATTCCTCGTGTACCTTGACACACGCACAAAATATCCTTTCAACCAATATTCCCTTGATTTTATGAGATGCACTTCTTCGAATAGAAAAACCAACTCTCAATGCATAACCATTGTAGAACTCGTAAACCGCATTCTCGGATTCAAACTCCATACCAATTCTTGGAACAACGTCGCTCGATAAATTAGATTGAAGTGGCTCAACGATTTCATCATCGGATGCAACCTCCGTACACAGATTGTTGGAATAGACATGTTCAACACCTTAGACTGAATTTGTTGTGACATTTCATCATCTTGACAAGAATTTGTCATATGCTCATCTTGCTCAAATTCTAATCGACGACACGATTGTGTTTGTGGTGCAATACTTTCTGGTGTAGGCTGGAATTAAATAAAGAGTTCGATCACAACTTTAAGAAATTTCAAATAATATATATAATGGCAAAATAAAGCACCAAAAGCATGAATTTAATTACCTCTTGAAGATCAAGATGAAAACTTACATCAGACATATTGCACCTCTGTTTTACTGCATCGAAGGAAGAATGAACGGCAATTGAATCGAAAAAAAATATACATGGAAAAATTTGACCTAACGTGGGAAGAGGATGGGGTAAACTAGGCAGTTTTTTTTAAATAATAATTTAGGAAATTAACAACAACAACCCAATTAATCCCGCTTTGAAGCGGGGTCTTGGGGGTTAGGAATTAGGATGTATGCACTCTTTCCCCAAACAAGTCGAAAAAGTGTTTCCGATAGACCCAGAAAAATAGGACAATAGAACGACATAGTACTAGGACACGGAGGAGGAAGAAGAGACAACAAGGAATAAGAAAAGGAAATGCGCAGGGAAGAAACATGAAAGTAAACACTGGCACGAAGGCACAACTCAAATCAAGACCATAACACAATAATTTTAATTATAATTTTACCGAATAATTTAGGAAATTAATAAGTTTTATATCTTAATTATGGCCTTACCTAATATTTTAAATATGTTTAATTGAAAAAATAATTAATAGGTAGACCAATAGAAATCATGTTACACTGGAGGTTATAGCCCTTATAGGTGATCCGAATCGGACACCGGGTTATGGGGCGGGGTTGTGAGGAGAAGATTTGCCCCGAATCTCGCAGTCGCAGTAAATGGGAAACAGTGCTAGCCATGAAATAACTGTTTTAAAAAACGAAAAATATAATAAACAATGCCTGGATGCAAATAGGTGTGCCATGCCATGAAATAAATGTTTTAAATTAAATATAAACAATTAATTTGCAATAAAAGAAATACAATTATCGAGTAATTGACAATAGTAGGTTGATAGCGGAAATCTTAATTTCTGTACTATTTTTTATAATTGCCATGAAATTCGGGACCGAATCGGTGGATCGGCCTCAGGCTCCAATCATTTATAAATTGTAATTATATACCCAGCCCCAGGAAACCATTTGTCAGCCATTTTGAGAGTCTTGAACCAGGAAGAAAGAGGGAGAAGATGATGCAGAGGTTGTTTGCAGCGAGGAAGCTGCTCCTGTCCAGGAATCCTCGGTGTGGTGCTTCCTTCTCCACCACCTCCCTCCTCTTGGATGATACTCATTTGCAGGTTCTCACCTATCTCCTCTGGCTCTATATTTAGAGTTTCTGTTTCCGCTTCGACTTCCATTTCTTTATTGATTTACGCTCGCTCGCTATATGTGTGTGTTTTTTTTCCTTGAGTTTGAGTTTGTGCGGAATCAATTCGCCAAATATTGAGTAATACATATATGGTTGATGCCATTAAGATCGATTCAACTGTTTTGAATTCGCTTTCGTATATGATTTTGCACAGGATGTTACTAAAGTGGTTCAAATTTTTATTGCATCTAGTTTTTATTTTATTTTATTTTATTTTATTTTTTGGTATATGGTTCGTGATCCTCCTTTTTTTAGTACGGGCTCATGCCTCATGGCCAAGTTTCGTTATCAATGAATGACAAACACGATTAAGGGTGAGGGACAATCTTTGGCTTTGTAGGTGGGAAGTTTCAAGACCTGTAGATGGAATTCGCGTTCCATTCCCAAATAGTAGAGCTTCAACTTTGAATCACAATTAAATGAAACTAGTGTAGTTGCACAATTTTAAAAAATAAAATTTTAATAATAAAATAATTTAATGTTATAATTTTTTTTTTACAGCATGCAAATTTTTTTATTTTTTTTATTACAAGAAATCCACATTTAGTGGTAAACTCCGAACACGTGACACAACCGATAAGAACCACGTACCAGGTACATCGGCTTACGCCGACCTGTCATCCTCAAGATGACAAGTCAATACCTTTAACAGTATGTAAATATTTGATATATGCTACAGAAATCGTAGCATAATCATCCTTGAAATGATAGAGTACAAATTCTTAATAAGCCTATACTACGTACATACTTATTCAAGATAAACCCTTACTAGCCAGCCCAACGAAGAGCAGCCCAAGTCCGAAGAGCAGCCCAACTCCCAACAGCCTAAAGTATAGGACATTAGAATCAGATAATGGAATTTGTTTGTGATGATGTTGTTTATATTGATTCACCATAGCTCAAAGGGCTTTACATATAAGTAGACCGGTGAAAACGTAATCCGACCAAAAAATTCAATTCGAACATCCGGATTTTTTTGGGTCAAGATTCGAACATGTTAATCCGAGAAATTTTTTGGACCCGAACAAAAAAAATTAGTATTTTTCCGAGTTAAATGGGTTTCATCCCGGTGACCCGACTGATTTGTTAAAATAAAATTTTAACTAATTAATAAAAGCCAAGAAAATCTCAAAGTCACATTAAGGTAAGTTTAGTAATTAATATATTATTAAAATGAATTAATTTATAATTATATATTATTAAAATTATTCACGGAGATTCCAATTTATTACATTTTATAATTACAAACACTTGATCTTTCTTTTTCAAATTAACTTTTAAATTTATTTGTATTGTATATTACTCAATCTGATTGTAATATTTGATTTTTTATTTTTCTACATGTTTTCAAAAAGATAAAATAACTCTATAAAATACTCCATCCGTCCAATAATACATGGGCTTTTAGAGGTAAATTTTTGTCCGATGGGCTTTTATGTTTTCTATAGGGATGTGCATATCCGGATATCCGACATGACACGGTTAACCGTGTCGAATACCCGAAACCGTTAAAGAAGAAAACGTCGATCCGAACACGACCCGCTTAATACCGGGTATTCGATACAGAAATACAAAACGGTTCCGTGTCGGATACCGGATTACCCGCGACACGAACCATTTGGTTAGATACTCAAATAGATCATGCAATTGGGGATTTGGGTTCCTGTTTTTCATTATTGTAATAAGGGGTTGTTTGGTATTGATATCTAGATATCAGATATCGGATATCGGATATCGGCCCCGATATCTAGTGTTTGATATGACTATATATTGATATCACTTGAACTGATATCGATTTCTAGTGTTTGGTATCCATAATATATCACTTGATATCAAGTGATATCTAATATCTGTGTTTGGTAATAGCCAGATATCGATATCAGTTGATATTTAGATATCAAATTTGGCTTATTTTGATATACTGATTTTTTGGGAGGTATCACTTGATATCGAAATCGCCCGATATCGATATCTTGATATCAACATATCACCCGATATCGATATCTCGATATCGATACCAATATCGATATCTTGATATCTAGATATCGATACCAAACGACCCCTAATCTATGTATATAAAATTAGAAATTACAAGCCATGAAATCCTTCGATTGCTTTGCTCTAACAGCCATAAAACGTTAAACAATTATTCAATCCTAAAGAAAACGGAGAGAAGAGAAAAGAGATTTAAAGAAGGGAGTACGATAGCCATTTCCTGCCTCGTCGGACCACTGAAGATGAACAAAACCCGTCATCGTCAGTGAGAGAAGCCGAAGATGGAGATCGAACAACCCGTTGGAGAAGATGTAGATCTGGCGGATTAGTTGCCGCTCGTCGTCTCGTTGGACCTCTGGAGATGGATCGGAGAAGTCCGAGATGGGGATCGAAGATGGAGAAGTCAGAGATGACGAATATCAGAGATGAGGATCTGACGGATCTGGAGAGTGGAGATGGATCTCCCCGACTGCAATGGCGTCAGATCTGAGGGAGATTGGAGATGGAGAAGTTGGATCTGACGGAGTTCGGAGATGAGGAGCCGAAGATGGGGAGAATAACCCCCATTGGAGACGGCGTATGTGTTAAAATGAAATGAGGTGGGTCAATTTAGGGTTGTCTAGGGAGAGGGGAAAAACTTAAAAAAAAATCAAAAGCAGGGAAAAAGAATTCAAAAGCCGCACCTACGGGGAAAAACTTTAAAAAAAAAAATCAAAAGCAGGGAAAAAGAATTCAAAAGCCGCACCTTTTTAGAAGGGATGGGGAATCGATCATGGGCTTGCCTGTAACCACCCATGATTCTAAATCAATTGGGTCATTATAACACCTTGTTCTATATAGGATTGAATAATACTAATTCTATATTACGTATTTATTTAAATTAAAAGAAATAAAGGGTTCGTGTCGGGTATCCGATAAGGGAATTCGCCCGAACCGAAAACGAACCATTTAATGCCGTGTTTTAGCGGTTCGTGTCATTTTCGTGTCGTGTCTTTTCGGTTTCGTGTTTTTTCATGTCGTGTTTTCGTGTCGTATCAACCGTGTTGGGTTTTGTCTGCACACCCTTAGTTTTCTAGGTAGGAAATTGGAATGATTTGTATTGATTTGTGTGTTGTTGAATTTTTAAAATAATTTGATTGGTTAAAATATGTAGTGGGTGTTAAAAAATTATAAAATTTATAAAAAAGTCAGTGTAAGGATGATGTTTTTTGAAAAGTAAAGGGTTTTATTAAAACTTGTGCAAAATGCTTAAAAGCTCATGCATTTTAGGACGGAGGTAGTATTAAAAATTTTAATTAATTTTTTATACTCATTAGTCATTATGAAATAATTTAAAAATTTTAATTAAAACTTTGATATTTTATAGAGGTTTAAATTTTATTAAAAATAATGAGTAATAGAAAAAAATCAAATATTTTAGATCGGATGTAGTATATAATTACAAATGCTCGAGCTTTAGATGACATTTTCTAATAAGTATAGAGTTCAAAAAGAACAACTTACCAATCACATCTTTAAATTTATATTTTGAAGTTTTCATAAAGTCATTAAAATCCGATTGTTTACTAAAAAATGAAAAAATTGACAATCCCGAAATTGACCCGAAGTGATCTGAAATCGGGTCAACCCGGGTTTGAGTTAACCCGAATCTACCCGAGACCCGTTTTTACCCGGAACCCGTTTTTAACCAAAATCAAAAATGACCCGACCCAAATGACCTGATCGACAGATCTACATATCAGGTATTGGTTAAAACCCACCTATGGTCCATGAATTTTCACCAAATGTCCAAATGAGTCCCTAAACTTTATTTTTGTTTATTGAAGTCCCTGAATTTTGATATTTTGTACACATTTGGTCCTTCTGTTAGCCAATTCGTTAAATAAGTATTAAACAATGACAGTAAATCAATGTACTTTTATATATTAATGTAATGAGTTAGGTTATACACATGTAATTGCTTGACATTTGTTTTACTAAAGTAAAAAATTATATTATATTAAAAATGTATATATTTAAAAAAAATTATAATAAAAAACACTTTCTATTTTCCAACTAAATGGTATAATTTTTCGATGATATTTTATTTTAAAGTATTTTAATGACCGAGATTTTCTTATTTAATGAAAAAATTAAAATGCGTTTTGTTAAAAAAAACTCTATTTTTGTTATAAAAAATAAACTCTATTTGTGTTAACAAAATAAACTCTATTTTTAATTAAATAAGGAAATTTTGATCATTAAAATACTTTAAAATAAAATATTGTTGGAAAATTATAACATTTGGGCGGAAAATAGAAAGTGTTTTTGATAAAAATATATTTTAAAATATGTTTTGTTTTGAGAAAACTCTATTATACTCCGTATATGATAACTTTTGAGAAGGAAAAAATACTCATTTTTTTTACTTCAGTACAAAAAATACCAGGCAGGTACATGTATATAACCTAACTCATGTCATTATGTCATGTCCCAAACATGATTCATTTAGATTGATAAGGAAAGAGGAAGGAATTAGGAAAGCAGGAGTTTAGGGTTAAGAGAGAGTAAAAGAAGAGAGAGATAGTAAGGGTTTAGGAGAAAGAAGTAATTGAATTTGATTATTGATTGGACAATTCTCATAATTACAACTAAGGGTATATATACTAGTACCCATATTATCTATAACCCTAATACCTACCCCTTACAAAAGCTTTGTCCTCAAAGCTTGGGGAATAGAAAATTCTTAACATCTAAATGAAATGAATATAGGAAACGCTAGTATCTATTACAAGTTATCCCGCAGAAAAAAAGACAGATGAAGTATGGCAAATGCATTTAGCAAGTAGGAGTAGTGCCAATCCTACTGTAATAAGTAGTATAAAATGGGGCTAATGGAAATTACTACCCTTATGTGAGGCTCAACATGAGTGACGGTTCAACAACCCATTAGCTAGCCATGAGAGTAGCTCAACAACTTGGTCTTACTTATGACAGTAGCCACTTGTTAGAGCTATACAACTCGATTTGCTGTCCTTGTTGTCCAACACTAGCAACCCTTTAAACTAGCAATACAACATTAGATTAGCCCACCAGAAAACGCCTGAGGGATGAGAGTGCTTCTTTTGCTCAAAAATCAACCATGACATCACCAACATTGTTTCTAGCAGCCCAAATCAACACTAAAATTCATTCAATTTTAGTTGTCTGACTTTCCAAACTGTATTTCCCCATTATAGCTTGAGAACCCCATAAAAATGTAGCTTGAGAAACAAGAATCAAGTTCTCCACCTGGATCGAAAATCATATTACTGTCTAAGATGTGATATACCTCGATTAAACCCACAAAACAAGATGGTTGGGCAGATAGTTGCCCTCGACTCTTTACCAGCAAAGGATCACTGGCACTCAGATTAAATACAAAGCCCTTGACAGTAGCCACTTCATTTCCTGATTTCCCTCTATCATAAGGCATTTTATTGTCTTCACTGCATAGGCTGTCAAAACCTCCACCCGGATCAAATACAAGAAGATATGCACCGGTTCCCCTACTTACTGAATTCAACCACCATTTTATGCTCAAACTAATTGTTTTATCTCCCAATCTAGTTTGCACCTGAGCATGTTTTGTAGGCATTTATACAAACACTTGGTATGCAGATTTAGTTTCAGTCACGCTAATTGGAACATAATCGCTTTCAATTACTACACAAATCTCTTTGATAAGCGGTTCCACAAACAATTGATCCACTGAACTCCCCCTATAATCAGTCTCCTTAATCTTGACCGACTCAGACATAAAACCCGGCAATTCACCAAATTCTTCCGATTCAACTACAACTAAAAGATTGCGAGTTACCTTTGGATGCTCGATTTGAATTTCAAAATCTTCCGGAAGCACGTTGAATTCAGTTCCTTGGATTGGCCCTTCAAGTTTCATTTCGTGGATTGGTTCTTCGCTCTCATCGATTTCAAGGGCGAAGTCCTCTACTGAATGGCCTCGATCATCATCATTAGGGCGTCGTGGTTGATTTCGCTCGCTCCTGCCTTCAATTTCTTGCTCTGCAACAATCGGTGGGGAAGGGGCGACTTCTTGACTTCCATCGGCAACTAGATCGTACGGGCAACTAATTGGATGCATGCTCATCGTCCTTTGAAGTTAATTGATTGTCATGTAAAATTGGTGATCCCTTTCTTGGTCTGCAATTTGGCGTTCGACCCGAAGCCGTTCATCCGCGATTTGTCGTTCATCCCCTTTTCGTTGTCGCTCTTCCCACTTATGCTTGTTTTCTACCATGAAATGCTCACTGTCTTCTTCTAGTCGTTGACACCAATCCTCAATCGCCATTGTTGTTGTTCTCCGGGGGGGGGGGGGGATTTCAAGAAATTTCGATTTCGAGATAGATGATTTCGAATTCAGGAATCTCGCTCTAGATACCAATTCGTCCATGTAGATTAGGGAGAGAGATATAGAGATTAGGGAAGAATGAGTTTAGGGATAAGAGAGAGTAAAGGGAGAGAGAGTAAGGGTTAGAGAGAAAGAGATAATTGGATTGATTATTGATTGGATAATTCCCACAATTACAACAAAGGGTATATATACTAGTACCTATATTATCTATAACCCTATACATGACACATTAATACAAAAATGTATTGATTCTATGTCATTATTTAACACATATTTAACAAATTTATAAAAGGAAGGACCAATCCCACCAAAAAAATAAATGAAAGGAAGGACCAAAAATGTATTGATTCCATGTTACTTACAATTACAATTGTGAGCATTTACCATGAAGTCCATGTATCAATTTGGAACTGATGGATTGAGAGTTGTCGATGAGAAGGCCCGAGCCCCGTCGATGGTGGCTAGTTCGACGTTAAACACCCTAGTTGCCGATGAATACGGAATTGAAGGAGGTCGTCATCATCATGTTGATATTTGTAGTTGTGAGTCATGTAAGTAGTTAGAGAGCTCACTTAGAAAAGGGTAAAATTGTCTTTTCTTGTGTAAGACCGAGCTCCCACTTGTGTGCTACATAAGGAGGCGGGAAGTTTGTTTTGTTTGTTGTAACAAACTGAAAACTCCATTTTCTTCCTATGAAGGTTTACTCCATCCGATTTCATCAATCCAATTCCAATTTGTTCATTTGAAGATCCAATTTCATTTCTCTAAATGGTATCAGAGCGCTAGAGTTCGGATCCTTTTTTTTTGTGATTGATCATCTTTGAGGTTGTGAATCAGGCGAGATCTGCAATCGATTGCAGATTTTCGTCAAATTGTCGTCGTGTACTGTGAGATCTGAGGTGATTTGAGTTCGATTCAGTCAGTATGGTTGGCAGAGGTGCAGCTAATCAGCAAGGACAGGGATCTGGTGTTGGATGAGACACCAATGGCAATGGACGAGGAATTTTCGTCTCCGTTACTCTGCCTGATCTAGGTGCTGGTGCTGGACGAGGTTGGAACGCTGCTCCGGGAATACAGTTCGGAGATATGTTTCAAGGTATGACTAATCCACATGTGAATCCATTGTTTCTTTCAAACTCTGATCATCCTGGTATGATCTTAGTTTCTACTCCTTTTAATGGAATGAACTTCACAAGCTGGAGTCGGAGTGTTAAAATGTCCTTAGGAGCCAAAGTTAAGCTAGCATTTATTACTGGAAGCTGCGTTAAGCCCTTAGAGGGAAGTGAGGACTATGAGAAATGGATGAAATTCGATTCAATGGTGATGTGCTGGTTAATAAACTCTATGACTAGCGAGGTTGCTGAGAGCCTCATGTATGTGGAATCAGCTAAGGAATTATGGGACGAAATAAAAGAGAGGTTCTATGAATGCAACGATCCTTTGGTTTATCAGTTGCGTCGAGATTTGGCTAATCTCAAACAAGAAAATCTGTCAGTTGGTGCGTATTTTGGAAAACTTAAGAAAATCTGGGACGAATTGCAGTTTCTAGATGCAATTCCATTTTGTAATTGTGGGGGTCTGAATCAGTGTGCTTGTGGATTGTTGAAGAAAATGCTTGAAAGGGAGGAAAAAGCAAAAGTTATGCAGTTTTTGATGGGATTAAATGATGTGTATGAAAATATGAGAAGCAGTGTTTTGTCTAAGGATCCAATGCCAGGGATCAACAAGGCATTTCAAATGGCAACTCAGATTGAGAGGTCCAAAGGGGTGACTGGTGTGAATCAGGGAGAAATGAATGCCTTAGCTGTGTCTAAGCTTTGCTCAGTTTGAAGTAGAAGCAAATGCTGTTAACAAGTTCAGAATGGGAGAATCTTCTAAGCAATTTGATCAGGCTAAAAGGGACTACAAAAAGGCTAAGTTGGATAGAAAGTGTGACCACTGAGGTGAGAGAGGACACACAAAGGACTATTGCTTCAAGTTGATTGGGTATCCAGAATGGTTTAAAGGGCCTAAAGAGGAAGACAGGCCTAAGCAACCAAGAAGATTTGCTGCTCATCTGGAGCATGCTGGTCAGGATACTCCTTTTGATGAGTTTGTAAGTGGAACTCCTAAACCAGATCAACCCATAGTGAATGTTGTATTTCAGGAGGTACTTAAGCTGATAAAGGACAAAGCTCCTATGGAGAGTGTTGACAGCTCTGCAAACCAGGCCATGGTGCACTTCGCAGGTACACTTAGTGTTTCCTTTCTTATTGGTGTTAACAAAGCTCAAAATGATTTGTGGATTGTAGACTCTGGTGCTACATACCACATTGCTTTTGACCAGTCTATCTTCACAAAAATCAGTGTTCTACATCCTCCTATCAGTCTTGGGTTGCCTTATGGCACTTGCATAATTGTTAGGAAGAGTGGAACTGTGGTTTTGAGAAATGATTTGACTCTGTAAAATGTGCTATTGGTGCCACAATTTAGGCACAATTTGCTGTCAGTTTCAAAGAGTTTATCTATGCATAGTCGGAGATTCAGTTTTGATCATAGAAATTGCCGGCTATAGGACCCTATAACTGAGATTGTGATAGCCAGAGGCCTTGAAGATAGAGGATTATATGTGTTGAAGGCCTATGGACGCATGGAGAATCAGGAACTGCAGTCCAGTGATGTCAATAAAATTTCTTCCAGTTGTAATAATGTGCGTTTGATGCACAATAGACTTGGTCATTGACGAAGCCCGATTTTCAGAATCCCGTGTCGGCGGGTTCCGGGATCCAGTTGGACGCGGGCGAGCTCAGACGATCGGGCTTACCTGAGACGCGCGACGAGGTTACCGTCGGCGTACCCAAACCTGTACCTGAGATGCAAGCCAACTCGTCGCCAAGTGTCACATGCCTCGTGACATGTGGGAGGGAGGCATGAATGCCAAGTGTCGCATGCCTCGTGTCATGTGGGAGGGAGGCATGGAAAACAAGTGTCCCGACATGCATGTCAGAGTCGTAGACGGTTTATCGTCCGCGTACGTCATGAGTTTCTATATTGACCGGCATTCGCCCATTTTTCATGTTTATAAGGTTCTATTTATATAGCGGGAAACCTTATTTATTTATGATATTTTGTGAATATCATTATTTATATTTCGGGCATCATCACAGCTCCTCGAATTTCAGTTAAGTCGTGACTAAACTGGGGTTCGATAATGATGCATCATATGCACATGTTTCTCATTCATATTCCTCGTTCGAGAGGGGCTTAGTTTTATTTCCGTGAGCTTACAAAGCTACCAGCGGAGGCCATCTGTCACTCGAGAGGGACTTAGCTTAAACTCACTTATTGTTATCTCCGCGAGCTTACAAAGCTACCAGCGGAGGCCCTCTGTCACTCAAGAGGGACATAGTCTAAACTCGTTTAAGAGTTATCTCCGCGAGCTTACAAAGCTACCAGCGGAGGCCCTCTGTCACTCGAGAGGGACTTAGTCTAAACTCGTTTAAGAGTTATCTCCGCGAGCTTACAAAGCTACCAGCGGAGGCCCTCTGTCACTCGAGAGGGACTTAGTCTAAACTCGTTTAAGAGTTATCTCCGCGAGCTTACAAAGCTACCAGCGGAGGCCCTCTGTCACTCGAGAGGGACTTAGTTTATACTCTTTTAAGAGTTATCTCCGCGAGCATACAGAGCTACCAGCGGAGGCCCTCTGTCACACGAGAGGGACTTAGTCTAAACTCACTTAAGAGTTATCTCCGCGAGCTTACAAAGCTACCAGCGGAGGCCCTCTGTCACCCGAGAGGGACTTAGTCTAAACTCATTTAAGAGTTATCTCCGCGAGCTTACAAAGCTACCAGCGGAGGCCCTCTGTCACTCGAGAGGGACTTAGTTTATACTCTTTTAAGAGTTATCTCCGCGAGCATACAGAGCTACCAGCGGAGGCCCTCTGTCACACGAGAGGGACTTAGTCTAAACTCACTTAAGAGTTATATCCGCGAGCTTACAAAGCTACCAGCGGAGGCCCTCTGTCACCCGAGAGGGACTTAGTTTATTCTCGTTTAAGAGTTATCTCCGCGAGCTTACAGAGCTACCAGCGGAGGCCCTCTGTCACTTGAGAGGGACTTAGTCTAAACACACTTAAGAGTTATCTCCGCGAGCATACAGAGCTACCAACGGAGGCCCTCTGTCACTCGAGAGGGACTTAGTCTAAACTCGTTTAAGAGTTATCTCCGCGAGCTTACAAAGCTACCAGCGGAGGCCCTCTGTCACTCGAGAGGGACTTAGTCTAAACTCGTTTAAGAGTTATCTCCGCGAGCATACAGAGATAACAGCGGAGGCCCTCTGTCACTTGAGAGGGACTTAGTCTAAACACACTTAAGAGTTATCTCCGCGAGCATACAGAGCTACCAACGGAGGCCCTCTGTCACTCGAGAGGGACTTAGTCTAAACTCGTTTAAGAGTTATCTCCGCGAGCTTACAAAGCTACCAGCGGAGGCCCTCTGTCACTCGAGAGGGACTTAGTCTAAACTCGTTTAAGAGTTATCTCCGCGAGCTTACAAAGCTACCAGCGGAGGCCCTCTGTCACTCGAGAGGGACTTAGTCTAAACTCGTTTAAGAGTTATTTCCGCGAGCTTACAAAGCTACCAGCGGAGGCCCTCTGTCACTCGAGAGGGACTTAGTCTAAACTCGTTTAAGAGTTATTTCCGCGAGCTTACAAAGCTACCAGCGGAGGCCCTCTGTCACTCGAGAGGGACTTAGTTTATACTCTTTTAAGAGTTTTCTCCGCGAGCATACAGAGATACCAGCGGAGGCCCTTTGTCAGTCGAGAGGGACTTAGTCTATACTCCTTTAAGAGTTATCTCCGCGAGCATACAGAGATATCAGCGGAGGACTGATATTCGATCCGGGAGAAAAACTCTTCGGATGTCCGACACGGAGCAAGCTCCAGCGTCCTGGGACTTATATAATCTTCGATCCGAGAGGCAAGCTCTCCGTATGCCCAATGCGGAGAAAGCTCCCGCGTCCTGGGACTTACGTTCGATCCGGGAGACAACGGCAACGATCGGATTTCCGACGCGGAACAAGCTCCAGTGACATAGGACTTCAAGTGTAGTCCGGGAGCTTCATGCGCCCACCGGATGTCCGAAGCGGAGCTAGCTCCAGAGTCGTAGGACTTTTAAGTATTTTCTGGGAGCTCAATGCGTCCACCGGATGTCCGACGCGAAGCAAGCTCAAGCGTCATAGGAATTTTAAGTATAGTCCGGGAGCTCAATGCGTCCACCGGATGTCCGACGCGGAGCAAGCTCCAGCGTCATAGGACTTCAAGTTTAGTCCGGGAGCTCAATGCGTCCACCGGATGTCCGACGCAGAGCAAGCTCCAGAGTCATAGGAATTTTAAGTATAGTCCGGGAGCTCAATGCGTCCACCGGATGTCCGACGCGGAGCAAGCTCCAGCGTCATAGGACTTCAAGTTTAGTCAGGGAGCTCAATGCGTCCACCGGATGTCCGACGCGGAGCAAGCTCCAGCGTCACAGGACTTTCTAAAATATCTGATCCGGGAGGCTAGCTCTACGACCGGATGCCCGACGCGGAGCAAGATCACGCGTTTAAGGGACTTAATAAAATATCTGATCCGGGAGGCTAGCTCTACGACCGGATCCCCGACGCGGAGCAAGATCACGCGTTAAGGGACTTAATAAAATATCTGATCCGGGAGGCTAGCTCTACGACCGGATGCCCGACGCGGAGCAAGATCACGCGTTAAAGGACTTAATAAAATATCTGATCCGGGAGGCTAGCTCTACGACCGGATGCCCGACGCGGAGTAAGATCACGCGTTAAGGGACTTAATAAAATATCTGATCCGGGAGGCTAGCTCTACGACCGGATGCCCGACGCGGAGCAAGATCACGCGTTAAGGGACTTAATAAAATATCTGATCCGGGAGGCTGGCTCTACGACCGGATGCCCGACGCGGAGCAAGATCACGAGTTAAGGGACGTAACAAAATATCTGATCCGGGAGGCTAGCTCTACGACCGGATGCCCGACGCGGAGCAAGATCACGCGTTAAGGGACTTAATAAAATATCTGATCCGGGAGGCTAGCTCTACGACCGGATGCCCGACGCGGAGCAAGATCACGCGTTAAGGGACTTAATAAAATATCTGATCCTGGAGGCTAGCTCTATGACCGGATGCCCGACGCGGAGCAAGATCACGCGTTAAGGGACTTAATAAAATATCTGATCCGGGAGGCTAGCTCTACGACCGGATGCCCGACGCGGAGCAAGATCACGCGTTAAGGGACTTAATAAAATATATGATCCGGGAGGCTAGCTCTACGACTGGATGCCCGACGCGGAGCAAGATCACGCGTTAAGGGACTTAATAAAATATCTGATCCGGGAGGCTAGCTCTACGACCGGATGCCTGACGCGGAGCAAGATCACGCGTTAAGGGACTTAATAAAATATCTGATCCGGGAGGCTAGCTCTACGACCGGATGCCCGACGCGGAGCAAGATCACGCGTTAAGGGACCTAATAAAATATCTGATCCGGGAGGCGGGCTCTACGACCGGATGCCCGACGCGGAGCAAGATCACGCGTTAAGGGACTTAATAAAATATCTGATTCGGGAGGCTAGCTCTACGACCGGATGCCCGACGCGGAGCAAGATCACGCGTTAAGGGACTTAATAAAATATCTGATCCGGGAGGCTAGCTCTACGACCGGATGCCCGACGCGGAACAAGATCACGCGTTAAGGGACTTAATAAAATATCTGATCCGGGAGGCTAGCTCTACGACCAGATGCCCGACGCGGAGCAAGATCACGCGTTAAGGGACTTAATAAAATATCTGATCCGGGAGGCTAGCTCTACGACCGGATGCCCGACGCGGAGCAAGATCACGCGTTAAGGGACTTAATAAAATATCTGATCCGGGAGGCTAGCTCCACGACCGGATGCCCGACGCGGGGCAAGATCACGCGTTAAGGGACTTAATAAAATATCTGATCCGGGAGGCTGGCTCTACGACCGGATGCCCGACGCGGAGCAAGATCACGCGTTAAGGGACTTAATAAAATATCTGATCCGGGAGGCTAGCTCTACGACCGGATGCCCGACGCGGAGCAAGATCACGCGTTAAGGGACTTAATAAAATATCTGATCCGGGAGGCTAGCTCCACGACCGGATGCCCGACGCGGAGCAAGATCACGCGTTAAGGGACTTAATAAAATATCTGACCCGGGAGGCTGGCTCTACGACCGGATGTCCGACGCGGAGCAAGATCACGCGTTAAGGGACTTAATAAAATATCTGATCCGGGAGGCTAGCTCTACGACTGGATGCCCGACGCGGAGCAAGATCACGCGTTAAGGGACTTAATAAAATATCTGATCCGGGAGGCTAGCTCTACGACCGGATGCCCGACGCGGAGCAAGATAACGCGTTAAGGGACTTAATAAAATATCTGATCCGGGAGGCTAGCTCTACGACCGGATTCCCGACGCGGAGCAAGATCACGCGTTAAGAGACTTAATAAAATATCTAATCCGGGAGGCTAGCTCTACGACCGGATGCCCGACTCGGAGCAAGATCACGCGTTAAGGGACTTCATAAAATATCTGATCCGGGAGGCTAACTCTACGACCGGATACCCGACGCGGAGCAAGCTCCAGCATCCCGGGACTTAGTCTAAACTCATTTAAGAGTTATCTCCGCGAGCTTACAAAGCTACCAGCGGAGGCCCTCTGTCACTCGAGAGGGACTTAGTTTATACTCTTTTAAGAGTTATCTCCGCGAGCATACAGAGCTACAAGCGGAGGCCCTCTGTCACACGAGAGGGACTTAGTCTAAACTCACTTAAGAGTTATCTCCGCGAGCTTACAAAGCTACCAGCGGAGGCCCTCTGTCACCCGAGAGGGACTTAGTTTATACTCGTTTAAGAGTTATCTCCGCGAGCTTACAGAGCTACCAGCGGAGGCCCTCTGTCACTTGAGAGGGACTTAGTCTAAACACACTTAAGAGTTATCTCCGCGAGCATACAGAGCTACCAACGGAGGCCCTCTTTCACTCGAGAGGGACTTAGTCTAAACTCGTTTAAGAGTTATCTCCGCGAGCTTACAAAGCTACCAGCGGAGGCCCTCTGTCACTCGAGAGGGACTTAGTCTAAACTCGTTTAAGAGTTATCTCCGCGAGCATACAGAGATAACAGCGGAGGCCCTCTGTCACTTGAGAGGGACTTAGTCTAAACAAACTTAAGAGTTATCTCCGCGAGCATACAGAGCTACCAACGGAGGCCCTCTGTCACTCGAGAGGGACTTAGTCTAAACTCGTTTAAGAGTTATCTCCGCGAGCTTACAAAGCTACCAGCGGAGGCCCTCTGTCACTCGAGAGGGACTTAGTCTAAACTCGTTTAAGAGTTATCTCCGCGAGCTTACAAAGCTACCAGCGGAGGCCCTCTGTCACTCGAGAGGGACTTAGTCTAAACTTGTTTAAGAGTTATTTCCGCGAGCTTACAAAGCTACCAGCGGAGGCCCTCTGTCACTCGAGAGGGACTTAGTCTAAACTCGTTTAAGAGTTATTTCCGCGAGCTTACAAAGCTACCAGCGGAGGCCCTCTGTCACTCGAGAGGGACTTAGTTTATACTCTTTTAAGAGTTTTCTCCGCGAGCATACAGAGATACCAGCGGAGGCCCTTTGTCAGTCGAGAGGGACTTAGTCTATACTCCTTTAAGAGTTATCTCCGCGAGCATACAGAGATATCAGCGGAGGACTGATATTCGATCCGGAAGAAAAACTCTTCGGATGCCCGACGCGGAGCAAGCTCCAGCGTCCTGGGACTTATATAATCTTCGATCCGAGAGGCAAGCTCTCCGTATGCCCAATGCGGAGAAAGCTCCCGCGTCCTGGGACTTACGTTCGATCCAGGAGACAACGGCTACGATCGGATTTCCGACGCGGAACAAGCTCCAGTGACATAGGACTTCAAGGGTAGTTCGGGAGCTTCATGCGCCCACCGGATGTCCGAAGCGGAGCTAGCTCCAGAGTCGTAGGACTTTTAAGTATTTTCTGGGAGCTCAATGCGTCCACCGGATGTCCGACGCGAAGCAAGCTCAAGCGTCATAGGAATTTTAAGTATAGTCCGGGAGCTCAATGCGTCCACCGGATGTCCGACGCGGAGCAAGCTCCAGCGTCATAGGACTTCAAGTTTAGTCCGGGACCTCAATGCGTCCACCGGATGTCCGACGCGGAGCAAGCTCCAGAGTCATAGGAATTTTAAGTATAGTCCGGGAGCTCAATGCGTCCACCGGATGTCCGACGCGGAGCAAGCTCCAGCGTCATAGGACTTCAAGTTTAGTCAGGGAGCTCAATGCGTCCACCGGATGTCCGACGCGGAGCAAGCTCCAGCGTCACAGGACTTTCTAAAATATCTGATCCGGGAGGCTAGCTCTACGACCGGATGCCCGACGCGGAGCAAGATCACGCGTTTAAGGGACTTAATAAAATATCTGATCCGGGAGGCTAGCTCTACGACCGGATGCCCGACGCGGAACAAGATCACGCGTAAAGGGACTTAATAAAATATCTGATCCGGGAGGCTAGCTCTACGACCGGATGCCCGACGCGGAGCAAGATCACGCGTTAAGGGACTTAATAAAATATCTGATCCGGGAGGCTAGCTCTACGACCGGATGCCCGACGCGGAGCAAGATCACGCGTTAAGGGACTTAATAAAATATCTGATCCGGGAGGCTAGCTCCACGACCGGATGCCCGACGCGGGGCAAGATCACGCATTAAGGGACTTAATAAAATATCTGATCCGGGAGGCTGGCTCTACGACCGGATGCCCGACGCGGAGCAAGATCACGCGTTAAGGGACTTAATAAAATATCTGATCCGGGAGGCTAGCTCTACGACCGGATGCCCGACGCGGAGCAAGATCACGCGTTAAGGGACTTAATAAAATATCTGATCCGGGAGGCTAGCTCCACGACCGGATGCCTGACGCGGAGCAAGATCACGCGTTAAGGGACTTAATAAAATATCTGATCCGGGAGGCTGGCTCTACGACCGGATGTCCGACGCGGAGAAAGATCACGCGTTAAGGGACTTAATAAAATATCTGATCCGGGAGGCTAGCTCTACGACTGGATGCCCGACGCGGAGCAAGATCACGCGTTAAGGGACTTAATAAAATATCTGATCCGGGAGGCTAGCTCTACGACCGGATGCCCGACGCGGAGCAAGATCACGCGTTAAGGGACTTAATAAAATATCTGATCCGGGAGGCTAGCTCTACGACCGGATGCCCGACGCGGAGCAAGATCACGCGTTAAGGGACTTAATAAAATATCTAATCCGGGAGGCTAGCTCTACGACCGGATGCCCGACGCGGAGCAAGATCACGCGTTAAGGGACTTAATAAAATATCTGATCCGGGAGGCTAACTCTACGACCGGATACCCGACGCGGAGCAAGCTCCAGCATCCTGGGACTTAGTCTAAACTCATTTAAGAGTTATCTCCGCGAGCTTACAAAGCTACCAGCGGAGGCCCTCTGTCACTCGAGAGGGACTTAGTTTATACTCTTTTAAGAGTTATCTCCGCGAGCATACAGAGCTACCAGCGGAGGCCCTCTGTCATACGAGAGGGACTTAGTCTAAACTCACTTAAGAGTTATCTCCGCGAGCTTACAAAGCTACCAGCGGAGGCCCTCTGTCACCCGAGAGGGACTTAGTTTATACTCGTTTAAGAGTTATCTCCGCGAGCTTACAGAGCTACTAGCGGAGGCCCTCTGTCACTTGAGAGGGACTTAGTCTAAACACACTTAAGAGTTATCTCCGCGAGCATACAGAGCTACCAACGGAGGCCCTCTGTCACTCGAGAGGGACTTCGTCTAAAATCGTTTAAGAGTTATCTCCGCGAGCTTACAAAGCTACCAGCGGAGGCCCTCTGTCACTCGAGAGGGACTTAGTCTAAACTCGTTTAAGAGTTATCTCCGCGAGCATACAGAGATAACAGCGGAGGCCCTCTGTCACTTGAGAGGGACTTAGTCTAAACACACTTAAGAGTTATCTCCGCGAGCATACAGAGCTACCAACGGAGGCCCTCTGTCACTCGAGAGGGACTTAGTCTAAACTCGTTTAAGAGTTATCTCCGCGAGCTTACACAGCTACCAGCGGAGGCCCTCTGTCACTCGAGAGGGACTTAGTCAAAACTCGTTTAAGAGTTATCTCCGCGAGCTTACAAAGCTACCAGCGGAGGCCCTCTGTCACTCGAGAGGGACTTAGTCTAAACTCGTTTAAGAGTTATTTCCGCGAGCTTACAAAGCTACCAGCGGAGGCCCTCTGTCACTCGAGAGGGACTTAGTCTAAACTCGTTTAAGAGTTATTTCCGCGAGCTTACAAAGCTACCAGCGGAGGCCCTCTGTCACTCGAGAGGGACTTAGTTTATACTCTTTTAAGAGTTTTCTCCGCGAGCATACAGAGATACCAGCGGAGGCCCTTTGTCAGTCGAGAGGGACTTAGTCTATACTCCTTTAAGAGTTATCTCCGCGAGCATACAGAGATATCAGCGGAGGACTGATATTCGATCCGGAAGAAAAACTCTTCGGATGCCCGACGCGGAGCAAGCTCCAGCGTCCTGGGACTTATATAATCTTCGATCCGAGAGGCAAGCTCTCCGTATGCCCAATGCGGAGAAAGCTCCCGCGTCCTGGGACTTACGTTCGATCCGGGAGACAACGGCTACGATCGGATTTCCGACGCGGAACAAGCTCCAGTGACATAGGACTTCAAGGGTAGTTCGGGAGCTTCATGCGCCCACCGGATGTCCGAAGCGGAGCTAGCTCCAGAGTCGTAGGACTTTTAAGTATTTTCTGGGAGCTCAATGCGTCCACCGGATGTCCGACGCGAAGCAAGCTCAAGCGTCATAGGAATTTTAAGTATAGTCCGGGAGCTCAATGCGTCCACCGGATGTCCGACGCGGAGCAAGCTCCAGCGTCATAGGACTTCAAGTTTAGTCCGGGACCTCAATGCGTCCACCGGATGTCCGACGCGGAGCAAGCTCCAGAGTCATAGGAATTTTAAGTATAGTCCGGGAGCTCAATGCGTCCACCGGATGTCCGACGCGGAGCAAGCTCCAGCGTCATAGGACTTCAAGTTTAGTCAGGGAGCTCAATGCGTCCACCGGATGTCCGACGCGGAGCAAGCTCCAGCGTCACAGGGCTTTCTAAAATATCTGATCCGGGAGGCTAGCTCTACGACCGGATGCCCGACGCGGAGCAAGATCACGCGTTTAAGGGACTTAATAAAATATCTGATCCGGGAGGCTAGCTCTACGACCGGATGCCCGACGCGGAACAAGATCACGCGTAAAGGGACTTAATAAAATATCTGATCCGGGAGGCTAGCTCTACGACCGGATGCCCGACGCGGAGCAAGATCACGCGTTAAGGGACTTAATAAAATATCTGATCCGGGAGGCTAGCTCTACGACCGGATGCCCGACGCGGAGCAAGATCACGCGTTAAGGGACTTAATAAAATATCTGATCCGGGAGGCTAGCTCCACGACCGGATGCCCGACGCGGGGCAAGATCACGCATTAAGGGACTTAATAAAATATCTGATCCGGGAGGCTGGCTCTACGACCGGATGCCCGACGCGGAGCAAGATCACGCGTTAAGGGACTTAATAAAATATCTGATCCGGGAGGCTAGCTCTACGACCGGATGCCCGACGCGGAGCAAGATCACGCGTTAAGGGACTTAATAAAATATCTGATCCGGGAGGCTAGCTCCACGACCGGATGCCTGACGCGGAGCAAGATCACGCGTTAAGGGACTTAATAAAATATCTGATCCGGGAGGCTGGCTCTACGACCGGATGTCCGACGCGGAGAAAGATCACGCGTTAAGGGACTTAATAAAATATCTGATCCGGGAGGCTAGCTCTACGACTGGATGCCCGACGCGGAGCAAGATCACGCGTTAAGGGACTTAATAAAATATCTGATCCGGGAGGCTAGCTCTACGACCGGATGCCCGACGCGGAGCAAGATCACGCGTTAAGGGACTTAATAAAATATCTGATCCGGGAGGCTAGCTCTACGACCGGATGCCCGACGCGGAGCAAGATCACGCGTTAAGGGACTTAATAAAATATCTAATCCGGGAGGCTAGCTCTACGACCGGATGCCCGACGCGGAGCAAGATCACGCGTTAAGGGACTTAATAAAATATCTGATCCGGGAGGCTAACTCTACGACCGGATACCCGACGCGGAGCAAGCTCCAGCATCCTGGGACTTAGTCTAAACTCATTTAAGAGTTATCTCCGCGAGCTTACAAAGCTACCAGCGGAGGCCCTCTGTCACTCGAGAGGGACTTAGTTTATACTCTTTTAAGAGTTATCTCCGCGAGCATACAGAGCTACCAGCGGAGGCCCTCTGTCACACGAGAGGGACTTAGTCTAAACTCACTTAAGAGTTATCTCCGCGAGCTTACAAAGCTACCAGCGGAGGCCCTCTGTCACCCGAGAGGGACTTAGTTTATACTCGTTTAAGAGTTATCTCCGCGAGCTTACAGAGCTACTAGCAGAGGCCCTCTGTCACTTGAGAGGGACTTAGTCTAAACACACTTAAGAGTTATCTCCGCGAGCATACAGAGCTACCAACGGAGGCCCTCTGTCACTCGAGAGGGACTTAGTCTAAAATCGTTTAAGAGTTATCTCCGCGAGCTTACAAAGCTACCAGCGGAGGCCCTCTGTCACTCGAGAGGGACTTAGTCTAAACTCGTTTAAGAGTTATCTCCGCGAGCATACAGAGATAACAGCGGAGGCCCTCTGTCACTTGAGAGGGACTTAGTCTAAACACACTTAAGAGTTATCTCCGCGAGCATACAGAGCTACCAACGGAGGCCCTCTGTCACTCGAGAGGGACTTAGTCTAAACTCGTTTAAGAGTTATCTCCGCGAGCTTACACAGCTACCAGCGGAGGCCCTCTGTCACTCGAGAGGGACTTAGTCAAAACTCGTTTAAGAGTTATCTCCGCGAGCTTACAAAGCTACCAGCGGAGGCCCTCTGTCACTCGAGAGGGACTTAGTCTAAACTCGTTTAAGAGTTATTTCCGCGAGCTTACAAAGCTACCAGCGGAGGCCCTCTGTCACTCGAGAGGGACTTAGTCTAAACTCGTTTAAGAGTTATTTCCGCGAGCTTACAAAGCTACCAGCGGAGGCCCTCTGTCACTCGAGAGGGACTTAGTTTATACTCTTTTAAGAGTTTTCTCCGCGAGCATACAGAGATACCAGCGGAGGCCCTTTGTCAGTCGAGAGGGACTTAGTCTATACTCCTTTAAGAGTTATCTCCGCGAGCATACAGAGATATCAGCGGAGGACTGATATTCGATCCGGGAGAAAAACTCTTCGGATGTCCGACGCGGAGCAAGCTCCAGCGTCCTGGGACTTATATAATCTTCGATCCGAGAGGCAAGCTCTCCGTATGCCCAATGCGGAGAAAGCTCCCGCGTCCTGGGACTTACGTTCGATCCGGGAGACAACGGCTACGATCGGATTTCCGACGCGGAACAAGCTCCAGTGACATAGGACTTCAAGTGTAGTTCGGGAGCTTCATGCGCCCACCGGATGTCCGAAGCGGAGCTAGCTCCAGAGTCGTAGGACTTTTAAGTATTTTCTGGGAGCTCAATGCGTCCACCGGATGTCCGACGCGAAGCAAGCTCAAGCGTCATAGGAATTTTAAGTATAGTCCGGGAGCTCAATGCGTCCACCGGATGTCCGACGCGGAGCAAGCTCCAGCGTCATAGGACTTCAAGTTTAGTCCGGGAGCTCAATGCGTCCACCGGATGTCCGACGCGGAGCAAGCTCCAGAGTCATAGGAATTTTAAGTATAGTCCGGGAGCTCAATGCGTCCACCGGATGTCCGACGCGGAGCAAGCTCCAGCGTCATAGGACTTCAAGTTTAGTCCGGGAGCTCAATGTGTCCACCGGATGTCCGACGCGGAGCAAGCTCCAGCGTCACAGGACTTTCTAAAATATCTGATCCGGGAGGCTAGCTCTACGACCGGATGCCCGACGCGGAGCAAGATCACGCGTTTAAGGGACTTAATAAAATATCTGATCCGGGAGGCTAGCTCTACGACCGGATCCCCGACGCGGAGCAAGATCACGCGTTAAGGGACTTAATAAAATATCTGATCCGGGAGGCTAGCTCTACGACCGGATGCCCGACGCGGAGCAAGATCACGCGTTAAAGGACTTAATAAAATATCTGATCCGGGAGGCTAGCTCTACGACCGGATGCCCGACGCGGAGCAAGATCATGCGTTAAGGGACTTAATAAAATATCTGATCCGGGAGGCTAGCTCTACGACCGGATGCCCGACGCGGAGCAAGATCACGCGTTAAGGGACTTAATAAAATATCTGATCCGGGAGGCTAGCTCTACGACCGGATGCCCGACGCGGAGCAAGATCACGCGTTAAGGGACTTAATAAAATATCTGATCCGGGAGGCTAGCTCTACGACCGGATGCCCGACGCGGAGCAAGATCACGCGTTAAGGGACTTAATAAAATATCTGATCCGGGAGGCTAGCTCTACGACCGGATGCCCGACGCGGAGCAAGATCACGCGTTAAGGGACTTAATAAAATATCTGATCCTGGAGGCTAGCTCTACGACCGGATGCCCGACGCGGAGCAAGATCACGCGTTAAGGGACTTAATAAAATATCTGATCCGGGAGGCTAGCTCTACGACCGGATGCCCGACGCGGAGCAAGATCACGCGTTAAGGGACTTAATAAAATATCTGATCCGGGAGGCTAGCTCTACGACCGGATGCCCGACGCGGGGCAAGATCACGCGTTAAGGGACTTAATAAAATATCTGATCCGGGAGGCTAGCTCTACGACCGGATGCCCGACGCGGAACAAGATCACGCGTTAAGGGACTTAATAAAATATCTGATCCGGGAGGCTAGCTCTACGACCGGATGCCCGACGCGGAGCAAGATCACGCGTTAAGGGACTTAATAAAATATCTGATCCGGGAGGCGGGCTCTACGACCGGATGCCCGACGCGGAGCAAGATCACGCGTTAAGGGACTTAATAAAATATCTGATTCGGGAGGCTAGCTCTACGACCGGATGCCCGACGCGGAGCAAGATCACGCGTTAAGGGACTTAATAAAATATCTGATCCGGGAGGCTAGCTCTACGACCGGATGCCCGACGCGGAACAAGATCACGCGTTAAGGGACTTAATAAAATATCTGATCCGGGAGGCTAGCTCTACGACCGGATGCCCGACGCGGAGCAAGATCACGCGTTAAGGGACTTAATAAAATATCTGATCCGGGAGGCTAGCTCTACGACCGGATGCCCGACGCGGAGCAAGATCACGCGTTAAGGGACTTAATAAAATATCTGATCCGGGAGGCTAGCTCCACGACCGGATGCCCGACGCGGGGCAAGATCACGCGTTAAGGGACTTAATAAAATATCTGATCCGGGAGGCTGGCTCTACGACCGGATGCCCGACGCGGAGCAAGATCACGCGTTAAGGGACTTAATAAAATATCTGATCCGGGAGGCTAGCTCTACGACCGGATGCCCGACGCGGAGCAAGATCACGCGTTAAGGGACTTAATAAAATATCTGATCCGGGAGGCTGGCTCTACGACCGGATGTCCGACGCGGAGCAAGATCACGCGTTATGGGACTTAATAAAATATCTGATCCGGGAGGCTAGCTCTACGACTGGATGCCCGACGCGGAGCAAGATCACGCGTTAAGGGACTTAATAAAATATCTGATCCGGGAGGCTAACTCTACGACCGGATACCCGACGCGGAGCAAGCTCCAGCATCCTGGGACTTAAAGCCTTTGGATTCACATACCCTCCCACAATATATACTCAAGACCTTTTATGAGTTCAGAATTGTCATATTAAAAACAACGACGTTTATTTACTTCCTGATGATTACACTCTGGTTGGGATATATAAATCTTTATATTCCCCCCATGCAACTCGATCATACTTACATATATTATATATGAACTCCCACCTTGTGTACCTAAAGATAATGGTGTTTTAAATGGAACTGAATGGAGTATGAACTTGAGGGAATATAAGTTAATAAGTCTACATAGTCGCATGCATGCATTCGAAATTTATTATTGAAGCGAGATTCATGAATGGATTAATGCACCTCCAAGCATATATCGTACCAGCTAGTTTTATATGCTATTCAATTATCCCAAATAATTTTTAGAAAATTAAATCAGATCGAAACCAAATATGCAAGTATCGATCTTAGATTACCTCTTAGTGTGAGAGGTTCCCACAGACGGCGCCAGTGACGAAGCCCGGATTTTCAGAATCCCGTGTCGACGGGTTCTGGGATCCAGTTGGACGCGGGCGAGCTCAGATGATCGGGCTTACTTGAGACGCGCGACGAGGTTACCGTCGGCGTACCCAAACCTGTGCCGATCCGAGCTCAAGCCACTCGCGAACAACCGTCCTCCCTGCAAGGCTCCATCAAATGTCGGTCTAGCCGAGTTTTATCCCGCTTGAGAAGGGGACTCATGGCCAGGGAATCCGGCCTAAGCCTAATCCGATTCCAGTTTCCGACCCACTCAAATTATGTTACACCTTCTTATTTATAGTACAAGCACTCCTTCATGCAAGCCAACTCGTCGCCAAGTGTCACATGCCTCGTGACATGTGGGAGGGAGGCATGAATGCCAAGTGTCGCATGCCTCGTGTCATGTGGGAGGGAGGCATGGAAAACAAGTGTCCCGACATGCATGTCAGAGTCGTAGACGGTTTATCGTCCGCGTACGTCATGAGTTTCTATATTGACCGGCATTCGCCCATTTTTCATGTTTATAAGGTTCTATTTATATAGCGGGGAACCTTATTTATTTATGATATTTTGTGAATATCATTATTTATATTTCGGGCATCATCAGTCATATGTCTTTTTCTAAATTTCAGCATATTAAGGATTGTAAGCAAGGTGATGTAAAGGACATGTCATGTGACAGTTGTGCCATGACTAAGTTTGCAAAATTGAAATTTGACAGGAGTGAATAAGTCACTTCTTGTCCCTTTCAACTGGTCCATATGGATGTATGGGGGCCTTATAGAGTTCCATCTAGATGTGGTGCTAAGTATTTCTTAACTGTCCTGGATGACTACACAAGGACCACTTGGGTTTTCTTGATGCAAGATAAACTGCAGGTTATGAGGTTAATCACTTGTTTCCTAGCTATGGTTGAGACACAATTTCAGATGTCTGTCAAGGCTGTAAGGACAGACAATGGTACATAATTCACACAAAAGAGATGTGTGGATTTATTTGGATTTAAAAGCATTGAACATCAAAGGTCAGCCCCAGGTGTTCATGAACAAAAAGGTAAAGTAGAAAGGAAGCACAAACATTTGATTGAAACTACAAGGGCAATTAGGTTGCATGCTGGCCTACCTATTCAATTTTGGGGTGACTGTGTGCTAAGTGCCACCCATGTCATTAACAAGATGCCCTCGTCTGTGTTGAAATGGAAATTTCCTTTTGAATTGTTGTATAAATTTCCTCCTAGTTATGATCAGTTGAGAGTGATTGGGTGTTTATGCTATGCTCACCAACCGAATGATCCTAGAGATAAACTGGGATCCATTGCTAGACGATGTGTGTTTTTGGGATATCCCCCAGGTCAGAAAGCCTTCAAATTGTTTGATTTGGAGAGGAAAATTGTTATTATTAGCGGACATGTGAAGTTTGTAGAGGATGTTTTTCCCTTTAGACAGGTTGGTTCATCTAAGCCTTCCAAAGTGAAAAATGCACACATTCCTGATATAGACGTTGATGATATGTTTATCGTCAACCATAGTCTTTCTGGTTCAGATTCATCTCGCAGTTCTCACTCATCAGATCCCATGCTCGAGAATGATCATTAGTCACACTCTCAGTCACAGTCAGATGGTGGGATGGTTAGTGATAGTTCCATTTCTCCTTCTCCTCCACAAGCTACCTTACCTCTCAGAAGGCACATAAACAGACCAGCCAGATTCCAGGATTTTATTTACTCAGGGTTGCCAACAAAGGGTCACACTGAATCTTCAGAGTCTGATTCTTTTGTTGTGTTTGATGTGAACAATCTTTCACATCTCTCTTCACAATACATCTCCTCCTTAGTCAATGCATGTGCCATATTTGAACCAAATTCCTACTCACAGGCAAGAGGGATTCCTGAATGGGAACATGCTATGCAAGTTGAGCTAACTGCACTCACCAGCAATTGCACATGGCTTCTCACTCCTCTCCCTCCAAGTAAGAAGCCTATTGGTTGCAAATGGATTAATTTCAAAATCAAACATAAGCCTGATGGATCTATTGAAAGATACAAAGCTAGATTGGTGGCTAAGGGGTATAATCAAGTAAAGGACAAAGATTACAAGCAAACATTCTCACCAGTTGCTAAACTTTCTACTGTCTGAATCTTGTTAGCTTTAGCTCCCTATAAAGGATGGGTTCTTCATCAGTTAGACGTGAACAATGCTTTTCTTCATGGATTTATTGATCAAGAGGTGTATATGTCTCTCCCTCCGGGGTTAAGTGTTCCTAATTATCATGTATGCAGCCTTAAGAGATCTTTATATGGGCTCAAACAGGCTAGTAGATAGTGGAATCAGGAACTCACACAATTCATGGTTAAGCTAGGCTACACTCAATCCAGTCATGACTTCTCTTTATTCACCAAGAGGTTGGGCACTAGTTTCACAATTGCTTTAGTTTATGTTGATGATATGCTTTTATTAGGCAATTCATCATCTGAAATCACTGCTACCAAAGAAGCTCTCCATAACACTTTCACCATCAAAGATTTTGGTGTGGCTAGGTTCTTTCTTGGGATGAAATTGCCAGGTCATCTTTTGGAATTTTGCTCAATCAAAGGAAGTATGTGCTCGACATCCCTACTGATGCTCATATGGAAGGGTGCAAGATTGCTTCTTTTCCTATGCAACATGGGGTCAATTTTTCTGCTATATAGGTGATCCTATTTCTAACTCAGAGGATTACGGGAGGTTGGTAGGGAGGTTGTTGTATCTTACTCTTACTCGACCTTACATCTCATACACAGTTCAACAACTCAGTCAGTTTTTGCAATCTCCTTTGAAACCACACTGGGATGCTCTTCAATACCTTCTTAGATATCTGAAAGGGACATTCAATCTTGCTTTGTCCTACCCTTCACAATCCAATCTCAATGGCAAAGCATATAGTGATGCTGATTGGGAAAATTGCCTAGACACTGGCCGATCCCTCTCTGGTTATTGTGTTTTCATAGGCTCTGCATTGGTGTCATGGAAAACCAAGAAGCAGAAAGTGGTCTCTAAATCATCCACAACGAGTGAGTATCGAAGTATGTCTGCAGCAGCTAGTGAACTGGTTTGGATTCAAGGGGTTTTGAGTGATCTGTGTATCCCAGTGACCCTGCATATTGTTTTGAATTGTGATAACAGGTCTGCTCAACAGCTAGCTATCAATCCCGTGTTCCATGAACGAACTAAGCATGTTCGAATTGACTAACACTTCATCAGGGAGATGATTCATCAAGGGTTCATTGTCACAGCACATGTGCCAACGACAATGCAGATTGCGGATATTTTCACCAAGGCACTCGGAGCTAAGCAACACGAGTTTGTAAGGTCCAAGCTTGGTCTAGTCTTGCCTTGCCTAGGTCCAGCTTGAGGGGGGTATGTGAGTCATGTAGGTAGTTAGAGAGCTCGGTTAGAAAAGGGCAAAATTGTCTTTTCATGTGTAAGACCGAGCTCCCACATGTGTGCTACATAAGGAGGCGAGAAGTTTGTTTTGTTTGCTGTAACAAACTGAAAACTCCATTTTCTTCCTATGGAGGTTTACTCCATCAGATTTCATCAATCCAATTCCAATTTGTTCATTTGAAGATCCAATTTCATTTCTCTAAAGCAGTACAGTACAACTATTATATATTTGGGCTTTTGTTAATCGATACACTCTGTTCATAGATTTTTTTTAAAAAACTTTTTGGGGTAAATGTGTTTTGTGTTGTGTCCATATGTGCAGTTTAAAGAAAGCGTATCCCAATTCGCTCAAGAAAAAATAGCTCCTTATGCAGCTGAAATTGATAGAAAGAACCATTTTCCAAAGGTTGTGCCTCACCTGTTTCTTTTTTTTTTTTGTATCTACTTAATTGTTGTCTTAATCTTCATTCATTTAGGAAAAGATTTAATGATTTTGCAGGAAATGAACTTGTGGAAACTCATGGGCGACTTTAATCTTCACGGGATTACTGCACCAGGTGCGATCACCCCCTCCCTTTTCTTCAAGCGAATTAATTAGCATCTTGGAAGATATAAACATTCTCTGTTTTTTTGAATTGTTAATATACAGTTTCATGATAATCCAATTTAAATTTTAGAAAGTTGTACAATCAATTTTAGCTTAAAAATCCCAGTATAATTACATCTTGGTGAAATATGCTAAATTTCGGGAATCTCGTTCGAGCCTTTTTGAAATGAGAGCTAGTGATAAATGTCAGACTTCCTGTATTTTGATTATAAGGTTGGGATTCACCTTGTTTATAGCTAGACTAGCTACCTAGCTCCATTAAGCACTATATTGTTGTTGTTTGACTTTTTTTGACACAGCATTGCTCCATTAAATCTTGGACTGAGATAGTCAATGATGAATATATTTACAGTGGAGTATGGGGGACTTGGGCTTGGTTATCTCTATCACAGCATTGCAATGGAGGAGATAAGCCGGGCTTCAGGATCTGTTGGCCTATCCTATATAGTTCATTCTAATGTGTGCATCAATCAGCTGGTAATTAACCCATACAAATGCAATTAATGCTACATATGTTTAGTTTGCAACAACATTATTTCTATCAATGAATATTATATATAATGCATTCTTGATGATTTCTAATTTATTAGGCCAAGAATGCAAATGCTGCTCAGAAGGAGAAATATCTTCCAAAGGTTTCATACTTGAAAATTTTTGTTACTCATTTCAAATTCGATCTCCATAGCGAAAAACAACTACTTATTACTTTCTCCTACTTATTTGAGTGCAGCTGATCAGCGGAGAGCATGTGGGTGCTTTGGCAATGAGTGAACCAAACTGTACGGTGAAAACAAGCATATTATTCATTATACTGAACCCTTTTGATCGAGCCAGTGTTCTAAAAAGCGCTAGGCAGATCTAGGCGGCGCCTAGGCAGATCCTAGCTCTAGGCGGAAGGGGGCCGCCTAGCGCATAGGCGGAATTTTTAGAACAGTGCTTTGAGCACGTATTTTTGTTTTAAACTCATAATTTGAGAGAGTTTTTTGTTTTCCTCCCCTTCAGCTGGTTCAGATGTTGTCAGCATGAAAACCAAAGCTGATCGAGTTGATGGTGGCTATGTTCTGAACGGGAACAAAATGTGGTGTACTAACGGCCCCATTGCTGAAACTCTGGTAATTAATTGAGATGATGAATTAATACACTCCCATTACCTGTACTGTACATAATATCAAGAAAAGAATGAGATATGATCCCATTCACATGATGGCTTACACGCTGATTTTGTATGCTGATGGTGTAACAGATTGTTTATGCAAAAACAGACATTAAGGCACATTCGAAAGGAATCACAGCATTTATCATCGAAAAAGGAATGCCCGGGTATGTAATTTACTCGATCAACAAAACAATATATATATATATAATCTCTTGGATTGCTATATATTTATCCATTAATTTGTTTTGACACTCACCAATTTGAATTGCAGATTCAGCACTGCCCAAAAGCTAGACAAATTGGGGATGCGAGGAAGCGATACGTATGTGCCCTATTAATTTATAGTTGGAATCAACAACTTTTCACATCTCTCTATAAGATCGATTTGGAGATGGATCATAAGAAAATACTAATTGCAGGTGTGAGCTTGTCTTTGAGAACTGCTTTGTTCCCAAACAAAACATTCTTGGCCAAGAAGGGAAAGGTAACAACCTAATGCATCCGATCCGATCCTATGCCACACCGTGGCTTTTGTTCTACGCTGAGGGTTCCTTATAGTTATGATATATAAATTTCCCCTTTTAACTTCACCAGGAGTATATGTTCTGATGTCGGGGCTGGACTTGGAGAGGGTTGTTTTCGCAGGAGGGCCACTCGGTATAATGCAGGCGTGCCTTGATGTTGTACTGCCTTATGTTCGACAGAGAGAACAGTTTGGTCGTCCAATTGGCGAATTCCAGTTTATACAGGTTTTTCATGACCCCTTTTTTCTCTTCTTGGTTTGGTCTACAATCTTGTTGAGACGATGATTGGATATATTCTCACAGGGAAAGTTGGCCGATATGTATACTTCGCTTCAATCGTCAAGGTAGAACCACTGTACCTTTCGCGTAATGTTCACTGTCTGATTGCGCGCGTTGGACTATAATATACCAATCTAAGTATCTAACATATTCTTTTGTATCTTATTCGCAGGTCATATGTATACTCCGTTGCAAAAGATTGCGACAATGGATTAGTTGATCCGAAGGTGCTCATTTCTATCAATGTATTATAGTTTCTTGTGTGTTTCTATTACTGTTGTATGAAAATCATTTGTGGCTAAATTTATAACCTACAATGATTATAAGGAAATCATTTTATTCACCGACGAAAATTGATACTAACAAAATTACCTTCTCTTTCACACCTACAAAACGTTAAGTCATTGGTTGTATCTTTGCAGGAATGTGCAGGGGTTATCCTTTGTGCTGCAGAACGAGCTACCCAAGTTGCTCTTCAGGTAATTAACAACATCGATCTTTAAATCTCAAGCAAGTTTTATCCAAAGAAAAAATGATAGGAAAATATAAAGAGACCGATGGCTCAAAACGGCATAGCTACTCTTTAGTAGGTTGATATATGATGAATGCGAAGGCCCTTAGAAAGGTAACTGAAATGAAGTATTGATTGAAGGGAATAACATCGATCGATCATTTGTGGTCTTGCAGGCCATACAATGTTTAGGTGGGAACGGGTACATGAACGAGTACCCGACTGGGCGTTTTCTTCGAGATGCCAAATTATATGAGATAGGGGCGGGAACGAGCGAGATCAGAAGGATGATTATCGGCCGCGAGCTATTCAAGGAGCAGTGAATATATATGTATGTGGAAGCTAATAAAGCCGGCCGTGTTAGGATTTGATAATCAGCATCATTCATCAACATGTTCAATCACTGACTACAACCCGGCCACATTCTTCACAAATATATATAACCTATGTAATCTGCAATAAGAATGCACAAAAATGCCCGAACACCTCACATGGCCACCGTCGGGCTCACCCCGACCCTAGAAGAGGGTGAACTACTCGCTCTTCATCATCAAGAAAGACATCAATAATAAAAGGGAATAACTTTGCATTAAAATAAACCAAAACTTACAACCGATCGAAGACAAAACTGCTTTCGCAAACTCCAACTCTTCTCGGCTACAAGCTCTCTCTCTACTTACTACCTCTTCTCCTTCTCTAGAATTGAATGATTAAAAATCAGCCCCCTAGGGCTTTATTTATAGGCTTCATTCCCTCTCTAATTAGGAAAGAATTACCTATCTATATCTATATCTATCTATCTAATTACTTAAGATAAAATAATGGAAATAAATAATTAAATCAACTAGGACTATATCTAATGTGGATAAAATATCTTCTCTCTTGACTTGATAGCACTTGATAGATCTTGATATAATTTCATCTCGAAAATATCACCATTGGACTTTGGATAGAAACTTAACAAGATCCCGGACTACTCGAGGTCGGCTTCTGAGGGTTCCTCGATATCGAGTAGAATTCCTCGATATCGAGTAGCACTTTCTTCGTCTTCCGTTCAACAACTCGATTCTGGCTTCTGGACGGCACATCGACTTGGCTTTTCCTCGACATCGAGTAACTTCCTCAATGTCGACGAACATCTTCAGCTCCCAACTTCACTTTGTCGATGTCTGGTGCTCAGCTCGATTTGGCTTCCTCGATATCGACTAAAATACCTCGATATTGAGTAAATCTCTCAGCTCTGCTCGATTCTTGGTTGTCTGAGTGAAAATCGACTTGACTGGTGCTCCATATCGACTAAGCTTTGGTTGAAATCGACCAAATGTTGTCGAGTAGATTTTCTTGCTTCCCGCTCGATTTGTCCTGGTTCCGTTGCTCCTTGACCTCGGACTTCTGTAGTTGACTTCGAGCTTTTCCTCCTTTCTGAGAACTGCTGTAAATTGCTTCGATTTCTGCGAAATTAAACAAAAACTGGTATAGATTCCATAATCTGGCAACTAAGCATAAACTACACAGATTCTGTATCATTCTGACCCAACTGCATGAAATGTATGCAGAAAACGATATAAAAGTAACTATAAAACATGGCAAATTCGGCTCACAACAAACACCCCATACTTAAGCTTTCTTGTCCTCAAGCAATACTTTTAATTGTCATACAGGGGAAGAAATCAAAACTCTCAACATATCAGATTCATTCTTATATAACCCTGCAATCAATTACCATCATCGAAAAGGTACTTGTGCCACAAATCCATGCTTTTTTCAATATAATGCTTTTACTTCTCTAACCTTAGCACTTCCTTCTCGCGAGTCGCAAACATGGGTGTCATGAATGGCCCCGGATACTTAGTGCATCGGACTCCTCACATGTGTTTCCCATTTCACTGAACTATTATCTCAGCGAGTAGGGTCGATCTACCTTTATCTCATGAGGTGATCGGATTTTCTTTCACTCATTAAATTTTCCATATTTTTCAAACAATTTCCTACCGAACTCCAATAATGATAATAACAACACAACAACCATACAATAATCTCCATAATGTAACATCATTCTCAACATAATCCCCGGATAGGAAATAAGGTAAATAATGGGCAATATTTAGATCATGTGGAGCAATATATGAAATAAGACATATTATGGATTTTATGATGCGTAAGCATAGGTAAGGCTAGGATTATAAACAATATGAGCATTATATGGAAATATAAAGTCCTCCATCCTCTTATCATGCAACATGTCAAAAGCAATTTCAATTTTTACCTCCTTTCATGGTTTTCAAGAAAATATGCATTTCATTGTGACTTCCCTTTACTAGGCAATTTCATGCTATATCTCTAATGAATCTAATTTTGCATCGTGGAGTTTAATTAAAGCTTCCATGACATTTATCAAAAAATTTCAATGGGGGTTATTTTTATAAACTTTGCAGCATAAACTTTGGAAAACATGCATGTAAGCACATAAATCAATAATGAATTCCAAAGTATCCATGTATAAGCAATTCATGAAATAAACCATAAATATGCACGCGCAAAAATGTCAAATAAAACCAAATATGCATGAAGTAAGCCCTTCCCCCACCCCATATTTAAACATTACAGTGTCCTCACTGTATAAAAAATAAGGGTAAAGAAAGAAACTCACTAGACAGGCGTGTAGATCGTCAGAATCGAGTGCTATGCTGCGGGGCCTAGTCAGATTTTAGCTTGCTTCTATCCCCATGAACCTAAAAAATGTAGAAGAGAAATACCCACAATAGAAAAACTAAAAGTTCAAAACAAACAAGCAACAATGTCCAAAAATCCCAAAAATAAATGTCTATTTACAAGCTCTAGATTTTATAGTCGCTAGGCCGACTTTCTCTATGAAGCTCAAGGTGGCATTTGCAGGGCCCATGTAGCTTGGGCTTCAAATAGGACTCCATTTTTGTCCATCAGCTGCATTCCTCCTGAATGGATCTTGTTCACCATGAAATTCCCCATCTTTTTCTTGTTGAATTTGTTAGGAAACCAATGATCCTTTGATTTGGAAACATAGAGCTTGTCTCCAATTTCATACTCCTTAGGCTCATCATTGGAAATCCTACATAAGCGCACATACCAAGGCAAACCACTCCCATGTATAGATAGATTTTTAATGGAAATAGGAGAAGAAGGATCCATACCTTGACTTACCTTCGCAGAATCGGATTCGGGGACCTTGGATTCTACTCGACATCGAGCAGATTTACTCGACATCGAGGAGCTTCCTGCTTCTGGTGGGGTGCTGGTCGGGGAAAGCGAAGTCGAGGAAGAAATAGTTTGGTCGATGTCGACTAATTTGGTTGATATCGAGGAGTCCTTCGCTGCAGTGGATTGCTCGTCGAGGGAGGAGAAGTCGAGAGAGAAACATGTTGGTCGATGTCGACCAATTTGGTCAATGTAGAGGAATTCTCGGCTTCGGGTTGGCTGCTCGACGAAGCTACTGCTGGTGGAGGGCTCTGCTTTTGGTCGATGTCGACCAAGTTCCTCGATGTCGAGGAATTCTGGTCGACTTTGACCCCATACTTGCATCCTGTCAAGGCATCCGAGAAATAATTAGTCGACGTCGACTTACCTTGGTCGATGTCGAGCAGATCATCTGTGTCGTCGTTTAGGATGGCCATGATCTTCTCCACCTGGGCTTCCATATCCCTTTTTTCTAGCTCTTCAGGAGTCATATTTCTTACCTTAGGCTCCCCGCAAGTAATATAACCAGCTGATATAGATTTTACCTTTTCCATTGGACCTGTGCACCTTCCAGTTTTATTAAAAGAATACTCAATTACCTCATCGCTGATGTTGAAAGTGAGTACTCTATTCCTTACGCTTATATTGGCATCCACCGTCGCCAAGAAGGGTCTTCCTAGGATAATTGGACAAGCAGGGCCCTCCGCCATATCAATAACTAAGAAATCAGCAGGGACGAAGAACTTACCTACTTGCACAGGCACATTGTCCACCATGCCTGTTGGGATGACCACCGTGTTGTTTGCCATACAAAGCTTAGCATCCACATGCTCTAGGGCATCTATCTTAATCTTGGACCATATTGTTAAAGGCATTATACTTACACTAGCTTTAAGATCACATAAAGCATTAAATTTATATTGACCAAATCCAATGGTTATAGCCAACTTACCTGGATCTGGCCTTTTCTCTAGTATGTCCATATGGCTGCACTCCTCTGTGATCTCAACCATTGACCGCTTTTTGCTTAGGATCTCCTTGAGGAACTTGACATATGATGGCATTTCATTAAGAGCTTCTGTAAAGGGTATGGTGACATTGAGCCTCTGAAGCATCTTGATGAAGCGCTGAAATTAACTTCTTCTCTGCTGGATCCTTTGGAGATTTTGTCGGAAAAGGCAGCTTTTTCTTCATCGGAGCCAGAACAGATGTCGGAGGTGTTGCAGTGTCCTCGATGTCGACTTGATTCTTCTCGACATCGACAAGATTCTCCTCGATATCGACCAAATTCCTCGATGTCGAGTTGTTGTGCTGTGTAGACGAATCGTGGCCAAGTTTTTCCTCGACATCGAGTGGACTTTCCTCGACATCGACCAAGTTCTGGTCGATATCGAGTTGCTGTTCGTCGATATCGAGTTGTTGTTCAGCTCTGTCCTGCTGCTTTCCGACCTCTGGCTCGCGTAGTTGGTGCCCGCTCCTGAGTTTTACAGCTGCGATGTGTCCGGTCTTCCCCTTGGGATTTGGTTATGAAGATCCAGGGAGCGTACCTGACTGTCTGGGAATGCCTTGCTGCTAGCTGGCCAATCTGTGTCTCCATTGATTTCCGCCATATATCAATCTCCCCAAGCCTAGAGTTGACACCTTGTATCTGGGTGTAGACTGAGTTGAAGGACTGCTTGGTGTTTGAATGGTTCCTCCGCGTTTCCTCTAGGATGGTCTGTAGGTCATCCCTCTTCTGGTCCCTTTCCGGATGTCCTGGAGCTCTGTATGGCAGGGGGTTCCTAGGGACACCTTGGTTCCATTGTGGTTGCTCTGTGTGTGGGCACTCAGTAGTGGTGTGCCGCTGTGATCCGCATTCGATGCAGGGCTGGTTGACAGAAAGATATTTGACTTGCTTGAGGAGCTTGCGATTCTGATCTCTATAGTAATGCTCCTTGACATCTGGGTCAATCTCCTTAGAGGGCTCATAGAGGGGTATGGATGGGGCTGGCCTGGCATAGGCATTCTCATCATAGTTTATTGGAGTCCCATACTTGCTGTCGTAGTTGGTCAGCTTGTCGAGGGTAGCCTATACGTCAGCTGGCGGCATTGTCAGATACTTATAATGAGTATACGTGTTGATCCTATCCTTTGTGGCCAGGTCAAGAGAATTGAAGAAGATCTCCTGAACGATGCAGAGTTGTTGTCCATGTGTAGGGCAGGATCGCAGTAGATCCTTATATCGTTCCCATGCTTTTGCTAGCGGCTCCCCAGGCTTCTGTTTGAAAGCTGTAATCTTTTGGCGAAGGAGCGCTGTCTTGGCAAGAGGAAAGAATTTGTTGAGAAATTCCTGCTTTACTTCAGCCCATGTTGTGAGGGATCGTGGACAGAGACCTTCAAGCCACTTCAATGCTGGACCAGCCAGAGACCAACGAAAAGCCTTCATCAAGATATATTCCAAAGTGGTACCTTCAGCAAGAGTACGACACATATAAGTAAAGTTGGTAATATGTTGAAGAGGGCATTCATTAAATCTACCATAGAAAGCATTATTTTTAATCTCGATCAGAAAAGGAGTGCGAATTTCATAATTATTTTCAGGGATTAGAATGGCCGATTCAGGCACGACGAGAGTCGGGTGCATGTAATCCTCTGCAGTAGTAGGGTATTGGCCAAGCTCAGCTTCCACCTGCCTCCTTAGCGCAGCTTCCTGTGTAGTGCGTGCTCTCTCAGTGGTGAGAGCAGTATCCTTGGCTTCTAACTTAGCTCTAAGCCTCTGTATCAGCTGTTCTTGTGTTTCTGCGGCCGCCATGGCTCTTTTCAATTTAGCGTGGACGTGTATAAGGCATTCCGGGTCGTCCAAGGCGTCAAACTCAGGCTGTTGACCAGATCAGCGCATACACTGCAAAATCAAAACTTAAAGAAAAAGTGAGATCTAACTACCTAAGGCGCGAATGATTGCTTCCCCGGCAACGGCGCCAATTTGTTGTAAGGAGGAAATCGAGTTTAAAATATAATGAAATAGATCAAATCAGATTCGTGCCCACGCAAATGATTACAAGACCTCCTCTTAATGTAGCAGCGGGAAGTCAGGATCGATCCTCGAGGAAGCACGTCAGTGGATCTCAGGTAGCGGAAAGATCTCAGCGAAATCGAACAGAAGATTCCTCGATGTTGAGTAAACTACTCGATATCGACTAACCTGTCGAGTAAAAACAGAAAGCAAAACGAAACAGAAAACGAAGACCAACAGAAAGTACTCGAAATCGACAAAATCAACACAACATCAACAAGATTTCCTCGATGTCGACTAAAACTCCCCGATATCGAGTAAGAGCAGAAACTTAAATTTGCAACCTTTCGAACACAGTACACGGATTTTGACGAAATAAATCAATAAACTAAAGACTTCCAAGATCAGGGTTTCAACACCACAACGATAACCATGCAAAATAACACATAAAGGCATAAAAGATCATGCTTTTCATCAAATAACTTTCGTTATTAACAAATAGGAATATAGAGGCTTTCGCATAAACCTTAATTGTTACTAACCCTTTTCACATAATTAATCCAAGTTGCATTAAGATCACTTTCGCTTCAATAACACAAACAAGGATCACCTTCAACTTTCGCAAAAGAATCATGCTCGCAGGGATAGAAGATGAATTGCATAAAAAGATCAAACCTTTACCGCATCACCTCACATGGCCACTGTCGGGCTCACCCCGACCCTAGAAGAGGGTGAACTACTCGCTCTTCATCATCAAGAAAAACATCAATAATAAAAGGGAATAACGTTGCATTAAAATAAACCAAAACTTACAACCGATCGAAGACAAAACTGATTTCGCAAACTCCAACTCTTCTCGGCTACAAGCTCTCTCTCTACTTACTACCTCTTCTCCTTCTCTAGAATTAAATGATTAAAAATCAGCCCCCTAGGGCTTTATTTATAGGCTTCATTCCCTCTCTAATTAGGAAAGAATTACCTATCTATATCTATATCTATCTATCTAATTACTTAAGATAAAATAATGGAAATAAATAATTAAATCAACTAGGACTATATCTAATGTAGATAAAATATCTTCTCTCTTGACTTGATGGCACTTGATATATCTTGATAGAATTTCATCTCGAAAATATCACCATTGAACTTTGGATAGAAACATAACAAGACCCCGGACTACTCGACGTCGGCTTCTGGGGGTTCCTCGATATTGAGTAGAATTCCTCGATATCGAGTAGCACTTTCTTCGTCTTCCGTTCAGCAACTCGATTCTGGCTTCTGGACGGCACATCGACTTGCCTTTTCCTCAACATCGAGTAACTTCCTCGACGTCGACGAACATCTTTAGCTCCCAGCTTCACTTTGTCGATGTCTGGTGCTCAGCTCGATTTGGCTTTCTCGATATCGACTAAAATACCTTGATATCGAGTAAATCTCTCAGCTCTGCTCGATTCTTGGTTGTCTGAGTGAAAATCGACTTGGCTGGTACTCCATATCGACTAAGCTTTGTTCGAAATCGACCAAATGTTGTCGAGTAGATTTTCTTGCTTCCAGCTCGATTTGTCCTGGTTCCGCTGCTCCTTGACCTCGGACTTCTGTAGTTGACTTCGAGCTTTTTCTCTTGCGAAATTAAACAGAAACTGGTGTAGATTCCATAATCTGGCAACTAAGCATAAACTACATAGATTCTGTATCATTATGACCCAACTGCATGAAATATATGCAGAAAACGATATAAAAGTAACTATAAAACATGGAGAATTCGGCTCACAACAGGGCGGGGGAAAAGCTCATTATCATTATTTTATATTTTATTCTTGTTTTTAGTTTTACATGGTAAATTTTGGGTGAATTTTTAATTTTTGTGCTTAATTGCTTAACTCAAAGTTTGTTTTATGAGACATCTCCCAAAGCTTGTAAATTGTTTAAAGAAATAGAGCCATGGAAGTTTAATATTGAACTCGACGATGCAAAATTAGATTTATTAGAGGTATAGCATGAAATTTCCTAGTAAAGGAAAGTCACAATGAAGTGCATTATTTTCTTGAAAACCAGGAAATGAGGTAAAATTTGAAGTTGCTTTTGACATGTTGCATGATAAGAGGATGGATGACTTTATATTTCCATATAATGCTCATTGTTGATATCCTTAGCCATACCTATGCTTATGTATCACAAAAGACATATTATGTCTTATTTTCATATATTGCTCCACATGATCTAAATATTGTCCATTTTTTTACCTTATTTTCATTCGGGGGTTATGTTGAGAATGATGTTATATTATGGACATTGTGATATGGTTGTAGTGTTGTTATATATCATTATTGGAGTTTGGAAGGAAATTGAAAAAATATATGGAAAATTTAATGAGTGAAAGAAAATCCGACCACCTCAGGAGATAAAGGTAGATCGACCCTACTCGCTGAGATAATAGTTCGGCGAGATGGGACACACAGGTGAGGAGTCCAAAGCACTAAGTATCCGGGGCCATTCATGACACCCATGTTTGCGACTCGCGAGAAGGCAGTGCTGAGGTTAGAGAGGTAAAAGCATAATATTGAAAAAAGCATTGAGCGTAAGAGTGAAATGTGATGAATCTTATGAAGAAGGAATGTGGAAATTTGGTTTGGAAATTACTCCATTTCCCCGGATTATTAGCACCACATTGCCAAAAATATCCCACCTTAAGCCTTTTACCAAATCTACTCCTTATCGAGCTTAAAATAAAGTCCTCTTGATTATTAATGCTTTGTCACATAAATTGTTTTTGCATAGCCCTCCTTTTGTGAGTAGATGTTGCTTTTTATTGCACATGTATAGATTTGTGGCATTAGTACCTTTTCGATGATGGTAATTAATTGCAGGGACATATAAGAATGAATCTATGATGTTGAGAGTTTTGAATTCTTCCTTTGAATGACCATCCAAGTTATTGCTTGGGGACAAGCAAGCTTAAGTATGGGGTGATTTGATGTCCATGTTTTGTGCCATGTTTTTATGCTTATTTTAGCTCTTTATTCTATCGTCATATGTATTTTGGGTTTGGAATATAGTAAATTTGTGTAGTTTATGTGTATTTGCCAAATTATGGAGTCTACACTAGTTTCTGTTTAATTTCGCAGAATCGGACGCATTTTGGAGCTTAAAGGAAACTCATGAAGAAGCTAAGGATGGTGCAACTGGAGAGAAGGTCATATTTCGACATCCATCATTCTGAATCAAGCCTTGATGTCTTCATGAGAGTTGTAGCCCTCGAAAAGACCTTTCCAACGCATACACATATACGTCAATCCGACGAACGAGGGCTCGGAAATGTGCGTTTCAAGAACAGAGCAGAATGCTGAGAGCTGACACATTTACTCGACGTCGACCAACTTCCTCGACGTCGAACAAACCAGACACTCTACTCGAGTCCGACGAGGAGAAGAGAACTCGAGGAGTGACGAAGAGAAGCCGAGATCGAGGACTTTACTCGATGTCGACCAAAACTGGTCGATGTCGACCAAGCTCTATTTTAGTTTATTAATGCAATTTATTTCCCTTTTATTATTTATCTCTTTTCCTATGATGAAGAGCGAGTAGTCCACCTACTTCTAGGGTCTGGGTGAGCCCGACGATAGTCAAGCGTGTTTGAGGTAAAGATTCGACCTTTATTGTGCTTTGATCATCCACTGCCTTTTATATGTTTATTACCTATTTAATAGAGATTCAGGTTAAAAACTTGGATTATAAACATAAAATTCGTAGATACAATTAGGGTTTCTTGAGAAAGTTGTCTAATTGTTGGAAAAGGCGAAAGCTTGTTCCTTGATGTGATTGGATGGCTATTTCCCTTTATCTTGCCTTATGCATGTTTGGTTATCGTTGTTGCGAACCCCGATCTTGGAAGTTCTTTTTCATACATAGTTTATTTCGAAATTTGCCTTCGTTTTGTTACTGTTTTCTCCTCGATTTCGACCAACCTTGGTCGACGTCGACTACTGATTCTCGATCGAGCAAGATTGCTCTTGTTTCTGTCTCTGCAGGTTCCTCAACATCGACAAAGCTTCCTCGATTTCGACCAGTTTCCTCGACGACGAGCAGCTTCCTCGAGATCGACCAACTTCAGGGACTTCTGCTTGCTCGAATTCGATTGTACTGACCCCCTATCGACCACTCTTTGTTGAGGTCGAGTACTTTGGAGTCGATTTCTGTCTGCGAGATTCCACCGCTACCTGAGATCCGCTGACCAGCTTCCTCGAGGATCGATCCTGACTTCCTGTTGCTACATCGGGAGGGAGTCTTGTAATTATTTGCGTAGGCAAGATCCTGACTTCCGGTATGTGAACCGCTTCAAAAGTCATTGCAACCTCCAAGGTGATCTTCTGGTTGATGGTAGAGTGCATTGGTGACGGTTGTTGGAGTAGTGATCGAGCCGGAGTTGCCAGCCTCTGATGGTAGAGTGCATTTCGAATCTTCTTGGTGATGTATACAAGCAACATGTTGAAGCCCACCTTGTTAGATAGCAAAACACATTTTATGGTGAAGTTATACTCACCGTAGCTACTTGCGGTAGGTACTAATTAGACCATAATTTACTTTTTTATATTTAATTAATGTTAACAGTAATCCACCGTAACTTGATGTGGTGGCCCGATGGTCTGGTCAAGTCCATTCTACATTAATCTACCACACCATACATCAATGGTTTTGATTATTTATAATTAATCCACCGCACCATACCACGATGGGTTCAATTATCCGTAATTAATCCACCTCACCATGGTGTAATGGTTAGCGGTGGAGATAGTAAAAAATTAGTGATGAAAATAAAATCCCCCAAACTAAACTCTAAAACGAACAATACGGCCCGTCCGAACTAAAACTCCCCCTTTGGTTTTATTATAGGGTAAAGTGTAGAAAATCACCCCTTAAATATGGCATATTGCTCAAAATCACCCCTTAAATTCAATATTGTAGAAAACTGCCCTTTATATACCTTTTGTTTGCCAAAGACCACCCTATCTCTTATTTTGTTAAGTTTTAGAGGGAAAAAAATCAGTAAATTACCAAAATACCCTTATCATATGGAGATGCGATATTGAAGGGGATCTCACATAGGATTGTGGAGAGATTTATGCATGGATTGAAGGGAGCCTAGTATAGGATCGTAAGAATTGTCGAATAATTTCAATTAAAAAAGTGTGTGTGGAGTTGTACATATGTACAGAAAGATAGATGGAGAGTGAGTAGTGACAAGAAAATGATATGTACAGTGGTAATTTTGGTATTTTCAAAGACATTTAACGAAACTCTAACGACAAATAGAGGTGGGGTGGTCTTTGGCAAACAAAGGTATATGAATGATGGTTTTCTACAATATTTTATTTAAGGGGTAGTTTTAGCCATATACCCTATTTAAGGGGTGGTTTTCTACCGTTTACCCTTTAATATGTTAGGCTATTTATAGCCTTTATTCTACTCCGTATAACTCAAGTTGCACAAAAAGGCCCGCCCAAATGTTGAATGATGCGGTCCACTCCTTGGTTGAATGCCGCAGCACCCTCCACACAACCAGTCTTGTTTGTAGAGAGGATATGTTGTCCCCTTTTTTCCCCTGTCTCCCTGACCCTTCTCACAAAAACCCACCCTTTATTATTTAATTTTTTTTCCTTTCAAATTTCAATCATTTTTTTTTAATCCGGGGGAGAGGAGGGGACAGCAGGCGGTTGTCCCTTTTGGAACAACTGATCTCTTTCATCTTGTTTGGCTCCATACTTTACCTATTTAATTATCTTCCAATTATGCCCAAAATGTACCCAAAATTACCTTAATTAAATAAAGTTCGAGTGTAGATTTCGAAAATGAAAAATAAAATAAATAAAGTATAAAATATGATAAATATGCATGATAATTACCCAAACTAATATGCAAATGCAACCTTAAAATATGACTTTGATGTCATCAGGGTCCAAGTTCGGGGTGAAGACAGACAATGTCGCCATAAGCTATTTCCAAAGCCAGAAGAAGCTGACGCCCAGGCAAGGAAGGTGCCAAGACTTTCTTGCGGAATTCAATTATGAGCTAGAGTACAAGCCAGCCAGGCAAGGAGAACGTTGTGGCTGATGCTTTAAGCAGGAAGGTTGATTTACTTTCCACTAGCCGACCACAAGGGGCTTTGAACGAGCGCATTAAGGAAGGTGTCGATCATTATCCCGCCGCCAACTCACTCAAGGAGACCATCCAAGAGGGAAAGACAAGATGGTTCTTGATCGAGGGAGATCTCATTTACACGAAGGGATGACGGGTCTATGTGCCCCACTTCGGAGGACTACGAAGAGAAGTTCTTTGAGATTACCATGACTCGAAGTGGGTTGGACACCCAGAAGTTACTCACACTTCCGCACTAGTAGAGGAACACGGTTATTGGCCTCAGCTTCACAATGATGTGGAGACCTATGTCCACACTTATCATGTCTGCCAATAAGACAAGACTGAGCCACGACTACCTGCTGGGCTGCTTGAGCCCTTACTAGTGTTGGAGCGACCTAGGAAAAACATAAGCATGGATTTCATCGTGGGACTACCCAAGGTCGAGGGATATGGTCGAGAGCATCCTGGTCATCATGGACCGACTCTTTAAGTATGCCACCTTTATTCCGACATCAAAGGAATTCCCCAATGAGAAAGCAACCCGCATATTCATGAAGCACATGGTAAAGTATTGGGGGCTATTTGAGACCATCATCAGTGATGGTGATGCTCGTTTTACAGGGTGATTCTTGACCGAGTTGTTCAAACTTCTCAGATCCGACTTGAGGTTCAACATGATCTTTCATCCTTAGACCGATGGACAAACCAAGAGGGCCAACAACTTGGTCAAGACATACTTGAGGCATTACGTGAGCCGACTTACACAACCCGAACCCGACTTGACCCAAACTGAACCCAACCAAACCCAAAACCGATTTGACCTGAAGGTAGCCGACCTGATCCGAACCCGACTGAACATACAATAAACCCGACATATGACCCGACCTGATATATGACCGAACTCTAATGGTAAACCTGAACCCGATCAAAATAGTACTGCGATTGCCAACTCTAGATATGTGTAGAAAAAGTCCAAACACTAATATGTCTAATGTGCATCTCTAATTAACTAAATTTGTAATGTGGTTTGTCTATTGTGTGTTTTAAGGGCATATCATAAGAATACTTTATTGGGAAAGAAATCATAAAAAGAAATGACTAAACCCCATAATCTAATCTAAAAATGAATAATCTGGGTGTATGTGGAGGAAATCACTACTAGAATTCTGGTATTTAACATCAGTCAGAAAAACCTGCCATGTTAAACAGTTTTATAACATGGGTTTATAAATTTGAGATGTTAAAAATAAAATAGACATCACCCTATATTTTAGACCGATCTTAAATATTTCTTTTGAAATTTTTTACATAAGGTGCAGAATCAAGTCTTGAATTAACTTGGACACCAATTAGAGCGGCAAACAAAATAAAACCCTAAATTCACCCCTTTTATTAATTTCGAGATCTATTACTTTGTGCCTCGCCTCTTCCTCCCTGAAAACACAAGGAAACACACTTTGGATATCTATTGCCTCTCTGAGCTACAAGCTCTTCCGTGGCGACCTACTCGCCCAAACTCAAACTGCAAGAGAAGTCCGCCGCTTCGTCAAGTCTTGCTCCTTCTCTGCCTTCTCCGCCGCTTCGCCGCAAGAGACTCTGCCTTCTTCGTCAGGTCCACTGCTTCTCTGCCTTTGGAATGAACGGTCAGTTCTCTCTCTCTCTCTCTCTCTCTCTCTCTCTCTCTCTCTCTCTCTCTCTCCCAGATCCATCCTCTTCCACCTCCATGGCCGACATTCCGGATCTCCCTCACTTGGCCTCTTAACTCGCAAATCTATCCATGACCGGCGTTCCCTAAAAACCATCCTCTCAACTCGCAGATCTATCCTCTCATCTCCATGGCTGACCCTTCCTCCCTCACAACTCCTGCAGCTCATTCCACTCCCTCCTCCTTCCCCTCGTGCCCTTCCTCCCTCACATAGTTGATTCCACTCTCTCCTTCTTTAGGCGATTTCGAGGAGAATCTCCACAGATTGGCTTCGATTAAGCTATTCCAAGTACAATTCTTCACCCTTCTTCTTCTCTCCTCTATCTTTCAAGCTTGTAATCAACTTGTTGGTGTTCCAATGACTGCTGGAGCCGAGAATTTAGACTTTATCCGGTTAGGGTTTCAGGTTGGGGACGAAATTCAGAATGTAATTAATTGCTATGCTTGTTGCTATATGCTTCAGATTGGAATTGCTCATTGCTATCTGTTTGGGGGAAAAATTTTCGTGTTTAATTAGAAGTCGACAAATACGCTCATGAAATTATTTTTGAAGGCGTTCATGTAAAACTTTATATATCGAACACGAATGCAAACTGGTGGATAGTTACATAAAGTATGTGAGGATGTATTACATATCCAATACATCATTTTAACATATTACAAATTCATAAACTAGAGCATACAAATTAAATACAATGGTCGAGTTTGTAAGATACAGTCCATCAGGTACACCACCCAGCAAAAGTGTAGAGCATATGGCTTTGCTGAGCTTGAATGTCCATAAATGATCAGCCTTCTTTGATTGAATTCTCATAAGCTACTCGTTCAATCTGCAAAAAAAAGACATGGTTGAATTAGTGGGTTTTGTGTTTAAAAGGTGGCCCAAAATAAGCCACAAAAGCTGGCCCAAGACAACCCACAAAATTGGAACAGATCTGCCAAATAGATAGCTAAAAAAAAAGAAAGAAGGGAGCTATCGATATATATATATATATAAATAAAAATCAGCAGTTCAGAATCTTAAAGAAAAAAGAAGGAATATCAGAATCTTAAAGAAAAAAGAAAGATATCTTAATTTCTAAAGGAAAGAAAAAGATATAGAAAAGTAGGGTTCCAACTAATGCTTCCCTATAAAAAGGGTTGCAGGCATATACAGGAGAACGGAGACGCCAGAAAAAAAAACCCACGTCTGAAAAAAGAAGCCACAACTGCTGAAAAAAAAAGGCACAACAGAGCACATAAACACAAGAAGAAGAAGACAGCAAGAAGAAGGTAGCTCTCTCCCTCCGTGAGAGTTCCTATCGGTCCCGAGACCCCGCCCTTGAAAACCTTACGAGATTTTCTCGCGGCCTGGGTCTTGGGGTCGTCAAATCGCTCTCAAGCAATGGCAAAGGATCGTCAAAATCGACTCTTGAAACGCCGCCCTTGAAAACCTTACGAGCTTTTCTCGTGGCCTGGGTTTCGGAGTCATCAAATCACTCAAATCAAGTCGAAGTGCTGTAGAAATCGATTCTCGAAACCCCGCTCTTGAAAACCTTACGAGCTTTTCTCGTGGCCTGGGTTTCGGAATCATCAAATAGCCCTAAAAGAGGGCGAAACGCTGCTGGATTTTTTCCTAAACTAAAAGACGAATTCAGACAGACAAATCGCAAGACATTCAAGCAAACCCAAAGAAAACAACAAGACAAGAAATTGAAAGCAAAGAGAAAGGAATCCAGTTCACACAGGACCAAATCCTAAAGTCTCGCTGCCTAAATTTATATTCAAAACACTGCTGGATTTTCTTAGTCAAGTTAACTAATAAGAAAAAAAAACTGCAGCAGATGAAAGCAAAGAAAGAGGACTTCTGGAGAACATCGATAAAGTAAATCAATTCGGAGGAACTAGCTCCTGTAACAACAAATCAAGGAGCAAACAAATTCATGGCAGCCGGAAAGGAAGAGTAATGAAACTTGAAAGCAAAGAAAGGGAACAAATTTTCTGAAAAAAATAAATCAGTTCCGAAAATCTAAGTTCTATTGATAAAAAAAAAGAAAGAAAAAGAGAATCTCAGTTCCTGTAAAAAGAAAAGCAAATCAGGCGGGGAATTCTTTCTCTCATCTGTCTGACTGAAGGAAAGCACATCATGTCTTAAGCAGTCTATATCAAAACAAATCCTCAAGTTACTCTTGCTACATAATCAGGCTATTCAAGTCATAGTTGTTCAGGAATGCACTGCTAAGATCTACACACAAAAAAAAAATCTGCGGTGAAATTGATGCTAATCAACCCAATGCAAGTTTAAGTGTTTGTGACAAGCAAATCCAAAGTCCTAATGACGTTCACCAAACTCTAAAAGAACAAGGGTGAAATTTGGCAAAAATCTATTCAAAACACTACTCAAATTTTCTGAATGAGCCAACAAGGTTACAAACAAATTGCAAGCAATCTCATACAACTAAAGAACAAAAATCACTGCAGCCACAAACAGATTTCCAAATAATGCACAAAGTAGCGGCATTAAATTGGAATCAATCCCAAGCAAATCAAACAAACTGGTGTCCTACACTAAGCAAATCAGTTGTGGGAATACGTGGCTTTCCATCCAAATATCCAAATTGAAGGCCCTGACTTACATTTAAAAGTAGGTCTAAACTTTGAGGAGGCAAAATCAACATCACAGTTTCAAACAAACAAAGAAGATAAGATTACTGCAGTAAAGATATGAGAACAAATTTTCTCGTCTGGACAAAGCAAATCAGTTTAGACGAACTAAGTTCCTGGGAGAGGACATCTTCTCAGACAAAGCAAACACAATCCAAATCAAACAAACCCTAAATCACCACGGCTACTACCAAATTGTAGTTAACCGTGACTACCTCAAATTAAAAACACCTAAATCAAGACTGGCTATTGTCTATCACATAAAGATATCTCAATTCGGAAGAGACGAAAGGGCAAAAATAAGCTTGACATACCAAGCCAGTAAGCAAAGCGTGGGTCGTTTCCCACAAGGGCCTCCTAACGGTAGTCCTGAACCCTGAGTTTGCGTCCTCTGTCAGTTGTCCTAAATCCAAAAGCCTTCAAACAAAAGAAAAATCCCCAAATTATAAGTTATCAAAACTAGCCCTAATTTTCTCAAAGTCCAAATAAGGAGCAAATCGCAAAGGCAGGAGGAATGAGAACAGACCTGTTGCAGCGAGAGCTTGTTCATCTTCAATTCGCAGCCGCTCATTCCGCAGCTCCGCTCTCTCCCTTCATGTTGATCGCCCAAATTTGAAAACCTCGAAATTACAAAATCTAAATGGAGAAAAAATCAATCAAACTCGGAAAATTGAGTACCCAATGGGAGATTGACGTAAGAGGGGATTCGAAATTTGTCGCCTAAATCATCTAAACCCTAATGGATTTGGTGGAGCATCTGCCAAAGGAAAAACAAAAAGCCAGCTTTGACGATTAAAAAAAATGGAGTCAGTTCGAGCTGCCAAAACGTGGGCTCGGTTTATTATTAATGGGCTCCAATTGAATGGGCTCCAATTGTGTCTTATATAAAGAACACATCAGAAACATCCAATTGCAATATATATGTATCTGTATACATACGGCCTAAAATTTCCAAAAGATGTGGCTAATTACAAAACCTACCCACTAAAATATAAGAATTAAAATTGGCATAAATTAGAAATTGGGTTTAACAAAATCATAAAGTTAAACTCGTAAAATTTTGTTGCCAGTTTATTTTAGTGGGTCGATCTCAAAATTGACTTCTAAGCAAAAGCGGAGTCAAAACCCAAAATTAATTTCCTCCAAATTCAAATGGTTCTCTAAAAAGAACTACGTGAAAACTTGATACTCTTTTCTGAGTTACGTAGGAAATCCGATGTTAAAATTCAAATACACATTGGATCCAGTCTCCCATCTCAAATTAAATTAAATTTGTTCTAAAAAGAACTACGGGTGATTTGATCACGTTCCAAACGGGTACGTAGGACACCCGACAAAAAGCTCAAGCTCGTCGGGTTCAATCACCAACACCCTAAAATCAAATCAAATTAAATACTCTGAACTACGTAAGGCTTGATTCTCTCCCAAGAGATACGTAGGCAACCCGTTAAAAAATTCGGGTGCAGCCCAAATCACCAAAACCACTTAAGTCTTAGTGTCGATACGACTTCGAATCAAGAGGATAACCAAAAGGGGTCGAACTCAAATTCTAAAAATTAAATAAAATATGTTTTACAATTATTCGTGCATTTTTGTTCAACATATTTTTGGCACGCACGGTGGGACCCATTTTGCCTTTTCATCTCTTAGTTGTGTTGATGCTAATATTTGCCTATTTCTTATTTGTAGGATAAAAATGGCACCAAGAGCTATTGTCAACTTCAACGAACTACCTGCTACCTTTCTCGTGGAAGGTGGCCGTTGGATGAAGAAGAGGTCCTTCAAGGTTCAACTTGACGTGAATAGAGAGTCGATCGCCGCTGAGATCCCAACTGACAACAGCTTCGAAGCTATCAGGGACGATGTAACTGGCAAAGAGGAGCTCAATCCTAGGCCTGTTCGTGGGCCAATCATTCGAGTTATGAAGAGAAACGATAACTCGGAAAAGGTCTCAAAGCCAGCTGTGAATGAGGCGAGGAAGGAAAACAAGCATCGCAGGAAGAGGGGGCGTAAGTGTGGCTCCCAACGTGGAAAAGCTGGAGCTCTTCGCAAATTGGCCCGTTCCCCTGCTTTGGAACTAGCCAATGAAACATTGTGGAGTGCTGCTAAGGATCTGCTTACCAACTCAAGGCAAGTCTTGGTTGGGTCAATTCCTGTGGACTTGGACAATGTAGCTCAAGTTCTGGTCACCTCTTATTCCGATGGGGAGTCAGAACGGATGTCCTCAAATGTGAAGGCTAAAAAAGCCAAGGTTCTAGAGATTGAGGTATCAAAGCCTACTAACCCTCAAAAGAAGGCGTCGAAGGTTCCTCATGCCCAGGGGAAAGGAAAGGGTCTGAAATCAACGTCACTTCTGAACCAAAACTATGAACGACTGGTGACAAGGTCTATGTCTAAGGTCGAGTCATATGCTGGAGTGACAACCCAATTGTCGAACCAAGAAATGGTTCAAGAAGAAAAGCAGGGTTCCTCGCTATATGGGGATTCTACTTCTCTATTTCAAGAGGAGGATTTTCCACTTGCTGTAAGCGAAGGTGGATCATCTGACGACTCTGAAGAGGAAGTGGAAAGCATGCCAGTTTTAGTGACTGGGGCAACAAACACCGAAGAGCAACTCCAGGAACTACAAAAGAAGCTAGAGGAGAGAGACGCGCAAATTAAATTGCTCATGGACCAGCTCCCACAGCAAAGTTCGGAGAACAGGCAAGAGCGAAATTCGGAGGTCAGACAAGAGACCCCTAACACGGGAGAAAGTAGTGCTTCTATCTCTCCTCAGGAAATAAAAGAATGGATCGCACAAGGGATCCGGAAATTCAAGATTTCTCAGAGTCCGCCTGTGATTGGCTACAGAAAGCCTTATCCTGCGGAGTTTGACGCCATCCCATTTCCTCCGAATTATCAGTGACCAAACTTTGACAAATTCGATGGGATTAACGGGTCACCTCGTGAACACTTGGCTCACTTTTATTCAGCGTGCGGAGAAACCGCCTTAAGTGATCCTCTATTGATCAGGCAGTTTGTCCAGTCATTACGAGGGTCGGCCTTCACTTGGTACACACAGCTTCAGCCAGAGTCTATCCATACATGGGATGACTTACAAAAAGAATTCTTGGCTCAATTTGTGAGCTCGAAAGCCAGAGTCTCCATTATGGACTTGGCAAACACCCAACAAAGGTCAAATGAGTCAGCTAATGACTTCATCGCAAGATGGAGAAGTTTGAGACTGTAATTTTTAGAGAAATTGAGCGAAGAAGCGTGTGTGCAGATGTGCGTCAACAATCTACTTCCCGAGCTTGCAATTCATGTTGGAAGTGCGGAGCCTCGTTCTTTCGATACCTTGGTTTCAAAGGCTTGCAATGTTGAGCGGCAACTGGCTCGACGCAAGCTCACAACGAACCGACCTCAAATTAATGAAGGAAGGAGGGATGAAAACAAAAAGCCCACAAAGAAAGGAGATTCCATGGCTACCTTCATTAAGCCTCAAGGAAAATCCTCAGGGAGCAACTCCAAGTCACAAGAGAAGACCCAAACTAGAGAGCCGGCTAAAAGACTATCTCTCGAGGAGAGGAAACAGAAGAAATATCCCTTTGACGACGAGGATGTAAGAGGGATATTCAACGAATTGATGGCTGTAAAAATGTTGTCACTCCCAGAACCGAAAAGGCCGAACGAGGCTAATAAGACAGGTGATCCGAAATACTGCCCTTACCACCGCATTGTTAGTCATCCAATTGAAGACTGCTACGTATTCAAGGTTATCATCGAGAGGATGATTAACAAGGGAGAGATTGAAATGGAGGGATCAAGCTCAAAAGGCCAGGCAGCCTCGTCAAACCCCGTCTCTATAGTAGAAGAGGTCGAGGTTGTTCTTGCACTAGATGACATCCCTACGGTGTCACTACCCCCGAAGGCAGTCCCGGTGCAATTTAAGCTGCGTGACAAAGTGCGCACTGTATGGGCATATCCTGACATGCCAAGGGACGAACCAGGCCGCCCGACCTTATACGAGGTCCTAATGCAGTCAAACATCGAAGAATCTCTCTCGCATGATGGAGATGATGAGGATGGTTCTGAGTGGCAGATCTGTCTAAGTCGAAAGAAGCCTCATCCAGGGAGTACCCGACGCAGCAGACCTACGGGCTTTAGAATGATTGGTAGAAAGCCCGAGAAGAAAAACAAAAAGAAAAATAAGAAGAAGAACAAGGACAAGAAATCAGAAGATGGTTCTGACGAAGAATACGTTCAGCCTATACGCCGATTGATTACTCTTAAAGACTTTATTCTGAAAGAGCTCCTGAAAAATGACCCTTGCGAGGAGGAGCTATTTTGGGAAGAAGAAATTGTCCAATGTTGTATGGCCACGTGGGCCGACAAAGTTGAGGAAGAAGAGTTAGAGGCTGATGAAATTACTCTTCGTTCGGGGAAAAATTTGCCACCTCTTAAGCCCAAGGAAAAAGGGAAAGGGAGGGGGCCACTTGTCAACGAGACTTTAGATGCTTCAAATTTCGAAGATGCGTTTGAAAAAGAGACTCCCTCATGGGCTCAGAAAGACCAAGAAGTTGGGGCATCTGCCCAAAGGGTTGTGGTGCCGCGAAGGCCTATGTTGCTTCGTAAGGTTTCTCCCAAGGAGCAGGTGAAGTACGATGTGATCGGCCATTTAAAGCGCATTCCAACACGCTTAAGTGTATATGATGCGTTGCAAATGTCCCCCGAGTTAAGGGAAGCCTTAATTCAAGCTCTCATGGATCCGGAAGACTATAAAGATCAAGTGGATCAAGCGGAGGTTGATGAGGTGACTTTACCCACTCCATCTCAATGTGCTTCGTGCATGGCATCCATAACGTTCTCCGACAGAGACCTCCAATTAGGAAGCACCGATCACAATAGACCCTTTTATGTCATGGGTACGATTGGAGATGCAAAAGTCAATAGAATCCTGCTGGATTGTGGGTCTGCGGTGAATCTATTACCTTTACGAGTCTTGGAAGCGATGGGATTGACCGTTGATCATCTGTCGCCCACATTGCTCACCATTCAAGGTTTCAACCAGGTGGGACAAAAAGCTTTGGGCGCCATTGCCTTGAAAGTGGTTCTGGATGATCTCTACAAGGATGCTCTTTTCCACGTCATCGACGCTGGAACCTCCTATAATGCTTTGCTAGGGAGGCCATGGCTCCATGCCAGCAAGTCAATTGCTTCTACACTTCATCAGTGCTTGAAGTACACCGATGAAAACGGAAATGAAAGGACTATCCGTGGCAATAGTGATCATTTTCAAGGTGAAAGCGTTAATTACGCAGACGCCAAATTCTACAAGACTGTTCACTCTAACTCCAATCCACGTATGGAAGAGAAAGAGGAGAGTAAAAGTGTCAATCCTCAAAAGGGAGCAATGGCCCAAGAAGAGTCCCCGTCACCCAAAGTCTCCTTTGTCCGAAGAAGAGAAGAGCCAGAGACACGTCCGAAGGTGTTATTCAAATACACACCCAAGGATAAGTGACAACCCGGCCAGAAGCCATTGAGTGCAGCAGAGAAGGCTATGCACTCCCTAATGACAAGCTACACTTGTCCTCTCCGCAAAATCGACCAATCCGTTCCAAAGAAGAAGTTGGTCATTCAAAGACATTTCGGAGATAAGAGGAATGAAAACGTAAGGGTGGTGTTCAAGGGTGAGTCTTCTAAGGCACCAGTCGAGCAAGCCTTTTCAAAGCATCATAAGGCCATCAAAGTTAAGGCGACAAGACTTCTATTGAAAAACAAAGCTTCGCGGAAATCCCTCAATGAGATCTCGATGGATGATCTACAAATCTCTCAAGAGGGGGAGTTATTGTCTGCTAAAGTCTTGGAGCCTATGACTCTAACAAGCCAAGAGCAAAATATGTTCTCTCAAGACGCAACAAATACACCTCGAGTCTCGGTCTTCGAAAGACTTGAGGAAAGTGCTCCAAGAGCTTCTGTGTTCGAAAGGCTTGAAAGGGCTAACATGCTTAAGAACAAGAAGGCCAACACCAAGAAGACCAGAAAGTGGAAGCTGAAGAATAAGAAGCTAGAAACCTCCACTTATGAAGATGAGGATCCCATGGATGCTCAAACAGAAGAAGTAAATATGGTGTTGACCTATACAAGGAGTGAGCCAAGTGAAGATCCTCAGGATTTTCTTAATGTGGTCCAACCAGCTCCGCCAGAAACGGAAGATGGTGGTCAAGCCACAGTTGACAAATTGCAAGAAATCAACTTAGGGACTACAGAAGATCCTAAGCCCGTATTCGTTAGTGCTTTGCTAACAGAAGAGGAAAAGGGATCATATGAACATCTTCTTAACGAATATAGAGATGTGTTTGCTTGGGGATATCAAGACATGCCTGGTTTGAATCCTAAGGTGGCAATGCACAAGCTATCTGTCTCCGAAGAGGAAAAGCCAGTAAAGCAAGCTCAACGTCGTTTTCGGCCCGAGCTGACAGTGCAGATTAAAGCTGAAGTCAACAAGCTCATTGAGGCTGGATTCATTCGTGAGGTCCAATATCCAATCTGGTTGGCAAACATTGTTCCTGTCAAGAAGAAGAACGGCCAACTACGTATTTGTGTGGATTTTCGGGACTTAAATGAAGCATGTCCCAAGGATGAATTCCCTCTTCCAATAACCGAGTTATTGGTGGATTCCACTACGGGTTTTAAAGCCTTATCCTTCATGAATGGATTCTCAGGGTATAATCAGATTAAAATGCATCCCGAAGACGAAGAGTTAACAGCTTTCCGGACACCTCTAGGCACGTATTGCTATACAGTAATGCCTTTTGGTCTGAAAAATACGGGAGCGACCTATCAAAGGGCCATGACGGTGATCTTTCATGATCTGCTTCAGAACACCATTGAGTGCTACGTGGATGACCTAGTGGTGAAAACAAAGAAAAGAGAGGATCATTTGCATGATCTCAAGAGGATCTTCGAAAGGTTGCGGAAACATCAATTGAAAATGAATCCCCTTAAGTGTGCCTTGTTGTAACTTCAGGCAAGTTTCTTGGCTTCATTGTTCGAGGACGGGGCATAGAAATCGACCCCGATAAAATCAAGGCAATCGTGCAAATGCCAGTCCCGAGGAATCTCCGTGAGTTGTGAGGTCTACAAGGCAAACTTGCCTACATCCGGCATTTCATTTCAAATTTGACGGGGAGGTGTCAGCCCTTTCTGAGGTTGATGAAGAAAGATGTTCCGTTCATATGGGACCAAGCCTGTCAAAATGCTCTCGACAGCATCAAGAAATACTTGACTGACCCGCCAATTCTCATGGCACCAGTTCAGGGAAAACCCTTAATCTTGTACACCGCGACTCTTAAGCGATCGTTAGGGGCAATGTTAGCCCAAAATAATGATGAAGGAAAGGAAAATGCCTTGTACTACATCATCCGAACGATGGTTGGGGCAGAACTAAATTATCCTGCTATGGAGAAGATATGTCTAGCGTTGATCTTTGCTATCCAAAAGCTACGACATTATCTCTTGTCTCATCAAATCACAATAATCTCTAGAGCTGATCCTTTGTGATACATTTTGTCCAAGACGGTGTTGTCAGGAAGACTAGCCAAATGGGCTATGCTTCTGGCTCCCTTTGACATCAAGTTCGTGCCTCAAAAGACGGTCAAGGGGCAAGTCATAGCTGATTTCTTAGCCGCCCATCCTACTTCCAATAACGAGGAGTTAGTGGACAATTTGCCAGATGAGGAAGTCTTCATGACAGAAGAAAAATCTTGGCAGTTATACTTTGATGGCGCTGTAAAGAGAAAGGGGGCCGGAGTAGGCATAGTATTCATCACCCCAACCGAGGGAATAATGCCTTATTTGTTTTCTCTTTTAGAAAACTGCACAAACAACGTGGCAGAGTATGAGGCACTCATCATTGGCCTAGAGGTAGCTCTTGAGATGAACGCTGACCCATTAAGGGTGTTTGGTGATTCTCAGTTAGTAATCAGGCAGCTGAATGGCCAGTATGAAGTCAAAAACACCAATTTGCTTCTTTTGCATCAAAGAGCCAGGCATCTCATGCACCAGCTCCGTCAGATAGAAGTTGTGCATATATCAAGGTTCGAAAATGACCAAGCAGATGCATTGACTAAATTGGCCGCGTCACTGACATTGCCAAGTGAAAGAAAGATCGAGATTACAATTGGGGAGCGACATTTGCTTATGTCAGCTTTGGAGCGATTTGAGCCCAACGAAGAGGTGGATGTCGTTTTCGTATATGAAGTTGAGGAAGAAACAGACTGGCAACAACCGCTCATTGAGTATCTTCGTCATGGAGTCCTTCCTGAAGATGCTAAAAAGAGAGTGGATGTTAAAAGGCGAGTGTCAAGGTTCCTACTTAAGAATGACACTTTGTATCGAAGGACATTCGATGGAATGTTATTAAGATGCTTGTCAAATGAAGAAGCAAAATATATCCTCACAGAAACCCACGCTGGGGTATGCGGAGCGCATCAAGCCGGTCCAAAATTAGCTAATCAAATCAAACGGCTGGGCTATTATTGGACAACAATGGTGAAGGATGCCATGGATTTTTCTAAAGCTTGCCACGCTTGTCAAATTCACAACGACTTCATACATCAGCCTCCTCAATTGTTGCATCCGACTACTTTGTCATGGCCATTTAATGCATGGGGTCTCGATGTTGTAGGGTGTATAAATCCATCCATCCTCTCGAGGGCACTAGTATATCTTGGCTGCTACAGACTACTTCTCCAAATGGGCAGAAGCCATACCATTGAAGGAAGTGGGAGCTAAGGAGGTCGCTAACTTCATAAGGACTCACTTGATTTATCGATATGGAGTTCCTTCAAAAATCATCTCAGACAACGCTCTCTACTTCAAAAATCAGATGCTGGCGAAGTTGAGCGAGAAGTTTGGGTTTAAGCATAGCTTTTCATCGAGCTATAACCCGTCATCAAATGGTCAAGCTGAGGCATTTAATAAAGTGCTATGCAAGATCCTAAAGAAGATGGTGTCAAAATCCAAAAGAGATTGGCATGAACGGCTACCGGAGGCACTATGGGCTTATCGGACAACAACACGCACATCGACTGGTTGTACACCTTACAACCTGGTCTTTGGATCTAAAGCTGTTTTACCCTTAGAAATTCAGTTGCCATCTCTCAGAGTTGCAGTTCAGCTCACCGACCCGGAAGAGATTCCCTCTCGACGATGAAGCTTATCCCCCATCGTCTCACTGGCCGACCTTGACCCGAGCTCGAAGCATTGGATGAGCACCGGCTAGCAACACAACAAAAACTTGAAATCTACCAAGCCCAAGTGGCTGGGGCATTCAATAAAAGGGTCAAATTTCACTCATTCGTTGTTGGTGACCTGGTCCTTACCATTAGGCGACCAATTGTGATCAACCGAAAATCCCAAGGAAAGTTTGAAGCAAAATAGGAAGGTCCTTATGTGGTGACCAAAGTTTTCCCTAAAGGGGCATATGAACTCTCGAGTGCCGAAGGCGAAGTGGTATACTCCTGCGTGAATGGAAAATTCGTGAAGAAATATTTCACGTGAAGCCGCGAGAGTGAAAGTGCCCAGAACTACGTCATGACTTGATCTCCAATAAGGAGACGTAGGACGTTTGACAATCAAAATACGTCAAATTCAGTCGCAAAAAAAAAACTGGGTTCGCAAATGATAGTCAAAGCATTTGGGAAACCCTTCCTAGAAGGTGGGCCCAGATGATTTGAGTGATGCGGTAAAATGAAAAAAAAAAGAGGAAAACGAAAAAATTATAAATATCCCAGTTCAATGAAGGATGGACTTGAATTTAGTCCGAAACCGAAGCACCCTGTCGAATATGGGAAGAAAAGGGTGCCTAAAATGAACTACGAACGGCTTGATCCCTCATGAAGAGGGTACGTAGACAGTCTAGCTAGTCAAGAACGCTAGATGCAGCCCCAAAAACAAAAACAACACAAATCTCCCTCTTTCAATGGGAATACAAGTGTATTGTCTCGAGGTTTGTCTCGAGGTTGGCCAAAGATAATCAAAATCGTGATGGTCGTCAAGTGAAGATCATACCTAGTCAGGACAAAGCACCCCATATGTGAGCTTCTTATTGTTCTTTATCAAAGACCAAATCAAATGAGGTCAAGAGATCAAGGGCAAACGTTGAATCTGTTCGACAAACTTCTCAATTTTCAAAGTTCGGGGGCCTCTGTTTGGGGGAAAAATTTTCGTGTTTAATTAGAAGTCGTCAAATACGCTCATGAAATTATTTTTGAAGGCGTTCATGTAAAACTTTATATATCGAACACGAATGCAAACTGGTGGATAGTTACATAAAGTATGTGAGGATGTATTACATATCCAATACATCATTTTAACATATTACAAATTCATAAACTAGAGCATACAAATTAAATACAATGGTCGAGTTTGTAAGATACAGTCCATCAGGTACATCACCCAGCAAAAGTGTAGAGCATATGGCTTTGCTGAGCTTGAGTGTCCATAAATGATCAGCCTTCTTTGATTGAATTCTCATAAGCTGCTCGTTCAATCTGCAAAAAAAAGACATGGTTGAATTAGTGGGTTTTGTGCTTAAAAGGTGGCCCAAAATAAGCCACAAAAGCTGGCCCAAGACAACCCACAAAATTGGAACAGATCTGCCAAATAGATAGCTAAAAAAAAAGAAAGAAGGGAGCTATCGATATATATATATATATATATATATAAATAAAAATCAGCAGTTCAGAATCTTAAAGAAAAAAGAAGGAATATCAGAATCTTAAAGAAAAAAGAAAGATATCTTAATTTCTAAAGGAAAGAAAAAGATATGGAAAAGTAGGGTTCCAACTAATGCTTCCCTATAAAAAGGGTTGCAGGCATATGCAGGAGAACGGAGATGCCAGAAAAAAACCCCACGTCTGAAAAAAGAAGCCACAACTGCTGGAAAAAAAAAAGGCACAACAGAGCACGTAAACACAAGAAGAAGAAGACAGCAAGAAGAAGGTAGCTCTCTCTCTCTCCGTGAGAGTTCCTATCGGTCCCGAGACCCCGCCCTTGAAAACCTTACGAGCTTTTCTCGCGGCCTGGTCTTGGGGTCGTCAAATCGCTCTCAAGAAATGGCAAAGGATCGTCAAAATCGACTCTTGAAACCCCGCCCTTGAAAACCTTACGAGCTTTTCTCGTGGCCTGGGTTTCGGAGTCATCAAATCACTCAAATCAAGTCGAAGTGCTGCAGAAATCGATTCTCGAAACCCCGCCCTTGAAAACCTTACGAGCTTTTCTCGTGGCCTGGGTTTCAGAATCATCAAATAGCCCTAAAAGAAGGCGAAACGCTGCTGGATTTTTTCCTAAACTAAACGACGAATTCAGACAGACAAATTGCAAGACATTCAAGCAAACCCAAAGAAAACAACAAGACAAGAAATTGAAAGCAAAGAGAAAGGAATCCAGTTCACACAGGACCAAATCCTAAAGTCTCGCTGCCTAAATTTATATTCAAAACACTGCTGGATTTTCTTAGTCAAGTTAACTAATAAGAAAAAAAACTGCAGCAGATGAAAGCAAAGAAAGAGGACTTCTGGAGAACATCGATAAAGTAAATCAATTCGGAGGAACCAGCTCTTGTAACAACAAATCAAGAAGGAGCAAACAAATTCATGGCAGCCGGAAAGGAAGAGTAATGAAACTTGAAAGCAAAGAAAGGGAACAAATTTTCTGGAAAAAATAAATCAGTTCAGAAAATCTAAGTTCTATTGATAAAAAGAGAATCTCAGTTCCTGTAAAAAGAAAAACAAATCAGGCGGGGAATTCTTTCTCTCATCTGTCTGACTTAAGGAAAGCACATAATGTCTTTAGCAGTCTATATCAAAACAAATCCTCAAGTTACTCTTGCTACATAATCAGGCTATTCAAGACATAGCTGTTCAGGAATGCACTGCTAAGATCTACACACAAAAAAAAATCTGCGGTGAAATTGATGCTAATCAACCCAGTGCAAGATTAAGTGTTTGTGACAAGCAAATCCAAAGTCCTACTGACGTTCACCAAACTCTAAAAGAACAAGGGTGAAATTTGGCAAAAATCTATTCAAAACACTACTCAAATTTTCTGAATGAGCCAACAAGGTTACAAACAAATTGCAAGCAATCTCATACAACTAAAGAACAAAAATCATTGCAGCCACAAACAGATTTCCAAATAATGCACAAAGTAGCGGCATTAAATTGGAATCAATCCCAAGCAAATCAAACAAACTGGTGTCCTACACTAAGCAAATCAGTTGTGGGAATACATGGCTTTCCATCCAAATATCCAAATCGAAGGCCCTGACTTACATTTAAAAGGAGGTCTAAACTTTGAGGAGGCAAAATCAGCATCACAGTTTCAAACAAACAAAGAAGATAAGATTACTGCAGTAAAGATATGAGAACAAATTTTCTCGTCTGGACCAAGCAAATCAGTTTAGACGAACTAAGTTCCTGGAAGAGGACATCTTCTCAGACAAAGCAAACACAATCCAAAACAAACAAACCCTAAATCACCACAGCTACTACCAAATTGTAGTTAACCGTGACTACCTCAAATTAAAAACACCTAAATCAAGACTGGCTATTGTCTATCACATAATGATATCTCAATTCGGAAGAGACGAAAGGGCAAAAATAAGCTTGATATACCAAGCCAGTAAGCAAAGCGAGGGTCGTTTCCCACAAGGGCCTCCTAACGGTAGTCCTCAACCCTGAGTTTGCGTCCTCTGTCAGTTGTCCTAAATCCAAAAGCCTCCAAACAAAAGAAAAATCCCCAAATTATAAATTATCAAAACTAGCCCTAATTTTCTCAAAGTCCAAATAAGGAGCAAATCGCAAAGGGAGGAGGAATGAGAACAGACCTGTTGCAGCGAGAGCTTGTTCATCTTCAATTCGCAGCCGCTCATTCCGCAGCTCCGCTCTCTCCCTTCATGTTGATCTCCCAAATTTGAAAACCCCGAAATTACAAAATCTAAATGGAGAAAAAATCAATCAAACTCAGAAAATTGAGTACCCAATGGGAGATTGACGTAAGAGGGGATTCGAAATTTGTCGCCTAAATCATCTAAACCCTAAATCAAACATCAAATTTGGGATTAGGAGATTTTGTTGAGAAAGAGCCCTAGAACGTACCAGTCTGAACGTGGAATGTCATCGGCTCGGGGTAACAAAATGCGTCTTCCAGCTGTTTTCATCCGTTGCAATTGCCCAACACAAAAACCTCGAATTTATGAGGAAGAATATCGCCATTGTCGAAACGCGAGCTGTGTTGAATAATGGTGATTGGATTTGGTGGAGCATCTGCCAAAGGAAAAACAAAAAGCCAGCTTTGACGATTAAAAAAAATGGAGTAAGTTCGAAGCTGCCAAAACGTGGGCTCGGTTTATTATTAATGGGCTCCAATTGAATGGGCTCCAATTGTGTCTTATATAAAGAACACATCAGAAACATCCAATTGCAATATATATGTATCTGTATACATACAGGCTAAAATTTCCAAAAGATTACAAAACCTACCCACTAAAATATAAGAATTAAAATTGACATAAATTAGAAATTGGGTTTAACAAAATCATAAAGTTAAACTCGTAAAATTTCGTTGCCAGTTTATTCTAGTGGGTCGATCTCAAAATTGACTTCTAAGCAAAAGCGGAGTCAAAACCCAAAATTAATTTCTTTCAAATTCAAATGGTTCTAAAAAAAGAACTACGTGAAGACTTGATACTCTTTTCTGAGTTACGTAGGAAATCCGATGTTAAAATTCAAATACACATTGGATCCAGTCTCCCATCTCAAATTAAATTAAATTTGTTCTAAAAAGAACTACGGGTGATTTGATCCCGTTCCAAACGGGTACGTAGGACACCCGACAAAAAGCTCAAGCTCGTCGGGTTCAATCACCAACACCCAAAAATCAAATCAAATTAAATACTCTGAACTACGTAAGGCTTGATTCTCTCCCAAAAGATACGTAGGCAACCCGTTAAAAAATTCAGGTGCAGCCCAAATCACCAAAACCACTTAAGTCTTAGTGTCGATACGACTTCGAATCAAGAGGATAACCAAAAGGGGTCGAACTCAAATTCTAAAAATTAAATAAAATATGTTTTACAATTATTCGCGCATTTTTGTTCAGCACTATCTGCTTCATTAGTATTAACTTGCATATTTAGAGTTACCACCCCGTCTGCCCGTATCCTTGTTCCCTTTGATATTCTTTTTTTATTTTTTTGTGCGTGAGGATGTACATGTTGGACTCCGAGCAAATCTTGTTCATTGGAGCTAACAAACAAATTTAATGCCTTTTCTAAGGTAATACACAACATGGACACTTTTGGTAGATCTCATGGTAGAGCACACTGGAAATGTGAGTTTGATGCTTGATTGATCCCTTTGATAATGTTCAACTTCATTTTACTTTAATGGCCAGTAATTCAGTGTTTGAGACAACAAGATAGGCTATAAAATTATGTCTAAGATAAACTATCTTTGAAAAGCATTTGCTAAAAAAATACAATGAACCATACTCCCATGAGCTGAAATAGATGGATTGATGATTCAGTTCTTAAAATCAAACCTATACATGTGACAGAAAAGTTCCGAAAAAAACTAAAAGGGAAATTCTACAGGATGGTTGTTAGGCAGACTATTATGTATGGCTCAGAGTGCTGGCCGACAAGAAAAGCTCAAGAGCATAAGCTGTCAGTGGTTGAGATGAGAATGTTGCGCTGGATGAGTGGACACACGAGGCTGGACAAAATCATAAACGAGGACATCAGGAGCAAGGTTGGAGTTGTGATTATAGTGGACAAGATGCGGGAGGGTAGATTGCGTTGGTTTGGGCACGTGTGCAGGAGACCGTCATCGGCCCTGGTTCGAAGGTGTGAGAGTTTGGATCTCGGAGATATCCGTAGAGGGAGAGGTAGACCACAGAAGAGCTGGTTGTAGGTTATTCGTAAGGATCTCAACCTTTAAAACCTTTTGGAAAATCTGACTTCAGACAGGGACCACTGAAGGCGGTGCATTCGGGCTGCGGAGGGATAGTGTTTTAGGCTTTTATGTTTTGTCCTTTTGCCCTTACTTCCTTTTATCTTTCTCTTGCTTCGTCTATGATTATGCTTCCTTTTTATGAGTCATGCTCTCTCATAATACTAGTCTCCTATTATTCACGGTCTCTCGAAAACACCCTCTCGACTTGTTCGGGGAATGAGTGCGTACATCCTGACCCCATAGACCCTGCTTCAACGAGATATACTGGGTAGTTGTTGTTGTTGTTCTCCTGCTTCTTGCTTTAGTTGGTGGCATTGGCATGGGCTAAATTGGGTTTGTGTTGTGCTTATCTTGTTGTTTAGATCTTTTTGCCGTAGTATTTCATCAATTTTAAGGGTTGTTTTGATTGCAATAAAATCTGATAAGTGCTTCAGCGTTTGAGACTGGTTTAACCGTCATTAATTCAATATGTTGTTGTTGTGTTTAGGTGCTAAATTCTTGGGTTGTATAAGCTTGTATGCACTATTAAGAAGACATTTTTGTGTTGTTATGGGGCTGATTTGTAGTTGCATGCGATGCTGAATATAGAGGGCTATTTAGAGCTGCTGTTAAATGATCATCTAGTTCTTTGTTTCGTCTTAGCCTTGCTATTTCGCTTGCAGGAACCAAAGTAGAGGTATGGAAAGCTTGAAATAAAGGATTAGTTGGGGAATGTCGCTTGTGATCTTCAGCAAGAGCTCAAGCTGCATGAGCCTCCTCTTTTAGAATGCCTTGCAGTAAGAGGGAGTTGATGGTTATGGGATTGTGTTCAGTTTAAATTTTAGAAATAAAGGAATGAAGTGCTTCCTTCCAAATCTGCCCAATCTAGAAGGTATTTTACTTGATTGAGCCAATGGAGCTTCATACTCTCTTCAAATCTCCCAGCAACCTCATTGCTATCCTAATTATGTGTAAGGAAGAGACGTTAGCCTAATATGAAAATATTTATAACTGTTGAAGTATGTGAAATGATAGAATCGGAAGAGTTACTCTCCATAGAATGGCTTTGGCTTTGTTAATACCTCACTGAGATTTCATGTATATTTTCTTAGGTTATGAACTCTATAATAGTTTATTAGTTTCATTGTCTCAATGGATCTGATTGTGCCTTTTCATCCGGATGGAGATTATGCAAGCAGTTGTCAGCTTTCTGTATGTTCGCCCTCCTGGTTATAATGCTGAGAGTGTAAAAGTAGCAGAGGAAAGAGCTTTCACTTCGTGGTTAATGGTAAGTTTTGAATCATTTTCCTTTTTGTTTGTATTTTCCTCCTCCTAGTTAATATCTAAATTTGAAACAAACCTCCATTTTTGCTCATTCTTGATCATTTTGCTCATTCTTACTTTGAAATCTAGTAAATTTGTAGCTATAGTTTACTTGATTCAATTGAATTTAATGATTGATCTATTAATTTTGTCTCCCTCTATGTTCAGAGGAAAGAGCTTTCACTTCTTATTGAGAAATTCTTGTATTTTTACTGATGGAATTGAACAAGATTCTATTCCATTGATTTTTATGCTTTAAATTTGATGATTAATGCCTTGGAGTTCTTGGATTTTGGATTTGCATCCCGAATCTAGTAATTTTTGTATCTTACTTTCATTTTTGGATCTTACTAGTGTCACGGGGCTTAGATATTCAGTTTTTGGTGATGTTTTGGCTACATTTAGGGGTAGTTGGTTGACTGATTTAGAACCGTTTTGTAGCTTAGGTTGATAGCTAGATTGGCATCCAGTTTTTGGATTATTTCTGTCATGACAGAGTACACCTAAGTACTACTAACAATTTTGACTCTTCTACTTTTTCTTTGATCTCAATAATAATAATACACCTTACAATTTCCCTTTTGGTTTTGGGTATGGCCAAATTACGCTACATGCTTTTCGGTTAATACAACTTTATTATTACTAGTTGTATGATTGAAATGGTAACATCAGTATTAAATGCTATTTTTTTTAATTCATTTGCTATTATCTTTCTCCAGGGATCGAATGTTGTCATGAGGCCCAACCCTGATCGACATGCTAATTCCTTCAAGAGAGAGGAGTGCTGGAATGATCTGGAGCACTACAAGGAAATCGATGAGTAAACACAGAAGAAAATACCTTCGATAGAGGAAAACATAGTGAAAATACCTTTGCTATCATCATATAGTTTTGCCTTTTCATGTACTTCTTTCCGGTTAGACTTGGTGTTATTTTAGAAGAAAACAGAGTGAAAATTAACAAGGTGATTCATTCTTGGTCTTTTTAAGTTTATGCGTTGAAGATTAATAAATGTCTTTTTTAAATTTCACATGCTCTTTTTGCTATTATGTAAGATCATTCTATCTAATTTAAAGTCTATTAGCTCAAATGGTAGAGCATTGTGTTTAAACACAAGGATGCAGGTTCAAATCCCGCATAGGCTACAATAATAAAAAAAAACGCAAATATGTCATTTCACATCGGGTAATAGCCGATGTCTTTCAAAAAAAGCAAATCGATGTCTATGTTGGTGATGTAAAGAGTCAAAACTTGTTAACATCGGTTATTAGCCGATGTCTTTGTATGTTATAACATTGGTTATATTTTATAATCGATGTTATAGGATAACAAAGACATCGGATATAAAAATGTAAACGATGTTATAACAGACAAAGACATCGGGTTCTGACCGATGTGAAAAACTTTTGATTTTTTACATCACCCACATAGACATCGATTTTTTTTAAAGATATCAGCTATTATCCGATGTTAAATGACAAATTTCTAGTAGTGAATATTTCACAAATTGACCTCTTATTCTATATTTTTGGGACATAAAATAGAAAATCCGTTCATGATATAATAATTTAAAGTTTTATTGTTTAAAAATTTAATCATTCATATACTCCGTAGTAATTTGACAACTATTATTTAATTGAACCTAGACCTACTCCCGACGGGATTGGTAGATTGCACTAATATTATATCATGATTTTATTTTGTTTATTGAAACTTATTATATATTTGTTCGAACTCATGAACTCGATGGGATTAAACTACTTGCGTTTGACCATATTGAGATCATATTTGATATCTTGCCGCGATTCTGATACTCAAACTCGATCATGTCATTAGTTAATTCAGTCTTTAATTCTAATATTTTCTTTTAGAGAAATAATCATTCTCTTACGTTTGACCTTAACGATGGACCCCAGCCAGAATACTATGCACAAGGGATGACAATTTCACCCGCATCAATCCGAACCCGAATCACCCGACCCGAAAAAGTGGGTGAAAATCCGAAAAAAAATGGGTGGAAAGTGGATGTGGGTGAAGTGGATATGGGTGGTGGGTCGGGTGCGGTGAAGTTTTTCTTCACCCGCACCCGATCCACCACCCGACCCGATCCATATAAAATATTATATATATATATATATATATATATATATATATATATATATATATATATATATATATATAGGGAGTGGTTCCAGAGTGAACACCCCTTAGGGTGTGCATTGTGCACAAATATTATTCGGTGAAATGTGAAACATTATTCGGTGAAATTTTAAGCATTATTCGGTGAAATGTGAAACATTCTACCGAACACTGTTATGTTTTTTTTTTTTCCGTTCAGTTTAGATGAAAACGTCCCAATTCCACTGAATAATTTATAACATTCTACCGAATAATGTATAGTTTTTTTATTTATCCATTTCAAATAAAAGAAACCTCAATTCCCTAAACAATAGTTACAATTTATATGGAATGCCTCAAATTTCACCAAATAATGTTTGACATTCCCCTAAACAATACTCACATTTCACCGAATAATGCTTCAAATTTCACTGAATAATGTTTCACATTTCACCGAATAATATTTTGTGCACAATGCACATCCTAAGCCTTGTGCACAAGTTACCCATTCTCTCTCTCTCTCTCTCTCTCTCTCTCTCTCTCTCTCTCTCTCTCTCTCTCTCTCTCTCTCTCTCTCTCTCTCTCTCTCTCTCTCTCTCTCTCTCTCTCTCTCTCTATATATATATATATATATATATATATATATATATATATATATATATATATATATATATATATATATATATAAACTTTGTAAACCCTAATTTCCCTTCCCTTCATCCACACATCCCCCACTCGTGTCTCTCTCTGACTCTCTGTTGTACGCTCAATCCTCCCTCCTCAGACTACATTTGCACTCGCCGGCAAGGCCCTGATCGAGCTCGCAGTTGCCGCCGACGATGCCTCATCCTCACTAGCGATTCACATTCAAGTCGGACTACTTATTTTTCTTATGTTTTAGACTTATGATATGTGTTTAAGACTTGTGGCATGTGTTGTTTAAGACTTATTGTATGCGTTTAAGACTTATGGTATGTGTTTAAGAGTTAATTTTAAGACTTAAATGTGTACGATAATCATATTTTATACACTGTTTTGTGTACAAAATTGATTGGAATTCAATTACATGCATTTAGGGAAAATCATCCACGTTTCACCGATATTTCACCCATTTCACCCGATCACCCGATGGATATGGGTGAAGTGGATATGGATGAAGTGGATATGGGTGGGGTGATGGATGAGGAAATGGGTCACCCATGGTGGGTCGGGTGAAATGGGAGTCCATCCACCCACCACCCGACCCATTGCCATTTTATAGGTGCAGCACCTATAAGATGCTCCGTGTACGTATAATTATTTGGATATAATTCTATTTTAAAAAATTAAAAAATTTATATTTTATACAATTGTATTGAGGTATTTATAAAATTTCATCTTAAAAAATCAAAATGTGAACCCTTCTTGTTTGCCTTCTCTGTTTTTTCATAAAAATCAAATTTATTATATATTTCATAATGAGATCATATTTGATACCAGTTTGGATATACCCGATTATCTTGAACCATTTGTTCTTGACATGTCCAGTCATGCCAAAATGCGAACACTTCTTATTTCCCTTCTCTGCTTTTTCTTTCTTGTAATCTCTCTTCCCATCGGTTGGCTTGTTAGCAAAAAATATTGCTTTTGAATCATTGCTGCTTCTCTCTAGTGGTTCATGCATTATTCATTTCTTCTCGTCGACTTGATGACCAAAATATAAGGCTCTATTCAACGCCGACATAGGATTAATGGCAAAAATCTAATTCCTGGGACTTTCATAGCCTCCATAATTATGTCCCATAAGAAACTTAATTAACAAGCTTGTTTCTATCCTCCATTTCTGCAACTCTTTTGTTCATTTCGCAGGAATGCCGACAATACGCACCACATGTACATTGTGGATTTCCTTCAAGGCTAAAGATCTCATCCCACAACTTCTTCAATTGATCAAAGTAATCTACGACATCCATATTCTCTTGGTCTAGATTGCTCAGATTATATTTCAATTGATACAATAATGGACCATTCGAAGGCATGTACCTCCCAAGAATCTCGTCCTAGAGCTTTTTCACAGAGTCTGCATACATGAAGTGATGCGGGACCATCCAAGACACATTCGGACACACCAATACTTGGGGATGGACCTATGATTCAAGCTCGTGAGAATGATGTCATCCTCAAGAGGAAGAAGAAGGATCCACCTTGGGTCGTTTGTTTTTGGGTTCGTTCATGCACAGTTGACAGCTTTTCGACGTCTCAGTAAAATGAGTCGTACGGATTCAATATTAATCGGATTGGATTGTAAAATGAGTCGTACGGATTCAATATTAATCGGATTGGATCGTGTCATACCTTGTCGGAACGAGGACGAAAAGATCTACAACTTGCTGTTGAAGGTTTTTCGAAATTCGACCTAGAGCTTGGCCGAAAATCGACATCTTGGAGCTGTCACTGTTTTTAGACGGGAACAAACAAGTGTGGGAACTTTCTTTTATTGCTATTTTTAGAGACCTTATTTACTTAAGTTATTTTAGGTCATTTACGTTTTATTTCTAATTATTCTTTTAATTATTATTTTCCATCTAAATCAGCCATAGGTTATATATTGACGGTTGATCTCCTTGTAAATGGCAGATGTCTCTTTTATGAAAATTTCAGTTTGTGTGAAACAAAATAGAGAGAAAGTCAATCGACTCGAAGCGTGGCTCGTCGATTGCAACTATTGGTATAGATCTTGCTTGGTTTGCTTTGAGTTCATCAACCTCGCGAGAGCTTGGTGATCCTGGTAATCACAAGTCCCCTCCTTGTGCATCCAAGTTGTCCGCTTGGTTGTGTAAGGTTGTAGAGGCGGGCTTTAAAGTCGTTGGTATTTGGTTTCTACCGTCTTAGGAGGCCTGGGGTCTTTATCTCATTCTATTTTAGTTCGCTTCAGTCCTTATCGATCGTGTCTTGCTTTCAATTTCGAGTCTTTGTTCTTGTTCTTGCGTCTTTGCTTCCGTTCTTGTCTTTGAGTCTTGATTGTCGAAGATCGGGTCATCCTACGGCTAACCCGGTATCAAATTGGCATCAGAGCTTTGGTTTCCGACATCAAAAGTTGTGTCTTTTGTTTCCCTAAACACTACAAAGAAAAATAGAGTCTTTCTTGTTCTTGGTTTTTACTTCTTGAATTTTTAAATTTGATTGCTACTAATCCTTATTTGTGATTGTTGTGTTGCACTTTAGCCCTAAACATGTACTAAGCCGTGTCCCACAACAACATTGTTGAAGCCGAATTGTGCTTCAATACCATTGGTTGAAAGCAATTCATATTCCGCAGCCTTCATTCCCCAAGCACACAAGACTGTATTCGGCATTCATCATTTTTTTGGCATTCATCATTTGTTGCGGCCGACATCCTTGTGCAAGAGGAGCTTTAGTCGCCTTTCATTGGAAACAAGCCCTAATCCTAGTTTGTTATCTTTGATCTATCTCTTATTTATCTATTCTATCACTTGTATTTTCTGAAATTCTGTGGTAGATTTAATTACTTTAATCTATCTTATATCATAAGGGAATAGATAGATTTATTTACCAAATTTAGCCAAAGTTCCACCTATATATATATATATATATATATATCCTTAGGGCTACATATTTTATTTTCTTTCACCTTAGCATATAAATTTTCAAGAGTCCTTTTTATTTCATAGACAGTTTATTGCATTAGTGAAAAAAAAAATACATTCATAAGCTTAGATGATAAAATTCACTAGGGGCAAAAGTAAGCTTCAAAAAAAAAAAAAAGGATTGTCGAGTCTAGTGCAAGAACTTCAAGGACCAATTTTCTTTTCTTTTCCTTCATTTTCTTTTTTTTATTTTGTGTGTCGAGTACTATCCACCCACATACCGAGTCGATACCCCAGGTTTCGAGTCGATAGTTTGGTTATGTTGGATTTCTGTTGTGTCTCATACCGAATCGAAACCCTTCATACCGAGTCGGTACTTGGTCATATCGAGTCGGTACCAGGCAATATCGAGTCAATACTTTCCTTCTGTTGAGATTTTTCGATTGCTTGTCTCTTGTTCTTTCTCTTGATTACTTTCCTTTGATTGTTAAGTCCTTGTTTGAGTGTTGATTTGCCCAAAGCGGATTGCCCCAACAAGCTTGTCATACCAATTCGAGAGAAGAGTGTGAGAGAAACACATCGTGAGATTGTTTTATTTTGCTAATCTTGACATATTTCCGTGTTTGTGTTTATTTGCAATGTCTAACAATCAGATAAACAACGAGAACAATGGCAACAATGACAACACCTCCGAAGCAAATATATCCGTCGCGGTGTTCAACAACACAATGAACACTCTTAACGCCACGTTGGCGGCGATGATGGATAACCTGACACCTTTGAAGGCTAGACCAACGGGTTCTAATAATCTTGGTGGTCAAGGTGATCAAAAGCGTGACGAGCCGCCTAATGATGAAAGGGAAGTCTGAAATCCTAACCCTCCTCCTAACCCTAATTTCAATAATCCTATTTTTGAAGAGAACAACTCTCCACGAGGGGAGAGAAATGGTAGAAATAACGGATTTGTTAATGCGCAGGGGCAAGGACGGGGGAGAGGAAGAGGTCGTGGCTTCCAGGAGGAGTTCTACTACTCAGAGCGTAACGATGACTTCCAAGAGGAGGACTATTGGGATCAACACCCGAGGCGGAACGTCAGAGGAGGACGTTACCAATACTGGGAGCCTAGAGACCCTGATCAGGATGGCATAGGTAAGGTAAAGGTAAAAATTCCTTCCTTTGATGGTAAGACAGATCCAGATGCATATATAGACTGGGAAACTAAAATGGAACAAATCTGGAACTGTCATAATTTCTCTGAACCTAAGAAAGTACAATTGACTTCTTTAGAATTTCAAGGGTTTACTCTTATTTGGTGGGATAATTTGATTAAGGAAAGAAGAAGAGCCCTTGATGTGCCTATCACGTCTTGGAACCAATTGAAAGCTTTAATCAGACATAGGTTTGTCCCTCAACACTATGCTAGAGAGCTTAGACAACGCTTAGAAAACCTTAAACAAGGTAATAAATATGTTGAGGAAACCTTTAATATTATGCAAGAAACCATGGCGCGAGCTAATGTTGTTGAACATCATGAGGATACAAATGCTAGGTTTCTTTGTATTTTGCATCCCGCCTTAGCTCAGGACATTGATTGTTTTCCTTACTCTACTCCTATTGAATTATTGCATTTAGCTATTAACGTTGAACGTGGAGCTTGATACAGGAATCAAGGCGGAAGAATGACGAGTGGACAGCCCCAACCATGGCGCCAAAGCCGGCCATAACAACCCCAACGGTGGCCTGACGGAGGCTACAACTCTCGGCCAAACCAAGCCCATGGGAAAGGGGAAGGCCGAACATACCAGCAGCCCTCCGACAAGGGCAAGGCGTCTGCTTATGGACGACATTCTTCTGGGGCATCTACTGGCCCTAAAGGGAGTAATCCTAACTCTTCTACTCTTAAACCTTTGTACATTCCTTGCTTTATATGCCAAGGTAGAGGACATGTTATGAAGGATTGTCCAAATAAGAAGACTTTCATGATTAGTCCCCTAGGAAAAAATGGATCTGAAAAATTCTAGTGGTGAACATGATGAGCATGTTAATAATGATCAAAATCTTAGTTTACTTGCCTCTAAAGATGATTGCATTGAATATGAGCATGATGATTCTTTGATTCTTAATAAATTTTTAAGTGTTCAACCTATTCCTTGTGATAATAATCAAAGAGAAGATTTGTGTCATACTAATTGCTTAGAAAAAGGCAAAATTTGTAATATGATCATTGATAGTGAAACTTGTTTTAATATTGCTAGCCTTGATATGATTGACAATCCAGCCTTAAAAAAGGAAGAAAACTTGCTAGCATTGGATGGAAACTTAGAGATAAATGAACAAGCTAAAGTGCATCTTCAATTAGAAATGCAATATGAATTGTGCACTAATCAAGCTTCTTTTCTTGGTTTTGTAGAAAGCTCTAATGGTCTCCAAGATGGCGACGCCAAGATCAAAACCATCCAGAAGTGGTCAACCCCTGCAACAATCGGCCTCGAGAGGAGTTTCCATTGACATGAGGTATTCGATCCAGGAGCTCGTGTGGATGCATTTGCGGAATCTTATGCGACCTTGGATTCGAGGTCGAATCCTTTTCAAGAAAGAGGGAATGATGCGGGACCATCCAAGACACATTCGGACACACCTATACTTGGGGATGGACCTATGATTGAAGCTTGTGAGAATAATATCATCCTCAAGAGGAAGAAGAATGCTCCACCTTGGGTCGTTCGTTTTTGGGTTCGTTCATGCACAGTTGACAGCTTTTCGACGTCTTAGTAAAATGAGTCGTACGGATTCAATATTAATCGGATTGGATCGTGCAATACTTTGTCGGAACGAGAACGAAGAGATCTACAACTTTGCTGTTGAAGGTTTTTCGAGATTCGACCTAGAGCTTGGCCGAAAATCGACATCTTGGAGTTGTCACTGTTTTTAGACGGGAATAAACAAGTGTGGGAACTTTCTTTTATTGCTATTTTTAGAGACCTTATTTACTTAAGTTATTTTAGGTCATTTACGTTTTATTTCTAATTATTCTTTTAATTATTATTTTCCATCTAAATCAGCCATAGGTTATATATTGACGGTTGATCTCCTTGTAAATGGCAGATGTCTCTTTTATGAAAATTTTAGTTTGTGTGAAACACAATTGAGAGAAAGTCAATCGACTCGAAGTGTGGCTCGTCGATTGCAACTATTGGTATAGATCTTGGTTGGTTTGCTTTGAGTTCATCAACCTCGCGAGAGCTTGGTGATCCTGGTAATCACAAGTCCCCTCCTTGTGCCTCCAAGTTGTCCGCTTGGTTGTGTAAGGTTGTAGAGGTGGGCTTTATAGTCGTTGGTATTTGGTTCCTACCCTCTTAGGAGGCCTGGGGTCTTTATCTCGTTCTATTTTAGTTCGACTCAGCCCTTATCGGTCGTGTCTTGCTTTCAATTTCGAGTCTTTGTTCTTGTTCTTGAGTCTTTGCTTCCGTTATTGTCTTTGAGTCTTGATTGTCGAAGATCGGGCCATCCTACGGCTAACCCCGTATCATGAAGCTATCAGAAATATTCGACACTATGGAGTTCAGAATCCAGCGCCTGGTCATATAATCACACTGTTTCCACTTTTGCAACTCCACTAGACTCAGATCTTCATATTGAAAACTTCCGTCAATGAAACTGAGTTTGAATTTGGCACCGAGCGCCATTGAAGACGTTCGCTACCAGTTGTGCACCTGGATGATTGAAATTCAACAATCCTAATGGATCGTGCATGTTGCTGGCGTTTTTGATCTCACGCCGAAATGCTGCACTTAGTTCCTCAATTGTTCTTCGTTGATTTCCTCAAATCTCTCTTCCACGAAGCTCGGTTTTGGCGGATCGATGACCTAGGAGCTAGTTCTGATACTATGAAAATGTCTGAATTCCCTATGAATCACACGCAGAACTCCATGGAAGGAGCTCTGTATCAACAAAGAAGAAAAGGAAAAAGTTTCTTATGAGTTTTTTCGATTTCTGTTTGTATTTCTATTTTTCGTGTCTCGTATAAGGATGGTTTCTTTTTCCTATATTAATTTCGATCCTTTTGACCTATACCATTGGAGCATAGGTTAAAAGGCTCAATCTAGAAATATTTTTCAAAATTAAATTATTTTATGTTTTCTTAATACTCCGTATTACTTTCCACGGGTCGTTTACATGTTTGGTATCTTTTCTTAATACTCCGTATTCTTGTAACTGATCGATCAACACCTTAATTATATTGGCAATGGGAATCTACCTAGCTGGCAATACAACCAGTGGCGGATCCAGGATTTTTGTTAGGGGGGGCTGAAAACACTTTTCGATAATTAAGTGAAAATAATGGAGGATGGTTTACCTCATTTTTTTTGCGAATGGAAGTAATATATATTATGTAATAGAATCCGTGGGGGAAATACCGTAGGGTCCATTGTTGACGCACATTTTTTTTTACTAGGAAAGAATTCGGATAGACAAACATCTATCCAAGAGCATCCTTACGGATGAGGTCAAGGAGATCTGAATCTCCATTGTTGACGTATATATTTCCTAAAACTATACACGAAAGTAGATTACATCCTTCACGTACTCCTTGTATCAACAATCGATACAACAATAAATTTATTTTGTCTTAAAAAATTATAAAAATTACATTTATTTTTAAAACATCTAGTTTATAAAATTTTATTTTAAAATTTGTAAAAAAATTATTTTTAAAATATAATCTTTTTAATTTTATAATATGTTAATACATTAATTTTTATCTTATGAGAAATATATAAAATAGATTTGCAAATGATTTTATTTGGACTATACAGGGCCAAATTTGTTATTAAACAAAATTATCCACGCTTTCCAACAAAAAATCTTAATACAGTATAGTATTGTAGTGAAGCAGATTTTTTAAAAATACAAATGCGGGGGGCTAGTGTGGGAACGGGATTCGAACATGCGGCGCTATTCACTTCACATTAAATTCCCCCATCCAACATACCACTGAGCCACGCTGACTTCATGCTATTACTCTACTTCAATTTTATATATTACAAACATAACAGACATATAAAAAATATACATACCCTTTTTTTGGATTGGGGGACTTTAGCCATCTCGAGCCCCGTGAATCCGCCTCTGAATACAACATATATTGATCCCGGATGGAGTGCTATAAATACCCTATCAAACCCTCCATAGTTTCCCACACCCAAACCACATATATACATTGATTTACATTCCTATCATTCCATCACTTAAATACGTACAAATTAAAGCATTTATCAATGGCTTCCAACACCTCCGCGGTGGCTCTGTTGATGCTCTTCAACCTGGTTTTCTTAGCCTCAGCCGGATTACTCGAAACCAAATGCCCTCTCAAAGACCTCTCCCCGCTGAAATACTGCGGCAACAGTTTCGGACTCGAATCGGATTCTCGGTGCAGTGACGCTCTGAAAGGCCTCCCCAACGAGGAGAGAGCTGCCTGCCTTTGCAAAGCCTACAAGGAGGATGTGTTCGAGAAGGGCGACCTTAAGGATGGTATCAATATACTCATCAGTACAACTCTTCATCACGTCACCCACGCCACCAATCCAATTCCAAGCTACACTTGCCTAATTAATAATTAATTAAGTGCTTTATTATATATCCAATTAAAGGATCCTCCATCGACCCGTCTATGTCTATTTTATGTCATTAATTTCGGCTATCCGTTGTCTTTTATGTCATTACGTGATTGAATAAATTTCCTTATGCCAAGTGATCCCCGTAAACCCTTGACCTCTCTCGATCATGTATGATCAAATTGTTAGTTGTGATGTACCTTAAAATTTATATATCAATGAGAAGTAGTATGTCTCAATTATGTAATGTGGTTCGAATAAATTTCCCTATCTTATAGGTAGCAAATTAACTAACAGGTATTGTGAGCGATCTGGGTTAATAATGGACTCATTATTAACCCAGATCGCTCACAATACATATTAGTTAATTTGCTAGCTATGAGAGCTCATTTCTATATCATCCGAAAACCCTAGGGCATAGCGAGCGGCTCCGGCGTCTACCCCTTGGTGGCTCCGATCGTTCGCTCCTCTCTCCGGTCTAGGGCCGTGAGAGCTAGGTATTCCTCGCCGTCGCAGTGCGAGATTCACCATCGTTCGGGCAAGTGCGGTGGCATCGGTTTCAATTTATGCGGCTAGGGTTAGGTCATTGTGGAAGGAAGAGTCGGAAAGGGAAGGGCATACATCTCACAGAAGAGGAGGCGGTAGCTTTGGCTGGAGATGAAGCAATTGCTCAAGGGAAGCCTATCCAGAGCAAACTTGTGTTGATCGGGAAGGTGCTGTCGTCTCGGAGTCCGAATGCTCAAGCATTAAGAGCCACTATGAAGGGAGCGTGGAAACTACGACATGATTTCTTATTCCGGGAAATCAAAGAGAACCTGTTTAGCTTCCAATTCAGCGACACCGGGGACAAGGAGAAGGTGCTGGATGGGGGTCCATGGTCTTTCGATCGGGCTTTGTTGCTGTTGCGGGAGCCTGGAATGGAGCAAGTCTCGAGCATGGCGTTTACGCATACGCCATTCTGGGTACGTATTTATGATATTCCATATGATGCCTACACGAGGACAATGGTGGATATGCTAGGTAGTGTGTTTGGGGGAGTTCTAGAGGTTGAAGAAAGTGATCTTCTGATCTGCGGGAGGTTCATCAGAATAAGAGTGATGATCGATATCACAAAACCCCTGCGGAGGGGGATTATGATCACCCTCAAAGGCAGAAAGATGTGGCTCGATATAAAGTATGAAAGGTTGCCGAACTTTTGTTACACTTGTGGACGACTGGGCCACGTGGAAATTGATTGTGATCCGGATGAGGACGGAGAGCGACTCACAGGCAAGTATGGAGATTGGATGAGAGCATCGCCTATAAAAAATTCAAAAGAAAGATCAGAAGCTGAGAAGGAGAAGGAAAGAACTATAATTGATAGGATGAGGGGAAAGAAAGATTCAAGCGATGGAGGTTCGGACCGAAATAAAAAGCCAGGAAGAAGGTCTCTAATAGAGCTGTTAGAGGAAAGAGAGAGAGAGGAAGATGAGAGGGATGGCATGGAAAGTGAATTAAGTGCAGAAGCGGAAAATATTATGGGAGGAATGGAGAGAGTAACGATTAGGCAAGGGGAGAAGGATCATCAAATTAATGTTATAGTGCACAAAGATGACAGTGGTGGGAGGGAGCAAGTTGGGATGGATTTGGGTACTGGAAAAGAGGGGAATATAGAAGAGGGAGTGAAGGGAGTGCAAGGGGGGACACAAAAATTGAAAGTAGGTGAAAAAAGGGAGGGAGGGGGTAGTTGGAAGAGAGCTGCTCGTGAGAGGGGAGGGGGGAGGGGGGCTCCAAAGAAATGTTAAGTGGGAAGAAAAGAAAGGAGGGGGAGGGAGGTGACGAGGAGGTTACAGTGGAAGGGGGGGTGCCACACCGGGATAGTGATATGGAGAAGAGGCGGAGGCATGAGAGTGATAGCTATGACACCACAATGATATCGGCCGGGGACTTAGTCCCCCGCCGAGAGCCATGAATTACATAAGCTACAACTGCCGGGGATTGGGGAAGGCCCGCGCAGTTGACAAACTCACCGAGATGGTGAGAAGAGAGACCCCAGAGATACTGTTTTTAATCGAAACTAAGAGCGAGAGGAAGAGGATGGATGAGGTGAGAATGAGGCTGGGATATAAGAACATGTTTGTGGTAGATAGGGTGGGAAGAGGGGGGGGGGGGGGTTTAGCGATGTTGTGGGGAGATGGATGTGGGCTCAATATTGTATCTTATACTCAGCATCATATAGATGCTAGAGTCCAGGTGGAAGGAGGGAGGGAGTGGAGGGTTACGGGTTTATATGGGTGGCCAAAGGGTCAGGACAAAAGGCATACCTTGAGTTTGTTGGGACGTCTGCATGAGGATCAGCATTCTGCTTGGCTCATCATGGGAGATTTTAACTTGTTGTCCTCCCTTAATGACAAGGAGGGGGGTGTCGAGACTGATTTTGGCATCATGGTGGAGTTCAGGGAAGTGATTGAACAATGTGGAATGAGGGAAATTCCTTTCACCGGCAAACGGTACACATGGGATAACAGGAGGGAGGATGATGCGTTTATACAGGAGAGGTTGGACATGGCCTTTTGTAACCAGCAGATGTCGGACATCTTCCCGCAAATCATTGTTAAACACCTTCGGAGATGCATGTCGGACCATCTCCCAATTAGGGTAAGCCTTGACGGGGAGGTTCATGGGGAGAGACGAAACAAGAAGAGACCTTTCAGATTTGAGGCGATGTGGCTCACAGATGAGGACTGCATGGAGGTAGTTCAGAATGGATGGAGGAACCCGGGATCGGTTAATACGGATCATTCGGTCATGGGAAAGATCGAGCGATGTGCAGGGGACTTGAAAGAGTGGGATAGGGTCAGTTTTGGGCATGTTCGTTCAAGGCTGGCCGTTATCAGGGAGCGGTTAAAAAGTTTGAGTGAAGGGGGTATGAGGGGAGATCTGGTGAGGGAGAGGAGAGACCTTGAGAAGGAAGAGAGTGATCTCATGGACAAGGAGGAGATGCTTTGGTTTCAGAGGGCAAGAGCCAATGAATTTAAATGTGGAGATCGGAATACTCAATTCTTTCATAAAAAAGCACCTGGGAGGCAGAGGAGGAACATGGTGCGAAAGCTAATAGATGATGAGGGAGTGGAGGAGAGCTCTTATGAAGGAAAAACTCGAATAGCAATGACCTATTTCCGCAAGCTTTTTGAATCCGATGTCAAAGCACCCCCGGAGGTGGCTACTCAAGGAATTGAGCCTTTCATGATGGAGGAGGATAACCACGAGCTCTTGCGTCCCTTCACCGCTAGCGAGGTAAAACATGCTCTTTTTTCTTTGCACCCCACAAAAGCCCCGGGTTCGGATGGTATGCTTGCACTCTTTTACCAAAGATGCTGGCATATTGTCGGGACCGACATCACGAGTTATGTGTTAGATATCTTAAACGGTCGGCCGTTATCTCCGGGACTTAACCACACATTTATAACGTTAATCCCGAAGGTAACGAACCCGACACGTATGAAAGACCTCCGTCCTATAAGTTTGTGTAATGTGGTTTACAAGATTGTCTCGAAGGTGCTCACAAACAGGTTAAAGAGCGTTCTAGGAAAGCTGATCGCTCCAAGTCAGAGTGCTTTTTTCCCGGGAAGATTGATTACGGATAATGTCTTGGCGGCTTTTGAGCTATTTCACTACATGAAGACAAGACAAGGGGGAAAGAGAGGCTACATGGCGCTTAAGCTCGACATGGCTAAAGCGTATGATCGAGTCGAGTGGTCTTTTCTGCAGCATTGTATGGGCAAGTTTGGTTTCAATGAGAGATGGATATCTTTGGTGATGAACTGTGTGAGTACCGTCACTTTCTCAGTCCTCGTCGAGGGGGAGCCATCGGCGAGTTTTGCTCCGACTAGGGGACTCCGTTAGGGAGACCCTTTGTCTCCTTATCTTTCCTGCTGTGTGCGGAAGGGCTATTTGGAATGCTAAGGGTAAGCGAGTCGGCAGGGAGGATCCAGGGGATTCGAATAGCTCCAAAAGCTCCGGTGATCTCTCATCTATTCTTTGCTGATGATTGTGTTCTGTTTCTGAGAGCAACCTGTCAATAAAGCAACGAAGTGGTTGATATCCTCCATAATTATGGAGAGGCGTCCGGACAGCAGGTGAATTTCTCAAAATCAGAGCTCTCTTTTAGCAAGAACGTGGATGAGGGACGACGGGAGGAGATCAAGACCATCTTGGGGATTCGAGAAGTCCAGAAGCATGAGAGGTACCTGGGCCTTCCGACGATGATAGGGCGGTCCAAAAAAGTTATCTTCCAACAGTTGAAGGAAAGGGTTTGGAAAAAGGTTAAAGGTTGGAAGGAGAAATGCCTCTCGAGAGCCGGGAAGGAGGTCCTGATCAAGTCTGTCGCGCAAGCTATTCCGAGTTACACCATGTCATGCTTTCAGCTTCCATCGGGCCTCTGCAGAGAGCTTGAGAATATGCTTGCAGACTTCTGGTGGGGGGAGGGGGATGGGAAGAAGCGCACTCACTGGATGAGTTGGAAACGCATGTGTCGCTCGAAGAGTAAGGGGGCATGGGGTTCAGGGATTTAGAGTTGTTCAACAAAGCGCTCTTAGCAAAACAAGGATGGAGGCTTATTAGGGAACCTGAGTCGCTGGTGGCTAGGCTCTTAAAGGCTAAGTACTTCCCTTATCATGATTTTCTCCAAGCCAAGCTAGGACCTAACCCGAGCTACACCTGGAGGAGTCTGATGAGTGGACAAGAGGCTCTAAAGGAGGGGTTGATATGGAATATCGGAAATGGGTTTGACGTCAATATATGGACTGACAGGTGGATCTCGAGGCCGAATACTTTCAGAGTGATTGGGAACCTGCGAGGTGGGGACCCCAATATGTGCGTAGGGGAGCTGATCGATTGGGGGGTCGGAAGATGGGACGAGGCCAAGGTTCGACTACTGTTGGAGGAATATGACGTCGAGGAGGTCCTAAAACTGAGATTAATTGCGCCGGATTGCAAGGACCGACTCATTTGGTACGGCAATAGGAATGGGCTCTTCACGGTAAGATCCGCGTATTATATGCTACTGGAAAAAGAGGCTAGCAGCAGAACTGATTCGGGACAGACCAGCAGGGGTTTTGAGGAAAGACCTTGGAAGGCGTTGTGGAGTATGAAGATGATTCCTAAGGTAGCGTCTTTCGTTTGGAGAGCGGCTAGGGAAGTGCTTCCTTGTAAAGTTAACTTGATGAGGAGGAAAATCACCCCTAACGATAGGTGTGAACGGTGTGGACAGCAGGAGACGTACCGACATGTTTTGTACGAGTGCTGGCCGGCAAAAGCGGTGTGGAAAGGAATGGGCAGCCTGCAGAGGTTCTAGAAGGGTGCTTCGACCTTCACGGAGACGTTCTATAAGGTGTTCACAGAAGGCACCATGGGCGAAAGACAGACTTGGACCATGACCAGTTGGCATATATGGGGAGCCAGAAACAAGAAAATTTTCGAGGACAAGGAGAAGAGGCCAGAGGAAGTTCAGGCTCTAGCCATAGACATGCTAGCTGAGTTTAGTAGATACACCGACCACACGCAGCGGATTGAAGGCGCGAGTGCCCAGGTGGGAGAGGCTATATGGGAGAGGTCGGATGTCGGATATATAAAGCTCAATTGCGACGTAGCTGTGCCAAAGAGGGGGGCTGCAAGTATAGGAGTCATCGGCAGGGGCGAGAATGGGGAGTTTCTTCTAGCGGGACAGAAGCAAGTGCCTGTGACGGACGATGTGGAAGTGGCCGAAGCGGAGGCGATCAGATGGGCAGTCGAGTTAGCTAGAGAAAGGGGGCTGCAACGTATTCACGTTGAGTCTGACTACTCTTCCATCATCGCAAAAATCAGAGAGGGGTGTGCAGGTCTGGGTGTGGTTGGAAGGCTCGTTGACATCATTTGTGAGAAGGTGAAGGGTCTAGATGCGATTCGATGGTCTCACGTGCGCCGGAACGGCAACAAGGTGGCACATTCACTGACAGCGCAGAGTCCTTGTCTTGACACCCTGTTCTTTTCAATTTCGTCGTTGCCTACTGATGTTTTTGAAAACTTGATGAAGGAGGTTTTATTAATGGCAGTTGATGATTCTCAAAAAAAAAAAAGAGAGCTCATTTCTAGAACGATATCATAGTCTCCTTATAGATATAACTCTATAAGCAGTTGCGAATGTAGGAATTTATTTAGAGGGCCTAAAAATATTTTCAAGATTTTTTTGCGTGTGTATATAAAAAAAATATGTTTTTGAAAATATATTTGAAAAATCCCTTAAATTTGTGATTTAAATAGACATTTTAGTAGGAAAAAATTAAGAAAAAAAGTTGTTAAGAAATTGAGAATAAAAGGGATTGTGAATCCATGCTTTCAAGGTAATAAAGGGGTTGTGGGAGAGAGTAATCAAATTGAGGATGAGGAGGATTGTTAGGGTGAGCGAGAACTAGTTTGGTTTCATGCCAGGGAGGTCGACCACATAAGCCATTCATTTGACGAGAAGAGTGGTTGAAAAATACAGGGAACGGAAAAAGAATCTGCACATGGTTTTTTTTATTGATTCAGAGAAAGCATATGATAGATTGCCTAGGAACGTCGTTTGGGACTGCCTGAGTGCAAAAGAGGTACCAGAACCTACTAGAGGGTCATCAAGGATTGATATGGCGCCACGACAAGTGTTCATACACCTGAAGGGGGGCACGGAGTATGTTCCAGTACGAGTAGGTTAATTTGCATCAAGGGTTAGCCTTAAGCCCATTCCTGTTTACGATTGTGATGGATGTGGTGTTGGGAAGTATACATGGATAGGTACCTTGGTGTATGCTTTTAGCGAGCGATATTGTTCTAGTAGACGAGCCTAAGGAAGCAGTCAGTAACAAGTTGGATCTATGGATGGAGAAGTTGGAAGGGAAGGGTTTCAGGTTGAATAGGGCGAGACTAGTGTTGGGAGACTATATTGCAAATAAACATAGTTTCAAATATTTGGGATCACTTATACAGAGCGATGGAGGCATAGACAAAGATATTAAGCACCGGATTCAGGTGGGGTGGCAGAAATGGAGGGTTGCATCGGGAGTCTTGTGTGATAAAAAGGTTCCCGTAAAACTGAAAGGAAAATTTTACATAATCGTAGTGAGGCCCACTCTACTTTATGGGCCAGAGTGTTGGGCGAATATCAAGGCACGGGAACAATGTCTCATGGTAGCAGAAATGCAGATGCTTAGATGGATGAGCAGGCACATGAAATAGGATTGAATCAAGAATGAGGTTATCCGTGATAAGGTAGGTGTAATCTGTATTAAGGATAAGATGTGTGAGTCAAGGCTTTGATGGTTTGGTCATGTGCAAAGGAGATACTAGAACGCAATAGTGCATAAGTGTGATAACATGGATATAGAGCACGTTAGGCATCCTAGAGGGCGGCCGAAGAAGAGTTGGAAGAAGGTGATCAGATAGGACCTTACCGGCTTAGATATCACTAAAGAGTTGGTACAAGATTGGACAGAGTGGAACGTTTCATTATCTTCTTCTATTTTTTGTAGTGCATGTCTACGATTTTACATACTCTCTTGCTTGTCTTGTTGTATTTTAGTGCATGAGTTTTGTCCTATAGATTCTTATATGTCTTCACATATCTTCATAAATATTTAATACAATTCTATTACCTGTATGATATTTTTGGGTCACATGGAAACACCCTCTCAACTTTGTTAGACCCCATAGACCCTGCTTGATGGCTGGATATACTGGGATGGTTGTTGTTGTTGTCGTCGTCGTCGTCGTCGTTATTGTTGTTTACCAACTAATTAAGCTAAGTTATTTTTGTGATTTTTTTTTACTATTTTGAAACTTTTTTATTCCTAAAAATAGAAAAAATGAACAAAAAAAATCAATAATTGTTTTTTTTTTGGAAAATTGACCAAAAAAATACTAATAAAATCTATCACCCATGAACTAATATTAATATGAACTTTAAAAACTATAAAAAATAATATGAAATATTTTTCATTAAACCAATTTCGATATGGAAAAAATTACGATCGATTTTCAACCAATTTTTCGACGTGTCAACCGAATGTTGATGTGAGACTATATTTTTAAATGCATAAATATAATAATTGAAAACAAAAAATAATTATCAGTACAAACTATTAAGGTTAATTTACTCCCTAATTTGCACTCAAATTTGATGTTTTTTTTTTTACAGAAAATACATCGAACACTTAACGAAATGAATGCAACCTCATTAAATTTTCGAACGTTTGATTGTCACGTCGAAAGTTTGGTAAAAAATATATTGTCTAGAAATTTTTTCATATCAATGTTGGTTCAATATGAAATTATTTGTATTATTTCTGTTAGTTTTTGAAGTTATTATTAATATTGGTTCAATCTGATAGTTCGTTTTAATTTTGGTCAATTTTTTTCCTCTATTTAGGGGGCTTACCCCGAACTCCCCAAATCCACTACTAGACACAATAATAGGAAATGATTGATTGATCGCTCGCACTACCAATGGCAGATCCTGAAGCGGTTAGTTGAGGAGGGGAAAAATTGAACTCTAATATTTTTTTTCCTAAAAAACCATCAATATTTGAAGTTTTCGGGTTTAATTATAGTATTAAGTTACGAAGTTTAACATTTAATAAGTATGATAGAAGTATATTAATTTGGTAAATGATATGAAAAATATTTTATATCGCTTCAATTTTGAAACGTTTATAACTTTTTACTCAGTACATCGGAATTAAGCTTATAATATATCAAATCGAAGATATCGATAAGAGAAATATGTATATTAAATTTTATTTTTGATTTTTTTTTGGGGGAAGGGGGGAGGCGACTGCCACCTCTAACCCTAAAGAGGATCCGTCCCTGCTCACTATAATCTCTTCCTCATCTTTGAGTGTTCTTCCGCTTGAATGGATTAAGATCCACTTTAGCTCAAGCAAAATGGCCATTTCTTCTCAACTCATCAGCTGTGTTGATCGTTTGCATTTCAAGCAACGGCTCCATGCCAACAAGTACGTACGGTGTACATCTATCTATCTTTTACTTAATTTTCTATTTCTACTCCCTCCGTTCTAAAATATAAGTCTTTTACTATTAAGTATTAACACACGTTTTCATAGGATGATAAAAACTAAAATATCAAAAAAAATTTATTAAATTTTTTTTAATAATCTCATACTTCTTATTATTAGTAATAAGTATGAAATTATTAAAAAAAATTAATATTTTATATAGTTTTTATCATCCTAAAAAAACGTGCGTGAATATATAGTAAACGACCTATATTTTAGAACGGAGGGACTAGGGAGTATATGTTTTAGGCAGTTAGTCCGTTTGTCAATTAATTTCAACCAATTATAATTTTCACTTTCAATTCCATTCAATAATAAATCAATTGTTTTGAGAAATTACATTTAGAAATTACAATATAGAAGTATACTATAATAATATTACAATATTACAGTAAAGAATAATATAAAATTTGAGACATGTAATTTAGAAGTCCGCATGTGCGATTATACGTTTAAAGATATGATGGATCTGTGGGATCGGATCATATTTGGACCTTTTAAAGATTTTGACGTAGAAAGAGAGAAACAAATAGAAATTGAAAATGAACGCGTCCATGCAGACCTCGTGCTAATTGTTTAATTAGTAAAACGACTCGAGCCACGTACACGTAACCTGATCTGCGCGACTCTCTGGTTAAAGAGAAAGACTTGTTTGTGATTAGATATATATATTGCTACCTAATTTTAATTTATACGGAGTATTTGAAATTGGAATTGAATTTGTGTCCACATCAGAAGCTGGCAGAGTTTGGCTGAGCAGTACGTTGAATTTAAACAGTGGCAGCCTGGGTTTCCTCTTTTCGAGTGCTAAGATATTATTTGTAAGTTGTAACTCATTTTTTTTTAGCCCGATTCAATCAAGAAGCGAGCTAATAACTTATGTAATTAGCTCGGTTCATGATAGAACCGGGTTTAAAAACATTGCTCCTAAAAATAAAAATAAAAATAAAAAACCATGTATGCAATGGACATTTTTACCGTGTCCGTTGGGGAAGTTTTGTATAACTAGCCGATGCAGTAATCCATTTCCCTAGATTTGTTTGCGAGACGAATATAGTTGCAATAATGTTGTGCTAAATAAGAAAAAATATCTTATGCCAAACCAAATTCAGGGTGCAAAATTACAATTATTATTTGGGGATAATTATGCATATCATTTAACTCTTCATCTCATCATATTATATCAGTTACAACTTACAAACCACAAAAATATTAGATTTATCTGAATATACCCTTAAGGTGTACCTTGTACACAAATAGGAACCGTTAATTGAGAGAAAATAGATGGCATGAATTAAAAGAGGTTTTTTTTATTTTCTTTATTTTAGCTTTAAATATGGTGGAACCACTACAAAACTCCACCCATTCTCTTTTGGAATGAAAAGTGTATTACAACTCCACCAAAAAACCCTTTCCTTTTTTAATATAAACATTTTATAAAAAAAAAATATAGTGGGCCTCGATTTTTTATTACTCATCAACTCCAATCCTTGTTTTTTTTAAATAATTTCGGTTTTTTTAAAATTTGTCAATTCTAGTGAATAATGTTTTCCATAATGTCCAATAATGTTCTACTTTTTTCCCATATAGTTCAGATCGAAATTTATCAATTCCACTAAATAATTTGTCACATGCTACCGAATAATCACTACTACATATATGCACGTAATGTAACACCTAAAAATATTACATTATCACTTAAATATGTTACATTAGGGCAAAGGTAACATTTTTTTTCGATTACATTTGCGGACGTTGCCTTTGATCTAATGTAACAATTTTTAATAGCTAATGTAACATTGTTTCTTTCATGATACTAAGTGTTACATTTTATACTAAAACTGTTACCTTTGAGTTAAATGTTACCTTTTAGAATAAATGTTACCTTAATAGAATTTGTTACATTTAACTAAATATGTTACATCTAAACAATAGTGTTACATTTAAATTAAAAGAACAATGCTACTCTTATTTTCAAATATTACATTTCAATTAAATTTGTAGCCAATGCGGGATTTGAACCCGCTTCTTTGTGCTTGAGCACAACGCTCTACCAATTTGAGCTAAGAGGCTTTAAACAAGCAAAAACAATTAAAAAAAAGGCTGATTTTATACTAGTCCACATGAACAGATAGAAAGTATAAAAAAATCAGTAGAAAATCAAGCATAAATGACATAGTAGGCCAAAAAAATTCAGTATAGGAATCCCTAAAACATCATTATTTAGTTCTTATAGAAGTTGAACCAGCACAAGGGTATATACAACGTGATATATACAACTTGATCCACAATTATATTTACTTCACAAATTATTTCCATACAACGCATAACAAAACTTCGATTGTTTACTAGAATTATTTTTTTTGGTAAGGAGGTTTACTAGAATTATGAGCTAATATATCTTTAATTGTTCAATTGTTTAATTCTGAAAACACATCTGTCAGATGGAATTTTAATTCTCATCAATACCAACAAACTTTAAAAAGAATCTCAAAAATTAGAAATTAACATAATCAACCCATAATCCTGAAACATATTTTTCAAATGGGATTTTAATTCCTATAAATACCAACAAGAATTAACAGCAACAATAAGAAATTAACAGCAGTAGAACACGAGCAATTAACATGTACACTTGCTCAATACCAACTAAGAATAAACAACAACAATAAGAAATTAATAGCAATAGAACGAGCAATTAACATGCACACTTGCTCAATACCAACAAAGAATAAACAGCAACAATAAGAAATTAATAGGAATAGAACGAGCAATTAACATGCACACCTGATGTTGGAGAGACGTCAATGACTCCACCATCAGCTAATTCTGGGGAAAAAAAATATAGCGAAACACAAAAGTTGAGCTTCAACGACCAAAACAAAATACAAAGAAATAACATGCTACACAATGTAAAAAAAATCATAAAAGGAAGGAACACATCATAAAGATATGACATTGATAATCGCATTGAACTCTACTCTTTCCTGAAATCTTAATGGATTCAAATTTAGTGTTAATGAATATCACATTCCAACAAAGAATTAAACTGTCAAGTCACTAATAGTCAACTAATTTTCAATTAGAATAAGAGAACAGAAATATGTTAGTGTCTTTACATCATAAAACTATCACAATAATATTTTTTTTAAAAAAAAATTGAGCATTGTTATTAAGTTACTTTAACTTAATCCATCTCCGCCCAAATTCTGGCCAGATAAGAAAAGACAATTATGAAGTACAAAGAGTGTGTCATAAAAACACATGAAACATAACAACTATTTACAATGGGTAAACTATGGCCTGCTTTTATTTTAGCTTTTAGACCAGCCAATTAACCTTTGTAGAATCTACTTTCTAATCCTATTGTGGTTTGTCATCCATCATTCTCCATTGTAGCTACAATCTTCCTTCAATTTAGAAACTGTGTTTAATAAACATACAGGTATATAATCATATTCAAGAACATACCTTGGATTTCTAAAGATCCAATTGATCCTAAAGCTTTAGTCAGCCCCATGCTCGTTCTTGATCACCACTCTCCATTGCAGCTGGAGCAAGGCCTTCTGCATATCGATCTACCTTTAATTTATAAAATGTGTTTAATAAATATACAATCTTTCTCTTACACTCCCAATTTCAAAAAGCCACAAGAGTTCACCACGGACAGAATTTTGTCCACAATAAGGCAAATATTAGTAGCTTGAAAGGACATAGGGAAGGTTATGTGTGAGTGGAATGAATTGTTTAAAAACAAAAGAGCCTACATATTATGCTAGTTAATAGAACAATACTAGCTAGTAAATAGAACAAACAAACCATTACATCCATAAAGAACATAGGCAAAACTACGAAATAAGAATTTAGATGCAACAACCAAAATTGCAATGGGAAAGGATCAGACAAATTCTTAGCTATATAAATTCAAATTTAGAATGTGAATCACCTTATAACTCATTAACCTAAGGCTACTAGTTGAATCATTCATCATACAAACCATAAAAAGTACTTTGAGATTACCAATTACATCTTATCATTCAGCCCACAAATTCAAATAGTAGTATAAGGAGTTAAAAAGTTTTTTTACTTATTCTAAAGCACTGATAGGCAGCACATTGAGTCCATCCTGAACAGCTCCAATGACTATAAGCTTAACAAACACCAAGTATCCATGCTCACAACACTACAAAAAAAAAATTAAATTTGCCTCGGAAAAATGCCGTGGCAACAGGGGTGTTTGTGGTGGCAAAAGGGGTGTAGCTTCGGCACAGCGACGACAAATGGGGGGGGGGGGGGGGTGGCGAACCGGGCGGTGGCAAATTATCCTAGCGTCGGGTACTAGCCGTGGCAAGTTTGTTAGCCACGGCAAATGCGACGGCAAGCGACCCCAGCTCAAAATGACGACCAATATGCGACGGTTGTATGCCGTCGCTAGTGAAATTGAAGGCGGGAAAAGTTTTGGCGCCATATCCTGGTCTTGCCACGGTAGTTGGCGTGGCGAAAATTTTGGCGCCCAAATTTTGGCGGGAGTGATTTCGCACCAAAATTGGCGTGGCTACGAGTTTGCCACGGCTGTAAGCCGAAGCTACGCTAGCAGTCCGTATAACAATCTTGCGACGGCTCGACCCCGTGGCTAATTTTTTTTTTTTTAAATGCTCATATTTGTAATATGGTTGCCACGGCTAGGAGCTGTTGCTCCAATATGCGACCTGTATATATATGTAAATATACCTGCAGGCTACTGGCCTGGTTTCCACCATTACAAATGATCCCAAATACCATATATATACAAACAACACCACCAGTTAAAGGTCCATTCCAATACATCCTACTAACACATTGTTTGAAGTCCAACAACTAATTCCAACCAACAGAAGAAAGAAATTAAGATCCATGCAGATTGATAACAAAGACTGCGAAATCCCAAAATGTACTTAGAGCTGTAAATTCACACGACCTAAACCATACAATATAGTCTTACCAACAAACAAAAAGTCCATAGAACCTGATGCTAAACTGCACATATTCACCATGTCAGACAACACCTCCGTCATTCACACCGTGGGCAGATTGTTCGGTGTCTTCTTCTGGTTCAGTTGAGGTGTTAACATCAGCTTGCTCATTGTTGGATAACATAGCATTTCCATCTCCAATTGACTCCCTCAGAATAGTCTGATGAACACTTGCCTACAATTGAAAAGCAAAAAATCGACTTAAACCAAAGCTATCAACTTTACCTCATAATTGAAACGTAAGTCCCGATCTTTGCAAAAAAAAAAAAATGACCTTGATGGATGACAATTTAACCTAACATGCATCCAAATATTTATTCCAATAAGTGGGGGCAATCATTGTATGGTCTAAACTTTCTAAGTCGTCTAAAAAATGGAAGTCATTCCCCTAAATGCATTACTTAAGAGAAAGACATAATAAATATCATTCAACCATCCAAAAGAGCTAAGTTTGAAAAGTGCAATTTCGAGTATGATAATAAAAGGAATGAAGTGAACAAAAAATCAGTAATGCATCAGCCATGCACTTTCCTTAGTACTCATTTAAAACAAGTCCTGACTTACTTGTCCGTGTGAACGTGAGCCTCTCTCGTCATGGCACTGGCAACTCGCCATCCATTCAGTTCTGAAGTCTTGAAGTCTCGTCTCTATGTGGTTTTTTAGGTTGTCTTCCAGCTGTTGGGCAATCTCCCGCATCTCTCTAACACTGATTTGACCCGTGTTTGATATAGAGTTATAGACCAAACGCGGAGGAGCACTAGCACCATATGTGCGGCAGTATCCGTGACCATCAGATCCAATGATCTCATGGAATATCCTATCTTTCACGGAGTCAAGTCCTCGCTGATCCTCCGGTTCCATTTCTAAGAGGGCGTTGTAGTCTTGCTACATTATCAAACAAGGTCAACATTTGAAGATCAAAAATGGCAACCAAGATGCGAAAATTCAGTTCATATATCATTGAGAAAAGGAAAAGGTTGAAGAATCTTACAATGGTCTCAATAACATCAGGATCATCTGCATTTCGGGATGAAATCCACAAGCTCATCTTATCAGTTGGTTGGTTGGATTTGAGCCTCTATTTAAATGAAACAAATCCAAGTCTGATTAAATACAAACCTCATGGATTTGATCCATGCAATTACTCAAAAGTTCAGTCATTAAAAACATAAGAAATGCATAGAATCATGCAACGTAGACCATACGAACCTCATGTCTTACTTCAGCGAATGACTTTCACCCAGTGATATGCGCCGGTCCATGCTTATCTCGATTCTTTGAGTTCTGCTCAGCTTGATTTTGTACAGAAAAAGACTTTACAAAGAGGTTGCACAATTTTGTTGCGTAAGGACCATTGAACAGGATAAGGAAATAAAGAATACCTGAGCATATTCACTTCTCCAGTATGCAAGGAGCAGAACCCAATCAGCCTGCAGGACATTCGGAGGAGGGAACTTCTCTAGATTAGGCTTATTCATGACCGCAGTAAAATATTTGGCCTTTGTTTTTGACTTGTAGTCTTTCCACATGAGGTTGCACATGTGCAAGCAAACCTCTTTGAACTCGGCAGGAGGATTCAATAAATTTCTCTACAACAAAATAAAACACCTTCACTTAATAAGGTAAAGAAAGAGGTTGTATGTTATTGTTTTACTCTTACTAATTACCTAGTGTCTTTTCCTTTTCAAATGAATGAACCTATTGTTTTCAGTATGAAAGAAATAGGAGGTTGTATGCTACATAAAATACCTTCACTTCTTCCCATATACCATCCATCACATCTTCTCCAAAAGCTGTCCACTCGAGTATAGTCAGCGGAAGTCGTTGCCCATCACGCACTAATATTCCCAGCTGCGATCTGAGATTTTTGGCGTTAACCCCAACTGGAACGAACACCTCATTGAATTCGACTTCATACTTAGCTCCGGTGTTCCAACCCAGCACACCCTGATTGTGACCTCTACGAATAACTACAAGTGGCTCTTCTTCTTGACACAACAAATATTTAAGAATTAATGAACACATGTGCATAATCAGAAGAATACACTAGTTTATAAAAGGATGCAATGATTGCCTTACGAGCTGGATGGTCGGCCGTCTCTAGAGCATCTGGATGCGGAGTACTGGGTACAGCAGCGGCAACTGGGGTTGCGGCTTCAGTTGCAGGAAGTGAAGCATGCGGTTGTGGGGGAAGCGAAGGTTGTGTCTCTGGGGGGACTTGAGTAACGGCTTGAGTTGCAGGATGTGAAGGCTGTGGCTATGGGGGGGACTGGAGCAGGAGGTGCATTTGATGTGGGATCAGTTAGAGGGAGTGCTCCCGACGCAGGCGGTGAGGACCCACCCCGCTGAGAGGATGTCGAGCTTGTAGGCTGTAGAAAATCAGAGATTTTTCGCGGTCTCCCTGCTCCAACCTTGCGTTTCTTCAGGGGTGCCTATACGAATACGAAAATCATTAGTGTAAAGACAAAACAAATACAAAACACACAGCTTACTCTATTGAATTGGACTCGATCTTGCCAACATACCTTCGCCGCAGCTAAAGTCGGAAGCGGACCAAGTTGTGGAGTTGCATCCGGAAGCGGAGTCGATGGTTGAGCTAGTTGTGGAGCTGTGAGAGGCAGTGTTCCAATTGGTTCTATGGATGATGCCGAGCTAGTCTGGGAGGCATGTGAGTCAGCAGACGCTAAGAATTCACTAACGGTTCGCGGTCTCGTGGGTGCAGCCTTTCGTTTCGCCATGAATGCCTATGAATAACTTGTATTGGTCTGCAAAAAAAAAAAAGATGTTTAGCATTTTAGCAAGAGGGGATATAATACACACTAGAAGATACATTTGATACCTATAGCTACACTTTCTTAAAAAGATAAATATGCAATCAATGGGATGCTGATGGAATTACTAAAGGAAAATTCAAAGAAATCAAAAGATAAATATTTAAAGTGGACAATATCATGGATTGATACCTGACATATTAGATGCTGATGGAAAAGGTATCACAACAAAAGGATTTCTATACAAAAGGGTTTAGACAAGGGTATTCACAACTCAACGTCCACATTCTCATCATCCACATTGTCATCATCCACACCGTAGTCATCCACATGGGCATACGCTTTAGATTCAACTTCCCCAACATTTAGCCACCCATGTCCAGAAGGATCTTCATTGTACCAAACTTGTTGTGCTTGTGACGCTAAGATAAAAGGCTCATCCTCCAGACGATCGTGTGGGTATAGTAACTTTCCGAAGTTCACTAAGGGTAATTTGAAAGAGTCTAGCTTAACCCCGGTTGAAGGATGTGCCCACTCACACCTAAATAATATATACTCAATATTGGAGGCATATGTAACCCTTATAATATCTATTAATCTCCCATAATAGGGTACAGTATCTCCATCCAAATACACCCCACAATTCTGTCTAGTTCTTTTCATGTCAGCACTTTTGACACGAAAGAAATAGCCATTGGAGGTGAATGAGGTCAGCCGTGAAGCCACCGGAGAAGGGAAGTTCGACAATGCCACGACTTCATCGCTTAATGCCACATCCCCTGCCCGGCGCAACACCGCGACCTGAGAATGTAGGTGGGACAGCCATTGTGCTTCACATAGTAGTCAACTAGATAAAGCACAATATTTTGAGTAGGAAATCTAGGAGTATAGACTCACATGTGACTTGAACCATTCCGGGAACGTGCTGAACTGGCTTAATGCCAATGATGTATCATTTGCCGTGGGATTTTGATGTTTAAGGGACGCCAAATGTTCCCTTCAATGTTAAGAATTCAGTAATTGTTACAAAGGAGCCATTATGTTTGCATAACCAAGAAACCCAAATTGAAGCGCTTGTAGAACATGACTTACTCTAGATACGGTGTAACTGCAGTTGAATGGAACAACACCCATCGGTGAATTTGGGAACGTGTCACTTCTGGTAGAATGAATCCCTTTCCCTTTTTATCGGCATCATCTTTTCTTCTTGGTGGTCTCTTCGCCTTGCTCTCCACATCTTCTAAATATTGAGAGCAAAAGTTCATGCACTCTTCCATAATGTAACCTTTGGCTATTGATGCTTCTGGCCAAGCTTGTTGGCGTACATAATTCTTCAAAGTTAGCAAGAACCTCTCTATAGGGTACATCCAACGAAACTGTACAGGTCCACCAATTAAGGCTTCCTCCGCGAGATGCACAGGTAAATGCTCCATTACATCCATGAAAGATGGCGGAAATATCTTCTCAATCTCACATTGGGTTAGGGCGATCTGAGAACGTGCCTCTTCCAATGACGCGCTTGTATTAACCTTCGAGCTCAATACCTTGAAGAACTTTCCTACTTCAATCAAAACGGAAACCACATTCGGAGGCAATGAACTCCGTACACAAAGCGGAATTAGTTGTTGTAAAAGGATGCGGTAATCATGGCTTTTCAAGCCCCCAATGGTTCGATCCTTTAAGTTAACCCTCCGGGAAATACTAGAACATGAACCATCTGACATTCTTGCCTTAGATAATGCTAATAAGAACTTATCCTTCCCGGCGTTGTCCATCTCCAATTCAGCTCTCTCGTACACCTGACGACCTGATTCTGTGACCTTCACATGGTATTCCTTGCGAATCCCAAGAGCCTCAAGGTCGTGACGGGCAGAGACATTGTCTTTTGTTCTACCTTTCACTCCCATGATTGTGTTTAGAACATTTTCGGCGAAGTTCTTCTCAGAGTGCATCGCATCTATGCTCTATGGCAACAAATTGTCTTTCCAATACGGTAGCTCAAACAAGATGGTCTTCTTCTTCCAATTATGCTTTTTTTTTGCTGGATCCCTTTCCGGCCGATCTGGTCCCATCTCCCTTCGCAATATCATGTCGTCCTTTTTATAACAAGTAAGAACGTTGTTAGCTTCAAGCTGGGAGAGGTGATCAGCCGCAGTCAGTCGAGGAGGTGCATGATCAAATTCTCGTCCATCATAAAATGACTTAGAGTCTCGTCGATACTTGTGAGCATAGGGAAAGAACCTCCTACCCCTCCCGTACGACCACTTGTGGCTAGCTTTTAAGTACGTTGACCCTGGCTTGATGTTGCAATTTGGACAGGCATACTCACCTTTGTACTCCACCCAGACAAATTCGCGTAGGCTGGAATGTCGTTGATGGTCCAAAGTATGGCAGCCCGCATTCGAAACATTTCATTCATGGAAGCATCAAATGTGGGTACGCCCACTTCCCACAATTGTTTCAGCTCTTCTATCAAAGGCTCCAAATATACATCTATCTTATCTCCGGGTCCTTTTGGTCCATCAATCAGCACAGAAAGGTATACATACGGTTGCTTCATGATAGACATAGGTGGTAAGTTGTACGGAACAATGACAACAGGCCATGTACTATGATTCACATTTTGATTCCCGAAAGGGTTAAATCCATCAGAAGCAATCCCAAGGCGTACATTCCTTATCTCAGCTCCAAAACTCGGGTGTTTAGCATCTAGATGCTTCCAAGCAGGGAAGTCCGCGGGATGTCGGTAGACACCGTCATCAACACGTTTCAAGGAATGCCATTTCATTAGAGTGGCAGACTCGGCTGTCGCAAACAGCCTTTGGAGGCGGGGCGTCAACGGAAAATACCGAGCTTGTTTTGCAGCTTTTCGTGTCCCTGATTCAAAACCCTCAACGGTTTCCCTCCATCGCGATTCATTGCAGACTGGACATTGATCTAGGTTTGCATTTTCATTTCGGAAGAGCAAGCAACTATTAGGACATGCGTCCACAGTGGTGAAGGTGAATCCTAAATCGTCCACTAACTTCTGGGCTTGATAATAAGATGTCGGAAGGTTGACCCCTTCAGACAAAGTCTCGGAAAATATCTCTAGAAGATCCTTGAATGAGTGATCTGTCCAACTGTGTAAACTCTTTGCTTGTAAGAGACGCACAACAAAGGACAAAGTAGTGTGCTTCTTAGATCTCGGATACAAAGGCAAGTTGGCAGCTTCCATTAGCTTCAGGAACTCGTGAGTACCCGCTGTTTGCGTAGTAGTGGCACCCTCATGAACGCCGTCATCTTCCAGAATATCCGGTCCAGGAACGTCGGTCCTACCAAATGCATCTTCCACCAATCTCGTCATATCCACATCCATGAAACCATCTGGCTCAGCTAGCACTTCACCCCTCAGTTGTGGCTCCTCAATCAGATCATGAATCATCTCACCATGTTTTGTCCATAACTTGTAACTAACCAAAAAACCGTTTTCCCGAAGATGCTTCTGCACAACGTCTCTATCAAACATTCCCCTATTCTTACATTTCCTACAAGGACAGTATATGCGAGTCCTATTATCCTTGTGGGCATATGCAAAGTCTAGAAATTCATCTAGCTTTGCATAATATTCATCGGATACTCTAGTACCCCAATCAATCCATGACTTATCTACATGGATTGGCATGTCCTATTTGACAGAAAATAGAAATGTTATAAGTATGTATCAAAATAGAGTGAAACTATATTATGAGACTTTGAACCTTATTTTTTTATGTAGGTACGAAATTAATTAATACTGGTGGTGGCCTTTCTACTTTACAGTTAACACAATAAACCCACACACATGAGTAGTGAAAGACATGCAACCTTATAACAACCCTATGATAACTGTCTAACTCAACAAGTGAGTAGTCAAAGAGAGTAAAAGACTTCCTTTGAACACAAACAGACAGATAAGATAGAGAAGGAGACAAACCACAAGATGGTCTGGACAACTTATTGCTCAGTTGGTGGATGTGAAGGCCTTTGAATCAAGCGACAACCTCAAGGACCTGCCTGCAGGAAACGGTATGAACATCAATGTTTAGTTTTTTTAATGTTTGTTTGTAAATTTTTATTTCTAATGTTTGTTTTATCAATGCTACTATATATTCAGAAAATCTGAATGATTTTAAAAGTATGCAACTGTTTTCCCAAAGCTCATTTAATGCATCTATTTTCAGAAAATTTGATATTTTCAATGTTTTAAAATGTTTTCCCAAAGCTCATTTAATGCAACATTTGAAGATCAATGGAACTGTTTTCCCAAAGCTCCTTGAATGCTATTGTTTGTTCACAAAGTTCCATGATAGTGTTTATTTTACTAGACTCACAAACTTAATGTTTTTTAGGTAATATTTATACACAATGTAGGTTGAAAATGTTTAGTTTTTTTATTGTTTGTTAACAAATATTTTTATTTCTAATGTTTGATTTTTTCAATGCTACTGTATTTTCAGAAAATCTGATTGATTTTAAAAGTATGCAACTGTTTTCCCAAAGCTCCTTTAATGCATCTATTTTTTGAAAATTTGATATTTTCAATGTTTTAAAATGTTTTCCCAAAGCTCCTTTAATGCAACATTTGAAGATCAATGGAACTGTTTTTTTCAAAGTGCGCAACTGTTTTCAAAGTGATCAAGGCTTTTCAGAAAATTTCATGTTTTGAGGCTGATGTTATTCGAGTTTCGTGACTACTGTTTTTTTATGCTACTGATTTTTGGACAGCTCCTTTAATGCAACTGTCTTTTCTACTATAATCAATGCTACTGTTTTTTTTACTATGGTAAATGCTATGTGGTTTTTCCTATTCTTTTTTACTACTGTTTTTTTTACTATGGTCAATGCTACTGTTTTTTTGAATAACTTCAAAGCTGCTGACAGGAGCAAAAAAGCTGCTCACATGCTTTAAAAAGCAACTACAAAGCATCAAAAAAGCATCAACAAAGTCACATGCTGAACATTGGGCAAAACCATGTTTTTTTTTGCCAAAACCATCATTTCTCAATGTATTTATATGCTACTAAGTCTTAACCTCTCCCTTACAGATTGCTACCCCTTCATCCTTGCAATTGAAGCATATCTCCCAAAAACCTTTCCCCTTCAATGATATGGAATACTCTTCAAACCACCACGGCTCCTCATCCGGCCTCCCTCCCCGCCCCATCCCCATTGTTATATCGTCCGACAGCTCGGACGAAGGGTATGATTACATAGGTTAGTCACTGATTTTTTCGGTTTAGTATTCATTTTTTTACATGTATCCCTAAATTAACTTGTGTTTATTTTGTATGCAGCACCAATGCCGGGGCCATACCGGCCAAATCAAAGAGTGGAGGTCATAGGGGCAGAAGGCGGGCTGCTAGGATCCTTGTACGAGGCGACCGTTCTAAGGAGAGTGGATCCAAGCCACTATGAAGTGGAGTACGTCACCCTCACAACCGAAGACAATGAGCCACTTGCGGAAGTAGTGCAGGCTGGACGACTACGTCCACGCCCTCCTCGGGTTAGGTATCAGCTTGTGTACACGATCGATGACCGAGTCGATTGCCGAGCACTCGATGGGCATTGGACAGGTCGGGTAGTTGGGCATGGCCAATGGATTGGGAATATTCCAACTTATAGTGTCCACTTCCCATTGACCGGGGATACGCATGATTATCGTGCCCGTGAGATGCGCCCACACTTCGAGTGGAATGGAACCAGATGGTCCACGCAGCCCCATTTTCGCTACCTCCTACGATAGACTTGTATTTGAATGTGTTGTGTTGGTTTATTCGTATTGTGTTTTATTGACTTCCTTTGTTGTTGGAGGGTTTTAAATCTTTATGTCGTTGTTGTTTAATCCTATGGTATTGTCTTATTGAATGTTTGGTTAATGGTTATCTATTAATGTTGGATTATGGCACATAGATTGTCGGTTTCTTAAAAAAAAATGGTTTTAATGTTTTAAAATCACCTTCTTTCAGTTTACACTTGAGATGGGAAGATATGACCATTAATTAATACTTGACATTTTATTGGTATTACAACTTGTGTGTTGGGTAGTTTTCTTAAGGAATTTTATTGGTGATCTTTTCTTATACACACTTTGGGTGTATAAGAAAAGATATAATGGCATTTTATCCTCAAATTGTTATGTTTCATGAAAGAAAAAGAAGAAGAAAAGATATAATGACATTTTATCCTCAAATGTTTTTAATGTTTTAAACTGCTTACTACTGTTTTGACCTCTCTTGATTCTCTTTGATTATATATTTTTACAGTTATTCTTTAACAATTATTGACTTCTTACACTTATCCCTTTGTCCTAACTATACCAATAAAATTAAGATGTTAATAACAATTAACAGTCACCTTTAACTTGGACCAAAATATTTGTATAGTTATTCTTTAACAATTATTGACTTCTTAACCATCTTCTAGATGTGAATTGTTGACCATACAATATATAACAGATGCAAATACACAGAAGATTGAAATCAGTGAAACACTTACAGGCTTGCATGACGCCATGGGAAAGAATCTGCTCTAAGTAAGACTCAACAGCATATCACCCCACTCTGTGTGAAAATAAGGTCATCAAGTTATAATGGCATTTTATCCTCAAATTGTTATGTTTCATGAAAGAAGAAGAAGAAGAAGAATGAGGTTGCATATACTGGTAGTTATAAAAATAAAGAAGAATGAATCCCTTACACAAGCCTAAAGTTAGTAAAAGTTATTTTCATTTTTTTTCATGAAGAAAATAAGGCATTTTTACAAGTCAAATAAATGAGGTATTTTCCATCTTATTATGTGTTAGGTCACTTTTTATAGTTAATCATTTTCTACCTCTAAAATAGGGTTGTGTCTCCTTTGAGAGTTTTTTGAGTAATTGAAGATCTCTTCCTGGATTCAAGTTGAATTCCAGGAGAACTTGTTGGTTTTGTGTTAGTTTTAATCTTCATTCTCTCTCTTAATTACTTATTTTAGTAGCATTGCCAATTCAAATGAAAGCTCAAAGCAGAGTTTCTAACAATCCAGTTATAGACCAAAGAAGAAAAGCAACCAACCCACAAAAGTGGCAAACCATTGAGCTCAAATATATTGACAAGATCGTAAAAAGACAACACCGAGAATCAAATAAAACAAACATTGTAATCAAAAGGCTACCTCACGAGCCACCTAGGTTGAAATAATATAACTCTCTTCACGGTACGCCCAAGAACTGCAGTTGGACTCTCCTTGATGACAAAAACAAAGATGAGCATGAGAAATGTGCTCAGATGACACTATAAGACATTAATACATTCAGATAATTATATTTTATGTATAAATAACTACATTTAGTAACAGTCGACACTATAAGACATCAATAATAGCAACCTTATAACAGAAAGCTACCAACTTTGAAGACAAAATCTTAACTTACTCAACTTAACAAGTCATTCATAAGGATATATCTAACAAACATTCACTTACAATTGACATCAAAATAAATGAATCCGCATTTCAGTTAGCTATATACCATATAAAATCTCTTTCTTGTTTTACTGTAATCTCTTAATAAATTATTCATCTACGACAAAAAATGAAGGCAACACAACTGCAATGTATGGAGGATCCATGGTTGCAGTATATTGAGCAGGAGAAGACAGAGAGAATCAAATTGTTTCAGGATCCGAAAGTCAGATCTTACCGTCTACAGCTCTGCAGCTCTTGCTTAAATGGAGAATCAAAGCGCCCTACATCAAAATCAAAATCAAAATCCCATTAAGCTTAGCAAAAGCTTTGTACACTCAAACACTAAGGCATTCACCACCTCCATTGTCATATCTACATCAAAACACACATGGGAGAATTATAAATATATTGAGCAACAATACTCTGACAAATCAAGGAGAGTGAAATCACACAAATTCTAAATACTTTGGCACAAATTCGGAATCAATTCCAGCGTACACTTTTCAGAAGATAAAAAACCCTAAATTTTCTAGCAAACCCGACCACTTTCCCCAAATTAAACCCAAACCCTAAACGGGTATCAAGCACTAACTCATTCAATACCTCCATTCTCAAATCTAAATCAAAATCGAACAAATTCAACAACTCTAGATCTGAGAAATAAGGGAGAGAGATTTTACCCAAACTCCCCTGTACGTGGATCTCCGACGACCTGGATCTACGATTTTTGGCACCGGCGACCTTCTCTCTTCAGTTCTTGGGTCGGTCAGCTTCTTCGAGGGAAAAGATGGGGGAGAATGCGTCTAATCGACCTGGTTAGGGATTGAAGGTTAGGGTTCCATTATTGGTGAGAACTAGCAATGAAAAGCTTACCTTGGCTGGCGACGATGGACAGACGGAGTTGAGGCTCTGGTAGGCTACCGTCACCGTCTGCCCTTCACAGTAGCTCACTGGCTAGGGGCCGCCGGAGCAAGGTCTCCTAAGGATTTGGGGGTTTGGCTTTGGGTTACTGATTTGGGGGTTAGGGTTTGAGAGCGATGAAATGTTGTCCCGACTTTGAATTTGGGTCCGACTTTCGTTTTTATTCCCCTTTCAAGTTAATTTCATTTTTTTTTTGCTACGGAGGTTTGCTACGGCATGCCCTTGCCACCGCTACGCCATATCTAAAAGTGTACCCATTGGCGACGGAATACTCTTGCCGTTGCTACGATGCATGGCAAATTCCTATTTTTGTGTGTGTTAGCCACGGCTACTACATCCCGAAGCTACAGATTTGGTATTTTTGGCGATACAACGCCTCCCGTGGCTACTCCCGTGGCAAAAGGGTATCAATTGCCACGCAAAACTCCGGCCGAAGCTATATAGCGTTGCAAATTTAATTTTTTTTTGTAGTGCAAGTCAAAACATAGTCTTAATCAAATTGAACCAAAACTATTCTTAATCAAACCAAGGCGTCGAGCCTAAGGACCCAGGCCACAATTCACACTCCAATTTAATTCAATCGAGAGTCAAAAGTTCCAAAACCAACAACAATTTCTCAATTCATCAATCTAACCAAACAGTCAATTAAAGCAGGGATTCAGAAGTTATACCCCATCTCGGATTCAACACGAAGAGGCTCTAGGTGGTTTCGCAGACTCGCGTCAGGTTCGGCAGAAGGTTGCAGCTTCGGTGGTTGAGAAATTCAAGCTCCGGCGGTATCGACTAGGCCTCGGCGTCGGTCTTCCACGCCAGTCAGGTTTCGGTGTTGGGGTTCAAATGCTCGAGCTCGGAGGTTCACGCCTCCTTCTCACTGGCTGCTTACGTTGTCACGGTTCGCCATTGTTGGGTCGGGCTTGGCGTGGGAGAAGCGGCCAGACGCAGAACAAAAGGGAGAGGGGTTGAGATCTGAGAGGGAATGAGGTCGAGCGACAGAGGGACAGAGATCTGTAGGAGCGGGAAGTTGAGAAGAAGGAGACGAACACCGAGTCACCAATGGCGGTTTTGGGGGAGAACTATCGTCCAGTTGTACAGATCCAAAGTGGATTGAAGATAGAAAGAGGAGGGTTTTGAGGGGATGACTCTTGGACCGTCAGATTGAATAAAGAGGTATAAATCAACGACTATTATTCATTATAAACCTTTAACATGGATTGCTGACATGTCAAAGAGTTTGATTTTTATTCTAAATAAATTTAATATTGTATAATGCTTTATCCAAAATAAAATTACTATAATTTTTTTCTAAATTAAATTACCATAATATATTATTAAAATTGATAATTTATCTTTATACATATTAGTGTATGTTCCGTCTCATCTAGAGAGATATTCTAATACAATATTCTGAAATTGCATTAATATAAACTAAAGAAACAAGAAACGTAGGCTTAATAAAAACTCTCAAATGTCACCTTCTTATGCCAAGTTATTTTTGGAGAGTCTATCTAATTTATATTAACTAAAAAGACACAATATCATTTTATACTACATTTTTTGACCAATGAGAATAATTCAAAACTTTTTTATATTAAAAATCGAAATATATGAATTTTTTTTGGAGCAAACAATCCATATATATATATATATATAAAATGAAAACTATTTTTGTTTATATAAGACTAACTCCAATGGTTAAGTGTGCAAATGTACATATTTGCACAAGGTGTTTAAAAATGCACATCACTTTTTGATGTTTTACTCCATTGGTTAAATGTGCATTTTATACACACCTATCTCTAAGTAAATATGATTAAATTAAAAAGGAAAAGAAAAAACTTAAAAACAACCAATAGAAATGACTTTACTTTATTAAAAAGTGATAAAAAGTTTTTGCACATGGGGGAGGTGATGTGCTTATATTTGAGCACTTAATGTGCAAATGTGCACATTTTAAACACTCAAAAGTAACCATTGGAGCACAATTTGCATCAAAATGTGCATATTTAAGCATTTGCACCATACCATTGGAGTTAGTCTAATAACCTTATTTTTGGAATTTCACCCAACAAACCTAATCTACAAAAAATTTCAACTGATAACCAATGGGATTTATCTATTCTAACTATTACATGAAAAATATTTTTACTTATATGTCATAGTCACCTTAATTTTATGATTTTCTCCCAATCAACCGAACCTTGGAAAAAAAAATCCAACTAATGAAATTTTTACAAGTTTCTTTAATTAAACTACCTATATATCTAATTAATAAAACACAGTTTTTTTTATTAGATGTTATAACCATCTTTATTTTAGGATTTTTCACCCAAAATCAACCTATTATACGTAAATATTAAACTCATGTAATTTTTACATATTTTTCATAAATATTTTTATTTTTATTTACTCTATCAAATCTTTTTTTTTCTATTTTATGTAATCATTTGGTAATAGTTTATTTAATTTTATAATATAATTTTTTCATACTTACAAAATTTTATTTGTATTTTTTTAAAAAATATGCGCCATGGTGCGAGGATTGTATGTACTAGTTATATGTTAAGACTTAAGAGTGCAACAAATTACATATTGACTATAGTTGTTATTCGAGTCGAAAAAGCCTGGTATGGCTTGATAATAATAATTTTAAATTGAAATATTTATTCATGGAAATTAATTTATAATGGAAGGTGATGGAAAATATTAATTTTCATCTTTTTTTACAATGGAAGGTGAAGGAAATTAATTTATATTCATGGAAATTAATTTAAATATTTATTCGTGGAAATTAATTTATATTCTATTTATAGATTTTTTTTTTACTTTCACGTAGAATTTTTAATTATATAGCAGGTGTTACAATAGAATGTAAAAGATGTTGCATATACAAGAGTGTTATATTATTCTAAGTGATGTTACATCCAATGTAACATATTTTGTGCTAATGTAACAATTTACTAAAACATATTTAAATATGTTACAATAGATACCTATGGTAACACTTTATAAAAATGTTACACAAAAAATGTTACATTAGGACAAAAAATGTAGTAGTGAATGTTTTGTTTTTGTCCATCAATTTCAAATAAAAGAAACCAAAAATCTCTCACTAATACTTACAATTTATAGGAATAATGTTTCATATTTCACCGAATAATGTTTCATATTTCACCGAATACTGTTTCATATTTCACGTAAGCATCTCATAGTTGATGTGTTGAGATTAAAATAAATGTCTTATATAAAAGAGCAATCTTTAGAAATTCACCGAATAATAATTGTAATCAACTGAAAAAATGACAATTATCGTGAATAATCTTTAGAGATCCACTGAATAATAATTGTATTCCAATGAATAATCATTAGAGATTCACCGATTGACAATCTCAATCTCCAAAGCTCATAATAAACTATGCAATTACGATAATCGAAACTATGAATCTCTTGTGCTATTCAAGCAATCAGTGTAAAAAAAACGCAATCAAAGATAAATTTTAGAGAGCACTTGCACAAATTATCACTTCACTAATCAATTGCAAGGGGTATAGACCTCACGGGCACAGGAGTCGACCGTCGCCGACTCTTCGGCTCTCCGATTGGAGCTCTGTGATCGACTAGCAGGAGAAGTGGGAGGGGGGGAGAGCGGAGTTGGTAGCAAGTCGGAAAAACGAAGCGTGCATCGACGCCGCCGATCGGTGACACTGGTGAAGGCCCTCTGAATCCGACGGTGTTCTGCATCAACGCCGCCCCGGGAGGAGTTTCCACCCTCAAGTGCCATCGTCCCTCCCAATCTCGCCTCCATCGTCCTCCATCATCGCCAAGATCTGCATAATCCCTCCCTCCATCGTGCAAAAGGATTCCGTCAAGGAGGACGGTTGGGGAAGAGAGCGGAGGAAGGAGCTCCCCACAACTGCCCAGATCCGCCGATGTCGCGACCATCTCTGTTGTCTTTGGCCTGATTCTCCCGGCGTCGGCTGCCTTTCTCTGCCCTCAATGACTTCGCTGGGCGAACCACATGCTCGACTTGTCTGGAAAGCCGAACCAAGCACCGCCTCCGTGCACCGCCGCCTAGCCTCCGCTCGTCTCCTCCTCGACTTGCCGCCTTCAACTCGCCTTTGGGGCTCCAGTGCTCCACGATGACGATGAAGCATTTGCTAGGGTTTTATTCCATTTCTTTTACACGCGCTACATCCTTGTGATTTTGAGTTTGGGATTCTTTTCCACTTTTTTTTTTTTCAAAACCACCCAATTGGCGTGGGCCACGTGGCATCATCATAGCCTTCCATTTCTTTTAGATCAAAAGTTCACAATTGTGCACAAAGTACACCCTAAGAGGTATGCACATTTGATCCATTCTCTCTCTCTATATATAAATACACCTAGCTCTATCAGTCTATCGGGATATTTCCTTTTTCCTTTTCAAGATGATTTTTCCCTATATTAATTTTGGTTTTTTTAATCAAGTTATTTTAGTTTTTCTCAATATTGCGTTTCTCAATGGTAGCCTATATATTCGATAGATAATCTTTCCCTATTTAGCTTCTAAATACCTTACTCCGTATTAATTATTATTGAAATGAAATTAAGTACCCCTTGAATCGTAGAAATCAAGAAATCGGTTTCTGTAATGATTACTCCTTCCGATCCAAAATAAGTATCAATTTAAATCTTGACACAATTTTTTAAGTAAAGTGTTAATTATCATTGATTTTATATTTTTTTCTAAATTTTTTTATTTAACAAATGCTTACTTACTTTTTCAACCAATAAGTAGTGAGTTTGAAGTCAATTAATACAATTTTCAATACTCCCTCTCTAACGAATTAATTGGCCTTTTGATCACTTTTTTTTGTAACAAAATATTTGTCTCTTTAAACTTAATTAATGACAAAAATTTCTAATTTTATCAATTCATCTCATTAATTGTATTTGATTTCTAAGATATTCTATTAATACTCCAACTTCCCATACTATTCTTTTTTTTTCATTGGTCTATTTTTTTTTCTACATTATCTATTTGCTAAATTTTTAACTATTCTACTTTCTAATTATAGGTCCCTTAAGAAGTGTGAAAACCCTCAAAGGGCCAATTATTTTGTTACGAAGGGAGTAACAATTTTCATTAATCTATCTATTAAATTGCCTAAAAAAACATAAAACGATACTTATTTTGGATCAAATTCAAAAGTCTACAACACTTCTTTTGAAGCGGAGGGTAGTAATAAACTTCTACTCCTATTGATTAATTAATGATCGGAAAAAATTCTGCTTGATCGATCTCCTTCAATTCATGCCACATGCACCTCAAATTTAAAAAAAAAAACCCTCAAGCAATGAATTAATTTGATTAGTTCTTGCAAATTGTAATTGATCGATCAACCTTGATAATTAATTATATTGGCATTGGGAATCTACGTACCTAGCTAGCTGGCAGTGGCAATACAACATATTGATCCCGGATCGATGGATTGCTATAAATACCCTATCAAACCCTCCATACTCCATAGTTTCCCACCCCTAAACCATATAAACATTCCATCACTTGAATACGTACAAAGCATATATATCAAATATGGGTTCCAACACCTCCGCGGTGGCTCTTTTGATGCTCTTCAACCTCATTTTCTCGGCTGCAGCCGGGTTGCTCGAATCCAAATGCCCTCTCAAAGACCTCTCCCCACTGAAATACTGCGGCGAAACCTTCGGAATCGAACCGGATCCTCGGTGCAGTAACGGTCTCAAAGGCCTCCCCAACAACGAGGAGAGAGCTGCCTGCCTTTGCAAAGCCTTCAAGGAGGATGTGTTCGAGAAGGGCGACCTTAACTATGGTATCGATATACTCATCAGTACAACTCTTTATCACGTCACCCACCCCAGCAATCCACTTCCAAGCTACACTTGCCTCATTAATAATTAATTAACTGCTTAATTATCCAATTAAAGGATCCTCCATCGATCCGTGATCTATGTCTATTTTATGTCGTTAATTTCCACTATCTGTTGTCTTTACGTCATTTCGTGGTTGAATAAATTCCTTAGCTAGCAATGTCAAGTGATCCCAGTACACCCTTAACCTCTCTCCATCATGTATGATAAAAATTGTTAACTGTGATGTATCTTAAAATTTATATATCAATGAGAAACAGTACGTCTCAATTATGTTTTGTGGTTAGAATTAATTTCCCTAGCTAGCTGGCAAATTAGCTAACAGGTATTGTGTATTGAGATGAAAAAGATTGCCATCTCACATTGATTATGAGCGGTATATAATAACACAAAATATAAGGAGAAAAGAAGCCCTACACAATGGCTTTGGGTAAGGCTAAAAGAATGCAGTTGAGGGGTTGGGGTTGTGGGTAGAGTCCAACATTGAAAAATAAAATAAAAACCAAATCAAAATGTAAGGAAGGGGAAGCCACCACATATTGCCTTAAGCTTTTGTGTTAAAATAGTGGATCCCGACCTTATAACCAAAAATAAAATCAAATAACGATACAACTTTCGTTTTCATACGACCCGTTCAACCATGGTTTCTCGAAATTTCACATTGTGAAGCGATCTGGGTTTATGTGATTTATTTAATCATTTAGCCAATTGGTGTAAACGAGGATTCATAATGAGAACTCGGTTGTAGAACGATGTCATAGTCTCCATATATCAGCTATAGTGCAGCTGCAGTAGCTCTTTTTTTTTATTAGGAAAGAATTCGGCCGAAAGGCTCTGTCTGATGACATCCTTTCGGATTAAGTCTAGAAGACCAACGTTATTGTGATATCAACACCCCATGCAGAGTGGCAAAGGTGTGCAACCTTATCAGATACTCTATTGCCTATACGGGGTATATGAAAAAAGTTCACCTCTTTAAAGGTTGATAGCATGAGTTGAATATCTTACAAGATGCATGAGTTCGATCTTCCAAGGACATTTGGATTTTTTGTTGAGATGGTTCATGATTATGCTGGAATCTAACTCTATGTGAAGTTTATCTATGCGTAAATGTAATGCATGTTGGACACCAAGCTTGAGGGCGATCAGTGCCTCTGCCTTCAGAGGACTTTGTTTTCCAAGTTCTTGGTAACCCAAGTTGATTGGGCAACTGTCCCAATCACGAATTATAATACCCGCCGTGCTGACGTTGTTAGTCATAGTAGATCCATCAAAATTTAATTTAAAAGTTGGGGGTTTGCGCCAAACAATCGTATTGTGTTTATTTTTTGCTCCGTATGTTGTTGGATTTTTGTGTTTGAAGGATGAAATCCTCATCAAGGCAGAACTCAAATCGAGATGCCTTGAACCAATTCACATCATGGGATTTGATTAGGCGTAATGCTACGTCTCTATTTGGAATGGGAACATGTCTGAACACATGTTGGTTCCGAATGTTCTATATGGTCCACTAAGAAAAAGCCAACTTTGTTGCCTTAGACGTGTTATCAAGGTTATTGCCAAAGTAAGACATAACCGGTTTTATATCTCTTGATTGATTAATCATACAAGAGATACTTTATTTGATGTGACGTGGAAGGTTAAAGAGAGAGGTCGTTGACGATGCCATGGAAAATAGACCTATTAAATAACACAAGTATGACATCATAAATGATCAGTCACCCAACGCAAAAGGATATCGATCTGGTCCCACCGTCAGATTCATCGCGAGCAAGGTACTTGATCAAAGTCATGACTAGACCCAGCACCCCCAAGAACCTTGACCCACATTCCCTCGCGACCTGAACCCCGCGTAGGAACCAGAGTAGGTCCTTCGAATATCTCGTAACCCTCCGAGATCCTAGCAAGCAGCTTGCTAGCTCAAACACCTCACCTCTAAATGGCACCACGTGTATTGCATATGCCCCTAAGCGTGTGGACATGCGTTACACGTGTCCTATATAGAACCACGAGGTTGCCAGCTAGCTCCTCGCTTAGTTTCCCAATAAATACCCCCCTTCTACCCCAAAGAAAGGGATCCGATTTCAAGATAAGAAAAGAAGAAGAGCTCTGATTGTCTCCCGGACCTAAAGTCCCCGGAGTTGAGTTCTCAAGAGCTGTGATCGGAAAAGAACGTTCTTGGAATAATAGCATCACCTGACTCCCTATCAAGTCCGCGACCGAACGACTCAAATCCTCGCGAGCCAAACATAACGCCCCCATCGTTTGGACCAATAAAAGTATAACCCAATCGTGACCCCTCTTGGTTAAGGCTTGCAGGTATTTCTAGTTATTTTGTCTTCATAATGAGGTAATAAGTATAGGTGAAATTCCACGATCGCTTCTTTGGCGCCGTCTGCGGGAACCTTTCACGATGAGAGGATCCGCGTAGCAATACGCTTTCTCTACTTTACATTCCTTCAATTTCTTTTCACATTCTGTTTGGTATCTATACTATCTTCTCTTCAGAGATCCTGTCTAAAATAATTAATATATAGTGCGTTTTCCCATTGAAACACTAAATTTTTTTTGCAGGAAATCATGAACTTCACCCTATTCGGGGAGGAGTTTAGAAACCATCACCACGATGCCTAGGAAACTAACGGTCTCAACCTCAACGTTCCCCCCCAACGAGGAGGCCCTGCACAGGGACAACGAGAACGTCCCTCAACAACCTCCCCGGGACACTGCGTAGCCACCTCCGTTCGCTCCCTACGGAATGTGGGGCGGCTACCCCCCGTGCCAATTCTTCGCGGGGAGTTACCCGCAAAGCACATATTTCAACCAACAAGCGAACGGAGTGCCATTCCAGCACAACCCCTGTGGCTATTATCAACAACAGGGTCCTGTGACTATAACGGTAAACCATTTCCCCAATCCTGCTGGCGGCCCTCTTAATCCTGGTCCGGAGCTCGACGAAAACACCAACAAGATCGCCCGTGTTATCAGCGTCAGGGATGTATCGTCACATTCGATTTCCACTAGGGCACCCGAGCAAACTCTCAAAGGTGAACCAACTTTCCCATCCGCTTTTTGCAGGGAAATACACGAGGCACCCGTCCCCAAGAGATCCATCGCCAAGTATAAAGGAGATACCGATCCCAATGATCACCTCAACCAATTTACCATGGCAATGGGAATGAACGAGGACAATGACGCTATGTATTATCGCTCGTTTCCATCCTCGCTAAGCGGGGTAACATTATGGTTCACCAATTTGGCCCGATCCTCCTTCAGAAATTTCGCACAGCTATCAGCCACGTTCGTCGGATAATTCGGCAGCGCTCGCACAAGGAAAAGAACCATGTTGGACCTCAACTCCATTAAGCAAGGAGCGACCGAGTCATTGGGAAACTTCTTCAGCAGATTCACCAACATGGTGGTGCAAATCCCAAGATTCAATCAAGAATCCGCGAGCACCATACTAATGGGCAATTTTGATGAAGGAGATTTTAAAATATGCCTCTTCTGAAATGAGCAAGAGAAGTGAGATGTTCTAAGAGAGCTCGTAACCAAGCAGATCCACGCCATGGAAGCTGCAAGCTCTAGCTCACGACCCATTGAATCTAGACCACCAGCCTACCACCGGGCCCCCAATAAATACCAAGGAAGAGAAAATTTCGGGGGCCAACAACACCACAATCCTCACTGATAATACCCAATCATTCCACCGCGATCTCAAATCCAAAAGGTCCAGTACAACCAAAGGTCAGGACCAGGCCCGCTCGGCGCCCCGACGAATGTGATGATGGCTCACCCCGACTATATATCACCCCATGTTTATGGGATTCCACAAACCCTCCCTCAGAAAGAAATACCCCTTCATATTTACGCCCCGCCAACGGGTCCTAATCATCCGGTCGCGACACCACCACAACGCCAGCCCCCTGTGGTTCCGCCTCAGCAATATAAGCCACCAATTGATCCACCAAGGCCTTATAATCCCCAATATGCAGCCAGAGGAAAGGGCAGGGGAGTCTACCCCCATAATAGGGGAGGAAGAAATGGAAATAGAGGAGGGGGATACAGACCTCCCCCGAGGGACACAAGGAATGCACAGGAAGCCAGATTCTCGTCCAACCGACCTGATCGCTCTAACCAAGATCATTGGATGCCTCCCTCACCATATGGGTGCATTAATACCATCGCGGGGGGCCCGCGACATTTGGCAACAGTAAGCAGGAGAGGAAAAACTATGAACGAGAAGCCAGACATCGCCCGTGCGAGGCTAGTGTCAAGCAAGCATCCACCGAACACGCAATTCTCAACTTCTCTGTTTCTGATACTCGGGATGCCCGCGACCTAAGAATGTCGCACTCAGATCCTATGACCATCCATGTGCAGATAGGAACCAAAATTGTCAAGCGAGTTATGATAGATACAGGTTCGTCTGTGGATGTCCTTTACTGGGACGCCTTTGAACAACTCGGGATCGCTGAAAGCTCCTTACACCGGTACTCAGGAAAGCTGGTCTCCTTCTTTGGAGACGAAGTTGAGGTTGTTGGGACAATCGAATTGGCCCTGATGTTAGGGACCGCGCCGAACAGAATAACCCACATGATTGAATTCACGGTGGTTAGACTACCGACCATTTACAACGCTATCATGGGTCGAGTAAGTCTGTTCAAATTCCAAATAGCATGCTCCATATATCATTTTAGCGTCAAATTTCCATGTGTTGACGGGAAGGTGGACGAAGCGCGGGAGGAACAAGCAGAAAGTAGAATTTGCTACTTATCCTTGCTGAAGAAGGGCCACAATCGAATATTCGCGATTAAGGGAAGCGGTCAAGGGTCTCTAAAAAAGGAAGTGGCTGATGAGCACGGACAAGAGGCCACATCCGAACGGCAACAGGCGGAGCTAGAGGTTAGGACCGAAAAGATAGCTAACAAGATTGTGGAAGAAATGACCGCCTTTTTTCCTTTTCCAAACAAGACCAAAGCATTGTCCACGGTCACAGTTTGACCGGTCCAGCCCTGGAGCGCTTCAAAAATATGTTGAAAGGGTCGCGCGACATTTTTCATGGTCGCCACAAGATTTGAAGGGGCTCCCTCGAGAAACTGCGGAGCACTCCTTGAGACTGAATCACGAGGCGAAACTTGTATGCCAAAGAAAGAGGAAGATGGTCGTCGAAAAGTCAGAAGCAGCAAAACAAGAGGTACATAAGCTTCGACAAGCCGGATTTATTCGCGAGATTAATGATTCATCTTGGTTATCAAATGTAGTGCTGCTCAAAAAGAGCCGTGGCAAATGGAGAATGTGCGTGGATTTCAAAGATCTGAACAAGGCTTGCCCAAAAGATAGCTATCCTTTGCCATCTATCGGCGAGCTGGTAGGCACCACTGCAGAGCACATTACTCTAAGCTTTCTAGATGCTTATTCAGGCTACAATAAAATCAAAATGAGCCCTCACGACAAAAAAAGCATTGCCTTCATCACCAACCAAGGAACCTTTTGTTATAAGGTAATGCCGTTCGAGCTCAAGAACGCGGGTGCCACCTTTCAGCGAATGATAGAGAAGGTGTTTGCGTCGTAGATCGGAAAAAATGTTACAGTGTACGTCGATGATATCGTGATCAAAAGTCTTACAAAGGAGGACCACTGCAAAGATCTACAGGAAACCATCGACACGCTAAGAAGGAATCGCGTTTCCTTGAATCCGAAAAATTATGTTTTCGGGGTGGATTCTGGAAAATTCCTGGGTTTCATGTTAAGCCATCGAGGAATAGACGTGAATCCCTCAAAAGTATAGACCATCATTGATATGGCCCCTCCGAGAACGTTGAATGATATTCAGAAGTTGAATGGGTCAGTCAACTACTTAAGTAGATTCTGCTCGCGATTTGCCTATCACTCCCTGCCCTTTTTGAGCAACTAAAAAAGAAAGGTTCAGTTGAGTGGACTGCCGCTTTGGATAAAGCCTTCAAAAGTATGAAGGAGTACCTGGCCAATTTGCCCACCTTTCATTTTCCACGCGAGCATGAAACCCTGCACCTATACCTCGCCGTCGGGTCCACAACCATCAGCACGGTGCTTACTAGGGAATCTAAACTCCCCATCTATTTTGCTAGCAGGGTCTTACAGTCAGCCGAATCCAGATACACTCCGATTGAAAAAATGGCTCTATTTGTGGTTTTTGTTGCGCGAAGATTGAGGCCTTACTTTCAGGCTCACACCATCGAGGTACTCTCCGATTTTCCCCTCCATCAGATCCTGCACTCGCCATCGCTTTCAGCAAGGATGGTCAAGTGGGTAGTAGAGCTTTTCGAATTTGACGTACATTTCAAACCCAGAAAATCCCGCATGGCTCAGGCCTTGGCCGACTTTGTAGTAGAAGCTGTCTTTACAGATCATCAGAATCGCGATGGGGAAGACTGGGTCATTAACATTTACGGATCAGTATCGGCATGGGGATGTGGAGCCGGGGTTACCATCACAAGCCCAAGTGGGAAGATAACCGATCTATCATTCCAACTATTGTTTGAAGCTACCAACAATGAAGCGGAGTATGAAGTTCTGATCGCGGGTATTGAGAAAGCATTGATCAACGGAGCTCGACAAGTCCAGATTTTCACGGATTCAGAAGTGGTGGCTCGACAGGTTAAATGAGAATACGAGGCGAAGACAGAGATGCTACCTGAATATTTGGCGCACGTACAAACACTCAGAGTGGCCTTCGGAAAATGTTCTATCTCGTCCATTCCTCATGATCAGAACGAACGCACGGATACCTTGGCCAGGATGGGAGCCACCTTGCACCTAGGATTAAGTGATCGCGTGGTTATTGAACAGAAACATGCCCGAGGAATCCACCAGGGGGTGTTCAGAATATCGAACCTTAGAGACTGGCGAAAATACTCCTCCTAGCGTACATAACTGAATGGCCCTCAACGGGCGAGTTACAGAACAATGTTGTGAGCCTAATTTGCCATGTTTTACACTAACTTTTATATCGATTTCTGCATACATTGCATGCATTTGGGTTAGAATAATACAGAATCTGTGTATTTTACACTTATTTGCAATATATGGAGGTCTACACAAGTTTTGGTTATATTTCGCAGAAATCGGACGCACTTTGGAGCTTAAAGGAAACTCATAGAGAAGCTAAGATTGGTGCAGCTGGAGAAAAGGCCATTTTTCGGTATTCATCATTCGGAATCAAGCTTTGATGTCTTCAAGAAAGTTGTAGCCCTCGGAAAGAGCTTTGCAACGCATGGTCATATGCGTAAATCCGATAAACGAGGACTCGGGAAAGTGCGTTTCAAGAACAGAGCAGAAAGCTGAGAGAACTCTACTCGATCTCGAGTACACCTACTCGATCTCGACGAGGGCTGTCCGAGCACACCTGGTCGAGCAGAGCTGATCGAGGACACTGAGCCAGAGCAACCCGACTCGATCTCGAGTACCTCTAGTTGAGATCGACCACACTTCGACGCCATGTCCGGAGTCGACGAGCTGTGCCAAGTCGAGAAGCCGAAAACGGAGAAGCCGAGCACCACCTCTACTCGATCTCGAGGAGAGCTTGTGGAGATCGACGACACAGGAGCCTAGATCCGAGCCATATCGAGCAGAGCCACCCGACCAAGCCAGCCAGACGACGAAGCCTACTCGATCTCGAGTAGCCCTGGTCGAGATCGACGAGCCGCGTCCGAAGCCGCGTCACGCGGTTTGAGCAATCCTTGTCGAGTTGGAGTTACTTGGGGCCGAAGGAAGCTAAGTCTATCCGATTTCATCAAGTTCTATCTATGGAAGTCAAGATCTATCAACATTAGAAGACTTACCTATTTAGATTTAATTTCCTCTTTATAGATTTAATTCCTAAATTACTTTTATTTATCTTTTAAGCTTTTTAAATATAGATAGATATATTCTATCCTTGATTAGCAAGGAATAGAAGGCTATAAATAAAGCCCTAGGGGCTGGTTTTTCAGAATTCAATTACACACACAATTCCATTCAAGTAAGTAGGAGTAGAGAGAGAAAGTTTGTGGCGAGCAAGGTGGAAAGGCGAAAGCGGATTTGTCTTGTTGGTTGTAAGCTTTCTTTATTTAATTCAATGCAAGTTAGTTTCTTTTGTTATTTGATGTCTTTCTTGATGATGAAGAGCGAGTAGTCCACCCACTTCTGGGGCTGGGGTGAGCCCGACGGTGGCCATGTGAGGTGAAGGTGAGCATGTTTCTTTTGCGAGAGTTGAAGGTTATCCTTGTTTGTATTATTGAAGCGAAAGTGATCTTAATGCAACTTGGGTTAATTATGTGAAAAGGGTTAGTAACAATTAGGGTTTATGCGAAAGCCTCTATATGCCTATTTGTTAGTAACGAAAGTTACTTTGATGGAAAGCATGATCTTTTATGCCTTTATATGTTACTTTGCATGGTTATCGTTGTGGCGTTGATACCCTGGCTTTGGAAGTCTTTCATAAATTGAGTTTATTTCTGTCGAAATTCTGAAAACTGTGTTCGAATCTGGAATTTATATTTTCTGCATTTTTGTCGATACAGAGGAGGGGCTTGTCGAGATCGAGTAGGACCTTAGTCGATCTCGAGTTGGCTCTTGTCTACGTCGAGTTGAGTTTCGGTTTCTGTTTTCGATTCTGCAATTTCTGTTTTTACTATTTCTAGTCGATCTCGAGTTACCTTGGTCGAGATCGAGTACTGTGTTGGCCGAGTCGAGTTTCTGTCGTCGATTCTCAGTTTCTGTCTTTTGCTGCTGTTGTCGATTTCGAGTTACTGCTGGTCGAGATCGAGTTAGCTTCTGTCTTTACTTTATTTCTTGATTTCGTTTGCTATTTCTTGTCTTCGTTTGTCTTTCTTTCTTTGTTTCTGTGTTTCTGTCTTTCTGTTGCTTTTCTGTGAGATTTACAGCTGCCTAGGATCCGCTGACACGCTTCCTCGTGGATTCGATCCTGACTTCCCATTACTGCATTGGAGGAGTCTTGTAATTATTTGCGTGGGCCTAAATCTGGTTTGATCTATTTTGTTATATTTCATACTTGATTTCCTCCCCACAACAAATTGGCGCCGTTGCCGGGGAAGCTATGATTCGCGCCTTAGGTAGTCAGTTCTCACTTTTTCTTTGAGTTACTTTACAGGTGTATGCGCCGTTCTGGTCAACCACCTGAGTTTGACGGCTTAGACGAACCAGAGCGCCTTCTACACATCAGAGCTAAACTATAAAGAGCCATGGCAGCTGCGGAGACACAGGAACAGCTGATCGAGAGGCTCACAAGGGATCTAGCCGCCAGAGATGCTGCTCTCGCCGCTGAGAGAGCAGGAAGGGAACAATAAGCTGAACGTGCAAGGCAGCTGGCAGATGAGCTTGCCCTCTACCCAACCACTGCAGAGGATTATATCCACCCGACTCTCGTCGTGCCTGAATCGGCGATTCTAATCCCTGAAAACAAATATGAAATTCGCACTCAATTTCTTATTGAAATTAAAAATCATGTATTTCATGGTAGATTTAATGAATGCCCTCTGCGCCATATTACCAACTTTACTGACATGTGTCGTACTCTTTCTGAAGGTACCACCTTGGAGTATATCCTGATGAAAGCTTTCCGTTGGTCTCTGGCTGGGCCTGCACTGAAATGGTTAGAAGGGCTGAAACCACGATCTCTCACGACATGGGCTCAGGTGAAGCAGGAATTTCTGAACAAGTTCTTTCCTCCTGCCAAGACAGCACTCCTGCGACAAAAGATCACATCTTTCAAACAGCAGCCCGGGGAGACACTGGCAAAGGCATGGGAACGCTTTAAGGATCTACTGCGATCCTGCCCTACACATGGACAGCAACCCTGCGTGGTTCAAGAGATCTTCTTCAACTCTCTGGACTTGGCTGCAAAGGACAGAATCAACACATATACTCACTATGAGTATCTGACAATGCCGCCTCCTGACGCATGGGCTGCTCTAGACAAGCTGACCAACTATGATAACAAGTATGGGACTCCAGTCAACTATGAGGAGAACCCCTACGCCAGGCCAGCACCATCCATGCGCTTATATGAGCCCCCTAAGGAGATTGATCCAGATGTTAAGGAGCAGTACTACAGAGACCAGAATAAGAAGCTCCTCAAACAAGTAAAGTACCTTTCTGTTAACCAGCCTTGTATTGAATGCGGATCACAGAGGCACACCACTACTGAGTGACCACATACTGAGCAAGTCAGGCTGGCAGAATACCACGAAGAGGCAGCTTACGCAGGGGGTCCCAATCGCTACATGGGGGACCAAAGGTTTCAGCAACCACAATGGAACCAAGGTGCCCCTAGGAACCCCCCCGCCCTACAGAGCTCCAAGACATCCAGAAAGGGACCAGAAAAAGGATGATCTACAGACTGTCTTAGAGGAAATAAGGAGGAATCATACAGAAACCAGGCAATCCTTCAATTCAGTCTACACTCAGATTCAGGGCGTCAACTCTAGGCTTGGGGAGATTGATATATGGAGGAAAACAGTTGATACACAGATTGGTCAGCTAGCAGCAGGAATCCCCAGACAGTCAGGTTCGCTCCCTGGATCTTCAGAACCAAATCCAAAGGGAAAGACTGGACACATTGCTGCTGTAAAACTCAGAAGCGGCCATCAACTGCAAGAGCCAGAAGTCGGAAAGCAGCAGCAAGTCGACCAGCAACAAGTCGACGTCGACAAAACCCTAGTCGATCTCGAGGAGGGTCTGCTCGATCTCGAGGAGAAAATACAGAAGCCCTCATCTACACTGCACAGCAACTCGACACCACCCAATCTGGTCGAGATCGACAAGGACGTGGTCGGCATCGAGGAAGGGCAGGATGAGATCGAGAAAACTGCAGCACCTCCGAGGTCTGTTCTGGCTCCGAATCCGAAAAAGAAGTTGCCTTTCCCCACAAAATCTCCAAAGGACCCGGCGGAAAAGAAATTTCAGCGCTTCATCAAGATGCTTCAGAAGCTCAACGTCACCATCCCTTTCACAGAAGCTCTCAATGAAATGCCATCCTATGTCAAATTCCTGAAGGAGATTCTGAGCAAAAAGCAATCAATGGCTGAGATTACAGAGGAGTGCAGCCATTTGGACATACTGAAGAAGAGGCCAGATCCAGGTAAGTTTGCTATAACCATTGGATTTGGTCCATACAAAATTAATGCTTTATGTGATCTTGGAGCTAGTGTAAGTATAATGCCTTTAACAATTTGGTCCAAGATTAAGATTGGTGCCCTAGAGCCTGTGGATGCTAGGCTTTACATGACCAACAACACAGTGGTCATTCCAACAGGCATGGTGGATAATGTGCCAGTACAAGTAGGTAAATTCTTTGTCCCTACTGATTTCTTAGTTGTTGATATGCAAGAAGATCCTGCTTGTCCCATTATTCTAGGAAGACCCTTCTTGGCGACGGTGGATGCCAACATAAGCGTAAGGAAAGGAGTACTCACCTTCAACATCAGCGATGAGGTAATTGAGTATTCCTTTAATAAAACTGAAAGGCATACAGGTCCAATGGAACAGGTAAAATCTATCTCAGCTGGCTACATCACCTGCGGGGAACCCAAGGTAAGAAATATGACCCCTGAGGAGCTGGAAAAAAGGGACATGTAGGCCCAGGTGGAGGAGATCATGGCAATCCTA